>OX403601.1:3765000-5015000 GCA_948107665.1 Lomographa bimaculata | reverse complement strand
TTAGGATAATTGATTTTCATAATATTATGGGAGAGTTGACTGGGAATATGGCTTGAGCAAAAACAAGTGAAGAATTTCTTGATTTGTTTATATAAGATCAGGACGTGAATAATAATATGATGACGCAAATAATAAATGCAAGGCATAGTTAGTATTTTTATAATTTAATACTCTTTTTTATTGTTCTGTAGGAACAAACCTTTTTTTCTGCCCGTGTAACTTATCGTTGGAAATAATTTTGAAAATAGAGTGTTTTTGACTGTTAAACTGTAAACTGTTTTTTTTAACTATGTTCGAAAATAACTTTCTAGGCCAATTTTGTCCCGGGGTCTATCTCTATAACAGCTACATCTTTAAAGCTGAAAATTGCATATATAAGTACCTCCGTATATTCTCTAACTAAACTCAGACATCCGTTATATTCTCTAATTAAACAAAACACTGACAAAAATCAAACAATTTTTAATAAGAAAAAAAATTGTAGCAATCTCAAAAGTTTTTCTCTATTACGTGAGATCTCAGTTCAGGGCAAATTACTTGTATAAAGCAATTCTAGCCATTAGCTCAAGACCGCGAGGGCTTGAACCCACTGCCATTGGATTGACGGCCAAGTGTCAACCACTAAAACATCGATTACAACACATCAAAAATAAAGACTCCGTATTATCTAAAACAATTCTATCAAATATCGATAGAGATGTACGGCCAAATGGACAACCAATAAGACACCTGTTATCTATTGCATACAACACTCAAAGACTCTTCGTATTATGTAAAATAATTCAATCAAATATCGATAGAGATGTGACTTTTAAGAAAGGGCATCGTCAAAAAATGACCATCGATTAGTTACGGGAATTGTGCCGCTTCGTGAATAGGCCGTCGAGCTCGATTATGTCGACTTTCACTGGACGCAAGCGAGACTATAGGTCTTATAACTTTTATTGCTTCAGTCACCATGATTTGCCTTGTTTAGTTTAGTAAGGCTTGATTACTAAAATATAAATTTACTATATATTATTATATAGATCCTAAATGGTCATCCGAAATAAAAAATGCGAGAAAAGACAAAAAATATTTTTAAATAAAAAACATACAAACCTATTCAATGATACCTATATAGAACGTACCGGGTAATAGATATTTAAAATAATAATATATTTCTATTTGTAATGTGTATCTCTAATTAAGGTTCAACTAAAGAATTTTTTTCATTAAAGAAAACGTTTAACGACTATCTTATCTGATGGTGAGCGATGATGTGGGTGGAGATGACTTTATATTTAAATCTCATGCGTATGCGCGTTTGAACTGCCCTTGGCTCAGTTGGGTGAGCTTTCGCCTTCTAATCAGGGGTATCGGGTTCGATTCCCGACGGGAATACAAGTGTTATACAATATAATTTGTGTTTTTGGTTCTGGGCGTAATTGTGTGTGTGAAGTTAATGTCTCCGACACCCACGACACAAGTCGGGGTGGACACATTTAGTGTGGAGCTGTGAGTGTGAAAGCGTTTATGTTTTATGTTATGTATTCTCTATAAAAATATAAACAGGCGTCTTACTGGTGGTCTGTTGTAATCTAATATTCTACTCTTCTTATCTCCGATTGTCATTGTCATTCAACCAGTGATAAATAATAATAATACGAGATAACATCGATTGATCGACACAAACATTTGATTAAATAACAATCGGTTATACCATTTCGCCACACTTATGTCAAAAGTTAACGCTCGGTTAAAGGTTAACGGGAACTCGTTAATATGACCTATACCGCCCTTTTCACGTCTGATGTAGGTATTGAGATTAGGGCACTTACATGGAGCGTCTTTTTTCCGCGCGTTGAATCTATCGACTGACCTTCATAAAATCACAGTAGGCAAAAAATTGCCCTGAGCTAACAAAATAATGACATAACAAAGAGTAGATGTTATGCATAAACTGCGGTTTTGGTATAAAATGCTGCCGAAAGCTGAAAAACGACATATAAATAGGTAAATATATTATACTAGAAAAAAACGGATATTGATAAAAATAATATTATATAGCTCAAAGAATATGTAGAGTCTACAATTGTTGTAGGAATAAATTTGTCTGTCTCAATTGTTGATGTAAGGTGGCAAGCTGACAAGCGTATAGACATTGTATCATGTATATTATATATTTGGGAGAATGTGCATAGGAATTACATGAATTTTGGTAGCAGAAAAAACCTGTTGCAATTGTTGACGAGGTATTGGGTGGAGTTTTCAAACACCTATCGTGCTTAAAAAATCAAGTAGGAGTTTAGCCGCGAAAATGAAAATTTGGCGTTGTTGATTTTGTATAATTTTCCAAAACCTGTGATTCTTCGAGTGTTAATGTGTAATAATGGTGGATTATTAATCGTCAATACTTAGTAATCGTGTATAAATGTAGGCAAATCAAACAAAGGTGGAACACGTCATTTCCGCCTTCGCTCCAAAACTCCAATAGAAGTTCTAGTAAAGTTTGTACCACTTTACTAAGGCAGGGCTTGACTATGATTGGACCTTGACTATGGCTGTGACTTGTGACTAGGACTTTTAATTTGAAATAAACTTTAAATATATTATTACTTAACACTGGCTGAAAGCACAAGATTGCGAAGCTAAATAAAAATAAAGTAATGATAGGTCGATAGGTTTTTTCTAGCGTCGAAAACACGTTACGACCACGCAGCGAAAACCGCTCGCTATAAAAACAGTCAGTACTTACCGCTCACCTTACTGAATTAAGGTAATATTGATGTTAACAACAAGCAAACGGCCAAGTTCGAGGCAACATAATAGTGATGTGAAATAAGAAATGCCATGATTTGTTTCCCACGCGTGAAATGGTTTGAAATGAATTTTCTTATGCTCGGGTCACTTAAGTCAGAACAAGTGTTTGCTAAAATAGCGGACATACCTTTGAAAACTGTGTGACTGTTCCCAACAATACCTGTCTATGTTTACTTTATACAACTTTTTTTTTTCATAAACTATATTGGTGGTATATAACTGCCGTTGACTTAGATGGATGAGCGTTCGCCTTCTAAACAGGGGTATTGGGTTCGATTCCTGGCGAGAACAAAAGTTTTCAAATTTGTGTTTCTGGTTCTGGTTGTGATTGTGTGTTATGTGAATGTTTCCGACCCACGACACAAGTCATCGTACTTAGTGTGGGGCTGTGAGTGTGAAAGCGTTTATAAATCTTAATCATGGGGCCAATTGTCTATATTTCCTAAAACTATGCACATCTATTAATAAAATATACAGCAAAGACCTAAGTTACCTACAAAACACCGAGCTTATAGGTAACTCAAGTGCATAACCTTACTACCATCTAAGTATCTGTTCAAATATATTATTCGACCAAAACCTTTTAACCTGTTTTTAACATAAATTTCCTACAATCTAGTATGAGATTTAAAATATACACGTCCAATTCATGCGTATTTTATTTTGTGTTAAAATAAAATATATTTTAAAAATATTTTTTTTATGGTAATTACCAATTTTTGATTGAACAAAATTGTTTTCCCAAATTTTTCACTAATTACTTTACAATACGCTAACGCTAAACGCTTTCACACTCAGTGCCTCTAAGTTCAATGACATATTGTGTCGTGGGTGTCAGAAACATACACATCACACATGCAATCACAACCAGAACCAGAAACACAAATTTTCCTTGGTGTGAAAAACTTGTGTGCCCGCCGGGAAACGAACCTGATACCCCTGCCTAGAAGGCTGACACTTACCTAACACACGTGGTCTATTTCACCATGATCACCTGGGTAATCATAGGCGACTCTTTAGTGTCCTTTAATCACCCGTGAATGTAATCACCTAGGTGATCATAGTTGACTCCATTTAAATTATCTATTCAGTGTCCTTAAATCATCTGTAAATAATCATTACTATCTAAGCTTTTTTTATAGATTTGTACAAATATATATGTTTTAAGAAAATAAACACACGTACCTAAGAGAACGGGCAGTTTGAAATTGTACAGTGATTTTGAAACAAAGTTCATCTCCAATAATTCGAACAGAAATCACAAGTTTGATTGACAGCCGCACAATTTAGAGCCCTTTTGCTAATGGTTGTTGATTGTTATCACTTTGTTTACAAGCTCTTCAATTGCTGCATTTAACAAGATACAATCTCGTGAATTACAACTTTTTTAATCTCTCCGCTATTTGTTTTGAAAGATACTTCTCATATTAATCCGTGGGCACTGCAGCCCATACTAAGTTTGATGACTTGTGCCGTGGGTACCGGAAACATTCACATCACATACAATCACAACCGGAACCAGAAACACATTTTTTTCTTGGGGAGAAAATTTGTATAACCCACCGGGAATCGAATCTGATACCCCTGCTTAGAAGGCGAACGCTCATCCAACTAAGCCAACGAGCAGTTCAAAGATGAAAGTTATAATTTATAACAACAGCATGATGTATGTTTTTGGGTAGATAGTGGTCAACCTATAGTGGATCTCTGCCCTATTCATAAAAAGATAAAACTGATGTTAAATTTCACGCCTAATTTCTTTAGCTTCGAACTTTCAAACTACCCGTTGGGTGAGTTGGTCGCATTTGCCTTCTTAGCAGCGGGTATCGGGTTCGACTCGAAAAAGCAAGATGTCGTATTTTTAGCAGTGTAAAAACGCAAATACACAATAAAAATATGGAAAAAAACCCTATTATAATTTCACATAATTGTCATCATGCATAATAATCGTCCGATTAGTTATTATAGTATAAGATGACATACCGAGAATTCCAGTGCATTTAGTCAGTGTCAAGTAATTAATATTTTTAAAGTAAAGTTTATTGAGTATTTCAAAAATATAGTTTTAGTCACAAGTCACAGTCAAATGAAACAGTCATGGTACAGTCATAGTCAAGCCGTAGTAAAGTGCGCCAAAACTCAAACAGTACCATTTCTATATTGTTATCTCTATGTCTATCTCCGTCTAGATTCTAGATGAGATTTAGTAGCCACAGGCCAGTTAACAAATTAATTACTACTGATTAGCCATCGGAATCCGTTTAACAATTCTATTAGACAGCTGTCTAGATATAATTTTGAGAGCATTGAGTATGTGCGGACTCGTGATAAGCACGCGATTTGTGTGCTGTGGTGAGAGGCCATAGGTTCCGGCATGGGCAGTGGGAACGTAACGGGCTGATAATGATAAAACATACATATTATTATAGTCACACCACTTTTTCACCATTGGAGTAGGCAGATACCACATCTCTCCACCTGCTACGATCTTGACACACATTTTCGCTTCTTCTACATTCATGAGTCTTTTCATATATGCGCGTTGGTAGCGAGTACTTTTGTCCCGGCCTTTCTTTAAAACGTTTTCTATCTGGTCTAGATACTTTCGCCTAGATCGACCCTTACCAATTTGCCCATTTACACTTGCTTTATAGATCTGCTTCGTCTTTTATCGTCCATCCTCTCTACATGTGCAAACCATCTAAGCATCCCTTTCTTAATCTTTGTCACTACGTCTTCTACCACGCCACAATCTTCTCCTATCACAATGTTCCTCTTTTTTGTCCATTAGAGTCACTCCAGCTATGCTTCTATAATGATTATGATGATGATACAATTTAAATAAAATCGGGAATTGGCGTGACTTTCGCGTTATCGATATCTAGATCGATAATTGTTTCAGCTTCATTCGGAAGCCTTCTACAGGATGAGTGTCGTCTATAGACGACTAATCGTAAGTCACGCCAATTTCTGTTATAATTTTGATTTAAACGTGCGTGAGTTTTATCAAATTAGTGAAGATGATGTCATTTCGTATGGAGCAAGCTTCTTAATATCAATTCAAGAACTTACAAGTAATTGAGTTTGTGATGTTAAAGTACTTCAACCAATGCCAAAGAGAAATTCTAGCTAAACCTTTTACGATGTTTACACTTATCGCATATATAAACAGTCATTTTTGTGAACATTAGGAAATTGCTTTCCAATTTGTTTTAAGGGCATTTTACGAGCTACACTGACGTTCTGTAGTTTAACGATTGGCATAAAGACCCCGACTCTGACATACAATTAGCATTAAAATCTCTTTGGTCTTTACACTGAATTACAGATGCACGACTTAATGAGAGTACAATATCGTGCTTGACAGTTACGATGCTCTAATTGTTAATTATGTATTTAAATAAATATGTATACCTACTGAAGTACTTGCTATACCTTATTAAGAAGTGTTTTATTTATCTAAAGCCGATAAATAATTTTCATAAAAAAATATCTATTGTTTACGTTTCTACAGAGTCAAAAATAAAATTTCATTAATTATAGCATTACAATTTTCATATCAAAACAAAAATTTGAGCAATTTTAAACGCGTTCATTTTGATTTGACGCAGTCCCACACTAAGTTTGACGACTTGTGTCGTGGTTGCCGGAAACATTCAAATTACACCCAGAGCAAGAAACGCAAATTTCCCTTATATATAAAAAAAAAACAAAGAAAAAACATCCAGCCGAATTTTAAAACTTACTTCCTATTTGGAAGTAGATTAATATAATATTACTAATAGGCTTGAGCACTTAAGTTACCGATAAGCTTGATGCCTTGTAGTTTAACTTAAGTCTTGCTGTATAGATAGATGTAAGTTCTAACTTATATTGTTTTAGGTAATAATAATATAGGCAATTGGCCCGTCGTAGACAGCAGCGATGTTTAAATGTTATGTTAACTTATTTAAATATTAAAATAATAATACTAATATTATATATGAAGGTGTTTGTGTTTAATAACAGATACTTCAATAACTCACCCACCCACAACAAAACACGCGACCACCATACAAGAAAAACAAATCATCAACATATCTATATCATATACAATTAAACGTCGGCATCTCAAGCGTAGAGTTTCATAATTTTAATTACAATATAATAACAATTATAATGATACAGCGCACCCCGCTGCGAGAGCCCTAATGGCGACCTGAAACAATAAGGTTTCAAAGATATTATCTGATATTTATTCGTAGACTGATATATCGGCATTAATCGATTGAGGAGATAGCACGCGTCGGCGTAGAATCGATATGAATATCGAGTACGTTGTACCTACTCAAACTGATTTCTATGGGCCAAGTTCACGAAACTACGGTTAAAGTCATGACGGTTATTTTTTTACGATAGGCAAGCATATAACCTATATCTCACCGGATGGCAAGTGACGATGCAGTCGAAGATAAAGAACGCTTGTTTCGTAAATACCTATTCACTCTCTTCTTGAACAACCCAAATTCTTCATTGGAAATATAGACGCCAGGGCGTTCCATTCTTTTGCAGTTTTTTTAATTAAAGTGGAAGCGAAGGGCCTCATGTGAATGGTAGAATTCATAAAATATTTTTTAACGCTTCCAACCCCCCACTATGTTCAGAGACTTGTGTCCCGGATGCCGGAAACATTCACATTACACACAATCATACCCAAATGCACTAATTCCATTCAGATTAATAGTGAGATACATTTAAAAATAAATATAATAATATGTTAATAATGACTGTACCTTATAGTAAAAAAACGTATATACTAAAATTAGTACCAAACAGCCTCGGGCGTTACTAGATATACACGTCAAATCGACGTGACTATACTCACAACCAAATAGTTTGTTTTCAATGAGTAATTATATATTCCTGATTGTTATCAGCGACAATCAGGATTTGGGGCCGAAGTAACTGAGTCTCAGATTGTAGGTAATAGAGCGTAATGGTATATGTACCTCACACGAAGAATAAATACTTTACAGACCTAGTGCCTAAATGTTCTATCCTTACCTAAATATAAAATTGCGAAAATCTGCACAGCATTTTGATATTTTGATCATGTGAAATTGCAGTCAAATGCTTTGCCTTTTGAGCATAAAAAAATCGAAAATGTCTAGAATACACTACAAACTACCTTTAACAGCCCCACACTAATTTAGACGACTTGTATCGTGGGCGCCGGAAACATTCACATCACACCCAGAACCAGAAACTTGTGTTCCCACCGGGAACCGAACCCGATAACCCCCTGGTTAGAAGACGAACGCGCACCCAACCAAGTCAACGGGCAGTTCAAATTTTCAAAACAAAAAAGTTAACTAGTGTAATTTTCTTAAATTTCAATAAGGAAGTTAATTTCAAGAGATTTTTTTTTTTAATTCACCAAAATTTTACAGAATAACGTAAATACAACCCAATCTGCTGCAAATCTAGAGCAAAAATATTGAATGGTGTATATCGTTAAAAGTGGATAGAAATTCTATAAATACCATTAATGTAATACAAATCAATGAAAATAATCAATAGATAATTTATGCTTTTTTAATGATGATGAAATAAACATTTTATTTTGTAATTTACGCCAAAGCAGAAATGCTAACCGCATTGTTACAATTTATTATCTTCTTATCAGGATTATGACAAATTGACTGACGTAAGAATCATCGGCCAGAGCACCACAAAGGAACAAATATACATACGAACATACATTGGCTGATAAAAACATTACCTACCTTCTTTTGCGTCGCGCAGTTGAGTAAATTAAAAGTTAATATTAAACTTTCACTTCAAAATTTCTCTGTAAACTTGCGCTGTGCTTCCACTTCTATAACCCTCCATCTATCAGAACTAAGCCGTGGACGCAAACCGCATAACCCACAATCAGTGTTGGAGACCGCAGGGTCGAGTCGAGGCTGTGACCCGGAACACAAGGGGCTAATCAGGGACTACTGCATGTGCATACAGTGGTTAAACCGGGAACTATGATATTTCCAGTTCTGACAACACAGGCTTTGGATGTGTTGCGTACATAAATAGTTAATGTTTTTTTTTTAATTCAATATAGGTAAACTTTTGACCACCATCTCACCTGATGGTAAGCGACGATGTGGTCGACGATGGAGCAAGCTTGCCTAGAAGATACCTATACACTCGCGACTTCAAGACTCTCATGTTGTACTCATCAGGAAACACCGACTCAGGTAAGGAGTTCCATTCCTTTGCGGCTCGCACAATAAATGTGGAGGCATAACGCTTCATGCGCATTTGTGGAATGTCCACCATATAGCGTTGTCGCTTTGTAGTTTGTTTGTCCGTCGATAGAACGGGGATGGGGGGGAACTAGATCGTGCAGTTCCTTGGCACACTCTCCGATATGTATCCGATAAAAAACCGAGACTAGCTAACATGCGGCGATGACCTTCAAACTACCTGCATTTGTATTATAGTAAATTAATCCACTATCGCCGCTAAATTATAACGTGATTACCATTTCCCGCTGTCGCATTCGAGATATAAAATTGGGAACAAACAAACGAATATCGAAACAAAACAAAATTATAATAGAACCTATACCTCAAGCTCCTGTTCAATCGCTATCAGAAGGTAACTATTATTACTATTAATATTGGTCACTATTAATACCGATTTGCGTCGCATAGATGAATGGAGCAAAAACTTTGGTCTAAAAGTTGATCCAAGAATGTCATTATCATTGGCAGCTTAAAATGTTTACCAAGGTTGATTATTTTGTAATACCGCAAATCGCTTTTGAAGGCGTCGCCATAATATCTTTAAAGTAAAAAACTTGGCTGTTATTTTACTTAAATCTCATGAATATTTAATTTTAGGAATATATATTTAAGAGCAAAGTCTCGTGCACCGAATTTATGTGGCAAGCTTATCATTATTCTAGCGTTTACCTTTTGGAGAGAGTTCACAGGAATTACATGAGTTAATTCCCCCCATGCCTTTTACCATCTAACAACATGACAAACTATCGAAACGGCATCCATTTATGGTGGACATACCTCCAGTTTGCTCTAAACGGTTCGCTTCTACGTTCATCATCCGTACAGCGAAGGATTGGAACTCATTGCCTGCGTCTTTGTTTCCCGATCGGTATTATCTGGAAATCTTCAAGTCTTGAGTGAATAGGTCGCATCATGACATGGTCAAATGATTACCTATTCCGCATATAAAAAAAAGAAAAGCCAAGTCTTTGTGTGCCCGTTGGCATAGTTCGGTGCGCGTCCGCCTTCTAAGCAGGTATCGTGTTCGATTCCCGATGAACGTACGGGCCAATTGCCTATATTTTCTTTTTATTTAGATCTCACGTATAGTCGTTCATACAACCAGAACCAGAGACACAAATTTCTCTTATGATTAAAATTTGTGTTCCCAGTTACATGACTGTGCCAACAATGCCTACCGGCAGTGTATGAAGAAAAATCATTGATTAAATTTACTACACGCAGCAAGCACAGTTGGTAAATTAATCTTTAGAGCCACGAGAATTCGTTAAAATGTATTTAAACACATAAATTAAATAGACGAGACAGAGTAGATCATTAAAGTTGGCATAATGGAGCGAAGTACCCATTACTAATGCACCACCCAGAAGCTTTGAATCTAATTAATTGCTCGACTCAAGTAAACAATTGATGCAAGACCCAAGTTTCGTACATTATTCAAACGTGCCTAGTTATTTTGCATACTGAGATTCAGATATCAAATGATTCCTATGTTTTATTGATAGTATATACACGAAATACATAATACATACGCTATCACACTCACAGCCCCACACTAAGTTCGATGACTTGTGTCGTGGGTGTCGGAAACATTCACATCACACACACAATCACAACCAGAATCAGAAAGACAATTTTTCCTTGGGGAGAAGACTTGTGTTTCAGCCGGGAATCGAACCCGATAGATGCTTAGAAGACGAACCCCACCCAACTAAGCCAGCGAGCAATTCATATATAGGATAAGATTTTTTAATCATCGTTTTTACTTCTTACACTGCCAGTAGGTATACTGCCCTCCTAATTGAGACAACCGTAACTCGGTTTTCTGACCAAAATGACTTAATACTTGATTCGGAATCAGCGTGGCGAGATCTACAATGTTCTCTTTGACGGTTTTTTCGTAAAACCTACACAAACAAAGATAATATTAGCCATAACCACTGTAACTGGTTATTTTTGTGTTCGTTCCTAGGCATAAATACCGTACGATCCCTTACGGTTCTTACGCTTATCGTCTATGTACGCGCTTAATCATGCACCAAAATTTAATCCTATATATAAACACCGTAAGATGTTATACGGCGGATATGTTTTGTAAACGAAAAGTTGAAGAAACAATATTCCTAGGTAACCAACCGTAAGAGCAGACTTACGCCTGTTTTACCTAGTATCATTGTAGACGCGGGAGGTGAGGTATGTGCAAGCGGGGGTATTTTTTACCGAGTTTAAAAATATGAGGAGGTTCTCAATTCGACTGTTTGTTTCGACTTTCGTTTTACCTCATATGTAACTGGTTTCTCAGTGAACCGATTTTGAGGATTCTCTTTTTATTTGAAAGCTGGTGCTTTCTATGTGGTCCCATTTAAATTCGATTAGGCACTGACTAATAGTTTTTGAGTTATCCTCAATAATGCGTATTTAATTCATTTTAATCTGAACAAGGGTTCCGAAGATAAAGCGGTGAAGTCGATTTTTAAACTTCGTTTGCGCGTTGTCGATGTCTAGATCGACAATTTTTTCGGCCTCATTTGGAAGGAGTAATCTGTGTTCGGAAGCCATCTTTCAGATGAATGCGAGTCTTAACTAATAATAAAAATAAAAATACTATTGGCATTTATTTAGTGGTATAAATAAATGTAATTATCATTATGTATTAAATAATTTAATAGTTCATAATGTGCGTAAGTTTTTATCAAATTAACTTTGCTTGCGTTTAAATTATATCACATATATAATTATATGCATATTCTCTGAGAATTTTGAGTTATCGCTTGAATGGTTTAGAAGAATAGATATCCGAAAAGAGATACAATAACGTCTTTAAATTTTTCGGGTTGTTGTTTTGAAAGATGATTTGATATTTCCAAAGCCGTAACGAATTCAGTGCATTATAATAATTAAGTAAAGTGCAGAGCCTAAGGTCCATTACAAAAGTATATCTAAATATCATATACTAACACAATAATAACTTCTAGCTGGTTATGAAAATATTCTGCAATTTCTATAAAACAAACGGAATAGCGATTTTTCACTTTAAAAAAACTTTGTCAAAGTAATGGATGTATCATATTTTAATAACTATCGAGATTATTCCTCACAACACAAACTCCATAAGAATGAACAGCGAACTTACTTAAAAAATATTATGGCCATGAAAGTAGAACGGGAATCTTTTACGCTCAAGTATAAAACTAATCTCGGTGTTGATAATTTTGAAGATTCAATGGGTTTTCTTTAAACGAAAATTGCCAAAACGCGATCTTTTCCTGAAACTCCACATAATGTAGCATGAGTAGCTGTCGAAAGGAAAACAGATATTATAAACAAACTAGTACCACTAATGCCGGAAAATAGGAGGAGTTTCTGGTATAGTTTACCAACTTATTCCTCCAACGCTCAAGGGGATTTAATAAATGAAAACTAAAATTTTTCATAAAATGTGATGTTAGAAATAGATATAAACAATAAATTTGCCGTTCCTATTAGTTATTTTTACAATTTTTCATAGTACCTACTTCACTTAAGTAGGTACTATGAAAAATAGTAAAAATATAGAGACTGAATAATTATAAATATAACACCTTGTAAAGTGTGTTGACTGACTAAAGGTTGTTATAATTTTAGGTAAGATTTACTACTACTTTTAAAGTGCCATACAACTAAATTTATAAGTAGGTACTTATTTTGAAAAAGCATATTATGCAAAATATGTTTTTTGATGAATAATTGTTAAAAACAAGTAATTTCTTTCATAACATCTAAGTTAATTTAATTTAAATTGTTGTTTTACTTATATATATTATATAGATCTTTCCATTTTCAATCGTAAATTACCATCTTGTCATGAAGCGTAAATTTCAGTTTATAGTAACTTACCGTTCTAATGACTAGTAAATCTTGATTAATTTTAATTTATTGCACACCGTAAGAAAATTACTAGATATAAGAACGGTAACTATCTTACATATGGTGGTTATGCTTAGGATAAGGACATCATAAGGTTTTATTACACTAGGCATACAGATTATTTCCTCAATTAAAATAAAAGTATTAAAGTTATCACAATATATTAAACACTGTAAAAAAGGAAACCATTTATACTATACACCAAAATAATTATACATCAACATATTGTAAAACTGCGACGCTAATCACTAATTCAAGTTTAAAAACTTTAGGCGCGAATATCTCGAAACTATACTACACGGACTTACGGTTGACTCAATTAGGGGGGCAGTATAGTTGGTTACATGACTGCTCCAAGCTGTGGGTGCCGGGTTCGATTCTGTGTGAGAACACAATTTTTCTTAATAAGGGAAATTTGCGTTTCTGGTTCTGGTTGTATGAAGGAATATACATAAGTTTTTTTTTCAGTCTTTAAAGATATCTAATGAAATTTGATTACTAAAACCCGGCTACTAGATCCCATAAAATTGCATATTTTGAAAATTTGAATTTTGAAGAATAGTCTAAATTCTTAAGCAATGTTTCTGAAAGTGATTTTCCTTTAATTCCAGGTTACGGAGGAGTAGAAAGAGAAGGAAGTTAGTGAGGAGTGTAGACCGTGTGAGAAGGACTCGGAATGCCTCCAAAGTTCCGGACTCTGTCCCGGATTGTCCGGGGCTCGCGCGGCGCTACCACGAGTGCAACACTGCGGTAAGCATAGTAATACACGCCTACACTCTTGTCTGCCATGTGTGGTTGAGTGGTAGATAATGCTCCTAGCATTAAGTCTTTTGTACTTTTAAACCGACTTCAAAAAAGGAGGTTCTCAATTCGACTGTATGTTTTTTATTGTATGTATGTTACTCGATATC
Organism: Lomographa bimaculata; assembly: GCA_948107665.1. NCBI lineage: Eukaryota > Metazoa > Arthropoda > Insecta > Lepidoptera > Geometridae > Lomographa > Lomographa bimaculata. The sequence continues at coordinate 5,001,097 of OX403601.1, read as the reverse complement.
TACCAATTATGAATCGATTTTGATGATTTTTTTTATGTTTGGTAAAGTATACTTCAGAGGTGATCCCATATAAATTTAATCGAAATCAGTCAAGCCGAACCCGAAATATAAGCGATGAAGTCTGTTTTTTTAAGCATTGCTTGCGTTCCTATTATTTTACAACCTAATTTTTTTTTAAACGGTTTTCTACTCTACTCGCAAAGTTCTTTTCAACAATAGCCCACAAAGGGTGAAAAAAAAAAATACGAATATGGGTGCCGCTTATGATGTTCATTTATATACAATTTTAAATGCCATTTTTGTCTTTGGGCTACAGTTTTCACTCACACTGGCACTTACAGCCCCTTATTAAGTTTAATGACTTGTATTATAGGTGCCGGAAGCATTATCTCACATCACGCACAATAGGTACCTGATATACCTAATAATTATCATTTTTAAAATTCAGAATCTTTCAGGATTCAGGCTCATAATCTAATATTATCTCGAAAGCATGAGATGAGAAAGTACCGGATGAATGGTATGTCGGTTGTACATTTCTAAAGAAGTATACCTATCTAATAATTAAATGACTACTTTAATGACTAGGATGCATGAAGGCTAATGCACAAGCGATTTTTGATAATTACATAATATAGATATATCTAGATTAATATAATTCATGTATTAGTAAATTAAGAATGTTTTGAAAAAAATATGAAAAAATGCGCCGCCGAATTTCTTGCCAGGTTCTTCTCGAGATGGCTGTAATTTTGAGAATCTGGCAGTAGAATCATTAACTTTCATGAGTGCCTCTTTGGGGCCCATGTGAATAAACGATTTTGAATTTTGAATTTAATATTAAATTCCAGCCATGTCCGGGTCTGCCTCGAGATCCTCGATCGGAGCAGTGTGCTGTGTACGATCGCAGGCCGTTCCGGGGACGATTCTACACCTGGGTGCCGTATGTAGACGGTAAGCTTCTTTCGTTACTTGAGCAAAACAAGCTTTATTGATCTATATAAAGTTCATTGGAAGCATCAGAAATGTATTCTGCTCTACCTGCCACCCTTTTTTTTATCCCCTGATACTAATATCAACGGGCCAATTGCCTATATTTCCTAAAACTAAATTAAAACGGCCCATACTTGTCGATACTTTAGCTCCGTCACATCTTCCTGAAACACAGAATGGGGTTGGCGTCGCGGCAACTTCGGCAGAGCAGCGCACTTGGCAGTGGTTACAAATTTGAGCCGTTTGGTGTTGAGACACTGGGTCCGTGGGGATCGGGAGCTCATTCTATTCTCAAAAATCTATTAGAACGCCTCGTTGAGGCGACGCGTGATCAAAATGCTGACACTTATTTGGCTCAACGTGTTACCATTGCAATTAAAAGAGGAAATGCCGCCAGCATGATGGGAACGCTACCTACTAGTAGTGGGCTTGAGCACTTGAGTTACCTATAAGCTCGATGTCTTGTAGGTATCTTAGGTCTCTACCTTAGAATATCATAAAATTATACTTTATATAAACAAAACGACTTGACTCACGATTTAAGGTCGACTCTTGCGACCTAGGTTTCGGGGATGTCCGATCCCCATCATCAGGCGAGTTCACGACGGAAGGTCACGGCGCTCACTGCGGACGCGAGCACGCTCGGCACGGCGCGAGAGGGGCGCGCTTGGTGGGGGTGGGGGTGACATGCCCCCGTCGACACCAATTGGTCGCGATGGTCCTGGCGCCAGCCGAGATTGTCCGAGTGTGGGTGGTAATTGATCAGCGTCATCACCGGAAAATGACGCAGGCATACAAACAAAGCTGATCGTGTCGTTCTGAACTTCGGTAGCGCCCAGCTGCTTTTGTTTCGAGGTAGTGTTAAGAATTGGTATCCACGCTGACGGTAAAGTCCACCCCCGGTCACGGTTAAAAGTGGACTTTACCGAAGTTCAGAACGACACGATCAGCTTTGTTTGTATGCCTGCGTCATTTTCCGGTGATGACGCTGATCAATTACCACCCACACTCGGACAATCTCGGCTGGCGCCAGGACCATCGCGACCAATTGGTGTCGACGGGGGCATGTCACCCCCACCCCCCCCAAGCGCGCCCCTCTCGCGCCGTGCCGAGCGTGCTCGCGTCCGCAGTGAGCGCCGTGACCTTCCGTCGTGAACTCGCCTGATGATGGGGATCGGACATCCCCGAAACCTAGGTCGCAAGAGTCGACCTTAAATCGTGAGTCAAGTCGTTTTGTTTATATAAAGTATAATGTGTCAAACTCACGAAAACTTTAATAGTAAAATCATAAAATTAGTGACTTTTATTAATTATTTTCAGGTGATTTTCCGTGCACCCTGAACTGTCGTCCTCGAGGGCAGCAGTTCTACGCCTCCCTGGCGCTGGTCACCGACGGGACTCCCTGCACCAAACCAGGCTTCCGAGCCATCTGCGTCCAGGGATCTTGTAAGGTAAGTGATTATTATTTTATTATGGGTAAATAACCTCACGTAGATACGCCGTACTCGAAGATTTAATTCCAAAATTGATTAAATTAGTCACATTAGTAGGTACTAGGGTTTATAATTTCTTGAGGTTTTAATTTCTCGGGTCTCGAGAATCCTCAGACTTTCGGACGGTCTTCCCGAGAAATCGAGAAATTTTCTACATTTAATTTTGTCGTTTATATAAAGAAAAACAAACGCTCTCATAACACCTAAGATCTGATTATAAAACAATGTCATTATAAATATGCATAATTCGAAACTTTAGTTAAAAGTTTTGTGTGACCCATGTCTACATATAATTTTACTGATCGATCGGAAAACTTCGAGTAAAAAGGCATTGATTATGTGATATAGGATGAGCCCAAGGGACGTCATCCTATATTGGGGGTTGGTATTCGAGGTTAGTTGGTGTTGCTGGTAGGCATTGATTAGATATACTGATGGATATGTGTTTATTACGTGAAGGCTACATGATGAGTGGCTTAGGTGTCTAGAAACTTATGCTACGTTGGTGGTCTTATTAGCTAAGTCAGGTGGTTACACACTACAATTATTGTTATATGTATAAACTTCTCTAGACAGGATAACGTTATTTGTCAGTAAGTACTATTCCATAGCTATTAAATTGTAAATGATACTTGACCGATGCACTTGCTCTGATTGTTGATTAGAGTGGCAGCAATCAACTCAACTATATAGTATCTATATTATTATCAGATTATTATAATAGTATAATTTAATGTAATAGACTAAATGAATAAATTATTTTCTGAACTATCAACGAATTTCTACTTAACCGCAAATGTTCTGGTTATTTTATACAGCGCCATCTATTGGTGAGTAGAAGAACTACGAAAGCAAGCACTGAATTGTATCTAAAAAACCAAAGCGTTTTAAAAATGTGTAAATAGCTCAGTAGCGCTATCTTGTAGGGAGTAGTTAAACTATATTTTGATTTTTTATACAACAAGATTTAGGAACATTTTCTTTTATAGGTGTACCAAATCTTAGAATACAGAACTCTACTATCTACAGCTAAAATAATATACCTAGATATCAGACTAGATTTAAACTAAAAGAACTTTATTTCGCACTTTGCGAAACTATATTTTTAACCGCCTTCAAAAAACGGAGGAGGTCTTGAATTCGTCAGAATATTTTTGTATAAAAGCTTTCACTGTCCATGTGGTGCCATTATAATTTGATCAAGATCTGATTACGAGTTTTAGCAATATTTGCGATTGAAGTCGGTTATAGGTTTTACTCGTAGATATATATTATACTAGTGTTAAAGATCGTCCAATATAAAACAAAAACCCTAACAAGTTCTAATACGACTGCGTGTCGTATATGTACGATAATTTGGTAGAGAAGCGTTGTCATACCGTTGAGAAGGACTCTACTTAATGTAGAGATAATACATATTAAAGTAGAGATGTTCTAGCTCAACTTAATTAGAAATTGTGTCATGAATACCGGACACATATGATCACACCAGAAGTAACACACAAAATCCTAGAAGACAAAAAAATGTGCTGCTACCGAGTTTCGAACCTAGTACTCGTAGACAGTAAGCAAACATATACCCGACTACGCCAGCAGGCAGTTTACTTTAAGCGAGACTACATTTTTCTGTGATCTTGTTTATACTTTATAAACTTGTTTTCTGAATAACAAGACTTTCTCTATAATCTGGTATAATTTATAAATCAGTCAGTTTAGTTTGAACCGCTTTCGATTAATTGCTTACTTTCCTGTCTGGAGTTGATCGCCTTATCTGGGGAGCTAGATTTTTTTTATTTTTTTTATTTGTGACAGTCTAGTGTTTGACCACTATCTCACCTGATGGTAAGTGACGATGTGATCGAAGCTGGTAAACACACTAGACCTGGAATACGCCTTCCCAAAAAAGGAGGAGGTACTCAAGTCGACTGTATTTTTTTTATGTTTGTTAGAAACCTTATAACTTCTTTCCACGTGAACAGATTTCGATTATTTTTCTTTAGTTTGAAGGATGTTGCTTTCCAATTGGTCCCATTTAATCTATATCAAGATCTGATCAGTAGTTCTTCAAATATCGTCAATAATGCGTATTTAATTATTTAATCTTTTCTTGCGTCTAATTATACATGCTTATATTTAGATTCATCCCGCTGTCTGTCTGTCCCGGTCTGTAATCAAATCTTGCAAACCACAATAGACCCACTTTCCGATGTCCGATTGGACTCAAATTTGGTGTACTTATGTATCTTCGGTGACAGTACAATAATATGGTACCATGTTGTTGGTTTGATGAGGGAGACGGCAGATGGCTATAGAAACTTCTGAACTAAATAAGATAAACCCATCGAGTTTGGGCTCGTTTGATACGTCTTGACAAGTTCTCTGGTTATGTAACTTTATAGTTAAATTTGTAATTTGTATGAACCATTGTTGTTCGAAATAAATGGATTTTATAGTATTTATTATTTATTTATAGTAGTTTTTTATTAACAACTGTAAACAATCTTGATTTTATAACACTTTTTAAGTATTACTAAACATAAACATAAACGCTTTCACACTCACAGCCCTCACTAAGTTCGATGACTTGTATCGTGGGTGCCGGAAACATTCACATTACACACACAATCACAACCAGAACACAAATTTTCCTTGGGGACAAAACTTGTGTTTCAGCCAGTAATCGAACCCGATACCCCTGCTTAGTAGGCGAACACTACCCAACTAAGCCAACGAGCAGTTCTGGTTTCATTTGTACTTGTATATCAGCAGCGGTGATAACGTCGTAGTAACCGCGCCTCCCAATCGTGTGGTCACGGTTTCGAATCTTAACTTAAACTGTGAAGGGAACATCGTAATAATTTCCATGGTGGAACAGCAATTGAAATCAGTGCCGCCATATAGGTGTTTGGCATACAGGTGGTACGGTAGATGCTAAAGAATAAATAACATGGTACCGTCCAAAAGGTTGCGATACAAAGTTCCTTGAAGGGTGTCTATTTCTCAATCTATTAACAAGTATTGGTTGTAATGTTTCCATCCATGTTATATAAGGCTTAAAACATCGTAAAAAATGATGATTTTCTATGTTGTCGATTAGTTTCGGACAAATTAGTTGTAAGGATGAACTAGGTATATACAGTTCATCTTGATGAAGAGCAACTAATTTGTCCGAAACTAAACTACACATAAATGTTACATACAGTTATGTTACTATAAATAACACTTATGTTTAATATTCATGAAAGTTTTTTTATTCACGGGTCACGTGTTTTCCTAACAGTAACTATGGGCCAATTGCCTGTATTTCCTAAAAAAAAACTTAAACTATAAACAGCAAAGACTTAAGTTTACTACAAGACGTCGAGCTTATAGGTAGCTCAAGTGATCAAGCCCACTACCAGTGGGTACCGTTTCCATGATGCGGGCGGCATTGCCTCTCTGAATTGCAAAGCTAATACGTTGAGCCCAATAAGTACCGGAAAGTTTTCACTTATCAAGTGTTGCTTACTTACATACAAAATTATAGTTTATACAAACACAAATATATAAACATATCATAAACACATTCACACTCACAGCCCCACTAAGTTCGCTGACTTGTGTCGTGGGTGCAGGAAACATTAGCATCACAAACAAAATCATACCAAGAAACACAAATTTCCTTTGAGGAGTAAAATTGTGCTTTCACCGGGATTCGAACCCGATAACTGCTCCTTAAAAGGCGAACGCGTACCTTACTAAGCCAACAGTCAAATTTTATATTATCCCCTGTAACTCCTGAAATACCTAATTTATTGTAACATCCTTCGATTGCGGTTATAGGTAATAAGCGGTTCTACTCATTGGCGTTAAAAACATATATCCCATCTGTAAGTCTTACTACTAATAATGACTAGTTGCGCCCCACGGTTTTACCCGCGTAAGTCCCGGACCCACTGGAATTCCGGGATAAAAGTTAATCCAGTCTATGTGTTAATCCACCCTGGATTAACTTTTCAGCTACCTCCATAGTAAAATTCACCAAAATTGGTCCAGCCGTTTGATATTGAAGAAGTAACAAACAAACAAACAAACAACAACAAATAAACGCATTCACACTCACAGCCCCACACTAAGTTCAAAGACTTGTATCGTGGGTGCCGGAAACATTCACATCACACACACATTACACCCAGAACCAGAAACACAAATATCCCTTGGGAAAGAATTTGTGCTCCTGTCGGGAATCGAACCCAGGACCCCCGGCGTAGAGGGCGGACACCTGTCCACTGCGCCAGCTGGGTCGTCAAACATACATACACACTCACAAACTTTTGCCTTTATAATATTAGTGTGATAAAAATTATGAAAAATATCTGTCTTAAATTTCTTAAAACTTTTGTTTAATCTAACAAGACCAAAATGTATAACTAAAACCCTACACAAAATGGTGTCCTTACTTTAAAACAAAAATAAAAGAAATTGTTCCCTTATTATCTGGTGCATGCAAGGAAAGTCGCGAGCAACAGCTAACAAAATATATAATAATATATAATATATGAAATGTACAAAGTAAGTCCTTTCATTTAATACCTATCTCGGGATCATTAAAAATATTTTTATTAATTCACAACAATGTTCTCTAGAGGGCGCCATATTCAATGTAATGTGACAGCCTTAAACCCGGACAAACAAGATACATACATAAGTACCGGACAAAAACATAAGCCTCCTTTTTGCTTCAAAAGGGTAAAAACGGAGTGGCTTACAGCTATTTTTACAAAATATAAACTTAAACAAACAGAACTGCCCGTTGGTTTAGTTCGGTGAGCGTTCGCCTTCTAAGCAGGTGTATCGGGTTCGATTCCCGGCGGGAACTCAAGTTTTCTCCCTAAGGAAAATTTGTGTTACTGGTTCTGGTTATGATTGTGTGCGTGATGTGAATGTTTCCAGCACCCACGACACAAGTCTTAGTTTTTTTTTTGTTTTTTTTTATTCAAGGTAGGCAAACTTTTGACCACTATCTCACCTGATGGTAAGCGACGATGTGGTCGATGATGGAGCAAGCTTGCCTAGAAGATAATCACTCGCGACTTGAAGACTCCCATATTGTACTCATCATTAGTGAGGGGCTGTGAGTGTGAAAGCGTTTTTTTTATTTTATTAACAACTATTATTTTGCCAAACCCGGTTGACCTTTCTATGCCTACATTACATTGAAGAAGCGGATACTACAAAATTTTGCTGTACTTATTTATTTATTTATTTATTTTATTGAGATAAAAACGGTTTGCACCAGCTACATTTAACTCACAATTCTATCATTAATAAAAAAATATATATATTACATACTATAAATTAAAAATTACAATGTCACTCTTATAAATTAAATACTACAAAATGTCATTTAGCATTCACGCTTATTACTAGTAATGTCCCATTGATCGATTAGGTGTTCACAATACGTCAAAAAAACTGTAATCAGGTGTTTCCACTTATCAAACATAATGTCGCAGTCAGGGTTGGCGGCAAGAATTGCATTTAGCCGGAGGCGGGTACGAATTAGCGGAGTCATTGATCGCGATACAGTGTGACCGTAATCTACGTAGAATAGATCTTGCGCCCGACCACGCCTATTTGCAGGAACCCCAGGTTCATCTGGCACAAACAACACGCAAAGTAGGTCATGCAATTGAAGAGAATCGACTGAACCTCTGATAACCTTGCAGCAGATAGTGAGCTGGTCCAGCGCCCTTCTCACTTCTAGTGAGTTGTAGCCAAGTTGACCGAGCAGAAACTTAGTAGGGTACAGGAACGGGTAATAGCCATAGAGTTTTTTATATAGCGCCCTTAGGAAGGCCTTTTGGACCTTCTCAAGCATTCGCGTGTAGGTAACATGATAAGGATTCCAAATACATGCACTCGATTCAAGTTTGCTTCGGACCAATGAATTATACAGTGTTCTAACAACTTGTGGATTTTCAAAGTCCCTAGCGTTGCGTAACACAAAACCAAGACGTCGATAAGCCTCTTTGGTGAGATCAGTCGTATGACTGTGGAAAGTGAGGCCGCGATCAAATAGTACCCCCAGATCTTTAATAGTATTTACTCGATTAATTAACATATGGTTTAATTGATAATTATAGGAAATGGGTTTTCTTTTACGGTCAAAGGTCATTACATTACATTTATTCACATTAAATTGCATTTTATTTTTCACACTCCATTCATAAATTTGATTAATGTCATTTTGTAAGTCAAGGCAGTCACTCGAAGATTTTATCTCAAGAAAGAGCTTAAGGTCGTCTGCGTACAAAAGACATTTCGCAGTAGTCAATACTTTAGGTAAGTCATAAATCATTATTTGGAAGAGCAGTGGGCCGGTAATAGAACCCTGACTAACACCAGATTTAGTATAATAAGGTTCAGACACATGAGTTCCATACTTTACATATTGCCGCCGGTCTCTCATATAGTCAGAGAAAAAATTTAAAAGACTGGGAGTGAAACCAATAGCAGACAGCTTCTGTAATAATATGTCGTTATCAATTCTATCGAAGGTACACTTTATTTTTATGTTAAAATATAAAAACTACATACAAGTAAGTATTCGAGAATGTCTGTCGATGGAGTCATTTGTAACATCACAGCATCGCTAAGTGCTTTTGAACGAACATTTAAGGTGATTTTTCTCTTTTATTGTACATTTTCTAGAATAACGAAGAAGCCTACTTGTAAAAAAATAATAAGTAATGCTTTTTCTTTTGGTAGAGTAAACTCATATTTCCAGCGTATTTTGGTACTTTTGTTAATTATTGGTAGTCATGAAGATCTTTGAGATAGATAGTTGCGATGTAAGCACTGATAAAATAATAAATGAAAGCACTTACTTCGTGTGTAGGTAAGAAAAAAATAACCTAATTGTGTCTTCTTTATTACATTTTCACGATTAAACCGCTCGCGATTAGACCGATCTTGACATGGAAACAGGTAATTAAAATGAATGAAACGCTGTACCGCCATCTGTGCTGCCCGAGGGATATCTACAATTTGAGTGTGTTCAAAAGAAAATAATATAGGTATTTACTAGCAAGCGGGCACCACTTTAGACTGCTACGTCACTTCTCATTTGGTGAGATTGTGATCAAACTTTCACTTACACTTTACACGAAAAAAAAAACCTAAAAATTGCCAAAATTCGAAGACTTTGTGGGTGCCGGAAACATTAACATTACACAAACAATCACAGTCGGTACAAGATACGCAAATTTCCTTTGAGAAAAATCCCACTGGGAAGCGAACCCGATACTCGCTGCTTAGTAAGCTGACGGACCAAATAAGCCTGCGGGGAATTAGATATTAATTATTAAAGCACAGTTAATAATATGTATCACTTTCAAAAGGTAGCTATTACGTTATTTTTAACTGTAATTAATACGGGCAGAGCCGTTAGCCACAGCTAGTATTTTATGAAAGTGTGCATTCAAACTGCCATTGGTACAATGCCTCGCCAACTATAACAAATCTAAAGTACCTAGTTCAAAACCTATTTGTCACAGGCTTCCAATTCAGACAACTGCATCGCCCATTTACACTCACCGTGGCAAATTTCCCTGACTTTATTGTAACAAATGATCACTGCAATGGGTCAAATGGTGCAAATGTAAAACAGAAACTATATGCACGGAGATGTGGCAAATTTGTGCTAAAGTCGAACAATGGGATGAATTATTAAAAAAGGCGCCGCTGGATTGATTGAACTTTCGATAGGATTCAATCGGAGTTTCACGCGTCGGGAGCACCCGGCCTTCTGACGTCCCAGAAGAAAAGCGTCGTATACACTGCAAACTGCTTTAATTATGCACTTACATTTGGGATTTCAGGAACATGCATTATTTATTTCCCTCGAACTTGAAAGTTACTCTAAAAATTAAACCTTGGGGATTTTCGTAATTCAGTTTATTTTATTTCCTCTAAATAAACGGTATATTGTAAACGATATAGGTATTGGTGGATTATAAAGTCCACCACAGTTGTCCGCCATGGTGTGCACAGAAGAGGGAAACATTTCTTTTCTGTCTCTTATGTAAATAAAATAATTCAATGCTTTTATAATTTTATTGGTATTATTTAGTTTAAGGTTACCAATAATTTATAAATGTTTTAACTAATGATGGAATATTGTGTTAATTAGTGTAAGTGGTTTTCGGCCGTTCTAATAATCAATAAAATAAATAAAATTAAAATAAATAAATGTAATGGTAGACCAACGCGGATCAAATTTAATTCAATATATCCCGTAGACTACAGAGTTCTTTATTAGTTATTAACGGACTTTTTAAATTTTCTCTAAACAGCCTCCTATATGATCATTATAAGCATAAATATAAACACTTTCACACTCACAGCCCCACACTAAGTTCGATTAATTGTGTCGTGGGTTCCGAAAACATTTCATATCACATACAATCGCAACCAGAACCAGAAACACAAATTTTCCTTGGGGAAAAACCTTGTGTTCCCACCGGAAATCGAACCCGATATCCCCCTGAAGGCGAACGCGCACCTAAGTTAATGGGTATTTCATAGCATATAAGATTTCCAATATTAGATGCACCATCTCTGAGTCACAGAACAAAGTCTAGGAATAGTATTTCGCTTCTTATCCTCATAATTCTTTCATCGGAGCCCAACCGCGGCACTGCGGCAATCTGTCGGACGGCAATACAGAGCGATTACTGTCAGAACAATGCCGACCTATTGGTGCCGTTATTGCCTTAGGTCTGTGCTGTGGATCCTGATTTGGTTGGGTGTGTCGGGAATTTAATGCGTGGAGTATAAATGCCTGATACACACAGTTACAAGATCCATGATCATGACGCTTGCAGGGATGATTTTTCAAAACTCCTTTCATGCTCAGCTACCATTTTAAACCCCTTGGAATCCAAGCTTCTAGATTCTAGACTCACAGATTTAAATGTGTAATTATGTGTGATTTATTTTGATATTTAATTCGACCGTTGTGTATGATCGAACCTTGATTGAAATAAATAATCATAATTAAACGAAAGCAAAGCTTAAAAAACCGACTTAGCCGCATAAATTTTGTTTTTTGTTGATTTTCTTATAAAGTGCAGTATCAATAAAAATAAAATATGGGACCACCTCTGAAGTATGATTTACCAAACAAAAAAAGAATCATCAAAATCGATTCATAATTAGAGGAATTATCGAGTGACATACATACAAGAAAAACATATAGTCGAATTGAGAACCTCCTTTTTTTGAGTCGGTTGAAAATAATAATAATAAATAAAGGCTGTGCGCTGTCTGACAGTCAGAGTAATTAGCTTATCACTACATGGTGTTCCGGCTATCTTTGACTTCATAAAAGTTAAAACTGACTGAAAAAATGGAGGAGGTTCTTAATTTGATTGTTTTTTATGTGTTACCTCAGAACTTTTTTCTAGGTGAACAGATTTCGATGTTTTTTTTATTTGAAAGCTGGTGCTTCCCATGTGGTTTTATTTAAATTTAATCAAGATTTGACCAGTAGTTTTTGAGGTATCGTCAATAATGCATATATGATCAAGGATTTCGAAGATAAAGCGGTGAAGTCGGTTTTTAATCTTTACTCGCGTTTAAATTATAGCTAGTACACAAGCAGCTAAAGATGACGAAAGGTGTTACGACTAAAATAACACAAGTGCACCTTTCTAACGTCTAAAATAATACCACTCAATCGCCTGGAGTGTTCCAGTTGACCGCTCGGTTTCTATCTACCTTTTGATACTGGTAATTTTATGCACAAGCCGATCGATAGTAATCAAAGACTACAAAATATTATTTATGGGCTGAAATGTAATGAATTAGACACGCCGGGTTTCTTGGCAAATTGATAATGTCTTGTTTATTCGTAACCGAATGAATTAATGTTGTTAGCCGTCTTTTTTGCAATAGCTGTTGAAATGTTTGATTAAGACATTTTTGTGCTTGATACTCGAACTACACTTCACACTTATATTATAAATTCTAAAGTCTGTTTTTTTTTCTAGATAGACAAACGTTTGACCGCCATCTCACCTGATGGTAAGTGACGATGCGGTCGACGATGGAGCACGTTTGCCTAGAAGATGCCTATTCACTCGTTACTTAAAGACTCCCATATTGTATTATCAGGAAACACAGACTCAGGCAAGGAATTCCACTGCATTTGACGTAAAGAAAGAGGAGGGCTAAAAAGTTGTAAAAAAAAAACGTCATCTCGACATTCTCGAGCGTGGCTAATTTTTTTTTTATTTTTAAGGAAATAATTCAAGGTTAACGAAAAATATATAATCTGACCATTTCAACAAGCCGAAGTACCAAAAATTTGTCGATAAAGTTTAATGCGTGCAGCTGCATGATACCTATATTCCCCTCTCCGCGTTTCTATTCTCCTCTCCCTCTTTCTCTATACTCTCTTACTCCGTCCCTACTCTGGTTTCGGTTGCCATGACGCCATCACAGCTGATGACAAAAGGTTTTAAAAAAAAAAAATTTTTTTGTCAGTTTAGGCGAATCCCTCTAGGTAATGGACAGATTATGAGACAGCATGTCTAGGACATAAAGATGAACCATATATATCTTAATCTGACGCGCTTGAGTATTTCAAAATGGCGAATTTTTTTTACACATTGTAATAATGGCCACGAGTTTGCGTCACATCAAAATCGTCAGATTATTGAATTAGAGCTTTTTTTAGGTACAGTTATCACCCCATTAGAAAATCTGACGCGCGCGACAAAATTTTTTTTTTTTTCGTTTTCAACCCTTAAGTATGACCACCCCCATCATGAAAACGATCAGATTAACATATGTACATTATTAAAAATACGTAGGACATTGATGCTATCAATATCTGACGCGCTCGAGTATGCCCATGCAACAGTATTTTTTTACATTTTTGAAAATTTATAGCCGCTCCCCCCACCGATGAAAAGGTATACATATATAACATTTTTTTCTTCTTATCATCTAAGCTTTCCAACCCAATAGGTCTCTATGACGTTCGAGTAAATCCCCATTTAGCATCGTGGGCTCCCCTACTATTACTGCCTATTGTAGGTATATACATAAGATCGTATGTGACCTTTCTTTTCATATGAGTGATGAAAATAAGTAAATTTGAAATGCATCTCATTGTTCAGCAAGGTTTGCACAGCTGTGTCCAAAAATAAATAAATATGTTGTGTCTGTTAGTCACCACAGCTAATGTGTTGCATTATATTTTAGTCTTTTTTAATGTTAAAACTATCGTGAGTATTACACATTATGTTATGTTATATTCGGCTTAAAACACGAAAATTTTGACTTACTTTGTAGTCAACTAGTTTCGGACAAATTAGTTGTCCTTCATCAGGATGAGTCAGACGCGCGATACGCAGAGGCGTGCGGCTCGGGCCTCGGCGCGTGACGTCAGTCTTCTTGTTTTAAGCCGAATATAACATAACATAATATTTTAGTCTTACATATTTTATTTTAGTTTTTACCTAAAGTGATATAGAAATAATTGGTATGACTATTTAATTTAAGTGGTGTACTAGAAACATCTTATAGCTTCTTCTGTATAGCCAGTCTAATCTGAAAATACTATTTCCAGTATTTATGTTAAGATATTTCTTCGTGTGTTTTTGGGGGCAAAATTAAAAGGGTTTAGGCCTAATCCTTTTGTCTTCTCTCTCGCTCGCACATTTCAATATTTTTAATAAATACAATTAGCTACTTGTGTTTTTGAAAAAGTTTTCAACCAAATATATGGACGTTAATACAATGAATGTTTTATGTTTTATTCTACCTTTCGTTTTTCATATATTAAAGTTAAACGAAGAAAGCGTGAAAAACACATTGAAATTTGGGAACTCTATTTTTTCTCATCTTATTGAAGGATATGATATTGAAAAGAAGTTTGAAACATTCTAGCATTTATGTCCATATAGTCAGTTAAAAACCATTTTCAAAAACACATGTACATAATTGTATTTATTTAAAATATCGAATTGTGCGAGCGAGGGAGAAGACAAAAGGAATAAACCCTCTTAATTTGATATTACCTTTTTTTTAATAGTTAATGAGTCTTTTTTATTTTTTAATTATATAATTAACAGGTCAATAATAAATAAAACAAATATAAAGCTATACGAACTTAACTGAATAAGTCGAAATAAATCTTCAGGTCGGGAGTGTTCTCAATATGCTGGCAACGTTGCCCAACTGTAAAGCAATATAATATTATTATTACACTATTCACGCGGTTTTACCCGCGTTAGAGACAAATAATGATAAAGATGATTATTAAAGATTAGTTGCACTTCGCGGTTTTTTAAAGTCCCGGACCCGCGGGAATTCCGGGATAAAATGTAGGCTTTATTTTAATCCCGGGTGTCTTCAAACCAAATTTTTAATTAGTCCAGCCGTTTGATCGTGAACAAATAACAAACATACAAACACACTCACAGACTTTCGCCTATAAAATTAATAAATAATAAAGCTTTATTTAATTCCACAGCAATTAGATTTTTTTTTACTATTATTTATTTTTGTTACAATCTAGCCAAGATTAGGCTAATAAGTAACCTAAATTCAACTTATTCTGCTAGATTTAAAATATACAAGAATGTGTCCATTAACACTTTTCTTATTGTCTCTATCAAGGCGAAAACACTTTGGTTCATGTGTAAGTAAGTAAAAGTAATTAGATAAAATTAATTAATTTGATATTTGATGATTATGTCACTAAGTAACCATAATAAATCTACTACTCATGCAATTTATTCTCCTTCTAATGTGGACCCCCTCAGGGTAAAAGCCTCCTCTAAAGAACTCCTCTTTGGAGGAGTAGTGTAGTAGTTAGTACAAACCAATATGCTGGTCACGCGTTGACTCTCGCAGTCACCCAGTGAAATCTTTGTTTTAAACACTCTTGTATTGTTGACTTATAAAACTATTATATATTTGTCTGTAAATATTATTTTACTGAGATGGCTAGATACAAGACGCCCTTGCCTCCATAGTTATTTTGTCCATTAAAGTAGGCAAGCATTGGCAATTAAAATAATCATAAACCTGACTAATTACGTATTTATGTACCTACTCAACAGAATAGTAAACTCTATGTTTAGGGAGCTCTTTATAATAAAAGTATATACACCTTAATGTCAGGAAGTCTGATCATTAAAATAATGTGATTGTAAAATGACTAATTATCTTTTAATTTATGAACTTAAGTTATAATTTCTTTTACTGGGTATTATAATTAATTGATTGATTCGGCACATGACCAAAATGCTGGGTTGTATTTGGGGCAGAGGATAAGCCTTGCTATACAGTGTGGTAATGCAGCAAGTATTTTGGGAACTATGCCGAATATTAAAGATCGTCTAGACCATCTTTAACCTTTTTTTTATAACTTGAATATTTAAATTGTAAAACTAGATCTTTTTACTAGGTTGTATAATATTGATCAGGCCGTCTGCGCACTATTTAACTATTGCTACCGCATGGGCAAAGAATAATTCGGATCTATGTTATTCTTTAAATATTTTCTCGTTTTTACTGAGACAATTTTATTTATGCTCGATAAGCAAGCACTATCTCACTTGATGTAAAACGATGATGCGGCCGAAGATGTAGTATGCTTGCCTAGAAGAAACTTATTCACTCTTGACTTGAAGGCTTTTATCAATCATTATATCAATATAAAACTTTGGTTCAATCCGTTTTATTTTGCATTCGTTTTATTTTATTCGCTTAATGTAATTATTAGTTACGTTATTTATTTAATAGCCGTTGGTACTCAATAATCAAATCCCCAAAATGTACGTACGAGAAAAATCACCACAAACATATAAAATGTTTCTTAAATAAGTAGTAAGTTAAAATGGGAAAGGCGGAGGTATGAAGCGCATGGTCATAGGGTGTCATTTCCTTTGCTCTAAACGCTGAGCTTTACAATTACCGCCTCAAACGACATCTTTACTACAGCTTTAATTCTTCTTAGTTATAGGCCAATTCTACATACGAAATGAAAATCAATTTCTTCACAATGCAAAAACATAGGTATAAATACGATAATTTAAATTTTGGTTCCTACATCAAAGCCAGAGCTCAACTGGCCGCTAAAAAACTTGGTATCCTCGCAAAGGTTAGGCAGTACTTCACACCGGGGCATCTTCTGAATTTCTATCAAGCTTAAGTCCGATTGTGTATGGAGTACTGTGGCCACCTGTGGGATGGATCCGCTAATTACCAGCTACGAAAAGACTACTTGGCTATTCGAGTCCAAATTGCAGAGTCTCGGTTACCGATGTCAGGTTGCCAGCCTATCGGTATTTTATCGCTGACATTTCGGAGAGTGTGCGTAGGAATTATACGAGTTAATTCCTCCATGCCCGTTCTACAATCTAACGACAAGATAAACAGTCAAACGTCATCCATATATGGTTGACATACCTCCGGTTCGCTTGAAGCGTTTCGCTTTTACGTTTATCATCTGGGAAGAAGCGGAACTCATTACCCGCGTCTTTGTTCCCCGAACGGTATAATGTAGGAGTCTTTAAGTCAAGGGTGGATAGGTTTCTTCTAGGCAAACATGCTACATCTTCAGCCGCATCTCCACTTTCCATCAGGTGGTATAGAGATCAAATGCTTGCCTATCGAGCATAAAAAAGCAAAGAAAACTTAGGCCATTTCCACTTAAGAGTTCCCCAGATCAAGTTCCGTATTTTCTTACACACGCAATACGTCATATCTAGAGCTAAAATATAGAGATACCCTCTTTACACACTAAATTGGTATAATAAATGATGTGAATGGTGTGTGAGTGAAGTAATAAATGATAAGGATAGTATCTAATGAATTAATGATCACTTAGCATTCCGATACGGCTCTAATTCCTCTGAGGTCACGGATTATTACGTGCTAAAATATTACGTGATCTGGTGGATATCTTCATGGAATTCCACTATTCGATTAGATTTACAATAGATCTCTATTCCATAACGTTACTCTGCAGTTCGATTCTGTGGCTATAAGGCATTTTCTCTGAAAAACCAGTTGATACTTGACACTGTAGACTTAACAGAGAAGATAAATAATATATTTAAAATAAATTTAAACCTTCATAGTATAGAATTTGCAATACCCGTACCAAGAAAGACGTTGATGATGGTGGCTCAATGGTTGGAATGATTTCCCAAGAAATTTATGGTATTTTTTACCGACTTCAAAAAGGAGGAAGTCGACAGTTCGACTGTTTTTTTAATGTGTGTTACCTCTAAAATTCTGTCTGGGTGAAGCAATTTTGATGTTTATTTTTGTGTTGTATATCAAGACCCTAAGTTGAACAATGCTACAAGACCACGGGGAAACCTCAACGGCAGCTTTTCTAAGCTCAAAAGTAAGATCTGATATACGATATGAGGAACGGCAGACTTCCACCTCGGAATATACTGTGGGATCATTACATCATTCGTGGCGCCAGAGTCATGTTTTATAGTTCTAACTAATTATGCCCTCGGCGCCAGCGTTTTAGCAACCTGATACTTTTTGTGGATCTGATTTTCCTCGCAACTTCATAAGTGAATTCTTTTTGGCATGTTTAGTTAATAAGGTTTCATGACTAACTTCTGAACTGGATTTAGGAACATGAGAGGCGCGAGATGTCATGCAGTAGATATGGTATAACGTTTAACGTTTTTAGGATGCTGTTGCGATTTCCTCGTTTCAGCAGTGCTTTGGTCATGTTAGCTGAAGCACGGATTGATGGCTTCCACGCCATTATGCGCAAACGAACCGCCTCCTTACTTTG
Source organism: Lomographa bimaculata (assembly GCA_948107665.1). Taxonomy (NCBI): domain Eukaryota; kingdom Metazoa; phylum Arthropoda; class Insecta; order Lepidoptera; family Geometridae; genus Lomographa; species Lomographa bimaculata. The sequence continues at coordinate 4,982,785 of OX403601.1, read as the reverse complement.
TAGAATTCGGAGAACTCATCACAGCATTTTTAAAACCATTAATGACAAACTAGACTAGTGGAGTCTAGTTCATCATCATCATCAATCATGAGGAAGTTGTGCGGGATCTAATCAGATCCCGTAAAACTTTTTCATGATACAATCGGATATTGATTAGTAAAATACTTTTTTTTTAACAATTGTACTCGTAGTTTAAATATTGACAAGGTATATATTTTTTAATTCTAAGATAAAATGAATTATAGTGTAACATTTATTTTCAATTCGTATAAATTTTTTTAAGCATATGAATTTTTATTTTTCAGTTAGTGTAGTTTAAACTTATTTTATTTATTTTGTCGATGTCATATTAGGTACTATAATTATTTACATTTACTAACATAGCTACTAATACTTTCTTAACACTGTGGACTTTGTCTGTTAATAAATGAATTGAATTGAATAACTTATTCTAGCATTGCCTTGGTAGACAATATTTTTACGCAAGCTTGTTTCCTTCTGTCATAATCAGAACTTTTACGTGCGACATGAATACTAGTTCGAATGTGACTGAGGCAAATAATGTGCGTTATACCTAACTTGTGGTAATGTGATCTACGTTCTAGTGGCTAGTCACGTTATCTTCTCACTTTTAATAACATCACTTAATTTAAGCGTTACATGAAAACTGTAGGAAAGCACCAAATTTAATTGTTCGAAAATGTTTTAATACAAATCTGCCAATTCCAAAAGTTGACCTTTTACTCCTGATTTTGTAACTATACTTACATACATCATTTCAAAGGTTAGTCAAGTAAATTATTTACATCATTATTTCATGAATTGTGATATATATAGACAGCAACGTTAGTTGTCAGATATTGAACATCTCTGTCAAAAGTGTTTTTTTTTTTTTTTTTTTTATGCATGATAGGCAAGCATTTGACCACTATCTCACCTGATGGAAAGTGACGATGCGGCCGAAGATGTAATATGCTTGCCTAGAAGATACCTATTCACTCTTGACTTGAAGACTCCCAGATTATACCCCTCGGGGAACAATGACGCAGGCAATGAATTCCACTCCTTCGCTGTACGGATGATGAACGTAGAAGCAAAACGCTTCGAGCGAACTGGAGGTATGTCAACCATAAATGAATGACGTTTGACAGTTTGTCTGGTTGTTAGATGGTAAAATGGGCATGGTGGAATTAACTCATGTAATTCCTGCGCACACTCTCCAAAATGCAAACGATAGAATACCGATAGACTTACGACCATACGTCTGTGACCGAGGCTCTGCAATCTGGACTCAACTAGCTTATTATCGCCAATGAGTCTTTTTGCTCGTCGGTCAATAGACTCAAGACCTTCGAGTTGGTACTTAGCAGATCCATCCCAGAGATGGCCGCAGTACTCCATACACGATCGGACTTGCGCTTGATATAAATTGAGAAGCTGGCGAGGTGTGAAGTACTGTCGGACCTTGGCGAGGATACCCAGCTTCTTAGCGGCCAGTTGAGTTCTGGTTTCAATGTAAGTGCCAAAGTTGAGATTTGACGATAGGGTAACGCCAAGAAGCTCGAGTTTGTTTGCTATCGGTATTGACACATCTTGGAAGGACGGAGATAGGTCGAACGGTCTCCGTTTAGCGGAGAAGAGACACGCCTGTGTTTTGGACGCATTAAATCGTACCAAGTTGGCATCGCCCTAATCGGACACCGCCAGCAAGTTCGAATTCAAGCGCCCAATCATTGCCTCTCTTAGAGACTTGACTTGTACCTCATCGGCACGTGTAGATTGATGAGGTCTAGAGGTCTGCATTCTCGCCGATCGCTCAGCTGGTGGCTTAGGAATAAAGTTGGCTAATATTAAAATTTAGGTAATTTAATTGTTATGATTTTTGACGACCCTGTTGGTGCGGTGGGCAAGTGTCTGCGGTTTTGGGTTCGATTCCTGGCAGGAGAACAATTTTTCTTCCCAAGGGAGATTAGTGCTTTTCACGACACAAATCTTTGAACTTAGTGTGGGGCTATGAGTGTGAATGCGTTTGTTTATTTGTTTATCTGTAAATATTTGTATATGCAATTTTGAACCGTACCGTACCGTATTGTGTACCTACTATTAATAATTATGTCCTGATGGGTATGCCATTTACAAAATTGAAACAAAAGTTTTTCGATGCACAATTTTATTTGTCGATTCACTTTTTGGTCATTTTTATAAATGGTGGCGGTACGGGGGTTAAAAACGTAAAAAAGACACATTTCAGCCATTTGTTTAAAATTCCACCCGAACAAACATAGCTACATACAAACATACATTGCAAGTTAAATAAAAGCTTGTAAAAACACAATTTAAACGTCAGTTGATGAACCTGGCCTTGAAATTTCAGCGAGCATAACGACCGGTTAACTGTTACCATGACCGTGAAGCGAAATTTTACGTCAAGACATTAAACCAAACGGATAACTGCAAAAAATAATTTATTACCCTTCAGATGTGGTTCCTAAGCCCATCGTAATAGCTTTTATAGCCAGAGGCTAACCTATTTTGACGAAATTCGTGTTTCCGAAGTCCCGAGATTGGATATTTATATCTATTTTCTATTTATGTTGAGATATTTTAATAAGAACGATTTTGTGCTTCCGATATTATTTATTGGATATTTTGATTGCTTTAAGTTGTGATTGATAGATCATAATTTGTAGAAATATTGTACTACTTCATACCGTACTATATATTCGCAAATGTTTGGATATTTGCTTATTATTCCAATCTACTAAAGCAGTAAGATGACGTATATGTTTGTATATCATTCTTCTATAAGTGTGTATGTGATTGATCTCCTAAACGGCTGGACTGATTTAAATTTTTTGTGTGTGTTCTGATGGATTCAAGTAGTATATCATTTATTCCACCACGAGCAAAGCCGAGGCGTGTGGCTAGTAACAATATTTTTTTCTAGAACATCCCCATTTTACTCTTTGGCAAGTTCAGAAATCCATTATACAATACATATTATATTATATTATTTCATGAGTATTATAAAGTTAGTACATATTGGATGCTAAGTTTCCATACCTTTTGAACAACCATTTTCCTTTCTTTTTTCGTCACTATGCTTCAGAGAGCACGTTAAGTTTGCGCCGGTTGTTACTCGTAAGACAACAGTTACTATAGCCATATCGGATCAAGATAAAATCAAATCAAAATCGTTTATTCACTTCGGCCCCAAAGAGGCACTCACTAAAGTTAATAACTCTACTGCCAGATTCGGTAAATAGCCATCTCGAGAATGCCTGAAAATTTTTGTTTCTAAATTTTATTATTTGTACATGTTTTTTTATAAATGTTCAATTCAATATAGTTTGTTGAGTGTTGAGTCACGCAAGTTAATTTTTGAGATTTAGCTTAAAACATCCTGAAACATATATCACGAGTCTATCTAATATATAAAATTCTCGTGTCCGCGGTGTTTGGTACCAAACTCCCCCGAAACGGCTAGACCGAATTTTATGAAATTTTGTGTCCATATCGAGTAGGTCTGAGAATCGGTTCAACATCTATTTTTCATACATAAATGTTAAGGGTGGTCCAACGCAATTTTTATTTTTTTGGGCGAATTTTTTTATTTTTATTTTTTTAAGAATCTGCATGAAATAATGTGTATGGCAAAATAACGTTTGCCGGGTCAGCTAGTTTCTGATAAATTTCATTGAAGTAAATCTAATAAAATTGTGTTAACATGTTTCAACATAAGGTTCATAATAATATGTAACTGTCCATTGGCGCAATAACATAATACTCAAATATAACGACCAAATTAAGTAACACATACTCATATAGCTGTAAATGTTCCGTTTCGCAAATTACATGGATATTGAGTAATCTACTCAATCAAACAGATAATTAGCCTTAGAAATATACGTGGAAACATGATAATTCTAAACTTCTGCGGGAATGTTGCGACATAGTAAAAGAGGAATAGTAAGATAACTACGCACTGAAGCAATCAATGTTCAATGATTTCCTCTACAAGTTGGGTAGGTACTATTACGATCTTTCGGCTTTATAGAAGCATTTGTAGTATTTGCACCGAATAATATCGATTATAGATGATTGTTAAAGACTACAATGAAAAACAAATTAGGTTATCAACTCGACATTTAATACTCAAGTATTAAATATCGTGTTGATAACCCAGAATTTTACCTAGTGTTGCCATTAGGATGTTTTGTCTGTTTAAAAGATAAAAACTCTATTTTAGGTACAAAATAAAAATGTATTATTGGCTGTGTTAAGGGTTGTAGATTGTGTGACACATAAATTAAATAATGTGCTATAGGTATGTATACATTTATTTATTTAATTTGTTTATTTATTTGGTTTACCTACAGTAGATACGCTAATACTTTCATATTTTTTTAACTAAACAATTATATCTATGTGCACAACCAATTATAGGTAAACACAGCATGCACTACTCTAAACTATACATATAATAATAACACATATACGATTACCGTTTATACAGTTAATCATATCTTAAAGTTTATGTAAATTGCAATTGTACATCAATAAAATATGATAATAAACTAAACTAAGCCCAAGTATGTACCTATTAAAAGAATAATTTACGCTGTAAGCTAAACAGTGGACCCATTAAAGCCCATTAGCATCTGACGGGTCTTGGGAAGACTTTTTTTTTTTTATTTGTGACAGGCTAATGTTTGACCACTATCTCACCTGATGGTAAGTGACGATGTGATCGAAGCTGGTAAACACACTAGACCTGGAATACGCAGGCTCTCAAGGACTGTCAAGACTGTCATGATGCAGGACCAAAAATATAAATAGTAAAAAATTAAGTTCGATTCCAAGCTCCCACTTGTTCTGCGACTGATTGTCGATGATTAACTACTCTACTAGTTATACTATGATCATGTTATGATTACCATAATGGTTGAAACTTCAATGTTATTATAATATGCCTTTTGTCTATTACGTATTGTGAATTGATTGTGATCTTCAAACGTTTATTTTAATATGTAGGTACTATTAATGCCCTTATAAGATCTAATAATAGATAAAAAAAACATTGAGTCGGCAATTTTGCAGTATGCGTAGTGAGATTTTGTCCTATATCTATGACAAAAGTTCAAATATCAAAACCCGCCTAATAGTATAGAATAGTTTCTTAAAATGTAATACCAACTAAATGATAAAACTAAATAATAAATCTAAGTTATTCTTAAATTTTTTTTGGCTTCGCATTCCTATTTCATTTAGCCAGCGCCGAGAAATAAAATATTACAAGTTTCGCGCCAAAAAACAAGACGGCATTGAGAAAAGAAACAGTTTTCATACAAGAAGGTCGCACGTGACTTGGCATAAAATATCAACAACTTGACGCTGCTGTTCAGCTTTTTTGTTCCAACAATATAAGTTGTTTCAGGGAGTTTTGTCGCGAAAATAAAAAATTGCGTTAAGATTTTGTATCTCTTTACTTTGCAAAACTTGTAATTCTTGGAATGTCAAATTTTATCAATGTTGGATTATTAACTACCAGTAGTAATTTCTCGCGTTTATTTTCGAAATGTCATTAAAACCCCATTCCGTTACAAAATGTAAGAGAAAACGTTTTTTTTTCGCAAATTTCTCCAATATTTTTATAATTTTAATAGTTATTCTGCTATTCGGGGCAGAGATAAATAAATACAACAAATCAAAGATCATTAAAATCAGTCCACCCGTTCTCGAGTTATAAGTGTTGTTACACCCCAACTTTGTTTTATATAATATAATATAAAAAATATATGTATAGTTCGTGAACGTGCATAACTACAGGCAAGTTATACAAAAAAAGTTGAAAATCATGATTTTTGTTTTTCGCTCTTAGGAGCGAAATGTACATTGGAGCTTAGGCTCCAATAGAAGTTCTAGTAGTTTGTAGCACTTTACGGGCATGACTTGATTATGACTGGACCATAACTCAATAGCAATAGACATTTGCTGTTGGTTTGGTGGTTACTCCATTTATTTAAATTATATCCTCGAGTATATTTTGTCAAAATATTTATCTTTTGTTGTTACTGAATACGACTAATTCTAAGCGGCCCAAGAAATGCATATCGTCTTAATAAGTTTCTTGACAAAATAATATATTTTCAAATCTAATTCTTATTATTTCTGTAATCGTAAGAGATTTTAAAATTGATAAAAGGTATGTCAACCGGTACATTTTAAAGGTACCTTAACCTAATTAAAATAGTATAATTAATGTATTTCATAAGGTGTGCATCACATCTTTAAACCCCGTCTGAAAAGAGGGGTGTTATAAGTATAGTGTGTAGTGTTGTCTGTGACATCGTAGCTTCTAAACGGCTGGACCGATTTTGATTTAATTTGTGTTTGTTTTAAATGTAACTTGATTGAGAGTGATTTAGCTACGTTTGGTGAAAATCGGTACAGCCATTTTTAGATAGACCGTCGGGGATATTTTCAAAATTTGGATTTTGCCACTTGTACTTACTTGTATTTTATTAACTTCTGAACAAAATGAACAATGGTCACCCTTTGTTCGAGTACTCCTCAATTATTTAGGACATACATCTCCAGTTGCTAACACCTGTTCAAATCTGGTAATTTATAACAACTTGCATGTACATAAAAATAAATATCTGTAACTTGAACTGCCTGTTGTCTTGTTGGGTAAGCGTTCGCCTTCTAATCAGGGGCATCGGGTTCGATTCTCGCCGGGAAAACAAGTCTCTCACTAAGGAAAATTTGTGTTTCTGGTTCTGGTTGCGACTGTGTGTTACGACACCCACAATACAAGTCATAGAACTTAGTGTGGGACTGTGAGTGCGAAAGCTTTTGTGTTTATAAGTACTACATCTACTACTTCTTGAATCTGACGAAAAGTTGGCAAAGCTTATGGAATCTTGTTTCCTGTATTTTACAGCGCGTGTCTGTATTATAAATTAAAATTTAATTTCCTGTTACCAAGCGTAAGGTGTACAAGGGTAAGGTACACCTTTTACTAACGCACTGCATATAATTATGTATACCTACACTATTTAGGGGGCCGAGTCACCCACGTCCGTAGGAGGATACCCCTTAAGTCTGACTCCCTACACGTGGTCCCAGGGTGGTGCTAATCAGGTGACATTTGAGAGGTGGCATTTTGCGAGTTGCTCGCCTGGCTTGCTACCAAAGTAGCTTACCACCATCAAGTTGAAAGTCTGCCGCCAAGCCAAATACGGTGTTCCGACAGTTATCCTTGAGAGCCTGCGTATTCCAGGTCTAGTGTGTTTACCAGCTTCGATCACATCGTCACTTACCATCAGGTGAGATAGTGGTCAAACACTAGCTTGTCACAAATAAAAAAAATAAAAAAATGAAAATAAGAGAGCATGTCCCTTATCATCAAACGAAGCTCGTCTCCTACCATAAAGCATAATAAAACCGTTATAAAAAACATATAGTATCAACTGCAGGTTATAAGCCTCTCTCCCTTATGCCATTCATCTCTGTTTTGCACTGATCGTATCCAGATCTTTCCTGCAATCACCACTATGTCGTCGATCCATCGGGCAGCTAGTTTGCCAACGGCTCGCTTACTTTCTCTTGTTATCCACTTAGTCAAGGCTATACCCCACCTTCCATATAAAAGTGGCAAAATCAAAATTTTGAAAATACCCCCGAGGCCTATCTTGTAAATGGCTGCACCGATTTTTACCTAAAATAGCTAAGAATACTCTCGATCAAGTAACCTTTTATACAAAATAATACTTTATCAAAATTGGTCCATCCGTTTGGAAACTACTATCATAGTAGAAATAAAATTATTTCTACTATGCTCCTATGCCACAGACAGACAAAAATCGTTTCAATAATTTGGTTTTTTAATCAAAATATGTGGAAAAAATATATCATCCATGAAAACAATTTTTTTACTTACCAGTTGTATCGAATAAGTGTTTGTTTTGTCGGTAGATATATTTTTTAAGTGTTATTCTATAACTCGCTTCTACTACAACTTTTATGGGCTAAGATCGTCTAAAGAAAGAAACAAAGAAAGAAAGAAATATATTTATTGCTGCTATAAAAAACAAAAATACATCAAATGAAACTAAAACCTTTACTATATACTTTTTATAGAGCAATTGGAGTAAATTTAGCTTTGTACTGTCTAAACCTCTTTAACCTTTTTTTGTCCGGACTAGGCTGGTAACACAGAGGTAGGAAAACATATCATATGCTTATGTATGTTGCTGGTAATTTAATTCCTGAATTTCAAGTGATCCTCGTTACTGTTTCACCACATGTTTAACTGTGTGTATACCTAACCTAAAAACAAACAATGCCAAAAATACCTAAAGACAAAAAACACAAGGGAGGTGAGCCTCGTAAATTCTCGAAGAATGCGAAATATTTTGAATGAACATTTTACATTCGAAAATAACTTTTGTACGGGCGATAACTCACTGGAAGACGGGTTGTGTTTAACCGACGTGATGATTTTTATACTCATTTTAACACATTAGCACACTTTTGGCATGTGTTAGAATATCGTTTTACAATTTAAAGGTGAATTGTGGATCGACGAATATGGAAAGACCTGAAGTCCGATATTAATGGTAATACTAATAACTATAGAAAGAAAAACATAAAAAAAATAATATAAATAAATTAATAAATTATACATAAATTCTTTATTTGCACACCAAAAAAAAAACACTTACAAAGAAATCTTGAATATAATTTAGGAGCACAAATGGCGGTCTTATCGCTCAAAGATATTTCTTCCAGACAACCAATATTAATCCTATTACCTAGGACAGTTTCTTAAGAACACTTTTTATTATAAGCGGTAGCTTCTATGAACTGTATTTTGTTTTAGAATTAGTTTTGTATCTACTTAGCAATAATTAAACGCAAGCAAAGGTTACAAAAAACCGACTTCACCGCTTTATCTTCGGAACCTTGATCAAATTCAATGAATAAAACACGCATTATTGATGATAACCCAAAAACTACTGATCAGATCTTGACCAAATTTAGATGGGAGCAATGGGAAAGCATCAGCTTTCAAACGAAAATAAATCTTCAAAATCGGTTCACGTGGAAAGAAGATATGACACACATAAAACAAAAACAATATACAGTCGAATTTAGTACCTCATAATTTTTTGTGAAGTCGGTAGAAAAATTACGAAATGTTTATTTTAATTAAAAGTCAGTAAAAGTGCCCGTGGAGCGTTATCCACTATTTCGTGGAGCGCAGTGGCATAACCCGTTTATTTTTGGCAAGCTGTGCCCCGCGGCGTCGGCCGCGTTTATAAAGTTAAAAAGTAGGCTATTGTTTAATCAGTGTTAGCTATGTAGGTTTTCTTACATTCCATAATTCATTTATTACAGCGCGAAGAGGAGCAAACTTACACATTTACACATATTTCGGATTTATAATATAAGTGATTTATTATATAGCCGCCCATTGTCTTAGTCAGTTATGCTTTCGCCTTCTAAGCAGCAAGTGTCGGGATTTTTATTCTAGTTCTGGCTGCATGTGTCGTGGGTGCCGAAAACATTCACATCACACATAAGTGTGCAATGTCGGCACCCACGACACAAGACATCGAACTCAGTGTGGGGCTGTGTGTGTGAAAGCGTTAATGTTTATGTTTATTTAAAAACCAATTTGAATATAAATAAAATATATTAAAAAAAAATATTTATTTTTTTAGAACTGTACCTATATGTATGAGCTTTTAGATTTGACTTTAAATAGAAAATGCAGCGGTTCTACCAACACAACAAACAAACAAAACAATAAAGGCCCACACTATGTTCAAAGACTTGTATCGTGGGTGTTGGAAACATTTAAATATCACACCCAGAACCAGAGCCCAAATGCTCGGGAAGGAAAATTGTGCTCCTGCCGGGAATCGCACCTAGGATCCGCAGCGCAGATAGGAGGGACTTGCTCACTGCGGCAACTAGATCGTCGACTGGTAGCCTAACAAGCATATTACTTAAATAGCCATGAATAGTAGGAATCACATGTGCTCAGGAATTACATGATATAATTCCTCCATGCCCTTTTTACCATCAAACAACAAGACAAACCGTCAAACGTCATCCATTTATTGTTGACATTTCTCCAGTTCGCTCGAAGCGTTTTGCTCCTACTTTCATCATCCGTACAGCGACGGAGTGGAACTCATTGCCTGCGTCTTTGTTCCCTGAACGGTACAATTTAGGTGTACCGGTACTTTCTAGGCAAGCATGTTTCATCTTCAGCCGCAGCGTCACTTTCCATCAAGTGAGATAGCGATGAAATGCTTGCCTATCTTGCATAAAAAATAAACAAAAAGACGACCTTGTAAATGCATGAAAGAATCACATGCTAAAAGCAATGCGCATTCGTAGCAATCGATCAATGAGAACTAAACAATCATAATTTAGCTAACAGCATGCCGTAAATAATGCAAACGTATAAATTATGTCAGACTACAATCAAATATTATAATGGAAAGATAACAATGCGTGACATAGATCTCTCATCGGGAGCTTTTTACTGTTGCGAAAGAATCTTTGGATAAAATTGGTCGTTTGTTTTATTGGCGTAATAAAATTTGAACGGAGCAGTGTAAAATACTCGTAAGATCAAACTGGAAACGTGAAGCCGTGATGGCGCCGTCGCACGTCCATCATCCGCCTGCTAATCGGGGGGTCGCGGTTTCGAATCCTTCGACGGGCTTAAATTTGCGTTGAAGATACATGTTGAAAATTTTTCGACATAGGAAATAATAAAAACAAAGCTGCGGTAGCTAGCTACCTTTAAGGATTCTTAAGGATGAATGAAGAAAGAATGACTGACTAGTCATTCTATGCGTGTTTATTTCATTGACCACATTACTTATCAGCAAGTAATGTAATGGTAAAACTCTGACTATCAAACGTTAAAAAAGTGGCATATCAGGTTCATCAGTTTTAAGGGTATTGTAGCTTTCAAATTACTAACGTTTATAATTGCAATGGATTCTATAGCTTTCGCCATATAATATAAGAGCGTATATTGTGTGTACTGGTAACTGTGCTTACGCTACACGATAAATGTTATCTCATTAATTCGTTATATTTGAATACAGAATTTGATAAAATATTAGTATTTTAAACTTTTACGAACTGCAATTCTATTGAATCGATTTTTTTTGGGCTGTTTTCTTGAAAATAACATTATTTTGACTAACCACGACGTTTCGGTAGAGTTGGGTGTGTTTGTAACTACACACATATTATAAAATATTGTTAACATAGTTGAAACGCAAGCAAAGCTTAAAAAACCGACTTCATCGCTTATATTTCGGTTTTGGCTTGACTGATTTTGATATAATGTATATGGGACCACCTCTGAAGTATACTCTACCAAACAAAAAAAACAATAAAATCGATTTATAATTGGTAGAGGCGGTAGTCAAACTGAGGACTTTCTTTTTTGAAGTCGGTTGAAAACCAACTAGATCTAGAAAATTTCGTTTTAATTAATGTTATCTAAGTACATAAATAAAGTAATTTTCGGAGCAATACTATTTACTAAAAATTCCTCCTCCGATTTCACATCGCCGTTTATCCGAGGACAGCGCCATTCCTATAAAATAGAGCTAATAAATTAAAAATGGCATTTTAATGCCTCAGTAAATCTCTACCCGTGTTATGGCATTATAGATTATGCTGTTATGCTAAACTTACTTAACGAACTTGTACTTGAACACTACAACAAGGGTGTTACCAGGCCCTGCGGGAACCAAACATAAATATGGCTTAACTCTGATTGAAACCTAGATTAATATATCAAGTACCAATAGAAATAGGTACTTGAAATATCAATCTAGATTTAAATATCAACAAAAACATAAACACGCTTACACTCACAGCGCCACAGTAAGTTCGATTTTGTCGTGGGTGCCGGTAACATTCACATTACACACACAATCACAATCAGAACCAGAAACACACATTTTCCTTGGGGAGAAAACTTATGTTCCCAACGGGAATCAAACCCGGTGCTTAAAAGCCGAACGCTCACCCAACTAAGCCAACGGGCAGTTTAATCGTTCAATCTAATCCTCGCTGCCGCTTTTCGAAACTGAAGCATGAACAGAGTAAGCAATATTTATTTGCAGTCAACTGCAAATAATCGGAGTTTAAGCCGATAGGTTCATAACTGCACTCGATTGTCGAAGACCTAGTTTGCATTTTCTTCGCTCTGTCTGTCGAATAAGCCCTTGTCTATTGCAAACAGCGAGTTATTTACAAAAGCTTACAGCTGATGTCAGTCGGTGGTCTAGGACAAGTCTGTTTGTGATTAGGTCTATTGAAAGTTGCGGTTGATTTTCACTTGAGTTGTGCAAACATTACTGTATTTTGGATTGAAGGGCATTGTTTCCAGTAACAATGGCAGTTGAATCATTAACTTTCATGAGTGCCTCTTTTGGGCCCATGTGAATAAACGATTTTGATTTGATTTTTAACAGGGCATAAGAAATTTAATATCTAAAATCTCAGGAAGACGAGCGCAGTGCTTTGCTGCGCAGCGTTTTGAATTAAGTTTATAATTATTATTATTTTGGGTGACACTCAAGTGTTATTGGTATCAGGCGACGTACTTGACTCGAATTTCAATACTAACGACTCGCTTTCAGGTTGGGCAAAATTGATTTCGTATTTCCGGCGGATTTCCGGTTATTCTCCTCTATAGGTCGCATTTCTCAACCGATTCTCGTGAAATGTTGTGAGTAGGTTCGATAATTGTGTAAAAGTTTTTTGTCATTTCGGTTTCAGCTAAATTTTCAAAGAGGCGGATTATGGGGATTAAAAACACAAAAAAAAATTCAGCCATTTCGAAAAATACGCTGGGTCTTCAGCTTACGGAGCCACTCGTTAAGAATATTGAATTATGTCTCTCTGCTCCACAAAATAGTGGATGTCTCTAAATTTATTTTTAACCTGGGAGACAAACTATAAATAATGAGTACCCAAAGTACCCGACTTATTCATAGATATAAAAGCTAGGGTCCCATGCGTCTGCTACTTACGTGGTATATCCGATGTTTATCTGCCTAGACTTACTTCTGAAGTAAGTAATTCTAAAAAAAACTATTTATTATATAAATGCTTTTTAATTAGGAATTTTAATCAATAAATAGTGATAAAATGCATGGGAAATTCAAAATAGTAAAATACACGCTACCAGTTAGACTTTCGTGACGTTTATTCACCTTGAAAAATCATGTCCATTCACAGATCACATTCTGTGTGTCCATCCCAGTAGTCCTTACGAGAATTAAGCGAGTAGCTATCAGAATTCCCAATAACGTACCTATAAAACCGCCACGAGTCCCAGCCGGTTAGAAAACAAATAATAATATACCTATATCTCGTTATATCTAGTCCTATAGTATGTTTACAAAGGCAAATGGTTCCTCTGATAAGTTTCGACCATATTGGATTAGAGAGTGCGCAGTGAATGCAACGGGATTTGTCTGTGATCTACAGCGTCCAATACCCTGAAACGCTGAAATTATCTCAAAAATTTTTGAAATTTGATATCATCGCAATCAAAACTAGACAAACGTTCACAAAACTAACAAACTACTTAGTCGTTTTGTCAGTGCTTGCTATTAGCACTGCATGACAAATGCACTATTTGATTAGATAAGAAACCGTATATTTTGCGATCCGTCCTCATTATCTCTAAGATATTTCGCGAATGGCGAATGCAAACAAATACAGGAATGTTAATTAAGATAAGGTAAACTGTTCGTTTCGGTTTCGCTGAAATGTTTTCTTTTAGATTCCATTTTACAGGATTTATGATTCAATTATGAATTTAGTGATGTTGGGAGGAATAAAATTTTCGTTGCTCGAACCAATTTTGTATAGAAAGCAGATGATTGCATTACAAAACTTTATTCAAACAGCTTGCTGGCGTAGTTGGTTAACGTCTGCCTTGTACACTGTAGAAGTGTGCTCCCGACGGATTTAAAACCCGGTGGGAGCTGACCCGGAGAAACCCGGGGGAAAATAATATGCTCCCACCGGGTTTTTTTAGGGTGTCAATCCCATTGGATGCACATATTTTCTCTCTATGCGAAATTTGTGTAAGTACCTATTGTGTGCGTTATGTGAATATTTCTGGCATAATCTATATAAATCCTAACAATTTGCGTGAGGCTGAAAGTAAATTTTAAAAAATACTATACAGTCAATACTTAGTTATGAGAAAAGACAAAGATCTTTTGTTTGGTTTACTACAATACAAGATATTGTGAGCATCTTTTCGTTCCTTCCGCAAGAGTTTGTAAGAGTAGCCCTAACTTTCACTGTGAACTAGAAGGTATAACTTCCGCAAGAGTTTGTAAGAGTAGTCCTAACTTTCACTGTGAACTAGAAGGTATAATAGCGTTCAATTTTCTTCACTCAACTGTATGGAAACCACTATAATAACAAGTGCAAACAGCTATATTTACCGATTTATACATTACAATACTTATAATAATAATGATTGATTGATGACGACGTGTGGGAGTCAACTCGAAACAACGTATCTAGTTGGCAAGCTTGATCCATTTGTGACTGCATCAGCTGCTTTTCTTCAAGTATGTTCGCTAAATGTATCAGAATTAAAAATAAACTAACAATAAATAACAATCCTCCTCTTTTGTATATCTTTATATTTGTTGTATACTAGCTATACATGGCTTTGCAAAGCCACGTAAAGAAAAGTATTTTGCCACTTTCACGTTTATGGTTGCCTAGTACTTCACCAAGGCCTACAGACGTCATCCTGCGTAAATGAAAAAAAAAACTTTTCAAATTGTTTTGGAACAGGAACCTTCGCAGGCGTACGTGGCCGTAACATCACTTTCCATCAGTTGAGATAGAGGTCAAATGCATGCCTATCGAACATAAAAGCAACAAATCACCAAGCTTTCATTAAATTAATTTATTGGTTTGGAACTTTTATATTTCCCAAGGGGGTTTTCCTTGGGAAATATAAAAGTTCCAAAGCGGGACAAAGATTAGTCGTTGTAAAAAAAATCCACGGTTCACCCAGGAGGACTTGAAAAGTGCACAGTGGGTAAGAACTTATAATTCAGTGTTACTGTTCTTAATATTATTTCACTCAATGAGGATACATTGATACGACTGTTCACATTACAGGCCTCTAAAAATACTCCCTTACTCTTTATTGACACCAATAATAAAAAGTAAAGAAAAGAAATTACTAATAAATAGGTACAATGGGTGATCTTATCGCTAAGAGCGCAAAAAAATATATATTGTAATATATAAGCTGGGATAAGGAGAATATTGTATTTTTGCATTTTTATTCGATCGATAGTCAGAATAATTTTATTTAGCTCGGAGCTTTGTGCACAAAGCTTTCTTATAACCTTATGGTTACAAGCTCGCGAGCACAGAATACCATTAGACAGATGAAAAAGAATGTTGCCAACTTGAATACCCACCATCTATATAAAGCTGTAAAACGAATTAAGCCACTTGATAAGTACGTGACTTGCCTTGGAAAATGATACGGGTGTGACACAAACAGAAGTGTAACACGTGAAACGTTAAACGAGGGTCATATTATTGTCACATCTATACTGCTTGCTGACGTAGTTAGTTGGGCGTCTGCCTTCTTAGCAGCGAGTATCGATTCGATTCCCGATGATACGTTTTCTCCGTAAGGAAAATTTATGTTTCTGGTTCTGGGTGTGATTGTGTATGTGATGTGAATGTTTCCGGCACCCACGACACAAGTCATCGAACTTAGTGTGGGGCTGTGACTGTGAGAGCGTTTATGTATACCTAACCAAGATAGCTGAATAACAGAACCAGAAATAGCAATAAAAGTAGATTTTGGATAGTTGATACATTTTGGATAAATTTCTGATTTAGCTAGATATATTGATACAGATTAATTGTTTTCTGATGATGATGTGAGACTTTGCGGGCCATCCATAAAAGTATCCATAATATAGTATCTTATATTTCTTATACTTTTTACACTCACAGCGCCACACTAAGTTTGATGAATTGTGTCGTGGATGCCGGAAACATTTAAATCATAAACACTATCACACCCAGAACCAGAAGACAAAATATCCCTTGAGAAGGAAATTGGGCTCCTGCAGGGAATCAAACCCAGAACTCAAGGCGCATGTGACCTGCTCACTGCTCCAACTGGGTCGTCCAAAACCTAGACAGCTAAAGCTATATATTACTTAACCCAAATAGAGCCTATACATACAACAAATTGCTGAATTATTTTTTATTTAATTAACAGAATTCTAATTAGATTTTCATTGTTGATGAGTCTAATTACGCGTTTTATGTTGCTGACATTTTTGTAATAGGCATCAAAATAACTGAAGTTTGTGATTTAAACTATTCATCATCTAAAATAAAATAAAAATATTCGTATCTTAGCTACAAAACTGCCCGATGGCTTAGTTGGTTAAGCGTTTGCCTTTTAAACAGCGGGTGTCGGGTTCGATTCGTCGAGTGCCTAATTGGGGTCCATAAGAATAAACGATTTTTGATTCCCGATGGGAACAGAAGTTCTTTGCTTAAGGGAAATTTGTGTTTCTGGTTCTGGTTGTGATTTTGTGTTTGTTATGCATGTTTGCGGCACCCACATCAAGTCATTGAATATTGTGTGGGGTGTAAAATCGTTTATGTTTATGTTATTTTAGTTTTCGTTACCCAGAGCAATCCAGTACGCGAATGCAAACGACTCATAAGTTCTCTTCTAAGTTTGATGAATTGTTCTACTCTGCATTACTCAAACTTTTCTCAGCATATTCTTAGATAAACACTTGTCTAAAATGCTGTAGATGTTTGTATCAATTACGGTACATTTTTTTGTTTATTTGTTTTGAGTTTTCGATAATCTTCATCAACCCAATCCACTCCAGTTACTCCCTCATCATGTAGCTTGCAACAGTGCCGAAATATTGGAAACTAACTATTTATGATGAGTTATTAATACAAACATTTACAGTGACAATATCGTTATTTAAAAACCTAGTCTAAAAACGGAGTATCTACTGGTCAATTGCCTATAACTTTCCCTAAAACTAAACTAAAACTGTATAAATCTATACAGAAAAGACCTAAATTACCTACAATTAAGGCATCTCAGTGATAGGTAACTCAAATGCTCAAGCCCAATAGCGGTCCCGTCATGCTGACGGCATTGCCTCTCTGAATTGGAATGCTATTACGGTGAGCCAAATGAGTACCAGCATTTTGATCACGCGTCGCCCCAACCAGGCGCTCTGACAGATTTTTGAAATAGAATGAGCTCCCGGTCCCCACGGGCCCAGTGTCTCAACACCAAACGGCACAAAACCACTGCCGAGGTTTCCATATTTTCAGTTTTTTTTATTATTACGCTAATAAGCCCTAGAATGATCTTCACATTAGTAACATAAGTCAACAGAAGATGATAATCGTGATCAACTTTCAATTTCAGTCATATCTTTTGATGACGTCTTACAAAGGCGTGGTTGTACATGACGGTGGTACCACATCGCACGTCAGCGCACTGACCGAGTATGATCGTCTGAATCACACGCATGCGGTGTTACTTAACATTCCTATCGGATGCTACACCTAATTATTCATATAAATCATCTGATCTAATCGTCTTGATGCCGCGATCGAAAAACATCGCTGGATCAAAGGACGGGCGGTGTTTGGCGATTCTGTGTCAAGTTAGAGTGCACGAGTTGAATTTACTATTGATTTCCTCTGCCTATAGCTACAATGACAATAAATTACTCAGATCTAGTTATGTAGTACCAAGAATATTTACGAGATTTTAGCTCATGAGTAATATAAATTTTAAGATAGGTTAGAAGCCTTTTTCTATTTATACCTGATGTTGAAGGGACCCGATAGGATCAAGGATTGCTACCAGAACATCAATTTGGATGTCGACAGATAGTATACTAGAGAGTTACTATTTCTATACGACTTAATTGTGGACCACCATGTGTTGCGAGCAGCTGTTATTTGAATTAAGCTATAAGTTACCTTATTTCTTAGCAGTTTTGTCGTTTTCAACTAGAAACCGCAACGGAGACAACTTTGAAAAAAAAAGCTTTGTTCTTTTAATTTTTTTTTACTTTTATTCAACGATTAAAGTATTAACCAGAGCAAATCCTCATAATTACAATTTGGGTATCTTCAAGTCTAGAGTGAACTAGTATCTTCGAGGCGAGTATGTTACATCGTCGGCCATATCTTCACTTTCAATCAGGTGAGATTGTATTCAAATGTTTGCCAAAAATGTAACTGTTTGTTATGTAACTTTATGTAACTTTGTTCCCCGAACAGTATAATCTGGGAGTCTTCAAGTCAAGAGTGAATAGGTACCTTCTAGGCAAGCATGCTACATATTCGGCCGCATCATCGCTTTCCATCGGGTGAGATTGTGGTCAAACGCTTGACTATCGTACATAAAAAAAACTGCCATTAATCCCCATAAAATCTGCTTCCAGAAAAAACACTGATAAAAAGCTTAATAGATAAATAATACATTAAAACTTTGAAATAAAAATCCACATGTAACATGTTTTCTATTACATTTTCTATCAAACGAATGCTACGCAAGTACCCAAAATAAAAGGGCTTACGCAAAGGGCCGTTGTTTGTACAGACACCACAGGCATATCAATCACCTTGTTAAAACCACCTTATTTTCACCTACTTGGCACCCATTTGTTTTCTTAAACACTCTTGTTAGGCAAATTGCCTGAGCATGGGAGAGCGCTCAATCTTGTCCAGTGAAAAATGAGCTGATTGTTTGAATAAGGACCCTTATGGTAATGAGGGCTTCCATTCGTCCAGTATTGTTTTCCATGCCCCTTTTAGAGTTCTGTTATAAAAGAAACTATAGAAGCGTTTTGAACCGGCTTCAAAAAATAGGAGGTTCTCAATTAGTCACAATATATACTATATTTTGTATGTTATTAGATTTCTGGAAGACGGTTGTACCGATTTGTTATTTGTTTGTTTGATGTGTTATATTGGTCTAATCTTGTCAATTTTTACAATATACACCTACCTATGTGAGGTAGGTGTATATTATAAAAATTGACAAAATTTGATCAAGGGTTCCGGAAATTAAACGTATTGATGTTGATTTTTGAAAACACACAAAACAAACGCATTCACTCTCACAGCCCCACACTATGGTCCCATAGGTAGGTGTATATTGTAAAAATTGTCAAGATTTGATCAAGAGTTCCAGAAATAAAACCGTATTGATGTTGATTTTTGAAAACACACAAAACAAACGCATTCACTCTCACAGCCCCACACTAAGTTCAAAGGCTTGTATTGTGGGTGCCGGACATATTTACATATCACACACACAATCACACCCAGAACAAAATGCACAAATGTCCCTTGGGAAGGCAAAGTGTGCTCTTGCCGGGAATCGAAACCAGGACCCACGGCGCAGAGGGCAGACACTTGCCCACCGCGCCAACTGGGTCGTCAAAAGTCGTCAAGGTCGTCGTTCAAGCTTTGCTTGCGTTTAACTTATCTTAGTTTAACGTATCTATATATATAAAAGAAAGTCGTGTTAGTTACACTATTTATAACTCAAGAACGGCTGAACTGATGTGGCTGAAAATTGTTGGGGAGGTAGCTTAGAACCAGGAGACGGACATAGGATACTTTTTAAGAACGTCACATGTTTTTTTTTTAATAGGTGTAAAAAAATCATTTTCTCATATGTAACTCGGATTTGGTAAAGTACTAGGCAAACATAAACAAGAAGAAATGCTATCCTGTCAATGATATACAAAGGATTCGTGGTGCTCATTATTCAATGCTTGTGATTTGATAAATATCTCAGAGCTTACTGTAACTGCCCGCTGGCGTTGTTGTTAGCGCGTTAGCCTACTAAGCAGCGGGTATCAGGTTCGATTCACGGTGGAAATACAAATTTCATGCCGAGGGAAATTTGTGTTTCTAGTTCTTGGTGTGGTGTTGTATCTTCTAGTATAGGGCTATGAGTGTGAAAGCATTTAAGTGTTTATGTTATAGTGATTTTCTGTTTGTTTTTTTGTGGAACGAAGATATGAGGTTCTACCGTTAACACTTTGGAGAGTGTGCGCAGGAATGACACGAGCTAATTCCCCCATGCCCGTTTTACCATTTAACAACAAAACAAACTGTCAAACGTCATCCATATATGGTTGACATACCTCCAGTTCGCTCGAAGCGTTTCGCTTCTACGTTTATCATCCGTACAGCGAAGGAGTGGAACTAATTGCCCTCGTCTTTGTTCCCCGAACAATAAATCTGGGAGTCAAGAGTAAATAGGTACCTTCTAGGCAAGCATGCTACATCTTCGGCCACATCGTCGCTATCCATCAGGTGAGATTGTGGTCAAACGCTTGCCTATCGTACATAAAAAAATGAGGTAGCACACATATACAAATACAGACTTAAGTACCTCCTCCTTTTTTGTGAAGTCGGTAGAAAATTTACGAAAATGTCTGAAATTATTAGATCTTTGAAAACTAGAATCCAGAAAAACAAGGGATATTATATTGGGTCTACGATTTTCAGCTTGTCATGTACACTTTTGATGCTTAAAGATGTCCAGGCACGTTCGTATCCGACAGGGCCAGGACTCAGGAGTGTTATAGCGTCCGTGAGATGTCAAGAATTTATGGGCTTGCAACTTGTTCTGCTTACAAATGTTCTGGCTTGACATTAATAGACACATTTGAATCATTGCCCAACTCTATTACAAATTGACTAACGTCAAAAATATGCGACAGGTCTTCGAAACAATTGTCTATATAATTACTAGTTTTACTTATACCTACTAACTAATAACTAATTTTACTTATACCTACAACAAAACAGTTATCGTAAGTACAGTGGCAAGAACGTTCGTATTAATTTTGGATGGATTTGTTTAAAATTTCGAATGTACATAACTAATTTAATATACCCGACTTCAAAAGTTACCTCACAACTTCTTTCGTTGTGAGCCGATTTTAATGATTCTTTTTTTATTTGAAAGCTGGTGGATCAAGGTTCCGATGATAAAGCGGTGAAGTCGGTTTTTTTAAGCTTTGCTTGCGTTTAATTATTTTTTGGTAGATTATACTTCAGATGTGGTCCCATATAAATTTATCGAAATCGATCAAGCCAAAACTAAAATATAAGCGGTAAAGAAGATTTTTAAGCTTTGCTTGCGTTTTTTTTTTGTCTTTTTTTATTCTAGCTATACAGTATTCTGTTTTATCATTTGTATCAGCACCAAAAACACACATTTTCCTTTTGGAGGAAACTTGTGTTCTGGATCGAACCCGATACACCTTCTTACAATGCTCAGCTTACTAAGCCAATGGACAATTTTGGCATCAGCAATTAATGGCATTAGCAATCACGAGCGGGCGTGTTTCTTAAACACGTCGTTGTTTTAAGTTGTTTTTTTTTTTCAAATCAGAATTGTTTGTCGACAAGCTAGTATTTTTACTGCTTAAAACTAAATTGCATGTTGCCATATTAATATTATTAGAACGCTGTCAATGCTATATTAGATACATTCAACCTTAAATAATGTCGTTCACAATAAAAAAAATAGGGTGTCTCGTGAAGTCAAACTATAGAAGTAGTAATTTTGTATTACAGGGCAACATTTTAATTACTAATCACAGTGGGAGTTTTGCCGCGAAAGTGAAAAAATGGCGTTGTTGATTTTGTGTAATTTTCCAAAACCTGTGATTCTTTGAGTGTTAAAGTGTAATAATAATGGTGGATTATTAACCATTAATACTTAGTAAATGTGCATAAGTGTAGGCAAGTCATACAAAGTTGAAAAACGTGATTTTCGCCTTCGCTCCAAAACTCCAATAGAAGTTCTAGTAAAGTTTCTACCACTTTACTAGGGCATGACTTGACTATGACTGACTACTTGACTTTGACTGTGACTTGTGACTAAGACTTTTATTATGAAGAATAGAAATTGTTAATATTTGTTTAATATTTCGACTGAAGGACTATGCATCCATGGTCATGAAATAATAAAAAAAAAATCACAGAGTTTACCCCCACCACTTTTCGTCACACAAAAAAAATGCTGATCAAAATTTTAAAGCCATCCCATAGAAAGTTTTACTTTAAGAATAATTTTATAACATACATTCTCATATTTTTGTATATATAAATATATTCTAACTAGATGATTATATGTCATACATTCTCATATTTTTAGATCTCTCTAGTAACAACGATGACAACCCTAACGTTGATTACTCACCAAAGTCTCCGACACCAAGATAAGCTCTGAACAAATTTGTGTGACCATGTGTAAATTTGGTTAAATTCATTCGTTAGGCTATTTTTGACCAAGGTCCCGAGTCAATGTGCTTTAAAGGGATACGGATTGACTCAGCACTGGCGTGGAAATTACTTGAAAAGTACTTCGTTCGATGTCTTTTGTTTAGTCCTCTAAGTTTTGAGACTTATCTTGGTTACGCCTGCACTCTGTCGACTGTTTGATGAAAACGGAATTCTTTGATAATTTTTCTCGATGAACTGTTCGTTGGGTTAGTTTGGTTCGCGGTTGCCATCTAAGGAATCGGACCCGATTGAGTATTGAGTATATTGAGTTCGATTCCCGGCGGGAAAACTTTTATTCCCGGCAGGAGCACAAGTTTTACCGTCTGCATTTGAATTGATCCCGACACTACTTACTGCTTAGATGGCAAACGCCACCAATGTGCAGTTCAAGCGATATATAATTATTTAATTGTATAAAAAAACCCACATAAATACAACAATTCATAATTAATATAGTATAATTTTCCCTACTCATAAATTATATGTTATGATATGAATCATCACCGAATGCCAACAGAATTGATGAAATCACATGTCAAAATTATATTCGCTTATTACAGATGATTTCAATTTAAATATTTTATTAAAATTCCACAAGAAACTAATGAATCATTTTAATATTGTGTCAATAATTCTAACAATTATTATAGTATTTATACCATATTTGTACAATAAATTTAAATTAATTTGAGCAAGTGTGAGGAAGAATGACTAATGCTAAAATAATGAGTGTCACTTCCACTTGATCATCATACTGTTAAATTTAATAACTTCGAATATTATTTAAATTCCAACAGTGTAGCTTATTGTGAGTAACTAAGCTCTTATTATAATTTCTCTAATATTTAAGCACTGTTCTGGGCTGGGAGATGTATTAATAATTTAGCAAAGTCTACGGAATTATGTGGGAAGTCCAATTTTTATATTTTCGTTGACTTTGCACCAGAGTTCTATAAATAAAGAGTATGTGATATGATATTATTGACCGAGGGAGCAGAGCGAAACGCGAAGCGACATCTTTACAGTTTGGGCAAAATTGCTTTCTAATGTCCGGCGGATTTCTGGTTGTTCTCCTCTACAGCTCGCATTTCTCAACCGATTCTCGGGAAATTATTCGGTGGTTACATTGTTTTTTTTTTCTATTTGGTTTCTGGAAATTTTTCAAAATAGCTGAGAAATGGGTTAAAAACGTGAAAAATAAATATGTCAGCCATTTTGAAATATACGCGTAGTCTTCAGCTCTCAGAACCACTAGTATTATTTGTTAATTTTTATTTTTTTTGTATATGTGTTTTTCGTTCGTTATGGGTTCTAGTCTAAAGTGAATAGGTAGCTTCTAGGCAAGCCTGCTACATTTTCGGCCGTATCATTGCAGGTGATAGGAGATAGTGGTCAAACGCATGAGAAAAAGAAAGCTTATTCACTGATTTATCTTCCACTGAGATACTACGATGCGTACGCGCATACCCACAGTTTATTTAGCAGTAGATACATGATTTATGAGCAGCCCAACTGTTTGCAGACCTTTTACGGCCAATCTGGGCTTTGTGCCCACCGCGGCAACGTGTTCCATTATAACTTGATGTTATAATAACAATGACGAAAATGGACCTCATTTACCTACGAAGGTGCTCATTTGGGTGGTTTTTTGGTAATGATGCCTTATAAATAGAGTCGCCTTTCGCCCTTCGGCGGCGCCTACTGTTTCGCCATGGGAACTTTGTTTTCTGCGTGAGAAAGATTGGTCGTGCCCGGTTTTTATGTGAGGTCACTGTTGCCTTCTGAAGCTCGTCGTCGATAGGTCTGTACATAGGTGAAAGTTAAAAATAAATAACCCATGTACTGACAATGGTGTAGATAGATAGATAGATATACTCTTTATTGAACTCCTTAATAAATAAATAACACAAATAGTAAAATTTTAACAGTACAGTTTTAGAAAAGTGTAACAATAGGCGGTCTTATCGCTGAAAGCGATCTCTTCCAGACAACCTTTGGATGGATAGGAATAACGCAAAATAATAGGACGTCGTTCATAAAAAGCTTATTCATAACGGTGCTTATGGATCTAATATATATATATATATATACATATACACATCAATTACAAATTTACATATACATAGGTACATATATACTATATTATAATAATATATATTTATTTTTACTTTTTTTATATTTTTTTGTATAGATATATGTCAGTGAAAAAATCAGATTACGCCGAGTATAAAGGCTTTCTATAATGTAAAAAAAAATGCCAATGACATTTAAAATTATGATGAATCTAACGATACCTGATAATGTGTTCGGTTGGAGTTCAGACGCTACTGTTGTGAAGAACAAACGAACATACATAGATACCTACATACGTCTTTTAATATTATCCAGGGTAGGGTTTAGATTGTGTCGAATCAAACAATATTTAACGCTACCTTATAATTAAATTAAATTTGGTAACTGTATATCTAGAACAAAACCTTTGAATGAAACACGTCCTATTAGGATAGGTGCTTGTGCTTGCGTGCTTATCGAATACTAGACTATTAAGCAGTCGAGTCTTAATTGCGGAGTCTCAGTCACCGACGTAAGGTCGCTAGTCTATCGGTATTCTATCGTCTACATTTTGGTGAGTGTGCACAGGAATTACATGAGTTAATTCCACCATGCCCCTTTTACCATTTAACAACAAGACAAAACTATCAAACGTCATCCATTTATGGTTGACATACCTCCAGTTCGCTCGAAGCGTTTCGCTTCTACGTTCATCATCGTACGGCGAAGAAGCGGAACTTATTACCTGTGTCTTTGTTTCCCGAGGGGTATAATTTGGGAGTCTTCAAGTCAAGAGTGAATAGGTATAGATAAATATGTCACATCTTCGGCCGCATCATCACTTTCCATCGGTGAGATAGTGGTCAAATGTTTGTCTATAATTCATTTAAAAAAAAACTTCTAGGTAAACATGTCACATCATCGGCCGCATCATCACTTTCCATCAGGTGAGATAGTGGTCAAATGTATGTCTATAACGTATAAAAAAAGCAGTCCAGCAGGCTCTCTAGTCAAAAACCAAATCGCTTCGTCTCTATTCTATCAAAAGAAACGCTTTCCAAATGTAGAGACTTTAAAACTTGTGCACAAAGGTTCCAAATTGCTCGTCTGTAACAATGCTTTTGGAGGCTGAGTCACCCACGTCCGTAGGAGGATACCCCTTAAGTCTGACTCCCTACACGTGGTCCCCGGGTGGTGCTAATCAGGTGACATTTGAGAGGTGGTAGAGCATTTTGTGAGTTGCTCGCCTGGCTTGCTACCAAAGTAGCTTACCACCATCAAGTTGAAAGTCTGCCGCCAAGCCAAATACGGTGTTCCGGCAGTTATCCTTGAGAGCCTGCGTATTCCAGGTCTAGTGTGTTTACCAGCTTCGATCACATCGTCACTTACCATCAGGTGAGATAGTGGTCAAACACTAGCCTGTCACAAATAAAAAAAAAAAAAATACTATACATAAAGTTTGAAATATCTTGACTTGTTATTTAGCTCTATTAGCGATAAATAACAGAGACAAAGCGTTTTGGTTTTTTGGCTAGGGAGATAGTGTCAGGATTTTTCAGGCCGCTTGAAGGCATCGGGTGCTTATGAATATATACGAAAACTAGCTATACTCGGCATGAGCTGCAATGACGTAAAGAAAAAAAGGTATATTATGTCATTCACGTTTACGGCTGCCTAGTACCTTACTCAATCCGAGTGACGTACATCTTTCTATGAGAAAAAAAAATTGCATATATTTTTTTGGTGAATTATTATTTATTCTGCTTGAATCTTAACCATTCTTGAGTCAAAAATCAAAATCAAAATCTTTCATTCACATGGGCCCCAAAGAGGCACTCATGAAAGTTAATGATTCTATTGCCACCTGTACAACACACACAAAAAGTCATCAAAATCGGTCCAGGCGTTTAGGAGGAGTTAAGTCACATACACACGTACAGAAGAATTATATGTGTATTTATAATTAGATACAGTTTTTGCATATATTCTATAAAACACATTTGGATAAATAAAAAGAACAGGCCGAATAGAATTGTTACCTCCATGATCATTTTTACCCATACGCCAAAACCACGCACTTAAGTACTTATAATGTAGGTATATCAGCATCCGGCCGATGTAACCCGGTAACCTAATAATAAACATTGCTAATAATAGAGTTTATTCTCAATGAAAAAAATATATGGATTCGAGTCGATGAAGCGTTTAGAATGCAATGGTAACATCCGCCTGTTTCGACCTTATTCCGCTTTATGTTTAGGTAAAGGTGAACACTCACTGGAAATCAGGTGTTTCACTAAGGACAATCTAACTTTCGATTGTACTTCAGAATAATAATTAAATAATTTAAACGCAAGCAAATCTAAAAACCGACTTCACCGCTTGTCTTCGGAACCCTTGATCAGATTAATTGAATTAAATACGCATTATTGAGGATAACTCAAAAACTACTAGGCAGATCTTGACCAAATTTAAATGGGACCACATGGAAAGCATCGGCTTTCAAATTAAAAAATCATCAATATCGGTAATTAAAAATAAACGAAAAAACGTAAATATGTTTGTTTTCTCTTCACGCCGTAACGGCTGAACAGATGTGAATGAAATTTGAAAGCTTATACCCAGGATTAACACATATATAGGCTGCTTAATTTACGCGGGCGAATCCGCAGGCTACAACGATTAATATAATTAAGTAACTTATTAAGCCAGAATTTAAGTGACATAAAATTAAGTAATTAAAGATTTATTCTTTTAAAAATAATAATTACTAGCCGTGCCCCGGCTTCGCTCGCTATTATCGAGTTAAACAGTAGCCTATTTTTTAATCCTATGTATGTACATTCCAAATTTCATCTAAATCCTGAAGAGGGAACAAATATACTCACACACTTACACACAAACTTTCGGTTTTATAATGTTAGTAGGATTTATAAAACATCGGCACAGCAAGGATGTGGAACTTTTAAAGTCTGTAAGTGTATGTATGTTTGACACGAGATTTTGTTTCAGCAGCATACAATTATTATAATTATTCTTAAACATGATAACAATTACTTTTAAACAGGAATTTATTTTTAACCTTCATATCTTATGGCATTCTATTACTTTCATAAAACACATACCAACCTCCTGATAAAACCATAAACATTTTAAGTTTGCTTTAAAATATTACAACTTAATTTTCCTACATATTTTTTAAGAGCAACCCTTCACTCAAGGGTCGTCTATTTAAAGCTACAGACTCCCTTTGAGCAACGTAGCCTAGCCACAGTTTACAGGTCGGAGCTCTGGCTAAATTGAGGGTAATTTTAGCTCGCAGGTCTCGCTTATAGCTAAGGGGTTGAAAAGGTTATTAAAATATTCTTATTATAATTTAATGCATATGTTTACTCTTAGACGAAGGAGAACAGTAAAGTTTGATCAAAAAACATTATGACAGGTAGGTTTTTGATCACCATGTCAATCATTGATAATAATTGGTAAGAGAGGAATAAAAGATATAACTGAGAATACGGAGAGTGGGAACTAATCCTCAAAGATAGCTACGGAATCACTATTTAGTGCATAGTGATATGTCTATATACTTCTTCTTCAGTACCTACGGAGTCAGCAAGGGTTCTCCCAGACCCACGTCGGATATCTGGGTCTCTGGACATCCGTGCAACCGTGCGAGTTTTAGCCCCAGACAGAATAACCAGTTGACTGCATAGATAAATAAGATATATGTTGAATGCTAGTACCTACTTTTTCCTCTCGAAAACATAAATGCCTTTTGAAGCATTGATTCAGTATTTAAGTCGTTCCTCAACTGACGGTGCAAATCACTCTGGATAGTGTAACATCGGCCAATCATAAAGACTCGTGGACCAATCATAATTATATGTATCCTTGTGATAACGGACGTAGTAAATATTAACCTCATCCGCTGTTGGATTTTGTTATGAAGGAAAATTAGTCTCATGTGTTACCAACTGACAAAGCAATGAGATGCTTGCTTGCAAAAAAACCCAAGAGGTTAAGCGACAAAGAACGCCCCAGGGCAGGAAGATCCCCGCTATCTCACAGGTGCGGATATTTAAAGACCCGCATAACTGATGCGGGCCTGGGAGAAAATCCATTGCCAGTTAGCGTAACTAATATAAATATTCGATATAGAAACGCGACTGTGCTCCCGCGTGGGTTTTAGCGTACGCCTTTAGGTGTTAACCTTTTGTATACCCAGCTTAACCTATATGCGGCATTAATAACTCCATTACGTGAAAAGTTATTTTTCTCTCGTATTCCAAACCGAGGCCGTAAAATCTTCACGTTAATAGCGCCGGTGGAATGTAGTGTATAAACACCATTATCAGTTTGCCAAAAGATTGCATAATGTTTGGCTGGAAGTTTTGTGCGATACACATTATTATTGTATGTTAACTTTGCGCATACCATTTCAGAGGATATTTTACTAATTAATGTAGTATTATATTGTTTCCCTCCGTTTATTTATCCGAGGTTATAATGGGTTCATGTTCAATGGGTTCATCAGAGAAGTAAATATACCTAAACTTAGATGTTATCAATCCAAGGAACAGGAAGTATATATATTTAAAGCCAAGCAAAACCGACTTCACCGCTTATATTTTGGTTTTGGCTTGATCGATTCGGTAAAAATTTATATGGGACCACCTCTGAAGTATAATCTATCAAAAAAACAAAATGATTAAAATCGATTCATAAATATAATTGGAGGAGAAATCGCGTCACATCCATACAAAAAAAATTAGCTTGTTTTAAAAAACCTTTTAAGAGTATTGTACTAAAATCTTGCTTGCATGTTAATACTCTCCGCAAAGCATGCAGATATCTCCCGAAATATTACATAGGCATATGTATTTATATAGAGGTCAATGAAAACAACGAACAGTTAAACTAAGGGCAATTAGAAGAGCTTAAAGTAGATTATCGCGTTTTATGTGATGTTTTTGTTTCGTTTTATTATTATAACTGCTTCTATTGTACTGACCTACTTTTTCAATTTTAGGATTTTATTCCGTCACTCATTTCTTAGATGTTTTTTTCTACAGCTTATGTCGATGCTTACAAACATGACTGATATATAAAATCTTAAAACGCTTTCAAATCATTCACAACACCATATGAATAGAGCTGGCTCTTTTAACAATTAGGTAAGCTAATAGCGTTTTAACAATCACTAGCTCCACCTACCACTCAAAACGTATCGATGTAACAGTTAAACGTATTATTTATACCTTAAACCATTTTGCAATCCCATTTAACCACTTAGCCATCTGATGCTATCGCAACAACAGAGGCGAAGTGAGGGCAGAGTATATGGGGCATGGTGTACTCATACTTATACTATTATAATATTTTGTGGTCAAAACAGTTACTGACAAATATTACCTGTAGGCGCAGGTAACATTTAACAATCGATATTTCTCCTAAACTATTGTAACCTTTTTGCAATGACAATAAAATATGCATTAAGTACTTATTTATAAATTCAAATCGACTAGGACAACCGGGGTAGCGCATAACTAATTAGATCCCTACGATAGTGGAGCGGTGGGGGAGGGATGTATTCGGTAGCGGAGTGATGTGGAAAGCTTGCTGACGTCACGTGAATTATTACTGAGTAGGTTGCTGCGGTAGTGTAGCGCTGCGGTAGTGCATTGCTACGGTAGTAGAGTGTTGTGGGTGGTGTGTGTTCCGCACTGAGTGGAGCGGTGCGGTAGTGTATTACTACGATATTTGAGTGTTGTGGGTGGTGTGTGTTCCGTAGTGAATGGAGCGTCGAGGGAAGGGCTTGCTGACGTCACGTGAATTATTACTGAGTAGGTTGCTGCGGTAGTGTAGCGCTGCGGTAGTGCATTGCTACGGTAGTAGAGTGTTGTGGGTGGTGTGTGTTCCGCACTGAGTGGAGCGGTGCGGTAGTGTATTACTACGATATTTGAGTGTTGTGGGTGGTGTGTGTTCCGTAGTGAATGGAGCGTCGAGGGAAGGGCTTGCTGACGTCACGTAAATCGGTACTGAGTAGGTTCCAGCGGAAGTGGAGCGCTGCGGTAATAGAGTGCTGCGGGTGTGTTTCATAGTGAGTGGAGCGATGGGGAGGGTTTGCTGATGTCACTTGAATTGTTTGCGACGCGCACCCTTTCGAACCGCTCTAATAACGCAGGAACCTACTCCCTTATGTACTACCCCTGTAAAGTTTTTAGCTAATTTTATGATAATTTTATTTTCACTGTAGTTCCGTTATAATTTCCAGTTATGAATGGACGTACCTTGTATTCTTTAATAATATACGAGATCCTCAGTCCCAATCCGTAAAGGGCATAGTTGTTTACTAGCATGGTTATCACGCTTCCATTCCGGTAGTTGGCTAATTACACCTGTCTGTCAAAATTATCTGAACGGCTTTATCTTACACTAGTGTCGGCAACCAGTAACTCAGTCGTTACACTTTTTTACCTGAGTACGGTGAAGCAATAATGAGGGTTATTGTTTTAGTAGCGCATGTTTGTACGAGTATCACGTAAGAAAATGGTCTAACGTTATACTATCAGAAATAAAAAAAAATTGAGCTTTTTAATTGTACGTCATATAAAAAAAGTTGAATAGAACCATGAGGTCAATTCGAAAATGAATCTGACATAAGATTCGTTTTTAGATTAGTAGTTCTCTTAACAAACTTGCAAGATAATAACATTTTTTTAAAAGACTTAATAATAAGTAAAATGGCGTCCGTAGTATAAAAATAATACCATCGCGGTGGATAGCAAAGTAAAATTCTAGAAAGAATAGGTATCTTCTAGGTAAGCATGCTACATCTTTGGCCATCATCACTTTTCATCAGGTGAGATAGCGGCTCCTATATAAAAATGGGAAAGTAACAAAACTCTTTAATGCTAAGTATGCTATTCACCTCATATGTATTCTTCACGCAAAAATACCAGTTCTGAATGTGTGAAGATAAGCTACTGTTTAACACATTATATACACCAAGACGCACCTTCATTACTTATTCAAATATCTGATAGGAGCGGATAATGCGAGTGGTCATGTCCACTCGGTATCGGTGGTCAAGTTTACTGTGGAAATCCTAAGATAACCAACGGAGAATATTCCATCAATACTTTTTCTAGTGAAAGCAATGTATGTAGTAGGACTCTCTTGCAAAGTCCGCCTGAGTTTCTAGCTTTGCCAGTCATTCAAATGTTTGCTCGAAGCGCTTCGCTTCTACGTTTATCATCCGTACAGCGAAGGAGTAGAACTGCCCTCGTCTTTGTTCCCCGAACAGTCTTCAAGTCAAGAGTGAATAGGTACCTTCTAGGCAAGCATGCTACTTCTTCGGCCGCATCGTCGCTTTCCATCAGGTGAGATTGTGGTCAAAAGCTTGCCTAACGTACATAAAAAAAAACCGCAAAACAGTTGTGCAAACATAACTGTATTTTGAATTGTGGGGCAGGATTGGGGGCAATGTTTTAATTTTAAAAAAGAAACTCTTTCACACTCACAGAGTCACACTAAGTACGATGATTTAGTTTCGAGTTAAAAAATTTCTCCCCAAAGAGAATTTGTGTTTCTAGTTCTGGTTGTGTTGTGTGTGAAGCTATGAGTGTGAAAGCGTTAAAAAAATGTGGTGTGGCCGGAAAAATTCCCACCACACTCACATAATCACAACTAGACCCAAAAACTCAATTTGCCCTAGAGAAGAAAATTTGTTTCTTCACTGGGAATCGAATCAAACAACCTAACTGCGCGGCGGGGGTCACATAACCAGACATTAAACATTCAATTAATTAAAATAACAGGAGAAGTTATTAAACATCTAATATATCAGGGTGGGTACTGCGCTCCTCACCGTGACATATTAGATCTTAAATCCTCCCACTAAATTAAAAAAAATCGAATAAACGCCTTGCCGTTGCCGCCTAGGATTTGAACTACTTACCATCAGGAAAGAAACTTGTTCATCTCGTTACTCAGTTGCATTGAAAAAAGAGAGAGATCTTTCATTCTAAATGTGCACGCCCCTCCACCGAATTTGTCAAACTATCGAGTGTCAAATGTATGAAAATGTTTATAGAGGGGCGTGTATATTTAGAATGAAAGATCTCTACACAAATCAAATCAATCAATCAAAATCGTTTATTCACATGGGCCCCAAAGAGGCACTCATGAAAGTTAATAAATCTATTGCCAGATTCGCAAAATTACAGCCATCTCGAGAAGAACCTGGCAAGAAACTCAGCAATCACACAAGTAAATTTTGTGATTGCCGAGTAAATTTTGCTTTATGTGCTCCTTTGACACATGATGACGACTAATTTATGTATATACCACTTGTAAGCGAAAAAACATAAGAGCAGCATTCCGTTTTACAATAGACGATCTCTACCTTGAACGATCGTAACCGAACCTACGTCCGATTTCATCTTGGTCAAGTTCAATGTAAAATTAACTGCCCGTTGGGTTAGATGACCGTTCGCCTTCTACGTATCGGGTTCGATTCCCGGTGGGAACACAGGTTTTCTCCACAAGGAAAATTTGTGCTTCTGGTTCTGGGTGTGATTGTGTGGGATGTGAATGTTTCCGGCACCCACGACACAAGTCATCGAACTTAGTGTGGGGCTGTGAGTGTGAAAGCGTTTATGTTATGTTATGTTAAAATATAAGTAACGGGATTCAAAATATTTTGTGATGTGCTATCACGTCAATAAACTTTTTACGTTATGATATTTGTGATCGTTTTTCTTAATTTTATGCTAGATTTCCTCGATGATTCGATCATCATTCAAGATATTCAACATTCATCTAACGATCGGCATCCGATATTCTTTCTCGCAGAGAGGGTGCCGTTGTTACAGCGTATGGCAACTTGAGCAAAATTGCTTTCGTATATCCGGCTGATTTTCAGTTGTTCTCCTCTACAGATCACATTTCTCAACCGATTCTCGTGATATGTTGTAAGCAGGTTTGTAATTATATAGATTGTTTTTGTCGTTACAGTTTTTGGATTTATTTCGAAAAATACGCGATGTCTGCAGCTCACATAGCACTTTATGGTCAAACTCACGAGACCTATATTACCTATATTTTTTTTATATAAACGTGGTGTTACAGTGGTACGTAGTCGCAGAGCAGCTTATTAGAATAGGTACTTACCATAACTGGTACTTATCAAATTGCTTGTTGTCTTCTCGTAGTATCTAACAAAACAGTTTAATAAAATAATTTGAACGTAAGCAAAGCTTAAAAAACCGACTTCACCGCTTATATTTTGGTTTTGGCTTGATCGATTTCGATAAAATTTATATGGGACCACGTCTGAAATATAATCTACAAAACAACAAAAAAATAATTTTGAGAATCGGTCCACAAATGGGGGAGAAATCGGTAAACATACATAAAAGAAAATACATACAGTCGAGCATATTACCTCCTCTTTTTTTGAAGTCGGTAAAAATTTTTTTTTTATTCGTTTATTTTGAATTCTTCAGTGACAATACCAAACTAAAAAGCAGAGGAATATGCTTTTTAGTTTGGGATTGTCGCTGACTGGTTTGTTACTTAGATTATTCACTGTGTTAATTTTTTATAATAAATTATTGCTATACCTAATCTAAACACTTTTTTGACTATCAACATACCTCAAGGTTTATAATAGTAATTAGTAAATTTACATAAAAAAAATATGGGCATAAGACTAAAGTGTAAAAGAGTAAGAATCGATTAAGCAATGAAATGAAATATTTAAAAGCCTCGGTTATTTAATTTTATTTGATTTTTTTTACAATTTACAGTGTCTAAAGTAAAAATACCTGTTAAAAAAAATCATGCGAGTTTGTGAAATGTCATGTACTAGACTTTAATTGGAAATAAAAAAATATAGTATGCACTTAACATAAAGTAACCAAAAAAAGTAAAAAGAAAATCCCAATACTCTGCGTCTTAGTCAAACGATTAGTTTTTGCCGATTTCCTTTAGCGACAGATAGATTTATTTCTCCACCCATTATTAGATTCCATTTTCCGCAAAAATGCTATCAAGAAGTTTTTACGTAGTTTAATGTTTTATTCATTAATGCTATAAATCCTATCATCCGGAATTCAGCAAATCTTGTCCTTTCTACAACCCCTAGCCATAAATCTGCGCCCCACGTGATCTCCAAGTACCTTCCAATAACTCTTCGCAAAGCAACCGCCTCGAATTTTGTCCATTTTTGCGTCACGCACATAAATCGTAAGGTACTGGCAACTATGAAAATAATCACGTGCTATAGGACCTTGTCTCAGTAAGAACTTTTATACTGGTACTGCCAATCAAGGTACAGTTAGATAATGCTACAGCGACAGAGTAGTAAACTGTTGATTACGCCGACGTAGAATGTACCTAGTAAGTCGATGGGCGGTCGTCTCCGACACAGTCCGCAGAGAGCGCGCAACCGCGCTACCGATACGATCCAACCATCGAGTTTCCCGCGCGAATCGGAAAATTGGCGCGAAAATGACGAACTGTCAAGTTTATAAACTTTTTAAAAAGTTGTAACTGCTGCAAGCAGTAACTTAAAGGACCTCTGTGAAGTGATCAAAAATATTTGGGAATTTCGTATGGTTAATTATAATAGATTATTTGTTTGTAAAAGTGATTAATTAATTTAAATTTTAATTATACATCTCCACGTTTCAAATAATCAATTGAAAAAAAAATGCGAGTATTTTTAAAATCAGGTGAAAAAAAATATTGTTACAATTAAATATAGAAAGTAGAGATGAAAGCCACAATTTTATATCAACATTAAAATTTTCAAATTATGAAAACTATCTTTAGGTAAAATAATAAGTTCTAACATATTATTATAGCAATTATTCATAAAATTTAGAGAAAACGTAATTGAAAGTGTATTGAAAATGTTCACTATCACTGGTTGTTATGGCAAGCGTAAAGTTTTCAATTTAACATGCTTTTTTTCTTGGCAACTGTCGTTGCTAAAATTTTAAGGCCACAAATAAATATTCGAAGACAATAAAAAAAACTGCATGCCGTATTTACTTGCAGCTGTTCATACATTTAAATATGTAGGTAAAGACGTAAGAATACACAATCGTCCTCAACCTACATATTAAATATATTATAAAGATAAAGGAGAAAGCTCTACATCTATTTTTTTTTTTTTTGGGTTTCTTCTATTCAAGAGTGAATTGGTTCCTTCTAAGCAAGCATGCGTTTTCGGCCACATCACCACTTCTATCAGGTGAGATTGTGGTCAAATGCTGTCCTATAGGGCAAAAACAAAGTTATTGCAGTTGAACCCATACTCGTGTAAGTAATTAAATCATTATTTACTTACGTTGTTTAATAACGTATGCAAACCGTGGTAATTTTAATCATTGTCACATTTAATAATAATCAGCTACAATATTTCAAAAATATGTATGTATTCATCATCCAATAACGTGTGACTATAAGATCTGTATTGAAAGATTTTTTTTAGTTAAGTACGCTGTTTTGTTCCAAAACTATCACAACAGATCAAATTTTCCTATCAATTATTGTAATAGTTTTGATCTGCATTATACTATATATAAAATGTATAAAAATTCGGTTTTTAATAAGCAAAATTTACAACGGAATGAAAATCGTGAATAACCAATTATTTTATATATTATTATATTTTATTATAAAAGAGTACGTTTCATATAAAATTGTATCATTTTTTTTATAAAACTAACGTGAGAGGCATACATTATAATAATGGTAACTGCCTCGCGCATTATTGTCAGTAAAAATGCTCCAACCCGGTTTCGGACAACACTAAATTAAAAAAATAGTAACGTAAAAAAAGAATATAATTTTTTTTTGTAGTAAACATTTCGGCAAGCCTTTTAAAAAAGGTTTTATACCTTTTTTGGAGAAGCTATACGTCACTGGCGAACACACAAAAGGTTTTTTTGCCGCGAAAGTGTAAAAATGGCTTTGTTGATTTTGTATAATTTTCCAAAACATGTGTTTCTTCGATTGTTAATGTGTAATAATGGTGGATTATTAACATATAATACTGAGTATTTTGTAACCGTGCATAAGTGTAGGCAAATAATACAAAGTGAAAAACGTGATTTTCACCTTCGCTCCAAAACTTTATTAGAAGTTCTAGTAAAGTTTCTACCACTTTACTAGGGCAAGACTTGACTATGACTTGACTTTGACTCTTTTATTTGACTTTGACTGTGACTAGGACTTTTAATATGAAATATATTATCACTTGACACTGGCTAAATGCACAAGATTACGAAGCAAAATATAAAGAAAAAAAAAACAAGAGCGAATTAAAAAAAAAACCTCAAAAGTGGAGCATAACAAATGAGTTTTTACAAAACAATTTAAATGTAACCTCAAGTCGTGAAACAGATAAAACTGGGTTTAGGAAACTTACCTTATCTGTGAGTAAATATGTGTGTATCTGTTTTAAATTGTACGTATGTAATAGCACAGTGCCGCGTAAATTAGTTCCATGTTTGTAAAAATATTTTCTGGGAATTGTTTCTCTGGAAGTACTTGCAAAATATTTTTTGAAAGATTTTCATAAAATTGTTTTTCAGGAAGCTTTAAGCCTTTTAAAGTAACCTCGAGGTAGACAGGTATGTTTTTTTAAAAAATTTCCTCAAACATGAGTAAATTGACTTTAAATATAGATTGTTGGGTGAGCGTTCACCTTCTAAGCAGCATGTCGGGTTCGATTCCCGGCGGAAACACAAGTTTTCTCCCCAAGGAAAATTTGTGTTTCTGGTTCTGGTTGTGATTGTGTGTGTGATGTGAATGTTTCCGGCACCCACGACACAAGTCATTGAACTTAGTGTGGGGCTGTGAGTGTGAAATCGTTTATGTTTATGTTTATGTTATGTTTATAGATTTTGTTTTAACAGCAATATTTTCCAGGAACTTCACTATCTATACCTACTACTAAATTGATCATAAGTTAACCACAAAATTTAATTATTAATAAAAAAACAGTCGAATTAAGATCCTCCTTCCTTTTTTGAAGTCTGTTAAAAATAATGATGTAGCGGTACACGTGTGTGATTGTTAATTTTAGTGTTGCCTCAATTCCATAAAATCATTACTCTACAATATAATTATAAGCCTGCGTTTATTTTCCCTAAAGGTTTTCCTATAAATTTCAATGTACTTTGGCTGTCAGTTGAGTAATTGTTTTGTCTATGGTATTTTCGGACTTGATCCATGGCTTAGATGTCGAAAGTCTCAATGCCAAGAACATCAATGATGGGGCATAGTTTACTCGCTGACTCATAAACGTCTTGAAACTAAAATGCTACCATTGACTTTGAGAGTATTATAGATTTTAAGTTCTTCAATTGTACATAATATTTAATTGATTATTTACTAATACTATTACTTCTGTTTTTGCGATTGTTATTCATAACGAATTGTCGCGTATAGATTTTGTACTTATTTTCTTTTTTTTTTACTAGTCGTTCTATTTTACGGGCCAATTCTCTATATTTTCAACCGTCAAAAAAGGATGTTCTCAATTCGACTGAATTTTTATTTGTATGTATGTAACGCGATATCTCCGCCAATTATCAATCGATTTTGAAGATTTTTTTATTTGGTAGGGGTCTTCAGAGGTAGTCCCATATAAATTTTATCGAAATCGGTCAAGCCAAAACCGAAATATAAGCGATGAAGTCAGTTTTTTTTAGTTCACGAAAGTTCATGTTTGTGTGAGTTTCTTCACTCTTCACGCTATAACGATGGATGAATTTTAATATTTTTTATACCCAATAATCTTAAGCCCAGGATTAACATTTGTACCTACTTGTTTTTAACTTGATCAATGCGGACGGAGCCACTGGGCATAGCATGTCTTACATGTATATTCAGCATGCCATTGATTGACAAATATGATTAAAAAACATAAGGTATATTTTACTTAAACTAACGGTTGTGTGTGTATGATGTAAATGTTTCCGGCACCCACGATACAAGTCTTTGAGCTTAGTGTGGGGCTGTGAGTGTGAATTATGTATTAGAAATTAAGAATGTTTTAAAAAAAAATGAATGAAAAAAAAAATGCGCCGCCGAGTTTCTTGCCAGGTTCTTCTCGAGATGGCTGTAATTTTGCGAATCTGGCAATAGATTCATTAACTTTCATGAGTGCCTCTTTGGGGCCCATGTGAATTAACGATTTTGATTTTTGATTTTGAATGCGTTTGTTTGTTTTGTTCGTTTGGTTTTTTATCATATTTAATTGCCTATCAATTTATATATATATATATATTCATTATAGACAAGCATTTGACCACTATCTCACCTAATGGTAAGCGATAATGTGGTCAACGATGGAGCACGCTGGCCTAGAAGATACCTATTCATTAGCGACTTGAAGACTCCCATATTGTAGGTACCTATCAGGAAACACCGACTCATCTTTATCCTATATATCCTACTAGCCGTGCCCCGCGGCTTCGCCTGCTATTATCAAGTTAAAAAGTAGCCTATTTATTAATCCTAAGTATAATCTATGTACATTCCAAATTTCATCCAAATCCGTTCAGCCGTTAAAGCTTGAAGAGGGAACAAACATACTTACACACTTACACACAAACTTTCGGATTTATAATATTAGTAGGATATCCCAAGGCCTTGACTATCTACATCCCTCATAATTCCAATCCAGCGTGTACTGAGATACCTCGTTTCAAACAAATTATTTTGTATTGTGACTAAAGTATATTGACAAATAAATATATATAAACAATATAAAAATAAACTTCATTATAAATGGTAATTTTACTACCTATTTCTATAAAGAATAACGGTGGTCAGAACGAGGATAACAAATAGACTTATTCGCGGAACAATACGGTGAATCCTTTTATAAATGAGCGCATGTAGTTTCAGTGATGAGTAATAGTCCTTTCAGTGGATAATCCATGGCTCATGGTGAGTAGTCGAGAGGCCCTCGGTCACAACATTAATTGATTGACCATGGTTTTCCGCATATGCCACGTTGTTGACGATTCGTTGTTGGTTCAAAGCTATGTTTGTTTGATGTCCGTATTTTATCACAGTTTTGTATTTTGTTTTTTTTACTTTTTATTTTAGTTTAGCAGTTTGTAGTAAGATTGATAACTTATAGATAGATATATATACTCTTTATTGAACACCTTAACAAGTACATGACAAAGAATAATAATCTAGAAAATAAGTGTAACAACAGGCGATCTTAATGCTAAGAGCGATCTCTTCCAGAGAACCTTTGGATGAAGAACTTATATTTAACTATTTTTGTCGTTTATACTTTGCTAGTTAGTTTGTTGGTTTCGCAAATATGTGCAACTAGCACGTCCATCATCGAGAAGTTTAAACAGATAAAATAAGTTTTCTTTTTATATATTAACAGTTTTTTTTTCTGATAACAATTATTTTGCTGCGGTAAATTCCTGATTCCTATCGAATTCCTGATATGCATTGAAATGTGGTTTGTTAGACCAGTTTAGTTACGAGTAGGTTCTATTGTTATTTTTATGCTACATAAACATAATTAGAGAACATCCACTTGGTATAAAAAACGTGGTAATAAATTTCCAACTGAGCAAAATTCAACTAAGGGATATATATGCTTCAGGATAGGTTATCTCAGGAACCTATATTCCTAATTCAATAAGATATGCTTACCTACCTACCATGTACGGTCGGGATGTAAATAATGTTACATCACCGTACCTACAGAAAGTGTTATCTTGGGATACAGACTAGCTAACATCATACGGTACGTTTTTACTTGTTTTACATGATTGGCTAGCGATTGACTTCAATCTCTTCTGTGGTGTGCATTAAAAACTCCTTTCATAAAACCGTTGTCAATTCTTAGTTAGTAGTATGATTAATATTTTTGCTTAGTTTACAATTTAAGTCCAAACAAAAGAAATATGCTTATATTTTTATTCAATTTGTAAGGTACGTCTTTAAAAAAAAATGGGGATAATTGAATGAATTAACTACTATGACGCCTTTTGATGATAATGTGGTCAAGAGAGGTAAATAATAATGTGGCAATTGGCCCGTAGTTAGGCTTCAGAAAAAAAAAAAAAAAAAAAAAAAAAAAAAAAAAAGAGAGTTAAATACACTAAGTAGGTCCAAAATATAACAGGCGTTCAAGGAACACCATTGTTGTTTATTGTAACAATAATGTAATTTTAGTTACAAATTATTATTTTGTTCTACCATTTTGTTATTAGGTTAGCTACAGGTAGAAAATGCTGTAAGTCAGCCTATTGTAAATGCAGTCTCATACTAAATGCATGAAAATGTCGGCGCTGTGCTGCATTGCGGTCGCCACTGAATGAGAGATGATGCTAATCTCATGAATCCCTAAATTGGCATTTTAGAAGCACATATTGGAGTAGAACACGATAAAAAAGGAAATTTTAAAAGCACATATTGGAGTAGAACACGATAAAAAGGAAATTTGGGAAATTCGCTTTATTTGACAAATTACTCAGTCTTTTATATTTCCGTGGCTAAGAGAAGAATACTAGGTTCGATTCCCGGCAAATGTATAGTTTTTTCTCAATGAGGGCAATTGATATTTGGGGGCGTGATTGAGTTTAGCTTCTGTATAATATATAGTTATATAGTTTAGTCTTTGAAGTCAGTGTGGGTCTGTGAGTGTTCTATAATAAAACGCGTACCTCATCACAACACATTTCACGCTAAATATGCAAAATAAACGTATCACATTCGCCGCTCCACAATAAAATCAAAGACTTATAGTGGTTGCTTGAAATATTAAGGGGCTCCAAGTAGCCGATGACCTTCACCGTATTACTACCTCGCTTCCGCGCTACACCTCAGTAAACGTACGATGACACTACCCGCCGCCCGCGCCTACCGCCCGCCGCCCGTCCGCCTAGCTGGCGTAGTATATATATGTAGGTATAATCTAATGACTTATCGCGCGCGGTCTGTAGCGTAGTAAAGCATGTAATATAACGTAATTGTATAGTATAACGTGTAATATAACTATAGGTGTATTATGAAATTTCCTAAATAAAAACAAACAAACATTTTATTTTAAATCATATATTTATTGTTACAATATCCAAAAAGAAAATTGCCTTAGTAAATAACAAGATTTACAAGTTAACATAAACTAAATAAAAAAAAAACAATGATTTCAAATTTTGTAAGGAAAATAACGGAATATAGTGTAGTCAATGACTGAATCACCAAGTATAGGTATTTATATTTATATAGTATAGGTAGTTTTATTACAATATATGATGTACTTATTTTTACACATCCATGATATTAAAGTTATCATAAAATAATTTCCACCTATCTATTAAAATCAGAAGTGATCAAATTGCGGCCCGCAGAGTTTAGTAGTTCGACAATAATAATTATGTTGTGTGACCCTCGACCATATGACCATAATTATAAGCACTTTTTTCATAGCATATAAGATACAAATACTCGCCTGGCTAGTTAGGGGTTATCCATTAATCACGTGAGTTTGACTAAATATCGACCTTTTCGAGTCACAAATGAAGTTAAAGCCAAAATACGATTTTATGGAAATCGCAAATAACAACAATGACGAAAATACTTGTTTCCATAACTTATTTCCTTTTAAAGTTATTAACATACAATTTTGACACGCTATTCAGAATATAGAGTACTATAAAATTTTGTAATATATGTGAAATAGTTAACTATATCGGTATGGGAGTTAGTGTGGCTTTTACTACATATTTTTCTAATGTTCATTGGCCTTAACGACGCTTTTAAAAAAAAATAAGGATATCCTAGTTTGTTGTAAATACGTTTTGGGTTACTTGTATAACGTGAGCTTTATTGTAGTTAAAAAAGTGAAGGAACATAAAGAAATGGCTTGGAAACATTAAAATTAGTCATTATTAAATCAGTTATCAAATTAAAAAATATTAAACAGTATTACAATTAATATTGCAACTCCAGCGATAGGGTAGCAATTTTATGTGGGTGACCGAGACTGCAGTTTGGACTCAACTAGCTTATCGCCAATCGCCAATGAGCTTTTTTGCTCGTCGGTCGATGGACTCAATAGTTTCAAGCTGGTACTTAGCAGAACCATCCCAGAGAAGGCCGCAGTAATTCATACACGATCGGACTTAAGCTTGATATAATTTGAAGCTGCCCCGGAGTGAAGTACTGCCTACCCTTTGCCAGGATACCGAGTTTCTTAGCGGTTAGCTGAGCTTTGGCTATATAATAAAGTTAAGATTTGATGACAAGGAAAGCCGAGAAGCTCAAGTTTATTTTCTATTGGTGTTGGCACTCTCGAAAGATTGGAGATAGGAGGAAAGGTTTTCGTTTTTTGAAAATAAATATGAATATTCGGCAAAATAATAAATGGTTAAAAGAGAAAAGACACGCCTGTGTTTTAGATGCATTAAATTGAACTAAATTGGCATCGCCCCAATCGGCCACGGCCAACAGCTCGAATTCAATCGGTCTATCATTTCATCTCTTAGTGACTGGACTTGTAGCTCACCAGCTCGTGCATTGGATACATAGCTTTCAACAACAGTGCTATCGCATGCGTCTTTTTGCCACATGTTCCATTGTCTTACAGATAATGGACGTGACTGAAATGGGCCTATTATTGGCAGGGTCATCACGACTTCCCTGTTTTGGCACAGGCTGCACGTTGACAGACTTCCTATGCTTTCGGAACTTGTCAAGG
This sequence comes from Lomographa bimaculata, assembly GCA_948107665.1. Lineage (NCBI taxonomy): Eukaryota > Metazoa > Arthropoda > Insecta > Lepidoptera > Geometridae > Lomographa > Lomographa bimaculata. The sequence continues at coordinate 4,939,539 of OX403601.1, read as the reverse complement.
CGGTAGATGTGTGTCAATACCGGAGTCAACTCAGGCGCACATGTCCTCAGAACTATAGCTGGTATGCCATCAGGGTTACTGGCCTTGTTCATTCGTTTGAATGTGCTTTACGTACATCGATCTGTCGAACGCGGATTTCCTTTAAGTACGACTCGCAAACAGATAAACTCGGAGGAACAGCAGTATCAGCATCTAGACGTGAAGATTCCGCAAAGAATGAAGCAAACAAGTTTGCTTCCTCTTTAGCAGTGAGAGCATTGGATCCATCAGGCTTTAGCAGTGGAAGCAGTGAGATCCTTAGATTGGTGGATTTGAGCATCAGCACATTCGGCCCCAAACTAAGGGTGAGCTTTGCTGGACAGATTTATATCTGAGAATGGAATAAAGTATTCCATACCTCGACTTAGCACATTTTCCACAGCATACGCGCATGCAGAGGGATCTCTAGAAGAAAAACATACTTGCTGCCATGGATAAGATGCATAAAATGAATACATCTCATCCCAATCTGCTAAGTAGTATCGCCAACGCCATACTCGCCGAGGGCGTTTTGGGCTGGATTCGGGCGGGGAATGGACTAATATAGACTTCACTAGACAGTAGAGGGGAGGTTAAAAAGTTGCTAAAAACATCACGTGATTAATGAACGACCCCTTACCACTGAACTGTAGTACAGTCAAAAAAGTCAGTCGCCTATCACTTAATGGTGTTCTAGCAGCCATCCCTCAAAGTCAGTCTCATTTTAGCCATAACGTGCTTACCGACTCAACCAGATTAGCAATTACGATTTTTTTATGTTCCCCAAGCCAACATTAAATATCTAGACTAATATTATAAATCCGAAAGTAACTCTGTCTCTCTGTCTGTTACACATCGTGGCTAAATCGTTGGACTACTTCAATGATAGTAAAGAGATTTTAAATCAAGGAGAACGCGTATCCTTATTCATAATAATGATCATCGTGTAAATGAGCGAAGCCGCGAAGCATAACTATGTTAAATAAAATAGACACCTCTATTTCAGTTCCAGCTTCAATTATCGTATCACTCTCCATCACTTCGGTTTGAGCAACTGCGGGTTCCTCTTGCAATAACAATAAATCGGGATATTCGTTCTGACTTTCGAGATCCGTTTTCACATTGCAAAACTGTACAACATTTAAAGCAACAAACAGATCTCTGGTTTAAGTTACAATAATACTAAATATACTGTAATGTATACTACAATATAGTCATAGTATAACTTAGTACTAGTACTTAGTTATATATATATTAAAACAGCATTGGAAGATACATACAGTATCTCTCAATGCTGTATCATAAAAAAATTTAAAAAATTGATCAAGAAATAAAAAATAAAATTTGGCTGGACCACCCTTAACATTTAGGGGTATGAAAAATAGATGTTGACCGATTCTCAGACCTACCGATATGCACACAAATTTTCATAAAAATCGGTCGAGCCGTTTCGGAGGAGTTTGGTAACAAAAACCGTGAATTTTATATATTACATTACAGTAGGTAAACAGTAAACATCAAAGTAAGTAACATTATATTTAGTAAAATAGTAGTTTAGTCTCATTGTGATTAATTATTATATTAGTAAACATACTTACTACACTGAGCGGGCCCGAATAGGACTAAACCGCGGGCCGTAGTTTGACTACCGCTGACAAAATTAGCAAAAAATATAAGTATGCATGTAGGAATGACAAAATTGCATGTATGACAAACACTACATAGTCAAAACAAAAAATACTCACTCAGCATCGAATGTTTTACATTGAGAAGTTTGCATTTCTTTTTCTTGGCTACTTGTTCTTGTCTGGTTATTGTCTACCGGTACCGCCAGGCTTTCTTTTCAAAAGAATTGAATTCTCTTTTGCTTCAATTCTGACATTTTGCCGTTATTGAAGAAAATTTATTATAACACAAATTTTAGATAAGCGTCCAAGCGCAATTTTATAAATTTATATAGTCCACGAAAAAATACACAAAATCTTTATTATTACCTATTATATACAAATGTTATTTGTATTCTTATCACTACTGCGTATCATCATTATAATATTATAATGATTATAATATAATATATATTTCTAATATTCGTATTATAATATTCTTATAGCTAAGCATCCAAGAGAAAAACATTAGCGCTTGCAGAATAAATAAAATGAGTTATTATCATTAAAAATAAAGCGTCCAGGCGCAAAATAAAATCAGCTCTGAAATAAAATCCTATCACTAAGTGTATCCGCGCTAAGACAACGAGTTATTCAAAAATCGCGTTTAGGTAGCGAACTGGCATACGGTCATCCCTCGTGAAGTCTGACGGCGTACTGAGCGCTCACTGCCGATTCGCCGCCCGGCCCCCTTGCATGCACCCCGCTTCCCAAAATTAGCGACGATAAACGTAAAGTATACTAAACTTTGTTATTCTAAGTTCAAAAAAAAAAATTCAAAAGTGAAATGATAGGTTTAATGATGTTCATCATTTTCATGTAAGTTTTTCTAAAATAACATGAATAATAAAGAAGTTTATGCACCATCTTGCCTAAAAAAATTCAAAAGGACTATCTGAAATGTTTTTCTTTAATGATTAAAATGATATATTTTTTAACTTTTCAAAAAGTCAAAATGATTAAAAGAAAACGTAGTATACGATAGAATTTTTTATATATTTTATCACATTAATTTGAAGGAGTAGTTGCAAATCAAAAAACAGTATAAATCGCTTTTAGCTAGTAGGAGCTCCTTAACATCACACACACCATCAGAAACCTCTCCATTTTTAACAAATTTATACTGCTGCGGGGAATCGAACTCAAGGCCTGCGGAGAGCAAAGACGTGCCCACTGTGTCAAGTGGGTCGTACAAATCCAGATTGAAATCTGTCACTCTGTTTCTATTTATGTTTGATACCTTTTCAGGTCTAAGACTACCATGAAAAAGTTTGATAGGAGATCTATATTTTAAACGCGAGTGGATCCGCGGTAATACAGTTATAAACAGGAAACGTCATGTTCAATCTAAACACCTACACGTATCTCTCAACCTTTATCAGACAAATAACACATTTAAGATAAATACTAGAAAAAAACCCAATTCTCCCTCAAGGCCAGCCCAATGCCATCATAGGTAGTCTCTTATCAGTGCCTTACCAATTTGGCTTATCTGAAGGGACGAACTAGGTCACACGGGCGAGATGAGTTGATTCTATTACTATCAGAAAGGGTTTGTGAGTGAAATATGCTGGTAAAATAGATATGGAAATATTTTGGAAGACTATTCTATTTGTATCAACGTTTTACATTTTTTTTAATGATCATGCATTAAGCATGCATTTGACCGCAATCTCACTTGTCGGAAAGCGACGATACGGTCGACGGTGAGACAGATTTGCCTAAAAGATACCTACTCACTCTTCATTTAGTGAGCCCTATACTATACTTATCGAAAAACAAAAACGAAGGCAGGGTGTTCCATTCCTTTGCAGCTCGCATAATAAAAAGTTGTAGCGAATCGCTTGGTTCGAATCGGAGGAATGTCCACCTTAAAACGATGTCGTGTTTTAGTACGCCTTGTTGCCCGATGATGAAATGGAGCTGGAGGAATTAAATCGTGCAGTTCTGTCTTCGAAATGTATCCCATAAAGCGTAAGCTAGCGTCGACTCAATTTCTATACTCAAATCAAATTAAATCGTTTATTTGCCTTACATGTAAATAAGATCTTAATGTAAGTAGCGACGCAATATATTAAATCTGCAAGCAGACGTGCAAATGATAATTTCTATGTCAACTTTATAATCTAGTATAGAGATTTACAAAAAAATCTTAAACTTCTTAACACTATATAAACAAAGGCCAAAAAGTCAGCTATATTTTTTTTTTAATTTGTTTCCATCTTATATGTTGACTTCATTAGGTGCACTGTCAAAACATTATATGTTAAAGAATTATACACATATTATAAACATTTATTTAGTAAAAGTCCTTTTGGGCAGTCCTTTGATATAAAAGTTTTGTGAAGTTAAGTATATCTTTTTTTACGAATTAAAACTTGACAACGTTTCACTCTCTTTTTAAAGTATTATAGGTTACTCGACAACTCATTTGTTTCATGAACTACCCATACAACATTCCCAAGTTGTGCGCGACTGTCTAATCAGCGGGTATTGCGTTCGATTCCCGGTGGGAACACAAGTTTTATCCCCAAGGGAAAATTGTGTTTCTGGTTATGAGTATGATTGCGTTTGTAATGTGTTGCGGCATCCACGATGCAAGTCTTTGAGCTTGTTGTAGGGCTGTGAGTGTGAATTATTTTATGTTATGTTTATGTATAAAGAACTGGGAAAATCCATACTAAAAATACCTAAGGTTACAAAATAGCTTTAACGATCTGCTAACATAAAATTCGTTTTAATTTCAGAAAAAGCCGAGTTGTTAACGACTTTTATTTGAATAAATGAAGAGTTATTGAGCTATTATTCGCATTGTGTTAAAGAGGATTTTTAAGTTTTTGGTTTTACGAGCGACATATTTAAATATCTCGTTTTTGGTTATTTAGAGAGGTTTCATGGGTCAAAATGTACATTCACTACATGTATGTACATAGTTTAGCTAACAGACAAAATTGCCAATCGACTGCTAGTACTTTCCCTACACATCTTTATAGAGTGATCAAACACAGTGGACCCTTGATCCCCACGGTCCCATCGTCAAAAGGCACAAATATGTATCAACTGTCTATATTACTATAGTATCTACTTATCTAATACCTTTAAACGAGCAATTCTTGTATAAATATGTGTAATCTGGATCTCGGAAACGGCTCCAACGATTTTCATGAAAGTTACAGACTAGGGGTTATTCGGCCCAAGGAATCGATTTATCAACGTTCCAGGTCCGAGAAATGCTCGGTTCCCAAACTGCATTTGAAAAACCGGGTTTAAGAAACTATCAGCGCCATCTATTACGCCATGACCGGTGTAAAAAGCTGTTTCTACTCGACATTAGATGGAGCTTACTGAGGCTACAAATTCAAACACATTCTACCAAAAATAAAAAACCGACCAAAGCTCGGTCTTCCGGATATTATTATATAAGAGTGAGTTATATACTATGAAATTTAATGTCAATTACACAAAAAAAATCATAGATTAATTAAATAAAATCTAAGGGTAACGAGTGCAGTGCTTCGCCACGCAGCTTTTTGAACTATTTAAATTTCAAAAATATAGATAGCACTGAACTGCTCAGGGCAAGCGTGTTAGTTACCATCAGGCGAGCGATTTGATCGTCTCGTCTTACAGTTACATAAAAAAATCGCTAGATACATATTACCCATACATCTACCTCATATATATCATTAAAGCGCAATAGCGGTTAGAGCAATAGGGCATGAGACCCTATGGCCGCGGGTTCAAATCCCGCCTCAAGCGATAATTTTTCCTTTCTAAATTTATCACTATGTTGAGATTGTGTGTGAGATGTGAACTTTTCCAGTACCCACGACAAAAGTCATACAACTAGTGTGGGGCTATGAGTATGAAAGCGTTCATGTTTATCATTCGACGTTCATACGTATGAAGCCATTCTCTTCGCGTCAATCAATCGATATACCTATAACTTACAATTATTGTAAATAAAATCACAATCAATGCTTTTAACAGCTTTGTTTCTCAGATCATATCAAGCTCAATACCATTCCATTAGAACCATCTGTTTCGTCTCCGCCTTTGTGGCCGGACGCATCGATTTTCAACGCTAATTGAGTGTGTAACAAACAATATTCAATTGCTACTTCACGGTTCATTTATTAAACAATTCTGTGTTATTAATTAAAGTGTAATTCGAGACTAGGTGTGTAAACTTATACGAGTGAAGATCAAGACCAACTCGCCCGCGGTGCCACGACGTTTATTAAGTGCACATCAGTACTTATTAATTGTTATTGCCTGTACTTCCGTGCTGCTATTTATAGCTGAGACATCAACTCGGTCTGGTCTATCTATTACATAAATTATATATTTCAGTTTAATGCCATTTAATATCAAGTGTAGTTACATTTATTGTTTAAAGAACAAAAGCAACACAAATCGAAGACTAATGACTAATTAAAACAAGGCTAACGGCTAATTAAAATTTGGTTATTGAAATTTACAGAGAACCTCTCTTTTTCTTCGATTGCCTAAAACTTTATTCAATTTATTGAATTTTGTACTTCTACGTATAAAAACTGTCGGTACCCACTTTAATTAGGAGTAGTTAATTAACCCAATTTCAGATAGACTCAACTTTTTTCTGTCATACATTTTGCAGATATTTTTTTCGTCTTAATATATTGTCTATAAATATAAATAGTATGTCTATTATTGACAGTAATATGCTTTGTAAACAGTTTGATTGTATAATGGAAATGTTTATCTTTAGTAGTCCTACAAAAAAGCCCGCAACAGCATATAACTTACTAGCTGCGCCCCGCGGTTTCACCCGCGTAAGTTCCGGACCCGCGGGAATTCCGGGATACAAAGAAGCCTATGTTATTTCCCAAGCTCTGGACTATCTGTGTACCAAATTTCATTCAAATCGGTTCAGTTGTTTTGGCGTGAAAGCGTAACAGACAGACAGACAGAGTTACTTTCGCATTTATAATATTAGTAAGGATAACTCGAGAAATATGCAAACATAAACGTGAAAGAGGTGATTAACTTTAAATTTTCTTTACGTTACTTTGCAACGCACGCCGGGTATAGCAATTAATAAATTTATTACTAGCCGTGCCCCGCGGCTTCACCCGCTATTATTAAGTTAAAAAGTAGCCTATGTGTTAATCCTAGGTATAATCTATGTACATTTCAAATTTAATCCAAATCCGTTAAGCCGTTAAAGCGTGAAGAGGGAACTAACCACACTTACACACTTACAAACTTTCGGATTTAAAATATTAGTAGGATATATTAATAGAAGTTGTACTTAGGTACTCATTCTAAATATGCGGTAATATGTTATAGTTAAACCAACAAGCACAAATTTTCCTCATTTAACTTTCGTTATATACAGTATCAATGACCTTAGCTATTTCCCAACATAATCACCCCACACACAGTTCAATCAATCATCAATTTAGAGCGATTAAAACTATTATCTCCAAATGAGTTATTTCCTTAGCAACATTCATCACCATCTATATCCGGAGCACTTGACGGCTTTTATTTTAATAATAACCTTCTATGTAGTACGATACGCTAATTTGAATAAGGGTATAAGTAGACGATAGATTTGTTAACGGCAACGATGGAAAAAAGTAGTTAAATAAAATAAACGCTATATAATAGAAAAATATCGCTTAGAGCTGGTTTGGTCTTATGTCATAGAGGGGTTATGATTTTAGCACATAATGTATGTATGTCAGCTATTTCCCTTAAACTAATAAACCGATTAACATAAACATAAATGCTTTCACACTCACAGCCACACACTAAGTTCGATAATTTGTGTCGGGGGTGACGGAAACATTCACGTCACACACACAATTACAACATATATCGTCGAATTCATTTCAAATCTACGGGTGTATGTTAAGTTTTTTATACATAACATTTTAATGGCATCCGTAGTAGGTACTCCATAAAGTACTCCAGAAAATAAATAGTTGTACCTACCATTGTGTTGAGTGTTACATAAAACAGCTTCATAATACTGTTTCTTAAATATTACACCTGTGGTAATAAAGTACCTATAACTTTTATGAAAAAAAAATAGGAACAAAAATTTTTATTAGAACGAAAATTTTAACACTATAAGTGTTAAAATTTTTAAAGTTGTTAAAATTTTAACACTATACGTGTTAAAATTTTTGTCTTGATTTTATGTTCTAAATTAACTATTTGAGTTTTAATATTTAAGTGAAATTTTATTAGTTTGATTTACTAACAACTGTATTGTTTCACAAAGTCTATAGAAATATAAGATATATAGAAATATAGTACCTAAGGATTACATTTGGTAGCCAAGATCTACTTCGGGGTCAACGTATTATCGTATTAAGTATTCCATATTCGAATTAAATTACATTAGTAGAAAAGGGAGGAAGACACTACAACAAAATATCGAACTAAAACAACACCTCGTTTACCTCCATCCTAAGCATCCACCAGAACAAATTGCTTCGGTGTTGCAACATAACATCGTTTATTATTTAATCTATGACAGGCGAGATAAAAAGCGGCAAAAATAGGCCAATTACAAAATATAATAAATATTGTTAAAGTTTGTCTAGAACGTCCTCGGTGGCGCCCTAAAAGCATAACAGTTTGCTTACCCTAGATTGAGACGAAGGGACCAGTTATCTCTATGTCAATTTTGCTAGAGATAGGAAAAGATCAGTTTTCATGGCCTAGTAGAGATTCGAGTTACTTCTATCATCTTCATCATTATCAGCCCATTAAGTTTCCACTAATGGCACTTATCGAACAGGGAAGGATCCAGGTCATAATAAACATAAGCATAAACGCTTTCACACTCACAGTATCACACTAAGTTCAATGACTGGTGCTTGAAACATTCTTATCAAACACAAGTACACGCAGAGAATTAAAAACACAAATTTCCCTTGGGAGGAAAACTTGTGCTTCCACCAGAAATCGAATCCGATACCCGTTGCGTAGAAAGCGAATGCGCACACTATTAAGTTTAATAATTTACGCTGGCCAAATGCTTGTGACGACATTTGTCCTTCAATTTTGTGGTTCTTGGATATGGTAGTTTTCTAACAAAGTTTCTTTCATAGGTATTAGAGCGAGTGTACATTCCACACAAGACTTAAGAAAGTATTTGGTGTAGAACCGAGCGGATTTGAACCAAAATCGCAGGTGGTACGCTGAGCCAAACTAGTTTTTCTTTTTTTCGACTGCTGTCCTCAAGGACAACTCTCAAAAGACTGACTGACTGACTGACTCTCAAGAGTCAAACATAATTTACGCTTAACGTGTTTACCACTCTCGACCACTTACCAACAAGTAGATAGTCAAACGCTAGCTTAACAGAAACAGCAAAATCCTAGATTAAAACCTCTTATCCGAAATCCATTTGAAATCCTGTAAGACGAAAAGCAGTCAGCCAATACAAATCTTCTTGAGAAAATACGATATTTCGGGTAAGTAAATTTATAGATCAAAAAGACTCAAGTAAGGTCTTCTCATAAAATATTAAAAGTATATTTTACAACATCACTAACCTTTGATCCTTGACGATAAGATTCTGTGATGTCGGGTTAGGTATCTACCGTTCCTACTATTTTTCCAATAACCCATTAACCAACCCGAGGAGCAAACATCATGTAATTTTGAATAGGCAATAAAGTTCAATCACTCGAAATTAGCTGTTCAAAATTGATATTTGGTTAAAACCTTTAGCAAATAGATTTATCGGTCGTAATTATAACTAGAACCCGCCGGGTTATGGAATGTAAAACAACTCAATTTTCCTTGCTCTGCGCAAGTATGCAAAAGAAAACTAGTATGTACCGTTTTACCATCCATTCTACATTCAAGTTGAGCTGAGAAATCAGCATTCAAATTAAAAGTAGATACTAATAATAGACGAGGATCGCTGAAGTTCCTTAAAGCTACATGTTTACAAGCAAATTATGCACAGTGAGCATGACTCCCATGAATATTGGAGTCTATTTTAAAATAATTGGAAGGAAGACATCGTTAAGTTTAATATTTATACATTACTTGAACTGTCCGTTGGGTTGGTTGTGAGCGCGTCCGCTTTTTAAGCAGTGTGTATCGAGTTGGATTCCTGGAACACATATTTCTTCAAGGGAAATTTCTATGCAAATATATCCCTTGGGGAGAAGACTTGTGTTAAAAAATCTAAAAACAAAGGTTTGTTAAACACACAAAAAAAAAAATTTTGAACTGCCCGTTGGCTTAGTTGTGAGTGCTTCCGCTTTTTAAGCAGTGGTAGGTATCGGGTTCGATTCCCGGCGAAAACACAAGTTTTCTCCTCAAAAAAAACTTGTGTTTCTGGTTCTGGTTGTGATTGTATGTGTGATGTGAATGTTTCCGGCATCCACGACACAAGTCAGTTTCTCACGCTAAGTTCTTTGACTTGTGTCGTGGGTGCCGGAAACATTCACATCACACACTCAATCCCACCCAAAACTAGAAACACAAATTTCACTTGGAGAAAACTTGTATTTTCATTGTGAATCGAACCCGATACCCGTTTTAAAGACAAACGCACACCCAACGAAACCATCAAGCAGTTATAATACGATGAAGTTAGTTTGTTCCAAAATAAAATACATTTTAAAGTATTAAAAAAGTATCTCACAACCGATAATTTAGTAATGATTACGATCCGTAACGAAGTAGCATTTATCGACAGAAAGCAAAAGTGTTAATAATACAGTAGGCACAGATTGTATACAAAAACGCCGGAAGCTATACACAAAGTGTTAAAAAGTAAAGTCTTTCACCAAGAATCTTATCAGATTCAGTAACGATAAAATACGATATTTAATTGTTCTTGGAATGTGTTTATTACCGACTACAAAAATGGAGAAGAAACTATGTTCGACTGTATGTTTTTTTTATGTATAAAACATAAAAAACATAAACGCTTTCACACTCACAGCCCCACACTAAGTTCAATGACTTGTGTCCTTGGTGCCGGAAACATTCACAACACAGACACAATCACCAGAACCAGAAACACAAATTTTCCTTGGGGAGAAAACTTGTGTTCCCGCCGGGAATCGAACCCGATACCCCTGCTTAGAAGGCAAACGCTCAGCCAACTTAGCCAATGGGCAGTTCACCACAATATGTTCACCGATTTCTCCCCCATTTGTGGACCGATTCTCAAAATTCTTTTTTTCATCAAAATTTCAAAATTTTATCTAAATCGTACAAGTTGAAACCAAAATATAAGCAATAAATAATTTTGAAGCTGTGCTTACGTTTAAATTATTACACACATATTCAGTTTTGTATTGTAGTGTGACGTAATACTTTAAACACGCCATTTTGTGACAATCTTTAAATATTTAAATGCTTCATTGACACTTTAATCAAATATTTTGAAAGTCTTGGAATTATTACAAAATATTCATATTTAAATTAATAATATAAGACGCTAAAACCAATTCATTAAAATTCATAATCTTTTAAATATTATACAAATAATGTGTGTAATTAATATGCCATACGAAAATTTAACGTGAGTATATTCTAAGAGTATATTCTAATTAGGAGTTATTCGAATTTGGAATTAGAATTGGATAATTTAAAAAATATTAAGAACATAAACTCGATCAAAATCACATTTTAAAATTTAATAGTGATTTTTATTGACTTTCATATTAAAACATAAATGTCGATTGCTTCGTTTTTATAGTAGGTTCACAGCTATAAGACAGCGCAGGATTTAAAAGTAGTAACACCAAAATGAAAAACATTTACTTATATAGGTACCTATATAAATACTTTTTTCTATAACACTTAAACATTTGAATATTCATAACTTAATTTAAATATATCATGTCACAATAAATAATTATTAAATTAAACAATAATATTTCGTGCAATTACATACTTAGCTCATCAGGACCAAGTAAGTATGTACTTATATACCCAGTTATAGTTTTTATCATAAATATTATAAGCACAGCCATTGTTAGGCATTAGCGGAGCCGTAGCCAAAATATTTAATAAATTTTAATTGAGATAACTTTGAAAATTTACTTTTACAAAAAGATAGATAGATAATACTTTATTGATCCACTTTATAAGACGAGATAAAACAAAGGTAACAAACAAGCTTATACGTAAAGTATCGCAATAGGCGGCCTTATCACTAATAGCGATCTCTACCAGGCAACCTTCGGGATGAGAGAACTATAGAATGTTATAGACGGGGTATAATAAATGGGTAAAATTGTATATGAATCTATATTTTTTGTATGTCAGGTTTATACAATGTTGTCGTCATTTGTAATGTATGTTTTATACCAAACCAATACGTAGCGAAATAACTTGGATAATCAATTTGTTCCTTTTTGATTACGAAAATGTACGTTTATTTTTCGCATTAGTTTTATGAAGAACAACGTGTACCGTAACGTTTGGAACAGCCGCATGATTCGCACTCATAGCTGCACTATGCAACAAGGACTTGTTCCGCTAGAAACAGTAAAATGATGAGTTTTAAAAAAATATCTTGGCATTGTAAATGTGTGTTAAATTTTTTTTGTGTCAATAAACGTAATTATAAAAAAATTAAAAAAAAAACTTTTTTTTTTCAACAATAATAGTGGATACAAACTATACATTTGTAAGAAAATGCAATTCTTTAACGGTAAGTCCGGGCTCTGCCTACACTACAACACTCGTATCGCAATCGGCTGGGTTGATCGTAACTGATGGACAAGGTTAAGCATCGTTTAGCCGTGCTAGTGCAATGCTTGGATGGTGACCGTTTAGTAAAATGTTTAACTGATTGTCACCGTGCTTCGGAGGGCACATTAAACCACCGCCCCCGGTTGTTACTCGTAAGACAACAGTCGTCAAACCACGTTGGTGTTGATGTCTTCAGGAGGCTAAAGCTGCCCATTGGACCGTACGACAAGCAAGCAAGCATTTCCGGGCACAAATGCAACGTAACATCTTGAACTGCTCGTTGGCTTAGGTGGGTGTGCATTTGTCTAAGCAGGACTATCGGGTTCGATTCCCGGTGGGAACACAAGTTTTCTCTCCAAGGGAAATTTGTGTTTCAGGTTCTGGTTATGATTGCGTGATGATGGAATGTTTCCGGCACCCACAATACAAGTCATCGGACTTATCGTGAGGCTGTGATTGTGAATGCGTTTAAAAAAACACAGTAACGCATATCAGTGCCTGGCGGAACTATTTTTCAAGGTCCCGATTACCAGTTTGTTTACAACATAAGCTGACGGGAACACTTACCTTCAGACAAAAACTATCTTCAAAGCGATAAAAAGAACCCCTTATTCTGGCTACTCAAAGAAAACGTCCTCATCCATTTGACATCATTATCTAACGCAAACAGTTATAAAATGTCGTATTCGCGTTAGATTAGATACATCCAATTTATAGCAGACCACACCTATCGTGATTATCATCAAACATCTATCGAACATCGACACGGCAATTAACGCCTCTGGGCCTAGTCTCAACAACGCTCAAACTCACCATCGCACAAAAATTCTCAAACTATTATAAACCTTACACATTTAAACACTAAGGTCAGTTTTATATGCAATAGTCGTAAGAGCACTTCATTACTTTTCTAATGTAAAGGAAATTAAACAGCCGCGAAGCAGTTACAAAATTGATTATCTGCGAGATACAGCGAAGTAACACTTCGAATATAATAACTAACATAATTAATCTAACTATCTATGTTTTTTTCTTGTTAATTTTGGCTCCTCAATATTTTTGCATATTTTTGCATAGTGTCAAGTGATGAGTTTGAAAGATAACTTGACGGGTTTTGCCGCGAAAGTGAAAAAATGGCGTTGTTGATTTTGTATGTTATTTTAAAACCTGTGACTCCTGTGTGGATATGTAATAATGGTGGATTATTAACCATTAATATTTAAAAATGTGCATAAGTGTAGGCAAGTCATACAAAGTTGAAACTTAACTCTTGTACTTGACTTTGACTGTGGCTTGTAACTATAGGACTTTTCATATGAAATACACTTGAAATATATTATTACTTTACTCTGGCTAAATGCACAAGCTTGCGAAGCCAAAATTAAAAGAAGAAAAAATTACAATTTGACGAAAACAATGGGCTGTGGATGTATGGCAAGAAGCCATATTTTTCGAGTTTAAGTATTTGATAAATAGTTTTAATCACTAGTCACAGTCAAAGTTAATTGAAAGACTCATCATGGTCCAGTCACAGTCAAGTAATTGGTAGAACTTTACCAGGACTTCTATTGAAATTTTGGAGCGAAGGCAAATATCACGTTTTCCAACTTCGTATGATTTGCCTACACTCATGCATGTTCACGAACTATAAATTCGTTAATATTCTACTATTAGGAAAAAAGTAAATAATTCAACTATGTCAAAAACATATTTTTTTCGACAACGTAACTTTTTTTATTTATATAAGTACAAAAAAATACGATACTTCTAGTTTGATGTCAATATATGGCTATAAAAATATATTGACATCAAACAAGTTTAGGGACATTTTAGAGATGACAAAAGCGTATTTATAAAGTAGAATGTCCAATTTAAATACACTGATTTATCATCAGCGGTCGCAATACAATAGTTACGAAACAAAGTAGAAGATGCAAATAAATTCTAAGTTTTGACAACGGAAGATAAAGCACGCTATAAAACGAACGTAAATAATTTTATCCGTGGTATTATTTCTTTACAAAAATCTGAGTGGTTTCGCCAACCACATCAAAAATAATTTTATGGTTATGGAGCCATCAGACGCTGGAAAAGTTACGAACGCTTTAGCACCATCGTCGATCTGATTTATGCGGTTCCAAAAGAATTTCACTTCGATTCAAATAGATTAGTGACAATCTGACAGTTGAAAAAGAGAACGCGTGGACGCGGCAAATGTTAAAAGGAGTTTTGGCGCGAAAGTGAAAAAATGACGTTGTTCATTTTGTGTTTTTTAATATCAATACCTTAAAACAATTCAAGAAGATCAATAAGAGCAATTCTTGTATATATTCATATATATAATCTGAATCTCGGAAACGGTTTCGACGATTTTCGTGACATTTAGTATGCAGGGGTTTTTGGGGGCGATAAATCGATTTAGGTAGGGTTATTTTTAGAAAACGTCGACTTAAAAAAAATCCAAGCATAGCTCGGTCGTCCAGGTACTAGTGGATTATTAACCGTTTATACTTTGTGTAGGCAAATCATACAAAGTTGTTGAAAAGCGTGATTTTCGCTTTTGCTCCGGACTCCATTAAGTTCTAGTAAAGTTTCTACGTCTTTAACAATTAGTGCACTTTTTACAATTAGCGCATAATTTGAATATGACTGGACCTTGACTATTTTACTTAACTTTAACTGTGATTTTTGACTATTATTATGAAATATGTTCCGCTTAAAATATTGTATTACTTGGAAACTAGCTAAATGCACAAGATTATACGGAGAATGCGGAGCCAAAAATTTTTTTAATAAAAAATAATTATTTTTTATAATTATTTATTAATTCAGTAATAAAAATCAACGGATAATTAAATTATTATATGTTTACTTATTTTTGCCAACGTCTCTCTGTATATGAGAATGCGTATAGTCATGGGCTTAAAAAATAACGACCTTTATCAAGACCTTGAAGTTGATTTCGTTTCGTTATTTAAAAATGTGCTGAAGTTCATGCAAAAAGCCTCAATTAACATGTACATGTTGAAGCACTCCAGCTCCTTGACAACACGGATACAGTGCGGAGACTAAAAAGGACAAAACCTTTTGATTTATTAAGTGTAGTATAACGTTAGAATATTGTATTTAGTGCTAACCACAAAATACATAATTCAAATTCTAAATAATTTATTTACATGGATCCCAAAGAGTTCATGAAAGTTAATAACTCTTATTGCCAGATTTGCAAAAATACAGCCATTTCGAGAAGAATCTGGCAAGATACTTTGTAGTGCATTTTATTCATTATTTTTTTCTCTAACAAGCTTACCTAACTTCTTACATAAGAACTGTGTTTTGAAGACATTTTAGGGACACTATTTTATAGACATATAAAAAGATTATTATGATTATGCACAATCTTTTATAATATGGTATAATCTGGGAGTCTTCAAGTCAAGAGTGAATAGATATCTTCTAGGCAAGCATGCTACATCTTCGGCCGCATCATGCCTTTCCATCAGTTGAGATTGTCAAATACTTGCGTATCGAGCATAAAAAAATATATACATTCATAGATTCTTGATTTATTAAAGCCAAATTTAAATTACTCATTGGATGTATGGCCACATTGTTATCCTTGATGTAACTACTATTTAATACATCCTTCGTACAAAACGCGTAAAATATTACAAGAACAAAGTAATCAGTAGTTTTGGCTTTCATCCAAATTTTGTGTATGGCACTCACGCTCATTCATCCTCGTCATTCATGGCGTATACCACATGCCTTCCGAATGCGTAAAGAATAATCAAAACAGAAACATTTTTCATATCAAGAACACCGCAATTAGTTGGCATAAAAGTTTAAAAAAATAAGCGGTCATAAACGCTAGCAAAATCAGTAATACTATAATGCAGTGACTTGCTATTCTAACCTTCCACATGGACATGTGTGAATTTAACTAAAAATAATTCGAGTGACGCAAAATGTAGAGTTCATCACCGACATGATATCTTGCTCTATATTTACCGGAGTTGTAAAAGTTGTTTTTTTTAACTAGATCGACCTTGAAAGGGTTTACTGACGAACTGAAACTTGTACGCAGTAAATTATATTTATAACTTTTACAGAATTTGATTTGTGGCTTTTATAAAGTCAGCGATTGATTGATGTATCCGCTTATAGGAAAACGGGCGATTCTGGATTTTTGTATGTTTGTATATTTACATGAGCGGTATTGTTAGTTTGTATCCGAATTTTGTAGCCAGATCTGGAATGCGCCAGACAAAAAACTGGTTCATGGTCATATAGAAGTGGAAACGTTTTAAATTATTAATAAATTAAATGTTTCAAATTCGATACAGAATGCTGATGTTCGTCAATAAAAGACTTAGCTATTTTCGCATGGAAGTACTTAAGTTAGTTATTGTTATAACATTCAATGGATTTTATTTATTAGCATTAGCCATGCTAGGCAGAACTATAGTGATAAATTTAGAAAGGAAAAATTATCGCTTGAGGAATAGGGCATGACATAGGGTGTCATGCCCTATTCCTCAAGCGATAATTTTTCCTTTCTAAATTTATCACATTCAATGGAACTAATAACTTATAGGTATCTACTTCCGTGGTATACTATTACATAATATAAGGTTCATTTATCTTTGAAATGAAAAAAATATCTCAAAATCTTCTTAATATGTTACCTACCTTAATTGATCGAGCGAAACGAGATCTCTAATAGGTCGCTAATCATAAAATTGTGGGTTAGATACATTATAATGGTTTTCGTTACAACACCGACTTATTCCGAGTATTTTTGAATGAATGAACAGACGCTATGACAGAAAATGTGTGAAGTCTTGCCTCTCTCAATATGTCTATGTTATCTTGCCTTCAATTGTTTGCATTAGCTCAATGTTTTATTAACACGTAGCATATCTGTGCGTATGTAATGACGAAAGAATGTGTTTTTATACCCAAGAGTTACTTCTAGAGCATATAACACATTCTTACCGATGTCATTATTTCGAACTAAGCCATGATCAATGCACTAAGTATTCCGTAAATAAAAGTAGTGGCTCTGTGAGCTGAAACACTCGCGTATTCTTTGTAAAGGCTGAAATATGTTTTTTTTTTCGTTTTCAACCAACATATCTGCAACATTTTGAAAATTCAAATCGACAAAAAAAACTATATAATAAATTGAACCTGCTCACAAAATATCACGAGAATCGATTAAGATATACGACCTGTAGTGGAGAAGAACCGGAAATCCAACCATCGTGTTTGCTCGGTCACTAAAAAAACAGAGACTCACTAGGTATATCTGTACCATTTTTTATGTCTATTATAAAAATGCTACATCAAACTTAAATATTTATTGCGAATAATGAAGGTTACTGTAAAAGGTGTAATGAAACTGTAACGATACCTACAAACTCCCTGCTTAAGGGTGTGCAAATACGTGACTTAAAGTATCCTAATAGAGTCCATGCATTCAGTTATTTACTAAGCAGTTTTCATTAATGTTTGAGTCAATTAACAAATCACAATATATGCAATCTCGTAGCAAAAAAACAATATCTAAATATTTTAACATAAGATTACTAGTAAGGTGCTATTCTTTAAACAAATAATAATTGGCCGAGTACTAGTTCCATTTCTTGAGCCTTTAGCAGAACAAGGACATTCGCAATTCTGTCCTTTGTGTCACAGTTCGTGGTTTACGCATAAAATTATGCGAGTATTCAATATTATGTCACGACCGATACTGCATAAGCCTCTTATCAGCCAATGTCAGTGATTTCGCTCTGGTTGCATACAACCAGATTTTGTGACAGCTCAACCAATAATAACTCGCAGAGATAACTGTATGCAGTAATTTATCAATTATATCAATGAACCTGTTTAATTTATCAACAGCATGATATGTTAATCCGACCTAATTAATATGAAATATATTAGTGTTTGTAATAACTTGTGCTGTTCAAATATTCTTGAACAGATAATGATTTGGTATGTGTGACGAATTTTTCTTTACATTTTACCGAATTTGGCAGGTGTAGCTACTGGTACTTGTATGGAATAATTGTTTTAATTATTAATAGGAATGTAGATTATCACCGGTTTTAAAAACATCAGTAACCAACTAACTTTATAATAATCAAAATGTGTATTAAGATTTTCAAGTGAATAATATTGTAAACGAGGAAAAAATTTTATCTTTTTGAATTCATACTTACATACACATTTCACACTCGCATTTATTTAGAAAATAAATCATTTTTTTTCACGTGGAGATGTAGTAATGTCTAATTTTTCGTATTCCTAAAGATAAAGTGATCAACGTGTGGGAATTATCTTTGCTGACAAAATCATAGTTTGTCAGGTATAAGAAGCGACAAAAGGTGTATCTTTTCAGAACAATATAATACAGTTTATTAGTGAAAATGGCGAACCTTGGCGCGACAATAATCCTGTTCATCGCAATGGTAAGTTTTATACTGTTACTGTACTCGTACGTTTTAAAAATGTCACATGATTTCTACAAACTGTGTTAAATCTTTTATTATTGAAATGTCGTCCTCATTCATAACATTCGCATCTATCTGCATAGAAATCAATTGGAACTATAAAAGAATATATTACCGTATCAATTCAAATCGCGTCTAGACTCTCAATTTTATGCTATTACGGTCACGACACTTAAAAGAAATCGGAGTCTTTTCTTTTTGGGATTTCATTAAAAGAATCGCCGAAGTTGTTGCTGTTAGCATTTCAATCTACAAGAAAAATAGCGTGTTGTCGTGTGATGTCACCGCCCCATAAACTACTATTACAAGATTAAAGGCAAGTTTGAAATTCTTCAGGAAGATTTACACGCGCTATTCCATTTGCAAGCCGTAAAGCTTGACATTGAAACCGTTTGCTCATCTTTACGACCAGGAAATAGAATACAGTCGTCAAAAATTCCAAGTCGGTTATGGAACATTGGTCAGTGGTTATTTCGCGAGTTGATACGCGAGGCCTGGCATCTTGTTTGATTAAACAAATTCCTTCTTCAAGGAATGGTGGCGCCACGATCTCTGTTTGATATTGACGAACGGATATCACGCATTCAATGCAAACTTCCAAATCGTACGGTCACGCGCGTTTCATTTGCCCGACTCTACCATCATTGGCAAACTACAAATATTTATGAGAGACGCTACAACGAATCGGTTACAATACTTGTAATTTAATTTGAATAATGCTAAGCAGTATATTTTTATTTGCCATATATTTCATATTTGTTCTGTGCGGTATTTATTCTTATTGAATAAGAGCTATTATATCGTACGATAAACGTTCGCGACCTAGTTGCGAGCGTGCGTTGCAGATGGTTGTTTGTATAGCCGCTCCGTCGCACTCCCAAGTCACCTTTGTTTTAGCAAGACTACCACTGAATAGCTAATTTAGTAACTACTTATCTGATTCAGTTGCTCATTCGACCTGAATATTCGGCTCTATAAATCACGCGTCAATCGTGGAATTCCATTGTCTTCGGATTACGTCAGGATATGTTATCCCTGAAATAAAGCATTCAGGATTAATTGAAGGGTGGAGTGAGCGTAAAGTTGTCAAAAGTGAAAACAAGCAGGCGTTCAGTTCGAATTTAGTTGGATGGATACGAAACAGGCCTGTTAGGACTTAGATCCTGCTACTTGTTAAAGTTTCACGAGTAATGAACCTTGTCTTGCGCGATGCTAGAAATAGCTACTGAAGTTTGTAATTGCTTCAGGCGGGAGTCAAGTCACTTTAATTAATTTATGAATTTTAGCGGAGAACCTCATAACGTATGATAATGAACAGGCGTCTAGTGAACTAGGTATGCTAGAGCAGCCTCAACACCTCTACTTTGCTCGTATTAATAAGCAACTGCATATTTTTTTATGGTAGAGAAGAGATTATCATGATGCTCGCCTGATGGTAAGCGCCTCGTTGGCGGTTCCCTATTGATTCGACTAATATCTTTAGCCCTAAAATTGAATCGCATAAAAATTTGCCTCCTAATATTAGTTACTACTAATCATCATTACATACAATATCACTGCCCCTAATATCACTTGTCATAATGTTAGTATTACTAATACCTATTTAAAAGCAATAACCTTAAACGCCCTAACTAATGAGAAACATAAAGTTTTATGCCATAAATATTTAATGTCATAAGTTATAATTGCCCTAATATTATTCGACATATTGGTTATAACGAGGTTTCCGGATGTATGTACAGTACGTTTTTGATATATGTAAGTTTTGTCTGACTAGACTAGTAAACAGGGGCCAATTCGTTTCTAGCACTTCGCCGGCCGCTGCCGCGGTACGCTCGCTTCGCTCGCTCGGCTCGTGCGTTATGGTCAGAAGCAACCTAACTAACCTAACCTAATGACTTTGCCCTAGAATCAGTTTGGGCAACGAAATCGAAGCTTTTTGCTTAGCAAAATGACATTAATTTGTTTACAAAATTGTATATATATATATATATTTATCTATAGGTAGTTAAAAAAAACCTCGAAAGGTTAAAGCAAGGGAGCTCAGCTTCGCTTCAAATAAACACAAAGAACACTAGGAATAATAATTGTTAGGGCATGCAAATATAGTAAATTCAAAAATATGAACAAGAAATAGTATGACTAGGAACAATAGGCGTTTTAACCATTATGCACATGACATTTATTACAAGCAAATGATATGACAACATACAAGTATGGCTTTAAAAAAATATGCGCATCTAATATTATGACTACAAAATATTATGACAAGATATGAATGCAGAACAACTTAAGGACTAACAATATTATGCGAATGAATAGAACACCCTCGTTGGCCCATTAAAGTTCAGTGTCACCCAGAGTTTTGTAGTTTTGAAATTAATTAGATCAAAATCCAGCATGGTAAAGTACTGTCCTGGTCACCCTGAGATATAGGTAAGATGACGACGATTACTTTTTGCTATTCCTATCCATCCAAAGGTTGTCTGGAAGAGATTGCTTTCAGCGATAAGACCACCTATTGTTACCCTTTTATAAAAATGTACTGTTCATCATTCATTGTTCTATTCGTATTTAAGGTGTTCAATAAGGAGTATATTATCTATCTATCTATCTAAGATGTTAAATCTGTTTGAGTCTCATAATTTCACTAGAAACATTGCTTTTCAATCCATAATACAGTAATTATTGCACACTACTGCTAGCAGTTGAATGTCTATTAATGGAATGGTACTGCCACAGGCGGATTCTACAAAAGATTCCACTACTCTACTTGTAGAGTAAATCATTATAGATTATTATACAAACATAACATAAAATAAACGCTTTTACATTCACAAACCCACACTAAGCTCGATGACCTGTGTCGTAGGTGCTGGAAACATTCACATCACACACAGAATCACGATCAGAACCAGAAACACAAATTTTTCTTGAGGAGAAAACTTGTGCTCCCGCCGGGAATCAAACCCGATGCACCTGTTTAGAAGGCAAACGCTTACCCAACTAAGCCAACAGGATGTTTAATTTATTGCAATTTCAAATCCCGCCTCGAGCGATAATTTTTCCTTTCTAAATGTATCACTATAGTTCTGCCTAGCATGGCTAATGCTATATAAATAAAATGTATTGCAGTTTATTTAAATATGTGAGAGTTATGATGTTCTCATGTAAGTCCTAGTCACTTTTCTTAAGTTAATCGTGGGTGTCCTATTTCTCTATTTGCAAATGCACTCCCTAAATGTTTTGGCCTTGTCCGGGCTTGTCTCGTGCCATAAACGACACACAATTGAAAGCAATAAAGTGACATATGCGTTGAATCTAGACAACTGATTGCATAGTGAATGACGTTGCGAATCTGACTTAGCGTTGGTATAATGTATTCTGTGTAGACTGGAGAACAGTAGAAAAATATTATTTCTTGTAATAACCAACATTTATTTAGTTAAAATTAGCCTACGTGTTAATCCTAGGTATAAGCCATGTACATACCATATTTAGAAAGAAAGAAATAAAGAAAATACATTTATTTGACAAAAATAACTTAATATTAAAAACAAAAATATAAACAAAAGTTAAACCTTGCGGGTAGTTCAAAACATTATTAACAAAATAAAAGGTAAAATTCATCAAAATCCGTTCAGCCGTTACAGTGTGAAGAGAAAATAAACAAACGAACACATTTACACACAAATTTTCGGATTTGTAATACATTTGGCTTAGATATCTTGTGTTAAAAAATCTGTTTCTTTTTTAACTTATTTTCTTTTTCACTAAATGAATGTTTCCTCGTCATAACGCTTCCTCCTCTGAGAAATTGTGGTGATAGGCAGGTGCCGAAACTCCGCAAAGAGAGTTGATTGATTGTGAATTGATGTTTAGATTCTAAGAAGAATGTACATATAAATAAGTTCATTTTAGTTTTATACAATAATTCATGTTTCTTTATACAATTTTATTTATTCATACCTCCATATACCTCTATCTACGGTTTAATTTTTTGCGTTTCCTCCGTGCAAATGATTTGCATTTTTACATTACAGACCGATGCATAATAATGTTATTTCTATGCGCTCTGTGCGCTAAGAACATCCTATTTTTTACAGTAAATGTAATTTATTATGATAGAACTTAAAATTTAATTCGAGATGCAGTCGTTTTGTATATAACTGGATACAAAGAAATTTAATTTAAACGGGAATGGGTGTGATGTACAATACCCGGTGGTTAATAATGCATATCGAGCTAAAGAGGTAGATTATCAGCTAGTTTCGGCAAGGTAGATCACTATTGTATGACGTAGGACACGACAGCGAGCGCTCCACACCCATCTGAAAATGGCGGAAGAGATTCCCGTAAAACACGATTTTTTTATATATCAATGCTAAAAGATAAGTCCTACTAATATTTATAAATGTGAAAGTTTGTGTGTGTGCGTGTGTGAATATTTATTAACGCGTATCTCCGTAACGAATAAACCTTTTGATTATCTGACTTTGATAAATTTAGATAGTTTAGGTTCCGGAATAACACAAGAGCTACTTTTTAAACTAATTAACGCGGGGAAGCCGCGGAACATGGCAAGTTAAATATAAAGTAACGAAAAACTGACATGAAAACTTAGTGGTCAACTCAAGCTTTTCTAAAATAAATAACTTACCATTTCTTACACATACATTTACGCATACGCATACATTTACACACTAACTCACTCTTCCCATTAAGCCACAATTTATCATACAACATAAAACTATTCATCAAACGTATCAAATTAATAAAATCAGTATACATTCGTTGTTGGCGTCAAAGTGTTTAAACAACTTCTTAAATTGCTACTGAAGAATTTTTATAGACCACATGGCTGTTAGCACCATGGTCTTTATTTGGAGAAGTGGCAGCAACCATAATTCACACATTAAACTTGTAGGCTGATTTCGAACCATCCAAAGTTCGAGCCACTTATGAGGGCGAAACTGGTCTAGTAGTAGCTCATTAAATGTATGGAGGCCTCCCATAAAGAAGCTATGACACAACTATACAATAATGTTATATACCTACTGAGATTGGGCGAGCTTCTAATGAAGTTAAAGTTTTATAGATTGGGGCGATGCTGGTTTCTTGTCCTCCTCTCTTCTAATATTGATATTGTGTTTCCTACCAGGGTCTATAAAGGCTGTTAACTAATTTATTTCAACATCTTTGTAATTACTTTAGAGATTCAATTTTTATTGCAACAAGACAATAATTCAGTAATTTTACTGATACTTTTTAGATGCAATTTTTATTGCAACAACAAGACAATTATTCAGTATTTTTACTGATACTTAAAAGATGCAATTGTTATTGCAACAACAAGACAAGTTTTCAGTATTTTTACTGATACTTTATAGATGCAATTGTTATTGCAACAACAAGACAAGTATTCAGTATTTTTACTGACACTTTTTTGATGCAATTTTTATTGCAACAACAAGACAAGTATTCAGTACTTTTACTGACACTTTTTTGATGCAATTTTTATTGCAACAACAAGACAAGTATTCATATTTTTACTGATACTTATTGGATGCAATATTTATTGCAACAACACCACAAGTATTCAGTATTTTTATTGATACTTTATAGATGCAATTGTTATTACAGCAACAAGACCAGTATTCAGTATTTTAATGATACTTTTTGGATGCAATTTTTATTGCAACAACAAGACAAGTTTTCAGTATTTTTACTGATACTTTATAGATGCAATTGTTATTGCAACAACAAGACAAGTATTCAGTATTTTTACTGACACTTTTTTGATGCAATTTTTATTGCAACAACAAGACAAGTATTCAGTATTTTTACTGACACTTTTTTGATGCAATTTTTATTGCAACAACAAGACAAGTATTCATATTTTTACTGATACTTATTGGATGCAATATTTATTGCAACAACACCACAAGTATTCAGTATTTTTATTGATACTTTATAGATGCAATTGTTATTACAGCAACAAGACCAGTATTCAGTATTTTAATGATACTTTTTGGATGCAATTTTTATTGCAACAACAAGACAAGTTTTCAGTATTTTTACTGAAACTTTTTAGATGAAAATTTTATTGTAACAACAAGACAAGTATTCAGTATTTTTACTGATACTTTTTGGATGCAAATTTTCTTGCAACAACAAGATAAGTATTCAGTATTTTTACTGATACTTTTCTTGTTATTCTTTAAGTATTTACTTATTTACAGTGTATGTTTAGTTTAATTCTTTTGAGTTGACTTTAACTACTTTTACACTAAAGTAGTTAATTTGAAGGGAAACATTGGGGATTGAACTCGCGGCCATAGGGTGTCATGCCCTATTGCTCTAACCGCTGACCTACTCAAGCCCTGTCTGAAGCGAAGAAATTATCCTTTTCCTTATTGTTACCGTCTTATGCGGACGTATATACATTACATTACTTGTACATTATTACCACCGGGTAAAATTTGCTTCATCTGCTAGATCCTGATCCCTTTATGAGGTTTACACAACATAATCTGCTCTTTCTGGAGGCAAAAGTATGATGTTGAATCTGGCTAAATCTTAGCATAAGTGCTAATCCTGAGCCATAGAATGTGAATTTATCATTTTAGCATGGATTCTAAATATGTCTTTGCTTTATATACGGGTGTGGGGTTCGATTCTCGACCTGCCCACAACTTTCCTTTCCAAGGGACATTGTGACTTCTGGTTCTGGGTGTGATTGTGTGTGAATGTTTTTGGCATCCACACTGCAAGTCTTGAACTTATTGGGCTGTGAGTGTGAATGCGTTTTGTTTAAAGCCAAATTCGTTCAGTTGTCACAACTTCTTAACGTAGAGAGAAAAAAAAACAAATCGAAAGTTTGCTGTAGGTATGTCCTACAGTAAACTTTCAGATTTATAATAATTGCCAGGTGATAACTGATAATACGAAGGAGCAGTATATTTTCCTAATTATCTTTACAAAGCCCATAAATATACTAAAGAGGCAAACTTTCACGCATTCTCAGCAATACGGCAATGTAATATTTCTTTTGAACAATAGATAAACATTAGTACAACAAATGTGCGTATCATCGAAAATTAATGAACACATAAAAGGGAGCCAAGTCGACACAAACTTTGCCGTGGTTCTTGAAGAATTGTATGTTTATTTAAATTTTGGTCGTTTTCGAAGCTATGAATGACTAACGGAAGACTACGTTTAGTTATATATTGGTGCCGATTCTGTTGTCCAGAATTAGACTAAACTAGCCTAAAATTAGTTTTAGTCCTGTCATTTAAACTTTTAAATTAAGTTCAACGTAAAATTAGAATAGCGTTTAGGTATTCTTTGACTAAAATTAGTTTATTTTTAGTTTAGTTTAGTTCGGTGCTCAACAGAATTAGCACCATTGCTTGCAATTAACTAAATTTTATAACTTATTGAAGTAATTTTTTTTACGGGAGGGCTTTGAAATTATAATCCGCAACCTTTTTGTGTGATGAAAACTGGTGGTGTAACACTGTGATGAATAATTAAAAAGTTGCTTGGTAAAACAAAAGTTTCACTTCTATCGTGTGTCTTTACGACACACCTTGTTTTTTTTTACCGACTTCCCAAAAAAGGAGGAGGTACTCAAGTCGACTGTAATATTTTATGTGTATTACCTCATAACTTCTCTACACGTGAACCAATTTCGAAAAAAAATATTTTTCTTTAGTTTGAAAGATGTTGCTTTCTGATTGATCCCATTTAAATTTGATCGAGATCGGTTCAGTAGTTCTTGAAATATCGTCAATAAGGCCTATTTGGACTACTTTGACGATGTTCTAATTTATCCGACTTTAAAAGTTACCTCATAACTTCTTTTCATGTGGTCCCATTGAAATTTGATCAAAATCTGATTTCTAGTTTTTCATATATAGTCAATAATGCGTGTTTAATTCATTAAATCTGATCAAGGTTTCAAAGATACAGCGGTGAAGTCGTTTTTTTTAAGCTTTGCTTGCGTTTAATTATTTACTAAAACAGTTGTGGTTTCAATGTTAAAGAATTGACCCAAGACTAAAGCGTAGATTGATGGCGCTGGCCTAACAGTTATAAAAATAAAAAATCGTATGAAAACATCTGATAATGCTGTTTTATGACTATAACAACAAGAATCGACGGCTTAAGGTGACCTCTTAAGCACGGTAACACTCAGCTGAATTTTCCACTAAACGGTCACCCATCCGAGCTACTACTTGGTTACCAAGTAGTAATAGTTAAATATATAATATGTTTATTTACAAAGAAGCTTAAATTAAATTAACTTCCGTCTTAAATAATCTTATATAACAGAAACAATAAAACGAATTAAAGACTAAATATTAACTAAATTCAACTTATAGAGACTTAGAACACATTCTGTGATATCACTACCTTTTAAGGCAGGCGTTTCCAAACTAAGTAATACTTGCATTTCGGACAATGACTGCCTCTCCAGATCGCTAGTCACTTAATACAAATAAAGTATGTAGTACAGTTAAAAAAAGTTAATATAAATGATTAATTAAGAATTATAATGCTAAGGCAATTTTTTTTTAATATCCTTAGCTAATTGAGTTCCTAAACTTAAATAATGTGAGTACATTAGGTCCAAAAACAAATGTGCGTCACTTGTAGAATCACCGAAACACAAAGGGCGTTGAGTCACTGTTCTTATAGTGATTTATAAACCAATTAATTAACGACGCCGACTTTTACGTACTTTATCCACAATAAGTGAACTAAGGGCGTAGAACACACTGGTGGAATAAAAATATACCTTGTTATTAATGTGATCAACGGTGTAACGGCTAGACCGTGTAGGTATAGAATTCTTCCTATACGGTTAAGACGGATTTGTTTATTGTGTAGATAGCCTAGAACCTGTAATATAGTACTTTTATTAAAATATTATAAAACTAAAGTTTATGGGTGTATGTTTTAAATGAGGTATTTAAAACATACACCCACTGACGGCTGAAGCGGTTTGAATGATATTTAGTATGTATATAGCCTAAACCCTGACAAAGAAGTAATGCTGCTTTTTATACCGATTTTGTAATTTTTCGAATATGGCAGTACTGACTGTACTAAGTTAAGTTTCATGAGTGTCTTTTTGAGACCCATGTGAATAAGCGATTTTGATTTTGGTGGTGACTATTTATTACGCTGCCGTCAGCCGGCAGCGCGTCTGCCTTTTAAGCAGCGGATATCATGTTCGATTCCCAGTAAGCACACTAGTTTTCTCGCCACGGTAAAAATGTGTTTCTGGTGCTGTTCTGTTCTGGTAATATTAATGTTTTTGGCACCCACAACACAATTCTTCGAACTTAGTAAGAAAGCAAATAGTAATCTCTGGTTTAGGTAAATTTATTTTGCTCTAAATAACATAAACATAACATAACAAAAACGCTTTCACACTCACAGCCCCACACTAAGTTCAAAGACTTGTATCGTGGGTGCCGGAAACATTCACATCACACACACATTACACCCAGAACCAGAAGCACAAATATACCTTGGGAAGGAATTTGTGCTTTTGCCGGGAATCGAACCCAGGACCCGCGGCGCAGAGGGCGGGCACCTGTCCAGTGCGTCAACTGGGTCGTCGTAAATAAATATAAGGCACATTGTTTTATTCGAAGTAACATAGATGAAAATCTATAAAAATACAATATACATTTTTGTACAATATTTATTGTTAACATTTAATTATTGGGTGAACAAAAATCATGGAACTCGCGTCATCGTCACCGAACGCGTAGTATACTGGCATCTGTCTCTTTCTAGTTTTCACTTCTATCGGCAGTCCCCAAAGACAGCCCCACATGTTATTTTTTTCTAAACGGACTTCATCTTAAATTTCGGTTTTGGATGGACCGATTTCGATAAAATGTATACATGTAAATTACAGCAGAAATAAAAAAAATGTGTTCCACTAATTAACTCATATCAGTTATTTTATAATTACAATATTACACAAACCAACTATAAAAAAAGCTAATTCAGGCCACGGCTAAGTAAAAAACAATTTCAATATTTCCTTTGCTTATTAAATTTAGAGTTTCTCATACAATGTAGAGACTCCCTTACCTACTTCTACACTATCGTTGTTCGTTATCACCACAGTAGCGCCGTAAAAGGGCGCATTACGACGCACTAATGCTTTACTTGCATTAGTGTCACATTAATTACGAAATATTATTATAGCTACGCAATATCCAATATTGATCTGGAACAAAGAATGTTACAGTTTTGAAGTGAAAACTTCTTTAGGCGCGTTGAGCACTTTTCAACCGACTTCAAAAAGGGAGGTTCTCAATTCTACTGTTTTTTTTTGTATGTGTTTTACGCGGTATCTCCGCCAATTCGGGATCGATTTTGATGATTCTTTTTTAGTTTGGTAGAGTATACTTTAGAGGTGGTCCCATATACATTTTACCGAAATATAAGATAAAGTCGGTTTTTTAAGCTTTGCTTGCGTTTATATTATTGGGTAAACAAAAATCATGGAACTCGCGTCATTGTCACCGAACGCGTAGTACCTATACTGGCTACTGGCACCTGTCTCTTTCTAGTTTTCACTTCTATCGGCAGTACCCAAAGACTGCCCAGCATGTTTTTTTTTCTTATCATGTATTTTTTTCTTATGACGTACCAATTTTGACGTACCTATTTTGTGGTTCGTCTTCTCACTAAGTCTGTGTTGTCGAGGAGCTGGATTGCCTGAACATTCACATGGTGATGAAGTCTTTAATGTTACAGTTGATTCTACTTTTTTGATCTATAGAAATCTGGATATATACAAGAAGCTTTTTATATTTATGTATTGTGCTTAAAAATTTCGTAAACGTAAGCATAACGTTAACGCTTTCACTCTCAAAGCTTCACGTTAACTTCAATGACTTGTGTCGTGGATGCCGGAAACATTCACACTACACTCTACACACACAATCGCACCCAGAACCAATAACAAAAAGCAAATGCTTGCGGAGAAAACTTGTGTTCCCGCCGGGGATCGAACCCGATACCCCGGCACCCGATACCTCGCTTCGAAGGCGGACGCTCTCCCAATTAAGCTAACGGGCAGTTTAATTAAACTTCAGTTAGTAGGTACTCTGTTTACATGCATCACGTTTGTCAAAAGATTATATAAGTTTAAATATTAAATTCATGATTAATCAAAATACAGATTCTAAACTACTTACCTAATACAAAAAGTCATTGGTCGGCAGTGTGCCCAAAATGACGAGGTAACGCAGCCAGGCGTTACCTCGTTGTACAGCGAAACTTAATTGCTGTGCAAAATACAAACCGGCATTGTGTCGACTCTTTCAGTCTCCCAGCCAAATCTTCATAAATTTCAAGTGCACCTGGGCCCCATGGACCCAGCGTTTCTACACCAAATGGCACAAATATGTAACCTCTGTCGAAGTTTGAGTATTTTATAAACGGAATTGGAATTTAAACGAAAATCTATTTTAAAGCTGCTAAATTTCAGCTTCACAGATCAGTGAATCTGTGGAATTAACGTTATCCGATCAATCGAAGCGGGATATCTATTGATACGGGTGATTCAGCACTTTTTCCGTCCGTCCGTCTGTCAGAGCCATTCAGTTTTATCCTTACAAACGTATAAATTCAAATTTTCAGAGAATATTTAAATCTGTGGCCTGAGACCAAAAATGTGATACATAAATAAAGAAAATAAAAAAACCTAGCAAATATATCCGTTCTTCAATGAAACAAAAAAAACTCAAAAATTAATATTCTTATAAATATTCTTCAGCAAAAAAGTTATATCAATTATCCTCTAAAGCTTTTCTCTATTAGCCAAAATGTAAACAGGGGCAAACGATTCGTTTTTTTAAAGATATATAATTTATTTGTATATAATAAGGCTAACAAACAGAAAAACATGTAAATGGTGTATATAAACATGACACAGTTGTCTCTAAAATTAGTAACCTTCGAATAACCTAATAAAAGCATTTAAATAAGTACCTCAAATCGATTTACCACCAGAATAGCTTCAAATGTGTTAATTAGTATGGAACCCATGTCACTGGACATGCTGGTACCGTATAATTTTTCAATTGACATGGACATTAACGGTAACTACGAAATTTCACCAGGTGGGTTAAAAGCTCATTTTGAATATGAATGATACAAATAAAACACTAAACTCACAGCCCCAGACTGAGTTCGATTGATGGGCGCCGAAAACATTCACATCCCAGCTAGAGCCAAATACCACCAAAGTGAATTTTGATCACGCGTCGCCTCAACCAGGCGCTCTGATAGATTTTTTTAAATAGAATGAGTTAATTTTTTGAAGTGAAAACTTCTTTAGCGGCGTTGTGCACTTTTTGGGATGGGTAAACATTTTTTAACTCGCGTCAGGACACGTGACCTGATCGAAAATTCGTAAGACGGAGGGAGAGTAGACCGCCGGCGCGGCGTAGGAGAGGAAGTAATATCCCCCTTTCTTTCTACTTCGCGGCGAAAATGTATGCCTGCTCCTGCTGTTTAAAGTAGGGATGGTGGCAATCTTTAGTTTGATCACGTTTCATATATTAAAATGCAGAGCATTCCACAGACGCACAGCTTCAATGGTGAAAGATGAACCAAAAAAGCTCTTACTGTGCGCTGGCATTTTGAGACGTACCTAAGTTTTCCGATGACCTTAGTAACAAGGTATTAGAGGAGTCAAAAAACTTGAAGTTTTCTTTTAGATAAGAAGTAGTAAATGGATCTAATCAATCTGATCAATTTGAATAAAATAAAATAAATATTGATAGTTCATACTTACTAGTGGACCTACTTATTTTATTCTACCCGTGACTACATTCACACAGTGTTTCTGAATTGGGCAGCCCAGACGAGATGCACTCATAAAAAAAACACTATTGGAGCTACGACGAAGACGAAAGAACATTGTGGAAGCCATCTATACGCGCACTCGCGAACGTTCCCGACGCGCTGCAACATCGCGGTGTTCTGAATGCATTGTTTTTTCTTCACCCTCAGGGCGTTGTAAGCTCGTTGCGTGTACTTAACCCACAGACTGCTACTGTAGAATGACTGAAAATAGGCTCTAAAAGAGTTAATTTTACTTCCTTTGAGCATCGTTCAAACCTGCGAGCCAGTATATTGCCTCTAACTGCCAACGCCCTGCACTCACGTTCTAGGTCTAAGTCATCTTTCAAATCCTCTGTGACCATATGATCCAGATACTTGAATTTATTTTCAATTTTTTAATTTAGTACCATCAAGTACACCTGGAGGAAAAGTGCTTCGTCCATGCTTGCCCGCCTTGAAAATAAGCATCTCACTTTTCCTTGAACCGTACCTGAGGCCATGTTTAGCTGCGTATCTCTCACATGTACGTTCTAAGTGCGCTTATCGAGAAAGCCAGCAGCACCATGTCGTCAGCGTAACTCATATTATTGACACAGGTTCCATCTTTATAGCATCCGACATGGATAGTGCTAAGTCCTGTAGCTGGTCCATGTACAAATTGAACAAACTGGAGGATGATAAGCCAATAAAGAAAATAAAGCGAACTTATAATAAATTAACAACGTAATTCGACCGATGCATACTAAATACATAAATAGACTTGGAATAAACTCAGCTTATCTAAGCAGCAGTTGTTTCTTTGTTAGTGCATTAATTATGATGTATCTATCCAAAGGATTTAATCTTATAACAACAGTCGTTGATTCGATAGCCCGATTATGTTGGTTTTGTTATAAATATTTAATGTAATTTATAGCGAATGTACTCGTAGAATCACGGATAAGCTAAGATGTGGGTGGTAGGTAGGGGTTACATAGCTTTGCAATTGTTACTTGTAGGTTGACATTTTCTCCAAACTGCAATAGGTAATACGCATGAGATTTAAACATAGTTAGGTTAGGATTTTAACACGCTTTTATTAGCTTAAGCGCTTAAGCGCATAAACCTTATTCTACTACTATCTATTATATATATATATAGGTTTATGCATAATTCTTCTATACTTTTTATTGATTGTAACAAAAAAATAGTGTTTATACATAAAATTCCTAATCAAAAAGCATTTAAACAAGAAAATAAGAATGTTTACATCTATAAAGGCAGTAAAGATTACAAAATAAGTATTATAGTTAGAAAAAAAATAAAAAACACACTTTATAAATAAAATAAAAAAATACATATTTTTGTATTATTATCGGTCCTCGATAAGTCTACGAAGTTTAAATGAAATCTGACGGTTTGAAGTGGGTCAAAATCAAGCCCAAAGAAGTTGGTTACAAACAAACATACATATACAGGCTAATAAATAAAAGCGCTTAAGCTAATCAAAGCGTATATATATATATATATATATATATATATATATATATATATATATATATATATATATATATACGCTTTGATTAGCTTAAGCGCTTTTATTTATTAGCCTGTATATGTATGTTTGTTTGTATATATATATATATATATATATATATATATATATATATATATATATACCACTATATATGTGTATACCACTATCTATATTATTATTTTGATCTGGGGTAGAAGCTACGTCCAAATTTCATTCAAATAAGTTCTTTTCGGCGTCAAAAGAGAACAATTTTTTTTGCTTTCACTCTCACAGCCCCACACTATGTTCGATAATTTGTGTCGTGGGTGCCGGAAAGGTTCAGATCGCACACAATCACAACCAGAACAAAAAACAAACAAAAATTAAAACTTGTGTTCTCGCTGGGAACAGAACCCAAGAAAAGGCGACCGCGCACCCAACCAAACCAACGAGCAGTTTATGATAAATATTTTAAGTATGATACACCTACAACTTCCTACTACGTATAATTAGCTCGATGAGGTAGCAATAAAAGCTCGCCTCCCTCAGACCCTCACGACACGCGTAGAAATGAAGACAAGTTAATACCACGACAGAATATCTAAAGGTAGGGACAGATTGATGCGTTCACGTAGAATGTTACAAAACGAACATTACTAAAATTAAACTGCTCGTCGCAAGCAATTAAAAAATTTAAAAGGGTGATTGAAAATAATAGTCCAAGATCCCAGGGACTCCAGACGTCACGTATTTTCTGACAAAGAAAATGTGGACGATTGAGTAGTGTTAGTATGTACTAAGAACGCATGCCTACCTGCTGTCTGGTGGCCCTGGGATCTTACTCTATAAGGGCACGTTGAATAATTTTTTAAATTTGCTTTTGCTATGATTTGTATTGGCATAGACCAAGTTACTTTAAAAAAAGTCTATCAGTTAAGAATTTCGAAAAAAGGATTTGAGTTACCTGTAAACGATGCCATGAGGTACCTTAGTTCTTTGCTGTATGTAGAAGTGCATATTTTTCGAATTCGTTTAAGGAAACATAGGCAATTGGCTCGTAGATAGCATATTTTATTAGGGATGAAAAAAAAAAGATACGACACTTCGAGGATATTGACGTTTGCACGTAAAAAAAATACTTTATTCAAAGTATAATCAACAACATATATTACATTAAACTAAAAACGAAATTAAAATTAAACGAAAAAAATGAAATAAACTATAATTAGATATAAATATGTACAAATAAAAATAAGTAAAAATACGTGTCATTTAATTTGTAAATTCGTGTAGATATTAAAGTGAATCTGCGTTTTAAGTGGCATAAACATTTTATTTTAGCTTGTCGTTTACGAAAACATAGGCCTGAACACAAAAAAAAATGTGTGTTTGGCTGATATAAAAAAAAATCTTACAAATAATATGATACATTGTGCTTGCTTGGTGCCAAGAATTGTAGGTCACCGTTGAAGATAATTTGGCTTAACGACAGTGACTGCTATCTTACAAACGGCTATCGTGACCGATGGCTTAAGCTTACCTCTGAAGCACGTTAACATTGATGGCTATTCTTCACGAACAATGGTTGATTCCAGTAATTTGATTGCTTCATATTTATTTTTTTCAAGCTCGTGTTCGAGCTCGGCGCGAATGTTACGAAGTGATTGTTACGTGGCGAATGAAAGCCATTCGAATCGCACCTTACTAATAGATACTACCATGAGAAGCGTAAATCATCTCACTTTATGTGAATTCGCGTGACTAATTTGCCACTTTACTGCCACTTGATGGTTTAGTTTGTTTTTATTGAGTGCCTACTTCGGTGAAGTTAACCAGTTTGGTAAGGTTTGAGCGGAAAACCGATTTAGTTTTATATTGGTAACTAATTTATTTGTCTTCATCTAAGATAAAAGAATGTGATTTTAGCGCTATATCATTTTGTAGTTTTTTTATGCGATTGTGTTTATTTATTATTTTGGCAATCAGGTATTGTCACAAGAGCTGATTCCAAGCCACGTTTCAGATATGTAAAATAAATAAAAAATGTTGTGAAACGGACCAACTACAAAGTTTGTAGTTTTTCAGTCAAACAATGACTTTCGTGTATATCTTACTAAAATGCGATGCAATTCGTCGAAAGAATCGCACTCGGTAGCACAATTGAAATAGAAATCATTTTATTGCTAAATATTTAAAACAACCATAATTATGACACACAAAACAAAATACGTGCAAAGAATATTTGGCAATTGGAATATGTTCAGCAGTAAGACTGCACAAAATGGCTGATTTTCAGCATATCCCATTCATCGATCTCAGGTATTACTCGAAAATAATGTCATGGTGGTCCTTTAACAATATTATTATCGTTTCCATATTTTCACTATACAGAAATAGAATTTTTAGTATTATTTTGTAAGTTTGTATAAAAACGGTACATAACATAATATCCTACTAATATTATAAATCCGAAAGTTTGTGTGTAAGTGTGTAAGTATGTTTGTTCCCTCTTCACGCTTTAACGGCTGAACGGATTTAGACGAAATTTGGAATGTACATAGATTATACCTAGGATTAACACATAGGCTCCTTTTAGCTTGATAATAGCGGGCGAAGCCGCGGGGCACAGCTAGTTATATAATAAAAGTGTTATGTATCTCCGTTGTAATTGACAATCTGTCAATACCCACGACCGCGGTTATTTGATTATTTCCTTTCGAATTTTTAAAAACTACTCGGATTTACTATTCGACTGCGAGAGCAAATCATTGGGAACCATCGAGATGTTTGAACAATCGAAACAATCGACTGAAACCTATCGGACTCGCCCATCTCTATTACAAACCCCCATTGCATGTCTTTAGGAAAAAAGCCTATTATTGAGACCAGAATTTCGTTACATGACATGTATAGGTACCGCAGTGGAAATAAGAATTTCCTAAAGTGGTCAAGCACTACTACTTATACTAACTCTAAAAAAATTATGAATTTTATATTGAATCTGTACAATGTTAGGGTTTTCAAGTCATACTAAAAAGAAACCTTTCTCTTATCTACAGGTAGTCGGTCGCGAAGGAGTGCTAGCATCGACAGAAACGAGGGATCTCCACTGCGGCCGCAGGATGGTCTCAGGCCTGTTCTCACGACCGCGACTCCCTCTTGGGTACTCTTATGTAACGACAGTGCCACGAGGAGCTTGCAGACTCAACGTCTCGGAAATTGTGTCCAGCGAAAACTACATAGGTAACTTTAAACTAATTTACTAATGATGATATTGAATCAGGTCAGAAGTAGGCTACGCCCATCTTCATGACTGAAACTATCTCTTGGCCAAGTAATATCAATGTCGGTTCAGTAGCTTATAGCCGTGAAAGAGTAACAGACAAACAAACACAGCAACATAGAGACAGAGTTTGGTACAAACCGATTTATAATATTGAAGTTAGTGTAATCGTGCGATACATTTTCTAGTTCAAAATAATCATTAAAAGTCCCTGTAGTATAACTTTATAACTACTAAAGCCACTTTAAATACCTGAGAATATACGCAGAAAACTACAATCAGCTAAATGGTTATTTGATTAAGGCCAATAGGCTCGAAACATGAGGTCATTCAGATTATCAATCAATGCTGTCGACTGTAAATCACTTAGCTCCAGTCTCGATGCAGCTCAATTAGAGGCAAAAAGAAACGCCGACCCATATACTGAAATAGGACATTTAAAATGTAATGAGAATATATGCTCACGCTAATTTCGACAACCTTGTAACACATCTGCGTCCATAATTATGTCAATATCGATGTTCTATTGAAAATGTTACGTACATCACGGATACTAGGTCGCAGACAGAGAAGTTCTTAATCGAGAAATGAAGTGTCGAGTAGTGCAAAGATCGATGTCGAGTCGATTAATCGGAATTGCACATTCGGTGCGCCGGCGCTGATCAATAGAGGCGCCTTCGCCTCAAATTGTGAGATAAATGGAAGTAGCCGGTGCGCAATTGGTGGTTAATTATTTGCATGACGCAGCCGTTAACAATTTAGTTCAGCTTGTTGATTGGCGTTCTTCTTTACCGGGAGTTTAGTTGCTCATACGCATATTTGTTTCAGCATTGAAAGTGACCAATGGGTCGTACATCATGAACGGAGAATTCGCTGTGAGCGCGCCGGGCGTGTATGAGGCTGTCGGTGCAAGGGTCATATACACCAGAACGGCTGGCCTTGACAGTGTATATGCTTTAGGACCAATTCATCATCCTATCGATATTATGGTTGTTATACTATCTTATTTTAATACTCTTTACTTTGTTATGTTTTATAGCATACATGACGGTTACGATATATAAATGTTTGCAGATTCTCTACACCCAACCGAACCCGAACATAAAATACGAATACCTTACCGACTTGGCTCCAGACGAGACGAGCAATGACATACCAACAGTGACGCCACCACATCACCAGGTGGCGCGGCACCATCGCCACCACAACTCCGAAGCTCATTTGAGGGATCTCGATCGAGCAAAATCTAATCCTTCGCTAACGAAGCAGCCAGATTTAAATAGCCTAGAACCCCAGTCTCAGATCGAAAGTAATGTTATTGGAGAGAGGAAATTCATGTGGAAGATTACGAGTTGGACGCAATGTTCACGCACATGCGGCGGGGGGCTGCAGATCGGCAAGTTCAAGTGTGTAGAGGTTGGAGAAAAGGGGGATAAAGATAAGGAGCATTCTTCCATGCACTGTTCTGGAATTGCCCCGTCAACTCGCCGTCGCAGGTGTGGGACGGTCCAGTGTCCTCCCAGATGGCGATCTGCAGCGTGGGGTCCATGTCCTGTTTGTGGTCCAGCGCATAGGACTAGAATTGTTGGCTGTGTCCAGGATCATGCCAGAGGAATCACAAAGGTATGCAACCTAGACAAGCTTATGTATTTCTTGTAAAGTTTTTAGAGTCAAGATGCTCAGCCTTTACGTTTGTATTTTCAGATAAGTGACCAAAAATGTCCGCTTCCAATGCCTCCAAATACTGAACCATGCAACATCCCCAACTGTGATGGAACAGCTGTGGTTCCCAACGTCCCACGTCTTGATGCCCGACGTCAAGTACGACCAAAAGACCGAATTGATTCGTTCAGAGAAGGGCCTGTCATTACGTTGGCAACTAACATCAGTGATGAAATCACGCCTGCTCCAGCACTAAATTATACCTTTAGTGGCGCTGGTGGGTGGCTGTACACGGAATGGTCGGATGTAAGTAGATTAATGTTTGTTATTATTTAAGTTGAAACTTGATGAGGTTATTCCGTTAAGAGAATTAATCTGAAGTTCACCTACGTAAATTACCACTTTAAGTGTCGAACGGTCCTATATAATCTATCAATATTTGTGCTATATATATTTATATTGTTGTTATTTGTGGAACAGTACTACCAGCATACATTTTGTTTTATAAATCATGGAAATGTATGGTAAAATAACAATATCTCTGCAATGCAGGGTCACCTTCATCTATAAAAAATTACTAAAAAGCTGTATCCTTCTAGTGTGTAGGTTGGTGTGTGGGTGGAGGAGTGCAATCTCGAGGAGTCCGCTGCGCAGATCCCACTGGATGCGCGGAACAACGCGTGCCAGAATCTACTCAAACCTGTTCCGTCAGAAGACAATGCGATGCGCAGTGGTTTTCTGGTGAGTTAGAACTAACTTCTGGTATACTCAGACATACTATTAATAATTACCCAGTCTCGGTGGAACGAGGATCTTCGTCAATTTAGTTAAAAGAGCTGATGGTACGACTAAGTGATGATGCGGTTAATATAAACACTCTTGACCTGGAATAACTGGCTCTCCAGGAGAATACCAGGATATACGTTTTATTAATTATGACGACAGATTTTCCTAATTGAGAAATTGCTTTGGCCTATTACTGATAATATGAGAAACCTACTCATATTACATGTTTTTGGATAAATGCTAACACTAGTCAAATCTGGCAATGAACTTAATTTAATATCGGTCAAGTCGCATCCGTGCAAATGTTTTTTTTCGTGATGAATTACTTTCCATACAAAGTACTTGTCACTTGTTGAATGATGAGGCACACGAGGTTACGCAACAGGCTTTTGATTGAGATAACGATATTATTTAGCAAATACCTGTCTAATGTTTGCACAACAAATTGTAAAGTAAATGAGTCAACATTTTTGTATTCATTGGACCTTGATAAAATTTTCATCGAGGCGTTGTTAGAAATATAATGATGTTATATATAAGTTAATTTTTAACATTTATGAATTAAGATCCATATTCTCTTTTCTTGTACATATGGAACTACATATAAGTTATTCCTGTTTATGTCTTTAAAATTGTTGCTATGGATCAAATATTTGCATCTATTCTTTTTCAATCAGCTTTATCATTTCAAACGACGAAAATTATGCTCGTTCTTATATTTATTCTGCTCTATTTATCGACAGATCTCTATAGTTCAACCGCTTCTATCGACCAAGTGGTAAGAAATGAAGTCATATTCATATGTTTTCTATTTTGATATTACTAGGTGAATGGTCCCCATGCTCAGCAGCTTGCGGTGGTCGTCAAGTGCGAGGAGTAATTTGCATCGGAGGGAACGGGCGGAGACTTCGAGATGGATCCTGTACCAGACCTCGGCCGGAGTCCGAGCGACCCTGTGGTGGAAAGTGCAGCCCTTCATGGTATCTTAGCGATTGGAGTGAGGTAAGGAATATTTATAATTAGATATAAATATGCATAATTAAGACAAATGCAAAATTGCGAGTAATTTTTGCCAGACCGCTTTTTAATTTAAAAAAGCGTTCTGCTACAGACTATGGTAATATAATGTACCGAAGATGCTGAATAACTAAATAGTACCTAACAGCCGTTGGCTATGAAAAATGAAGTTACTGTATTTATTGTGTTAATTTAAAAATATACGTTTACAACAGAGAAAATAAAGTCCGACTGAATTCACTGTGAGAAACTCTTCATAGATATTGATACCTCCATGGTTCAAGCATCTTTTTTATGAGACTGGTCTTTATGCTTGATCTCTGCAATTATTTTAGTGCCAAGGCCCCTGTGAAACTGGAATCCAATCACGGACCGTGTGGTGCACTCGAGGCGGAGTGGAAGGAGCTGCAGGAGCGGCGAGGGATAATGAATGTCCCGGAGTCAGGCCTCCGGCCAAACGGTCCTGCGTGCCAGCCAGGTGCTCCACAAAGCCAGCAGCCAAGCCTCAAGTGCTGAGCCCTATACCTTCAGGTGTGATAACAAACTTATAAATATTTTTTCTTATCTAGTCTCATCATTGGACTATCTCAACTGTGATGATTTGTTGTAGAGTGGCAAGTCGAGGGCATGCTTTCAGAGGTATCATTTCAGTGTCATCATTTCAGTTCACTAAAGCAAATCCAAAAATAAAAAAAATATTTGGAAAATAAAACTCTAGAACCGAAAGCTGGGAGCTGAAATCAAAATTCTATGATTTTTCATCTATGAAAGGAAATCTAAACAACGTTTGACATTGCTCTCTGAGTCTTAGATCTCGACGTACATAGTTGCAGTTTTTTACTTGTTTACTTTAATTTAGTGTCCGATTAAAATAAATATATGACCCGATATTAAATATTCCTATTTTCATACTACTAAATATTACATTGTCTTGATAGCAATGATTTTGTTACGTCGACGCGGCAACTAGCAACAGAACTAGATAATTTCTCTCATCATCTTCTCATTTTGACAAATTGTTCTTTGCTAAAAAAGAACTCTACGTCATACTACAATACCCTTAAAATCAATGATTTCAAATTAAAACACGTATATGTTTTCGATTTTTATAACAACAGTTATGTAAATAAAGTTTTCTTTTTAGTTTCAGACCCACAGCAGCGCGTAACTCGACACCAAAGCCATAATCCTAACAACATACAAAGTAAAGACAGAACCTATGCGGATGGTGAGTCAATCCTAATATTTTTGTTTCGTATATGTGCAGCGCACGCTTTTTGTACGATCGAGTCTGCGGTGCACAAAAATTCACATACTATGTTATTTCACAGACTAAAAATATGTGCGTCACGGATAACGTCAATGTAAATATGTTTAATGCACCGCACCATATAAGAGTTACTGAGATACTATAAAATAAACACACTATTTTTTTTAAAATTTCAATAAATTTACTCATAACGTTAACCACTATTTCTCTTGGGAAGTGATGATAAGGTCGAGGATGGTAAGCCGTTACAACCTACAACAGGAACTTGCACTCAAAGACAGTAACTGAAGCTGTTTTAGTTTTCAGTGGCAGGTTGTAGAACGGTAGGAGAATCACGTGGAGTTGATGTTGGTTTAGGCGGCTAGATGCTACTCCGTTATTTTTACGCATTCACACTCACAACCCCACATTAAGTTCAAATACTTGTATCGTGGAATCGGAAAAATGTATATATCACACAGAACACAATCAAACGCAGAACCAGAAGCACAAATCTGCCTTGAAGGAAAATTGTGCTCCTGCCGGGAATTGAACCCAGGACCCGCAGAGGGCAGAGACTTGCCCACCCTCGTTAATTATTCTCAATCGTCATTTATTGTTATTGTTTTTTAATTCTTTATTCTTCTATTATATTAATATGAAGATTAGATATAATTGTATAATTGGGAACCGGGAGCTCATTCTATTTTCAAAAATATATTAGTTCGCCTGATTGAGGCGACGCGTGATCAAAATTAAGTAGGCTTAACGTAATAGCATTACAATTCAGAGAAGCAATTCCGCCAGCATGATGGGAACGCTACCCGCCGGTAGTGAGCTTGAGCACTTGAG
The DNA here is from genome assembly GCA_948107665.1 of Lomographa bimaculata. NCBI lineage: Eukaryota > Metazoa > Arthropoda > Insecta > Lepidoptera > Geometridae > Lomographa > Lomographa bimaculata. The sequence continues at coordinate 4,897,379 of OX403601.1, read as the reverse complement.
TTTTCAATATACTCGATGTCTTGTAGGTAAATTAGGTCTTTACTGTATATAGTTTTAGTTTACTTTTAGTTAATATAGAAAATTGGCCCGTAGATATTAGCCCTATTATTGTGTATTAAAATGGTTCTTTCTTACAGGAGCGTGCACAGACAAGCTAACCAACTGCGCCCTGGCAGTGCAAGCACGGCTCTGCCACTACCCCTACTACGGCGACTACTGCTGCCGCTCCTGCCAAGGCCGATAGACTTGTGATACTGTTTACTTACTAGTGAGATGTTATGATATGCCCAGTTACCCGCGCACGAATGATCGTGACCCATTTTAAAAATAAAAATGTACTAATTATGTAATTGATTCAAATTCAAAATCGTTTCATGAGGGCCCTAAAGAGGCACTCATGAAAGTTGGTGATTCTACTGCCAGATTCGCAGACAGCCATCTCGAGAAGAGCCTGGCAGGATACTCGGATTATTAATATCAGACGTTATACTGACTCGGTATCAGTATGAGAAAAACCGCGGGCTTTCGAATCTAGTCCAGAGTGCACAGGTGATTTAAATCTTACGTAAAGCGACAGAAATTGTTAACGAATTCTGCAAAAGATTGTTAACTAAGATAAATTACACTCTCGGATATCAACTTGCACTTTCAAAGAAGATTGTAACCAAACCGCGCTATGAAAGAAAGTATGTGACCACACATAAAAACGTATAAAACCAACCAACCCGCACTTTAAGAGCAGGCTCCCTAAAAATACGATAGTTTCGCAATAATATCCTGTAGGGCTATTCTGGACGTAAAACTACGATTGTTCGAATTGATGCGACATCGATCGGTTGAAAGTTCAGTCGATTCAATGGTACATAAGAAAAGAAAATCATCCGATTTTGACGTCGATAATCGATCCCCCAGTCAATAACATTTTTTATCAATGTGTAACTTTAATATATAATTTGTCTATCTTCTATTTAGCCAATTTCACGATTAATTGAGTTTCGCTCAATTGATTGTTCGTCAAAAATGATGCCTTCAGCTTTTATATTGTAAATAAATGTGAAAAGTTGAAAACATAGTTTTTATCCACTACTGAGCCAAAATTTTGATATATTTCTTACTTTGAGAATATTACGAAAAACCTAAAAAATCTAAGAACGCTGACCTTACTCAACAAGCCAAAAACGACAATACGCTCTATATAGGAACCTTTTTTTTAGGTAAGGATTTGGCTGCTATCTCACCTGCCCTCTGATTCAGAACCATACGATAACTCAGTCACTGTACGATTCAGTTAGTTATCGTACGATAAAATGTATTTTTAAGGAGAAAGTTATCTAATCGTATCGCTTCGGACGTTACCGAAGAGTTCTGAATTAGGAGACTGATGGAATCTAATGATGTGGCCGATGGTGTAGATGCTGACAGAATAAATAACTATTGAACAAAAATAACAATTTTAAATAAATTGATATAGAAGCCTGTGATATTAATCGTGCTTGGAACATACCACTGCCTGTTCTTAAAGTTTCATACAAACCCGCACTTTAACATTTGTTACAGACTTTTCATCTTCATTTTGAAAGATGTATTGTCTGACAATCCCCTCTGTATTAATTTATTATTTATTGTAAAAGTGTCTCTTAAATAGACAATAACATTGTCAAAAATAGATCAAGCCAGAACCAAAATATAAGCGGTGAAGTCGGTTCTTTAAGCTTTGCTTACGTTTCAATTATTAAAAACTTACGTCACACGGTGGATTGATGGCGTCCCAAATCAGTACGTTTATAAAAAGCAGTGGAGTAAATCAATACTCGTTTTTATCGACAACGTATCAGATAAACATATAAAGGAAATACCATTAGGGCAGTTTCGCGCATCTGGATTTATTAAAGTTTCATAGAAAGTGGGTTAAATCGTACGCGGGCATATTATGAAAATAAATTGTGTTAAGTATTAGAGATAGTCGTGATCTCCAGATGTTAGACGGAATGGAGTCGATCTGTACAATACTATAATATATTCTCATTTATTTTTAATAGTAACGTATATACGTATACGGTTTGCTCTGAATGCACCAAATTTTATTTTTGTAGTAAGTAGAACACTTTTACCTTTCTAAATATAGTTGGATAGCTGAGTTTGAATTTTTGTAGATCTACAATGTATATATATATACATTATAAGAAGAAAATATTCTTGACAGTGCTTTAATTATTTTTTCGTGTATCAATTTGAATTGGAACGATGAGAATCAAATACCGCTGATCGTTTTTTATGAAATAAATTGGACAATTACGACAGATAACAAACATATTTTTTAACAAATAAACGAAACTATGACACATAATTTAATAAAGAAAAAAGATTTCCAGGATAAAATGACATAAATTGTAGTTTTTCATTAAAACTACAAAGCTCGGCACTCTAAGCGTAGATTTTATAACTTGCCCATTAACCATTACTTGTAAGCTAGCATTATTCAAATTTATGTATTTAGAGATAAAAGTATTTTAAATAAATATTTCAACATTTAACTTCGATGATTGTCCCTAAGGCGAATATGTACCCATAAAACATTTAGATGATTGTCCCTAAGGCGAATATGTACCCATAAAACATTTAGATGATTGTTCCTAAGGCGAATATGTGCCCATAAAAACTAAAGGTTTTTTATTGGATAAAAAAGTAATAAGTCGTAATAATAATTATCAGGGAAAATATGGATTCCGATTCTGTTATTTCGTTAAATGATTAAAATTATTATATATTTTATTTTTGGTTGAATTTATCCACACTATTTGAATATCCTAGTTTCTTCGAATGAAATTCTGATATCTTCTTAAAAATACTAATTTTACTTAAAAATTTAACTCGGAACATTTTCGTCGCCTCGCCAACCGCTCGCTCGCTGCTTTGCTCGACCACTCCTTCTCGCTTCGCTCGTTCTAGCACAAAATTAAGGGTTCATTCTAGAATGTGACGTGGAATCAGTATTTTCTTTATGAAAACTATAAAATTTTAGAGTCATTGCTATTTGACGTGTCTTAATATTTTCCATTTTTGAGAATAATTCTATTCATAATTATTAATATACATATTTATAAGTAATTTATTTATAAATTGAACAATAATCAACTGTAGACTACATTAATGCTATACTTGCTGAGAAATATAGTATAGAATACCAATGCAGTACTTGCTAAGAAACATCAAACATTTTTACACAAAATTAATGTATAATTTTCTTGTTTGTTATAAAGACAGTAAAAAATCATACATTTTGTTTCGTATGATCAATATTTTAAACTCGCCAATTATTATTTTTCTTGGTTTTGTTTAGATCATTTATATTATGCAATACTTAGGCTATGCTGTAGAATAAGAACAAAATAGTATTCCTTTAAAATAATTGTAGTTTTTACAGTGTTTGTAATTAAGATAATATGACAAAGTGTTCATAATTTATTTTTTGATTCTATTAGTTGAGAATCTTGTATGTATTTATTGTAATAATTATTTACTGAGTGACTATGGCTCGGAATATACCTCAAAATTGTTTCAATTACTTATATTATACCTTTTTTCGAAAAACAATTTTCGATACCACAACTTTCTTTAAGTGTTAAAGTCACGGATTATGTTATTGCTATAAGAATATAAGTTAGGTAATGTAAATAGTTACTTTATATGTATAGTGCATTTACTTACTGGCTGTTAAGTATTTATACCTTTATTTAGATTCATCCCATCACAACATTGTATTAATTGGTTTGCTATAGTTAACGTTTTACCTAACGTATAATGTCTGTACTAATGAAGCATATAACAATGTACAAAAATAATAAGCTTTAAAACACTCGCACCGTATTTTCTTTAACATCCTTCTCTGAACCCAATTTTCTTATATCTATACTATCATATATTCTTATATCAGTACTAAATAAAAACAAATTCAGACCCACCTTAAACATGTAACAATGATTCTTGCGTTTTTAAGACGGTGATAACTTAACATTAGGTTTGTTACGAGAAAGGTGGTAAGTTATCAGTTTATAAAAAAAAACAAATAAACAGTTTCACAGCCAACACTAAATTCGATGGCTTGTATCGTGGGTGATGAAAACATTCACATCACACAAAATCACATGCGGAACTAGAAACACAAATTATCTTGTGGAGAAAACTTGTGTTCCCGCCGGTCAGCGAACCCGATAAGGGTATCGGGTTCAAGGGTGCTTAGAAGGCAAACGCGCACCCATCTAAGCCAACGGCTAGTTTAAAGAACTTGCCATTTAAATAACAAAATAAAATATATCTTTTTTATGCTATGTGATAGTTATTTATTTGAACTCTACCTTACTTGATGAAAGGTGATAATTCTACTGAAGATGTAGCATGCTTTGCCTAGAATATACCTACTACCTCTTAACTTGATTCCCAGATTATAGCAATAATTTCATTACTGCATAGATCGTGTATACGTGGCGTGTCCGAAGCACCCACAATTTAAGAAACAAAAATACCTATCATATTATAACACCGTCATATTTTTATGATTGTCAACACCCTCCACCCTCCGTCCAGTCGAAGCGTTTTCCTTCTACGTTTATCATACGTACAGCGAAGGGGTGGAACTTATCGTCTGCGTCATTGTTCCTCGAGGGGTATAATCTGGAGGTTTTCAAACCTTACCGTACTTTAAGAGTGCATATGTATATTCTAGTTAAGCATGTCACATCTTCCGCCGTATCATCACTTTCCATCAGATGTGATAGTGACCTTCTTATCCTAAAAACCCATGCAGTTTCAGTGGGATAGGATGATTTTTTAAGATGCTTGAAAATCCGAAAATTTGTGTGTGTTTGTGTAAATACAAAATGTGTACCTACCTACATTAAATGCTTAAAAAATATATCAATTGCGGACAAAGTCGCAGGTACACGCTAGTTTAGCTTAAAACTTGTACGTCTCTCCACTACGGGGAGGACTGATCTATTACTTTCATATGCCCAGTGTTTTTTTTTTTATTTGAGACTAAGCTAGCGTTTGACCACAATCTCACCTGATGAAAGCGAAGATGCGGTCGAAGATGGATCACGCTAACTCAGTAAAAACCTATTCACTCTTGAACAACCCCATATTATACTTTTCGGGTAACACAGTAGATGGCAGGGCGTTCCACTCATTGGCAGTTCTCATAATGAAAGTGGAAGCGATTTTGCAGTTATTTTGCTAAACCGACCCAAAATCGGTAGATCCTACTACTATCGGTGCACTGTTGCTACTATGAGATGACTTATTCTTGCAAGAACAACACAACCGATTTGAATTGTTTATAGGTCTGTAGAGATAAGGAGGCATTTACAGTAAAAAAAAATCATAATTTTTATAATAATTTTAAAATTTTATCCCGTTCGATGTTACTAGTAGGTACATCTTATAGTAACTAACATCGCAGCAGGCAAGTGGCGCTGCTACCGCAGCTGAATCTTCGAAACGGCGAAAATACTCAAACCTCGACAGAGGTTACATATTTGTGCCTTTCGGAGTAGAAACTCTTGGTCCATGGGGACCAGGTGCACTTGAAATTTATAAAGATTTGGCTGGGAGACTGAAAGAGTCGACACGTGACCAAAATGCCGGTTTGTATTTTGCACAGCAATTAAATCTCGCTGTGCAACGAGGTAACGCAGCATTTTGGGCACACTGCCGACCAATGACTTTTTGTATTAGGTAAGTAGTTTATAGTATCTTAAATTAACTAACTTTCACCGAAATCAAAGGTTACGTTTTCATATGTTATCAAGTTATATTTAATTATGTTGGTGTTAAAATATCCTAATCAATTATTATAAACCAAGTTACATTGTTGTGTTTACGTGATCAAATACACATAACAGCAAGAAGATAATTCATTGAGCAAAGCACAAGTATGAAGAAAAGTGATTTGCATTAATTTTTTAATGAAATATTTGTATTTAATTAACAGTCAATTGGCGCGTGAACTAGATGTAAGTAATAAACATTTTTAGTGTACATAAAAAAAAAATATAATTCTTAATTGCTAAAATTACAGTTTATTTTTATGCGAGACCTTATTGCATGTAATGATAATAAGGCTAATCCATCTCGAGTATAATTACAAAAATATTATACTAATTATCACATTATTTTTAATTATTGATATTACAATACCATACAAAAACTCTTTATTGACACCAAAATATAAATACAACTTACAAAGAAACTTATAAAGATACGTACAATGGACGTCTTATCGCTAAGAGCGATCTCTTCCAGACAACCTTGGGATGGAAAGATAATCGAAAAGACAAGGGATGGTGGTGCGATAAAATGAATGAAATAAAATTCTACTAATATTATAAATCCGAAAGTTTGTGTGTAAATGTGCAAATGTGTTATGTTTGTTCCCTCTTCACGCTTTACCGGCTGAACGGATTTGGATGAAATTTGAAATGTACTTAGCTTATTCATAGGATTAACGCATAGGCTACTTTTTAACAAAGCGGGTAAAGCCGCGGGGTACGGCTAGTACCTAATACATGAGTGAGTGAAACTTTCGGATTTATAATATTAGTAGGATATCTGAAGAAGAGGCTTCAACCCGGAATCAGACATATATTTACGTAACAAATAGGTATATGTTCGAAACCTGATCGAAGCATTGAATTTAAACTTCTTCTAGAAATTTTCTTATAAAGGTCGCGGCGCCCGCGCCTATCTTCAAAATGCAACTGTCAAGGAAGAAACCGCAAGAAAGCCATCGTAGGTGTATACAAACTGTAACAAAAAGGTGTAGTTAAACTTGGTGGCGTGTATGTGTATCGTGCCAGGAATCGCCTGCCAGATAACGAAAGTTGAAATCGGACATAATTTTTTCCGTACAAAAATTAAAAATTATATTTTCAAATACTTTTGACAAACCTACAGTTACATGTGCGGCAATCGGAGATATTTGTTCCGTACAAAAATTAAAACATTTTTTTTTTTTAACCCTACGATTACATCTGTGTCGCGTAACCTTGACCTTTGTTATGGCCACCACTGTCAGACGTCTAGGTCCAAAGGCTATGTGGTATAGAACGGTAGCTGTTGAAATAGGGTTGCAAATGACATAATTTTTCAGAAACTTTAATTCATCATAACTCAATATTAAAGGTGCTGCGGCGAATGCAGAAGTTCCCGTTAGACTCCATACATTTAGCTTGATGTGTGACTTGAGTATTACTACACCTTTCTGTTACACATTGTATATACGCCGAAACCTGGCCGGAGCATTTTCTTCCGACACTATTGGATTAGAGAATGGATAAAAAATATTATGACTCAAGCTTACCTACGTACTCCACATGTTTACCCGTTACCGCTTCTGCCCTAAGTAAGTAAAATAAGAAACAGCATCAAAACATTTTTGATAAAGACTGTACTCTTGAACAACAACTTTTACCAAGTGTCGTTATGTCAATTCAAGTGCCAATGAAGTTAAGAGCCCTTTATAGGCATTAGCCACGAACAATACCTATTGTCTGCCAATCTAAGACTTGGAATTAAATGGTCAAGATGTCGGATTTAACAGATTCTGATATTGCAAAACCAAATTTGAAAAAGGACTTATCTGAATTCGCTTGGGTGAAAACATTGCGGTTGACAATAAACTTGTTGACAAATATTTTAATATGTTTGACGGTGTTTGTGAGTCTGCAGTATGGATTTAATACGAAGAAGATGACTACGTTTCATTTGCATGTCATACTGTGCGTGCTGGGGGTAAGGATGTACCTTATTTAAATTGTTTGAACATTGTAATATAAGGGTAGGGTAACATAATTCACAGATGTTCTGTTAAAGCAATGGTACCAGATACTAATAAAACCAGAAAAGCACCAAATCAGTTTTGTTTAAGAATTTTCAGGCCACATGAACGCCCTGAAGCTAAGAAAGAAGCTTGTTTTTTTATTAATTTTTTAAACCATATAATTAACTAATTTAATTGATTGACTTGTTTGAACTGCCGTTCTCATAGTGGGGTGAGTACCGTCCGCTTTCCGGTAGAAACGCCCGAACGTTTTCCCCCAAGTGAAATGTGTGTTTCTGTTTCTGGGTGTGATTGTGTGTTTGATGTAAATGTTTCCAGCGCCCACGACATAACAACTCTGTTGGCTTAACATACTCTCCGATGTGGTGTATCACTATATTATTATGGATATCCCGCTTAAGGTTACCCATCAAAGTACAGGACGTAATGAAAGTTGCGTTTCAACCAAAAGTCTCTCAGTATAGATCTACATTACTTTTACTTTCAGATATGACAACTGACATTTCATTAATTCCAGTATCAACTTCTAATGTGCCAGGGTACTTTAGTAGTATCAAAGTTCAATAGCTGGTCACTATATCTCAGACGACGGCACAGGACACTCCTTCACATTGTTTTGCAACTGTTGGGATTTGCGCTGGCGGCAGCCGGCAGCTGTGTGATGATGGGCGAGGAGCATAGTCACTTTAACACTACACATGGGAGCTTAGGTATGTTTCATGAGCTGTATACGTTGCTTCTACTAGTACTTTATCATTTTCGACAGAGTTGCATGAGTTCTAAAGTTGCATGGTGCCTAAGTCCCGTAAGGACAAGGAAGAAGTCTACCTAAATTTAAAAAAAATTACGTGTTAAATATGCTTAGAAATAGTAAAAGACTGACCCAAACCATATCAAGAATCAACATAGCAAAATAGATATCTAGGTAATAAGTATCTAGGTTAGTAAATATACATACTACACATTACAAAGTAAAATAAAATTTTGATATCTATACTTACTTTAGATGTATTAAAGTGTATTTATATTCTCACTACATTTAAAATTCCAAACAATTGTCAAACGTATACAATTTTTATAAACAGTTAATATTTACATTAATTCAATCGTATCTTTTAAACACCTCTACCAGTCCAAGCCTCATAAATTCTCAACATATTATTATGTCATGACTTAAAGCTGTCATCTCTTAGCTACCACTAATTGAAAAAACAATAAAACTATGTACTCGTAGATAGATTAGCAATAGACAACAATAAATAACGCGATTATGCTCATTTGAAAACATTTTATATTTAACTAGCTGTTTACCCGCGTAAGTGTCGGAAATACCGGGACAAAGTTTTCTTTCATAAGAACCTTCTCCTGACAATAATTAACACAACGAAAAAAGAATTAGCGAAATTGTTCCATCCGTTCACGCGTGATGCGATGAACAAGGGAAATAGAGATTCATTTACATATATACAGATTTGTAGTGTATTGTGCATGAGAAGAAAATACATAAAAAGCTTGAACATGCTATTATACAATGAGTTCTCATTTTTATGTTTTATTTCAGGAATCGTTGCTCTAATCATGAGCTTGGTAAGCATGCTAAATGGAGCAATAGCTAAAGCAGCTTTCAAGCTGACCAAGAACTACGTATTGCTTATCAAGTACATCCACTTCTCTACAGGAATTCTGTCACTCTTCTTGTCTGCTTCTGCCTTGACTACTGGATTTGAATCTTTTCCCTTCAGATTTTGGTTGAACAATGATAAAGCTTTGATAGCATTGATAGGTCTCACTTATTTGTTCACTTTACTAGTAGCATTAGACTTTTGGTTGTTGACTGGGCAGAGATTTCAAAGCCTGATAGGACCTAAGAAGTAATGTATTTATTTGAATAAGTTTAAATACATCTGTATCGTTTTGTAATAAAGTATTAACTATTAAGTTTATCTTTACCTACATTTAAAAAATCGTTGTTTTTTTGGGCTTGGCTTGACCAAAGTGAATTACAATTCAGGTATGCTCAATTTTGGACCAGTTTTTGCAAACCCAAAGATCTTAATCTCCGAACCAAAAACATATTTTAATTAATTTTAAGCCTAGGTCTCTTAATCTGTAGCATCGTAGCTTCCAAACCATTATGCCCCAAATGGATATATCAGTTGAAATCAGCTTATTAAGTTGGCTTCACAAAGCGTTTTCATTTAATGGGCGGGTCTTATACATGTTTTTTTGAAAATGATAGTTATGGGTTAGCGTTTTACAACTATCTTTTCTGTTGGTAAGGGATGACATGATTGAGGGAAGTAAACAAGCTAAATCAAAATCAAAATCGTTTCTTCACATGGGCCCCAAAGAGTAACTCATGAAACTTAATGATTCTACTGCCAGATTCGCATCCAGCCATCTCGAGAAGAACCTGGCAAGAAACTCGGCTAGGTTTAAAATGTGACTAGCTCTCAAATATACTTTGTTATTGCTTGATTTTGAGAACCTAAATATATATATGATTTGGTACCTACTTCATTGATTAGTAAATACGGTAGTTTTTTTTATATTTAATTATATGCTTTTTTATATTATTATATAGTGTTGCTAAATAGTTGTTGAATTCTGTTGATCAGATAACCTTCTAATCTACAATCGACATTGTCAGAACATACAAGTACATAGGTGCTATAATTTCATCATAGCAATACTCATAGTCTAAAAAGATTCTGCGTTAGTAAGTACGTTGATAACTCTATCACAAAATCAAAGATAAAACATTCAGAGATCAAATTCCCATTGATAACGAGCATCTCAATTGTGTCACAGCTTTGGTCGGTGAAGTGTAATTCAGTTTTTAGAAATATTATTTTGGTACAAGTGTTAAAAAATGATGCCTCCACCGCCGCCTCCACCGCCTCCGCCGCCGCCGCCTCCTCCACCTCATGACCCTCACACGCTGGAGTCGAATGGACGATACCAATCAAAACCAGAATCACCAGCTCTGATAGTTATGCTCAATGTAGTCAATACTTTGACACAGCTATTTATTGGAGCGGTAGTTTTCAGCGCATTTTCTTTTGCTGCTATTTTCGACATTGGATCGTCTCTGACGCAGCACATTTATTTATGTGTTGTTGGAGTAAGTTTCGTTTTTAATTATTAGATTTGTAGTTGCGATGTCTTAAGCTTTTAATCATTTTAAATTATATCTAAATTGTCGTTCTAGAATTGTTTTTAAGTAAATATAATAGGTTATGTTTTCCATACACTGCGTCGAATAAGTTTTTGAAATCCAAATGTCAATTCCATTATACTTTAATATTGCCTACTGTGAAATAGCAGAAAAATAGACAAATAGCTTGTCTATGTTTGGCAGCTTTAATTTAGGCTTAAATTCAACTCCTTTAAAATCCACTTCTAAATAACTCTTGTATATTTATCTCAATTACAGTATATGATCCTTATGAGCCAAGCGATTCTAGTCTTCAACAGCCGCGCAGGATGGGCATACAGTCTTAAACACCCGCAGAAGAAAATGATCCATTGGGGGATGCAAATCATTGGATCCATCTTAGCTATCGTCGGCAGCCTCATTAGACTTATCGACGCGGGTGATAATAATTCGTCCTTGCAGACAGCTCATGGAATAACAGGTAAGATCAAATTGTATATCTTTACGGTTTTTTTTTTAATGGTAGATAGGCATTTGACCACTATCTCACCTGATGGAAAGTGAAGATGCGGCCGAAGATGTAATATGCTTGCCTAGAATTGTACCAATACTTGAAAGATTTTGCTCTACCAAGCTATCATACATTCGGCCCCAAAACCAGGGGTGATATTTGTTGGACAGAGGTACGTCTGAGAATGGAATTAAATATTCCATGCCATGACGCAATACATCCACCACAGCATTCGCACAGGTAGAGAAATCGCTAGAAGGAAAGCATACTTGCTGCCAACCGACATACACGAGGTCGGAACAAGAGGTGATAATACTGAAACTGAGAATAGGTCCGGATCGGCTGTCAGAAGGTCCAAACATTTGGCTGTGAGGCCATCAACATCTACTATTCTAGTTCCTTCTCGGACCAGAACATTTTTGTTATCGCTGTTGTTGTATCCACCACAATTAGACAAATACTGAGATTTATACCTGGATTTAACTTCCTGGACTGAACTTCTTCAAATCTACAAGACTTATAAAGTTAGTGCTATGTCCTTTCAATATTTGTTCGGATTCCGTTCGTCACTAAACGTTGAGGCGGAAGTATAGAACACATACTTAGTTTCCTTATTGTACAATAGTGAAATAATTCATTTTTAAAATAGCTATTTATATTTTTTTGCCTAGCATGTATAACATTTTTGATCACAGCTTATGACTATACGTGGGTGTTTATTCATACGCTAGCCAATCAGAGAAAATAAAGAATTGTTGTAGGTAAATAACTATAATTAACCTACTACTTCTCTATTGGACATTTTATATCAACTTTCTTTCCAGGATTGATCGCTATGCTACTGACAATCCTGAGCCTTATCGGAGGAGTCCTCAATTTATTCTTCTCTCAATCCAAAGTCACATTGTTCAAAATATTCCACGCTTGCTTCGGTTCTTTGACAGTATCTGTTGCCTTTATATCTTTATGTTTAGCTTTCACTGATTGGAACAGATATATGTTCGGAGATTTAAATGCCAATCTATCTATAGCGTTCACAATTTTTGCCTTAGCTGGAATTCTGTTTTCGACGTTACATAGATTTCTCGATAGATTATCATACTAAACGTGTGGAATATTAATCATAGTTATTATTAAGTTATTACTACTTATTCTTTAGTTGTAAGTATTGTTAATGTAGAATATTTCGAAGGTAATTCTTTGTATGCTTGTAATACAAAAGGATTTCCAGCCATATTTAAGTTATGATACATACGTATTTATCATTTCTTTTCAATTTGTTTAACGCGAATTGTCTATGAAAGTAGTTCTACGTATGTAGAGGTACATCTAACATAAAAAGAACTCAGATATTAGAAACTTTAATCAACTTCAACTGGATTGTTATTAATGAATATAATATAATATTATGCTCCGTGTACGTACTCGTAAATTGTGCGAAAAGCCAATATGTCACCGTATATTAAAGTGAAATGTTGAGAATATATAGTATAGGATCCTATTAAGAAGGACCTTCACCGAGCTGGTTAATGGATGAAAAATATTTTATATCAAATTAAATATGTCATTAAATATATTGCAAATGGGTTGACTAAAAAATTATAGTCAACTGATCTTCAATTTGTTGTTAACTATACGTGCCTTGCGGCCTCAAAGAGGCACTCGTGTAAGTTAATGACTCTATTGCCAGATTTGCAAAATTCTAGCCATCTCGAGAAGAACCTGGCAAGAAACTCGGCGGCGCATTTGTTTTCATTCGTTTTATATTAAGTCATTCTTAATATCATATAATAGATAATTATATTACCCTAGGTGTATCTATAATATGTAGTCGCTAGAAAGCGCTTGTGCAGTTTGCCTCCATGCATCCTTGTCATTTAAATGTAGTCAATCGTTTTATAATAAGCTTTAATTATTAATGCCCGTTTTATTACTGATTTGAACTTTCCCAGTATCAAGTTATAAAGTAGCCTATGTGTCAATCCTAGGTACGCTATGTACATTCCAAATTTCATCCAAATCCGTTTAGCCGTTACAGCGTAAAGATAAAACTAAAGTACTTAGGTAAACATTTATACACACACTTTCGGATTTATTATATTAGTATGATGATCATTACACACTAGGCTACACAATTTTTTTAATACTTGAGTGAACTAATTTAATAAATAGTTAATGTTTTGCAATATGTTCCAAAGTTCCTGTTTTCGTTACAAATTCAGTGAACTCTGTTTCCTATTTGCCCCATATTTCAAAATTAAGTTAGTTAGGAGTGTCCTTTGAAATCTTGTCAAAATAAAAAAAAAACTAGAAGATTTGGTAAACAAATATTTTTTGGATTTCTGCTAGTGCATACAACTGCTGAAGCTCGAGTTACAGTTTTGTCGAGTGTTGGTTTTTTACAGTATTTTAAATAAAGATATTTTAATTCGATTTTAATTATATTTTTCTTGCTTTTCATTTTCATTTGGCAAATGAATAGGTGCGCCGAAATTGTCATGCATATCAGAAAATTCCCTTATTGTACCTTTAATTTTTAGTTTCATCTTAACAACCCGTATACATTTTTATGTCTTTCTCGCTCGCACGATTCACTGATTTTGAGATATAAAACTGACGGTGTGAGTTATTGTAAATGTTGTCAATAAAATCCCTAAATAATAATATCACGGATCTTATAAACTGATACTCGTTTTCTTAGCTTTTGGATTGGCGGAGAAAATCGATGTCAAATAGATTTTATATTTTTTCACTATTTCTTCGTCTAATTAATAGGTATTTAAACGAAAATTTATTATTAATTTATTATTTAGTAAAGTTATTGATAACATTTTCCATAACTCGCTCCATAATTTTTATTTCTCAAAATGAATGAATTGTGCGAGCGAGACAGACATAAAAAGTATACATTTTTATGTCTGTCTCGGGTTCTTAATATGTAAAATGTGGCAGTGGTATATTAAATAAATAAAAGATGCGTGATTTGCCACGACCCTGCTGCTTCTTATTTAGGTATGTTCTATCTTGATTTGATTATGTGTGTAATGAATGTTTTCGGCACCCACGACTCAAGTCATCGTACTTGGTATTGGGCTGTGAGCGTGAATGCGTTTATGTTTTACGTTTTTGGATTTAATGTAAATTGGCCTAGACATGGTCCCCGGGTGGTGCTAATCAGGTGACATTTGAGAGGTGGTAGAGCATTTTGTGAGTTGCTCGCCTGGCTTGCTACCAAAGTAGCTTACCACCATCAAGTTGAAAGTCTGCCGCCAAGCCAAATACGGTGTTCCGGCAGTTATCCTTGAGAGCCTGCGTATTCCAGGTCTAGTGTGTTTACCAGCTTCGATCACATCGTCACTTATCATCAGGTGAGATAGTGGTCAAACACTAGCCTGTCACAAATATAAAAAATAAAAACATTGTAGAAAAAAAATGGTTTCCCTTATTTATATACCTAACTCAAATAACAAAAAAAAACCTTATCTAGAAATATATTTCTATTTATTCATAAATAATTTATAAAATATAAATATTAAGGTTATCATATAATAAAAAAAAAATATAAGAAATAAAAGTATGCATTTATTTTACTTTGTTTTATTTTTTCACTTTCACATGATTAATACTAACTATCTATTTACATTATTATTCTCGAGCATTATAATAATAATTATTATTGTGAATGACGCAGTTAATTTTCATTTCTATCATAAAAATAATATAAAATTCTATCTCTATAATTGAGTGATGATTTGTCTAAATCTAATTTAAAAAGTACATAATCTTATATTTAAATATCACACAGAATAAGCAACTTTAAATACAAATACAATACAGTTTCAAAATTTACTTACAAACTATTATTATGAAGTTACATGCAAATGAGTTGGATAATAATTACGTGCATTCAGTTTAAAAATAATAATAATAAATGAATATTCACAACGACGATGATAATGTACTTATAATAATTCTGCTTTACACTCACTGATAAATACTAACTATCAATTTGTTTGCAATGGTAAAACAGCCGAATAAAAACATATGACGACCATGACGACCCAGTTGGCGCAGTGGACATGTGACCGCCTCTGCGCCGTGGGTCCTGGGTTCGATTCCCGGCAGGAGCACAAATTCCTACCCAAGGGATATTTGTGCTTCTGGTTCTGGGTGTAATGTGTGTGTGATGTGGATGTTTCCGGCACCCACGATACAAGTCTTTGAACTTAGTGTGGGGCTGTGAGTGTGAAAGCGTTAGTATATCTTGTGGTTTCGATGATTCGAAAATAATTTTAGTCAGAAATAAATTTCAAGCGAGAAATATAACCTATTAGGTGAATAATGCTTTAATTAACATTTTAAAAAAAGATAAAATTTTGGCTTTAATATCTTTACTACATGCTAAAAATAGTGCAGTTTAAAATTTGGGTTCATACACAAACATACACAAAATTCCCTTTATGGGTTAAAAATTACCAATCCTTTTTTTATTCATTTTTTATCTATAGAATTAGATTTTAGGTATTAGTATAATCTACTATATAAAAATAAGTCGGGTTTTCCTTCCTGACGCTATAACTCGCACGAACCGATTTCCACGGTTTTGCATTCGTTGGAAAGGTCTCGGGCTCCGTGAGGTTTATATGAAGTTTGCACAAAATTGGTCGAGCGGTTCTTCATTTATCACACCCGGGCGAAGCCGGGGCGGATCGCTAGTATTAGTATATAATCTTTATTCGTTATAAATACTGCAGATTTGATTCCTTTTATAATACAAAAAAGTACTAACAAAACATTTTGGTATTTAAATATTAAAATAAATAAACCTGAAAAAAATAACGTTTTACCATAGACAACATGTTAATAGTTATATAATTTATCAGTGAATGGTGAATTCCTACAACTACTATTTCTTATTTAAAAATACTGTTGTCCTACCGTCCCTTACAAGAATCGCAACAATTAGCCACGTAGAAGTTGTAGTGACACAAACGGGCTTGCACCGCTAACGCACAGTTGGACAATTTGTCTTCGCATTCTGTGGAAAAAAAAAAAAGTACATTCATACAAAAATCAAAAAATCATAATGCACAAGGCGTGCAAACAATCATGATCAGAATATACTATTGTCATCAGTTGTGTACAGTTTTTACCGACTTCCCAAAAAAGGAGGTACTCAAGTCGACTGTATATCGTCTGAACTGTACTGAAATATCGTCAATAATGCCTATTTTGTGGACTACTTTGACGATGTTCTCGTTTACCCGACTTCAAAAGTTACCTCATAACTTCTTTCGTTGTGAGCCGATTTGAATGATTATTTTTTTATTTGAAAGCTGGTGCTTTTCGTGAGGTCCCATTGAAATTTGATCAAGTTCTGATTTCTAGTTTTTAAGTTATAGTCAATAATGCGTGTTTAATACATTAAATCTGATCAATATATCAGAAGATAAAGCGGTGAAATCGGTTTTTTTAAGCTTTGTTTGCGTTTAATTATTACTCAGTCTGATTTATTAACAATTTTTTTCACATACTGGATACAAGCATTTGACCACTATCTCGACTGATGAAGATAGATAGATAGATAGAAGAACTCTTTATAGAACACCAATTAAAAAAAAAAAAAAAAAAAATTACAGCAAACAATTACATTGAAAATTGATTTGAAGAGTGATGATGCGGTCGAAGATATAACATGCTTGCCTAGTAGTTTATGTAATGTTATGTAATGTTCGTAGAAGCAAAACGCTTCGACCGACCTAGAGGTTTGTCAACCCTAAATGGATGACGTTTGTTGATTTAATATAAAAACTGTCAGGATCTGATCAAAGATACAAGACAAAACGGCGAGCGGCTTTTTGAAGCTTTGCTTGCGTTTAAATTATACTAATGATTACTAGATAGATAAATACATACTTTATATGCACAGCAAAGAAAGAACACTTGCAAAGAAATCTTAAATGTAACATAGGAGCACAAAGGGGGTCTTATCGCTCAAAGCGATTTATTACAATCAAAGGGAGATGATAAAAATATTACAAACAACATTATAACTATTTACACCCTTTAGAATACCTTTTGATTCGCTTTCCCTGGCGACCTTTTGTGTGGTAGTTGTCACGATATTCACAAATTCGGGTGCTTTTTGAGACTCTGCGAACAAAACATTGGTATATTTATTCTTCTACTGATGAACTTACTCTTTTTAGAAGTTGCAGCATAAAATAGTTCCAAATACCTATTGTCAACTGCGTAATAGTGAAGTCACACTTTACATTCAGTGGTGCTCACTGTAAACACTATAACCTATGCTATAACAGAGCGTTACTAAATACGTAACTATATAGTCAGATTAGGTGGTAATCAGAAATAATAATTTAAACGTAAGCAAAGCTTAAAAAAACCAACTTCACCGCTTATATTTTGGTTTCGGCTTGATCGATTTCGATAAAATTAATATGGGACCACTTGATAATCTACCAAACAAAAAAGAATTTTGAGAATCGGTCCACAAATGGAGGAGTAATCGGTGAACATACATAAAAAAACATACAGTGGAACCTATAGATAGATAGATAAACTCTTTATTGAACTTCTTAATTAAGACAAAAAACAAAACAAAATTATTATTTACAAAAAAAAAAGTGTAACAATAGGCGGTCTTATCGCTAAAGCGATCTCTTCCAGACAACCTTTGGATGGAGCGGAATGTTCCACTGTATGTTTTTTTTTATGTACCTCCTCCTTTTTTGGAGTCGGTTAAAAACACCGCAGCTCGCAAGTCCTTTTTCGGATTAAAGGGCAATGTTTTCAGTGAAATTACAGGGCATAATAAAGTGTTAAACTGCACTAAATAGTACCTATAGTGAGATCCGGTGGTAACGTAGAAGGGTTATGACACCGTAGCTCGCAAGTCTGATGCGCGTGAGGTCTTATCGCTTTACAGTCGGCGTCGCTCACTCCGCCCTCGTTTTCAGCGTCGCTTCGAGCGCAAAGCACGGATCGCCTTTCCAATCCCACTGGTGGTTCAGATGAGCAGTTGCCGGTACACTGTTAAAAATTAAATGCTTGAGGAAAAAGAAAAGACATCGTGAAAAGACTTTTTAAGACATCGTGGAGACCATAACGCAGGAAAATTAATTTCAAATCAAAATCGTTTATTTACATGGGCCCCAAAGAGGCACTCGTGAAAATTAATGACTCTTCTGCCAGATTCGCAAAGTGACAGCCATCTCGAGAAGAACCTGGCAAGAAACTCGGCGGCGCATTTTTTTTCAATCATTTAATTTTTTTATCATTCCTTAACACTAATACATAAGTATATTAACCCAGGTATATGTTATATTGAAGTCGCGAGGAAGCGCCTTTGCAGTTTGCCTCCATGCATCCTTGTCATTAATGTAGTCAATAGTTTTATAATAGGCTTTTTTAATTAATGCCCGTTCAATTACCGATTTAAACGTGTAATTCAGTAACAATTTTAGGAATTTACATAATTAATGTACAAATAAAATACTCCACCATTATATCAAGTCATTCTAATACCAACTGATCTGTCATTGACGAAAAAATACTGCAGAATATCTAAACAAAACAATTGCTACGCTGCACGCTGCAGCAATTATTGTTTAGCATGCATTGTTTTATTTGTTTAAACTCGTTTTCCACTCTCTCACATATTATATTATGACGAATGTCAATCAAGCACAAAGTCCTGTAGGTCTATTCTGGTCGTCAAACTACGATTGCTCGAATTGATGCAACGTCGTCGTTTCAGTTGGTTCGATGGTTTATAAGAAAACAAAATCGTTCGTTTTTGACGACGCGACGATGTAAATATAATCTTTGCCCGAAATCCCCTGGTTATATAGATAATAAGTAAATAATAAATGTTTATTTCCTAAAAAGTTTACAATATGTGGTTCTAACACATGTTAACAGATACAATATTTATTTACAAGATATATTTTTTCAATGTTTTTTTTTCACTTTGAATCCGTGGGAACCGAGACCTCAATCTAATTTCAAAAATCTATCAGAGCGCCCGCCTGGTTGAGGCGACGCGTGATCAAAATGCTGTCACTTATTTGGCTCAACGTATTAGCATTGCAATACAGAGAGGCAATACCGCCAGTATGGGAACGCTACCCACTGGTTGTGGGTTTGAGCACTTGAGTTACCTATAAGCTCGACGTCTTGTAGGTAACTTAGTTATTTGCTGTATATAGTTTTAGTTTAGTTAAAGGAAATATAGGCAATTGGCTCGTAGAAGCTCAACGAAAGGATTATACTCGTACCTCTTCAATGAGTCCCAAACTAGTCCGGGGCCTGTGTTTTGGGATTCAGAGTACCACTGCATAATTACGTGTAATGTAAGTACTATTCTATGACAAGTGACATACAATTTCAGTAGTTATTTTAGGTGTGTGTTTGTGTGTTTGTATGAGTTTCAAGTTAAATATAGTGACCTCCTAATTCAATCTACTGAGAAGACAATATACAATAAGAAAGACAAACAGGCTATAAGAACAACAAAATATAGAAGTAGGAAATATAAGATAAAGTTTTTAAGGAAACGTCTAGCAATCTTAAGTGACAAATGCATCAAAATCACGAGAGAAGTGGAAGGGCTACGAAAAGACAATGTAAATACTTATAAAAAGATAGAAGAATTGCAAAACTCACCCGAAACCAACCGAAAATTTACTACAACAAAATGCTTTATTGTTAGCCCAATTAGAAAAACGAAATGAAATGATAAAACACCTGCAAGATGAAAATGCAAAAGTCTTGACGATAATAGAAAAATATGAAATGGATAGCGTAAGATCAGACAAAATGACCTCAAGAATGAAGTTTATTGACAGGAAAATATCAGAACTAAATCAAATCATTGGAAATACTACAGAAACAGACCAAAGCTTTTCTTCTCTTACAGATTTTGTTTCAGAGCCCGTAACAACGGATACCAGAGATGTAATTATATATTCGGATATTCATGGAAGCGGTATCGGAAGCAGAATCAGTGCACTTACCACGAAGAAAATAATAAATTACTGCACTCCAGGATCTACACTACTGAATATAGTTACAAGATTGTATAACAATGCCGTGAAATCACCTAACTCGGTATATATACTTTTAGTAGGTGAAAAAGACACGGTTGATTGGCAGGAGTTTCATAAATGCATGGCTATTATTGATGACATAACAAAAATTTCTAGGCTCATAATATGTGCAATGCCATATGGTATAAATAATAGGCATAATAGATTTGTGTATACAATTAATACTGATTTGTATAAATTGGCAGCCATGTCTGATAATATTGATATTATTGACATAAATCATCTAATAAAGTCTGACATTATATTACGTAACGCAGTAAAATACTGTAATATCTTGAGCAAAATATTGGTGTATAATATTGACACGCCTATTGGTACGAAAAAGACTGTTACACGCATTGTATCAACGTCTAAAAATTGTATTCCTGACACGGTAGCGCCATATGATATTGTTACTGGTACTGGTACGACTAAAAGTAATTCCGAAATTTATAGCAATGTTGATCTAAATACATCACAGGAAAAGATAAATACGCCGGTTAATAGGCACATGGGACACAACTCTCATTTTTTAGAGCCAGTTCCAACGAAGACAGCGTTTCGATAGTGCACCAGAATATTCAAGGTTTAAAAGGAAAGGAGTTAGAAGTAAGTTTATTTTTAGAGCGTTTTGATGTTAAGGTATTGTGCCTAACAGAAAGTTGGATCAATGATAATGACAAATCATTAAACATTGATAACTACACCCCGGCAAGTTACTTCTGCCGAAAATCCGCAATAAGAGGGGGTTCCATAATATTAGTCGAAAACTCAATACATTTTAAGAAAAGAAATGATATTGTTATGCTCTCTATGGAACGTAACATTGAAATATCTTGTATCGAATTAAACAAGTATTTAATAGTAAATGTATATAGGCCTCCACTAGGAAATTTTAAAATATTTGAGCAGGTGATGGAGGATATCTTGCGGAGGTTATGTGCCAAAAGCAAAGATGTAATTGTTCTTGGTGATTTCAACGTGAACGTTATAGCAGACACAAAAGTTAAAATGAACTTTATTAATCTATTTCATTGTTTTGACCTATATCACCAGTTTGACGAACCAACACGAATAACTTTGACGACATCAACATGCATCGACAACGTATTTTGTGATAGAAACCTGGTTTTATCAAAATCAATAATCAATTGCTTGAGCTCTGATCATACCGGACAGTGCATCAAAGTTCCTATTGCTAAAAAAACATCAACTAAACAGACAACTCAGCGACAGATAAATAATAGAAAAATTGAATCTTTTAGGTATAGATTAGATTTAGAATTATCATCACAAATAATAACTGACTCCAATCCTAACTCTAGTTATAATACCATGATTGACATTATTAAACGGAATTTTGATATTATTTTCCCTCTGTTACATAAAAAAGAAAATTGTAAAATGACATTCAATGATTGAGCCACTAAGGGCATACGGAAAAGCCGAGACAAACTTTACGAATTATACAGTGAAAAAGCTAGGTCTCCTAATCAACAACTAATTGAAAAAGTTAGACATTACAGCAAATTATTCAAAGTTGTTTGTAAAAAAGCCAAATCCATTTACATTTTAAATAAAATAAAAAAATCGTCAAATCCAATTAAAACTGTATGGTCAATTATAAAAGCTGAAACTGGTAAATCAGCTTCATGCAGTAATGAATTTGAAATACTGCATTGTGGAAAGGTCATTACTGACAAAAAGGAGATTGCCAATTTATTTGTCGATTACTTTACAAATATACCCTACCAAACTACTCGACATCTTAGATCAGCAACTCCTACTGAGGCTACGAAACTACTAAAAGCAAATTTATCTGAGTGTCGAAACATGTTTCAGTTCCATGTCGTGACAAGTTCTTCAATCATTAAAACATTTAAATCGCTTAAATCCAAGTCATCAGAGGATCTATGGGGATTGTCTGTGAAGCTCACTAATCATATAATTCAAAATTTAGCCCCGTATTTGGCACAAATATTTAACGACTGCATTGAGAAAGGCGAATTTCCAGATCTTATGAAAAATAGTAAAATATTGCCACTATTTAAAAGCGGTGCCAAGAGTGATATCGGAAACTTTAGACCGATTTCAATTTTGCCAGCGTTAAGCAAGCTATTTGAAAAACTTATGTTAGGGCAACTTATTGCCTTCTTTAATTGTAATTCGTTGTTGCATTGCAACCAGTATGGATTTACAAAAGGATGTTCTACCATAGATGCTGCAGTAAACCTAGTGGAACATGTATATCGGGCCTGGGAGGGGTCACAGGACACCATAGGGGTGTTCTGTGACTTATCTAAGGCATTTGATTGCGTAAAACATGAAACGCTTTTACTTAAGCTTCACCACTACGGTGTTCGAGGTAGGTCGCTTGATATGATGAAATCATATCTGGGCAACAGATTTCAAACTGTGGATGTCAATGGTGTACTATCAAGTGCTGTGGATGTTTCAATTGGAGTCCCTCAAGGTTCGATTCTGGGCCCTTTCCTGTTTTTAGTCTACATAAATGACTTACCCTCTCTGGCTAGCAAATATTGCAAATCAATTTTATTCGCAGATGACACCTCGTTATTATTTAATTTTGACAGAAAAAACATTAATACAATTGATGACACCATAAATAATTCACTAAGCGCTATCCAATATTGGTTTGATGCCAACAATCTGATGTTAAACGCTAGTAAGACGAAATGTGTTAAATTTACTCTAACTAATAACGCAACAACTAACAACATTAACATAGATGATAAGCGACTTCCTTTGACTAACAACACTAAATTCTTAGGGCTTACACTTGACTCGAAGTTAAGTTGGGGAACACATATTGCAGAGCTCAGTGGAAAACTTAGCTCTGCTGCATATGCCGTACGCACAATCCGAGAACTGTCAGACATAAAAACTGCTAGAATTGTTTACTTTAGTTACTTTCACTCGGTGATGTCGTATGGTATTTTACTGTGGGGTAATGCTGCAGATCGTGATAGTATTTTTGTTCTTCAAAAGAGAGCGGTGAGGGCTATTTATGGACTAGGGCCCAGAGACTCTCTGAGAGAACGTTTTCAAGATATTGGAATTTTAACCATGCCTTGTTTATACATATATGTGAATGTGTTATATGCACGCACACACTTAAGGAAATTTAAGTTAAATAGTGATTGCCATAAATATGATACGCGAAATAAATACAAGCTTTTAATACCATTCTCCAGACTCACTAAAGTAACAAAATCATTTGTATGCAACTGTGTAAGATTTTATAACTATATGCCTAAAGTTTTAACCCAGCTCAAGGAAAAACCTTTCAAGATTAATTTGAAAAAACTTTTAATTCAGAAATCATACTATAATGTCAAAGATTTTTTGGATGACAAACACTTTTGGCTGTCTATTGACACAAATTATTTAGATACCTGACATGTACCTGCTATAGGTAATTATTATTTTTGTCTCTTTAATGTTTATTGTATTTGTGTATGTTCTTTGACCTAATAATATCCCTGACTTAATAATATTTATGATAACTTGACATTTTAAACTGGATAATAGGTACCTAAATGTTTTATGTTGTTTTTGTATATGTTGTTTTATAATTATGAATCTTGACATGTGTTATATTATACAAAACATATATTGATATTTTAATTTATTTGAAATGTATATAATAATATGTTATTTTTGTGTATTTCTAAATGTATTGACATTCATAAGTGTACCTATTTGTACCAAAGTGGAAAAATAAAATTGAATTGAATTGAATTGAAGTGTATGTATGTTTGTGATACTATTTATATCATCTTTAATCAACCATAGCAAAGTTTAATAATTAGCATTATGTTTAGAAAATATAAAGACACACATTATACTCGTAATTTTGGTTAAGCAATTTAACAAAGTACTCAATGTAAACATGATAATGCAAAATAACTTGTTATTGTATTCAAATCAATCGTTAGTAGATTAGATAGAAAGGAAACAGTGCGGAAGGCATCCAAGCAACCGAATCGTAACAATGGAATGTAAATATGGCAAAAAGTAATTCGATGACATCCAATTCAATAATATCCAGTCACCTAAATTAAAGAGTGAAAGTATTTGAGGAACTTTCAACATCTTCCAAAAATTAAGACGTTCTAAATGTATACTATTTCCTTTATACGACTCCAAAAAAAGGAGGTTCTTAATTCGACAGTATTAAAAAAAATAATGTGTGTTACCTCATAACTTCTTTCTGGGTGAACCGATTTTGATGATTCTTTTTCATTTGAAAGCTAGTGCTTTTCATGTGGTCCCATTTAAATAAGATCAAGATCTGATCATCATATTTTTAAGCTTTGCTTGCGTTTAAATTGTTGTATTTTATTTACAATTCTGGTTAATACCAAATAATAATGAATATAAATACTTAATTATGATTAAAATGTGTTACAAGGATATTTTCGCTAGTGATAAAACAAGCTTATTACAAAAACTTGTAGAGTAATAACATAACGATATTAAGAGACTGACTCTAAATTTTGTAGTTGGCAGGTGGTGGTGGACGATACAACCAAGAAAGGTGTAAGAATTATATTGAAGTTCTAAAGTAACTTATCTAAATTCTTTCTAGAATTATTGTTTTAATGTGAATGTTTCTGAAAACGACTTCTTCTAAGCGGCTCAAAACATCTACATAACATCTTATATAAATATACTAAAAACATTATGTTTTTTTAGAGATCGATTGTCTTGAATCTACAAAATTCCCCTACAGGTGACTTATAGACGTATTTGTATTGTATTTGTGTTGGTGTAAACTATGTAATTTTGACGATATACTGAACTCTTCTTAAAACCAAAACATCTTAAATCTATATCACATGTTACAAGAGTCATTCGTCTAATTAGTGATATAGGTAGGCGTTTCCAACGCTGTCTCCTTAATTAGGGCATTAATCACATTGTATGGGACAGTTAATTGAAGGGCCTACGTGATACTGGGTATATTATTTAGGTACCGTTCTGGAAAGTAATTCGTTAATATCTAATGTTGTTTGATATAAGCTTCTTGCTATTATTGCCTACACTTGGTGGTTACGTGTCATGAATAAAATAATATGATGTGTTATTTTATTTTCTTTTTAATTGCAATATACCTAAATATTTTTTTTTTTATCTAATCTTAAGTTCTGCAATAATTAAACGCAAGCAAAGCTTAAAAAAACCGACTTCACCGCTTCATCTTCGGAACTTTGATCAGATTAGATGTACTAAACACGCATTATTGACGATATTTCAAGAACTGCTGATCGTTATTGATCAAATTTAAATGGGACCAATTGAAAAGCAACATCTTTCAGACAAAATAAAATTTCAAAATCGGCTGAACGAAGTTATGAGCAACACACATAAAAAAATAAAAATACAGTCGACTTGAGTATCTCCTCCTTTTTTGTGAAGTCGGTAGAAAAAAGAAATATAAATATTCTTAGTAAATATATAGATAGATTATTTGAAATTCGTCTCATTTCATCAATACTGCTGTAAGTAGTACATGGTAAGATGGTCGGTAACATTCCAATGTTTATGTATTTATACAATGAAAATATTTATTGCTGCGGGCCCCAGCCCTCGCAAAGTAAATAAATACCTTAAGTTTTACTTTTTGTACCTTTATTAAGGGAAATAAATTGTTTTTTTTATATATGTGACTACAGTATCATTGTGATTCTTACATTTACCCACTTGCTAAAGCATAATATTGAAGGTCTAGCGACTACAAGATCTTGTCAAGAGATGGAATATTGGTCAAACCCTAGCCTATCAATAAACAAACATACTCATTCACCCTCACAGCCCCACACTAAGTTCAAAGACTTGTGTAGTGGGTGCCGGAAAAAATTACATCACTCACACAAATACACCGAGAACCAGAAGCACAAATATCCCTTGGGTAGGAATTTGTGCTCCTGCCGGGAATCGAACCCAGGCCCACGGCGCAGAGAGCGGAGACCTGTCCACTGCGCCAACTGGATCGTCATATATCAATAGATAACAAACCTTCGAAAAAGGGTACCTATCGTCATTGTAAAAATTTTAGATCCTTCATACAAGTCGACTTTTCAAAAAATCCTTTATTTTAGCCGTTTTGTCAACTTTTACGCATACTACTTTGATACAAAATAACGTGTTGACAGCCACGTTACTTAGGTTAGATAGTTTTGCCTACTCAAGTTAAAAACCCCTAAAATTTTCAAGGTAACTCCAACTCGTACCACTATTATTAGCACTAGAAGTGATCTGCTATACTTGCCTTTCCCCAGTCGCTGAAGAACCATGTAGGGGAACATTCTGTGCCGCAGTCCCTCTCGTGTATAGGCCTGGCTTCCTTACACGCAGAGTCTCTAAGATGTCTGCCGGTGCCGCCGATACAAAGAACTCCTCTCACTTGCTTGCCGCCGCAATTAGACGAGCACGGAGACCAGTCTCCTGCAATATGTTATATTAAGTTCCCTAATCAACAAGAAATGAACGTTGCCAACAGGATTTTAGCGAAATTGGATCTACATCCAATTTGCTATTGTTTTAATTTCGATGTAATGTGACCTGGGTGCATTTAAAAAGAGTAGAGAGATAAATTATAGCATAACAATGGTTTCGATGAAGATGGCAATGGATCAAAGACAGCTACTGAGCCGTCTTCGCGAAAAATCGCTACTACTGATGGGATAGATATGAGTAACTCTCATCAATAGTACCAATTTCAAATCTTACTGCTGCCCGAGCTTTCAGAGAAGGTAATATCCTGTTAAAATTGCAGGGTTTACTGTGGCTAGCTGCCCTAGATGTAGTTACTGGCCTCTAATTTAAAAAGTTTTCACTAAGCACCAATGTTGCCTGGCACCTTTCATTTTATCAGTAAGTAAGATTTACCCTAGCTTATTATATACCTACATCACATTTAATGTGAAAGTGTGTAAATGAGTTTGTTCCTTCTCAACGCCGCAACGCAGAGTGGAATTTGCAACGGAATAGGGTGACATTTAGAATGGACATACCTTATACCCAATTACCCAGGATAAACACAGCTTCCTTTAGAACTTAATAGGCGCGGGCTAAGCCCGAAGACAGAGTTAGGCTAGTCAGACATAAATTGACGCTCATTATAGAAAAGAATACTCAAAAGCTGGATAAAGTTTGAAGTCGGTGGTTTAAACCTGGAACTAGTTAGCTCACCAGCCTCTGGCTGTCTAGTTCCAAGATTTAACGTAGAAAATGTACCTAATGGTTTGGAGCACTTTGCCAACACACTGTAAAAAATAAGAACTAACTCTGCAACTCACCTACAAACCACTCTCCGTCCTGCGGCTCACAGTGCGCCTTCGCAGTGCAACTCCGAAATGAATCAGGAGCCTTCCTCGGCGCGCAACCAGATGGATCAGCACAACGGACTCCTCGAGTTTGGATCCCTTCGCCTACGCACCAGCCTACACACTGAAATTTATTCGGCAATTAACATTTTGATTTTAATTCAGAAGATGGTCTTTTTTATTGCCAAGTAGGTAAGCATTTGGCCGCTAAATTGATTTATTAACTGAGGATTAGATCATCAGTATCAGTTCATTTGATTTCTACTGCCGGGACACAAAGCTTGCTATCTCAGAGAGAGATAGAGAGACCAGGCAGAATCCACCACTCTGGTCATGCATAAAAATATATATCAGATAGATTTAGATTTTAGATTATGACGGGAGGTACATTGGTAGAACTGAGAGATAGAGATAAAATTAAATAACGTGCTTGAGTATATTCAGTTGTCATCTTAAAATTAAATAAGACAGAAGATATCTTGACGTAGAGTCAATGGTTCTAAATTGTCCATAAATTTGGGTTCGAAATATGGCTCTTCACTTTAAGAAAAATGGTAGCACCTATAAAATTTATCATTACCTCCGACCATTCTGTAAACAGCCACCCAGCGGCTGCACTGAAGCTATACTCTGGCCCGAGATCAATATCAGAAGCATTTACAGTCACGGTATAGACAGGTCCATCTCTGAACGTTTCCGTGTGTTCCCTTGGCCTCACTCTTTTGGGCTCGATATGTCGAACGCTGCTGATATTGATTTCATCACAATTCGGGATGTTGCATTTTTCGGTGGTGTGAGGTCTGGGTGGTGGACATTTTTGGTCACTAATCTAAAAGGAAAAAAAAATTAAGATGTGGGTAAAACGTAAAGCAGTCAAGCACTTTTGGTGTTAATATGTTTTATTAAATTGCATGGTCTAAAAACAACATTTCCTGAGCTAGATTTCAACTAGGACACCTTATTTCCAGGTCAAGTGCATTTCGCTTGATTGTTAATTGTTTTAAACTCCTGAAACTGTATCATTTGCCAACTTCTGATGTTTCTAATCTAGGCTTTATTAACCTCCACGAGGATTAACAGGATCTGTTCTGGTTGGAACTAGCTAAGTACTGGTACGTATTAGTTCTTACATTTTATAATTCACCAGGTTTTACCAGCCAGAGAATCAAACAATGAAAATTAAAGCAGAAAGAAAATACATTATTTGGTTTGAAAGATCTTGAGAATAATTTAAATATCCTCTTTCTAGCAGGCTCACACTTGAGACACCTGTGTGTAACAGGCTCCTGAACTTAGTCCCTTTAATCTTAGATGAACTGAAACAACCTTGTTTGATAAACAATAATGGTCAAAAATGCTTGCAATTACGGAGCAGTGTAAGTATTGGTAACATATGCATATCGAAACAATTTATGACAGCTGACTTACATACCTTTGTGATTCCTCTAGAATGGTCCTGAACACATCCCACTATTCTCTTCCTAGTAGCGGGCCCACATTTAGGGCAAATGGACCAAGCAGCGGCTCTCCACCTTGGAGGACACGGTCCATTGCCACACCTTCTTCTGCGACCACCCGGCGGTGACCCTGCACAGTGCACTGAAGACACTTCTCTATCAGGATGAGAAGCGCTTGCCTCTACGCAACGATACTTTCCTAGCTGAAAATGTTGAAAGTGTTAAAATATATTTAAAAGTTCAATTTTGATGCAAGGAGTGTAATTACTTGGATATAAGATGAAACAAAATCTTTCTAATCAGGAATATCAGTGTCGCTCTTTAGCAAAAATATAACAGCTTGATTTGTAAAATATTATCACACTTCACACTGATATTATAAAGGCGAAAGTTTGTGAGTGTGTTTGTATGTTTGTTACTTCTTCACGCTCAACGGCTGGACCAAATGGAAATTTGGTATGGAGGTAGTTGACACCCTGGATTAACACACAGGCGGAGCGCAGCTAGTTCTTTTACAAAGTGTCAACGAGAAAAAGTGTACATGGTACCTGTATGCCGCCACCACAAGTCCGCGTGCACTGAGTGTACGACACAATTTTCCACGTGAACGTCCTTTCACCGACCACGTTTTCATTCAAATTATCTTCAACTTCTTTGGACATGCTCACTAAATCCGGATGTCTTGTAACACTTGTAGACCTGTGGGTATCTAAAAACGTGTGATGCCTTCGAGTATGCTTTGTTGGCACAGTCGGTGAAACGTCAGGCGCGTCTGCTCTTGGAGTATCGTCGTCAATATCGCCATTAAGAGATTCAGTAAAGTATTCATATTTTATACTTGGATTTGGTTGAGTGTAAAGAATCTGCAATGATATTATAACATGAAGATGAACAAATAAAAACATGAAGAATTACATAATAATATGCAATCTTTTACCATAATATCGATGGCCTGCAGTATAGGCCCAACAGCAAAAACTTGGTCAAGGCCCGCAGCGCGCGTGTAAAGAAACCGAGCGCCAGCTGCTTCATAATTCCCAGGTGAGCTCACCGCAAATTCCCCATTCATTATAAATGATCCGTTCAAAATTTTTAGAGCTGAAACAATAACATTTATATGCTAAGTGTGTTTAGAAAATGTCCCATCATTCTATGCCGCAATTTATTCACAGGTTATTGACGTTAGACGTCGTGCAATAATGTATCCATAATTTACTGTCCCTCGATTTATCATTTGGGCGGATGATTGGTTGGAAACCACCTGTCGACGGTGCTCAGAATTGATTGTGCAAAATGCACGTCAACGGGCATTAGCACAAAACAAAGTGGGCGTTCCTTCCTATTCTGGGCGATATAAATGATTTGCAGTCGGTTGTCGATGGGGATTGATGCAAACGTTTGCGGGCCATTAGTTCTCATCAAAGAACCATTCGTGTTTGTGTAAAACGTTTGTTGAATTATATTGATTGAACTTGACATTACTTTGTAATTGAATGAGTGCATGGCAGGTGTACCGTTTACCTATGTAATTCTCGGCACCGGCTATTTCAGAGACATTGAGTCGACAGGCGCCGCGCGGCACTGTTGTTACGTATGAGTAGCCGAGAGGTAGTCGTGGTCTCGAAAACAGCCCTGACACCAGCCGACGGCCGCAGCGAAGTTCCCTTGTTTCAGAACCAGCGAGCACTGTCTCTCTTCCAACTACCTGCGAAGAAAACAATATTCTTTTTATTTTTGTCGGGAACGATGTGGTAAATCAATAAACGATTATCAATACCAGTAGAGAAGTGGAAACTTCTAATAATTTCTTCAAATTTTTCCGAGGCAAATGTACTATGTCTGTAACGGCCGATTTAAAATAAACTGCACTTTCTAGTTGCCACCAAAAAGTCATAGCCAGTAAAATACTTGAAACAAAGTCATAACACAATTACCTTAGGAAAGTTTACGAGGCGACTGTTTGACGCCACCGATACGCGAAGACGACAGTCTCAACAATGGTTCATGATCATAATGGATCTTATACGACGTATTGTTCAGCCTACTGTCTACACTCGACCTCCAATATACTACAACGTCCCGATTTACGACCCTGATTAAGATTTCTAACCGACCAAATAATGGTAAGAAAAATGTGAATGCCTCTTATCTAAATATAAGCTCGGCCGTTCGAATTGTTGAGATTTTTTGCTTGCTTTTTATGTGATCGTAATAAGACGTTATAGCAACCCACGTGGTTCTCTGTGGAACGAGCATTAAAGAGGAATTATATTTTAAAGAGGTAATTCAAAGCAGGATCGGATACGTAGATAAGTACCTAGAAGCTTCGTGGACTTTATGGAGAACGCGATTAAGTTGTCTCGGCCAACGCATTACCCTTGTAAAATGTAATCGCTTCGCTTTGCCGTCTCGAAAAGCAATATGTAAATGTTACGCTTTCTGCTAGCTTGGCATTTCTAATTAAATCATCTCTAATGTAGTGTTATTCGTAACTGGGAAGGATTAGATCAGGAATGCCGTTTAAAAAAAAATGTGTGTTTGACTAAAATGACTAAAATTGACTCTATTATTGAGTAAAATAGCTATAATTTCAAAAGCATAATAACAATTATATTACTATATACTGTCAAACTTCATCCATTTATGGTTGACATACCTCCATTTTGCTCGAAGCGTTTCGCTTCTACGTTTATCATTCGTACAGCGAAGGAGTAGAACTCATTGCCTGCGGTTTGTTCCCTGAACGGTACAATCTGGGTGTCTTCAAGTCTAGGAGTGAATAGGTACCTTCTCGGCAAGCATGCTCTATCTTCGGCAGCATCGTCACTTTCCATCAGGTGAGATATCAGTCAAATGCTTGCCTATCTAGCATAAAAAAATATCACAATGCAGTCTAATTAAGACTACACTAGGTATGAATATACATATCACGTCATAAAAGGCGAAGGGATCTTATATTATTCTCATAAAATAAGCCAAGCCTATAAATTCTTAAGTCCGCATCTTTTTACGCTTGCAGTAAATAACAATTTGATTGCTATCGTACGCAGATATATCTATTTTAAGTTAAAGTATCTCAGACGCTTACGAGTTCTCTTTATTACTACTATCGTGTGAATGGATAATTTAGGCATCATCGTGCAACATTTGTAGAGCACTGTATATTTGTAAACACTTATGTGTCACTTGGGATATGGTAATAACATGATAGTAAGTGCAATTTACTACACTGTAATAAGTACATTTTATGCCATTATTAACATATTGCCACAATTTAACTGTAATGTAACAGTAAAATGTGAATATAGCTCTGTACATATTTTTTTATAGTTTAGCACAAAACAATGTACAAGGAATAGCTTCATGCTATGAAGCATCATCTACCAGCTTTCCTTGGCGTGTAAGAAAAGTGTTTGGGCGTGCAGCTAAAAGATACGCGTATATAAAAAATAATGAGATTTTAGAATAAACTAGATCAAATAATTTGAAAAATAAATAAAAAATGAATATATATACTACTTACATATTTACATCGATATGAAACAATAAAAACCAAAACACGATCTAATCGAAAATGACCTGAGTTGGAGCTCAGTACCAAAAAGTACGTTTTAATATTGTAATTAAAACAAATGCTTATTTAAAAAGATCCGCTTCTAAAACGAATTTACAAAAAAATACATTAATGGTTCATACAACGATGATCATCTCGTTTATGTCTTTGTCTGCGATAACTTAATACAAAACGGCGAAACTCCTAAAGTGAAACTCAAGGACCACCCCAAAAGTATAATATACCTCGTATTTAAATTCGCCATTATTAGCATTATTTTGACGTAAATAGCTTTAGAGCATTCTAATTTAACGCCGAAACGGCGCCAATACGCCAATTCCGTTCGGACAGCAGTAAAAAGGTGTCTCTTAAAAATATTTAAATGGTCTCGATCATAGTGAAGACTTTTACGAGCATAATAAAGCTATAACAGAATAGTTTATTACGAATAGGTTATACGAGTCTGTATGTCTGTTCGATATGAACGTTTTGCTTATATACATATTAATTGGTTTTAAAAGCATTAATATTTAATAAGATTACAATAATCTCAGCTCGATCGTTAATCAGCGAACACTTAGTAACATGTACGGCAATAAATCTAATAGAGTGGTAATTGAAAACGTCTACTAATAGGCTATTAATTAGGATTAAGTGTGAGTTAACGAATTACCTGTCGTTGGTCGGCTAACGCCGCCGCCGTGCCGCTTTGAACAGTGTTATTCCTTCGTACAACAGTGAGAAATATATTACTTATACGAGATAAAATTAATTGAATGTTTAACAACTACGTGCATTCAGAGGCTGGATGTTAACTGTTATTTAATTATTTGTACATTTCTAATAAAAAGGAACGTTGAATTTCTTTTGAATTAGTAATGGTAACTCCACGCTAAATACTGGTAATATGTTTGCACGCCGTCTTTTTAGCCAATCTATTTTTAAAGAAACACAAACCTTATTGGTCTGCAGTTAGTTATAATATTCTAATTAAGTGTGAGCTTTAAATTGAGTGGGTTGTTTCTAAGGCGACACCATCAATTAGCATTTCTCGGAAAAGGAACGACAATTTCCTGCTACAAATGTGTCATGCCATACAGACTGACATGTCACATAACATACATCTTTAGTTTAACATAGTAGTAGCCGCGCCTCCATAAACTGTCTTTGTAAATTGGACAGAAAACTTTAATTGGTCGTAATGTGTTCTTATAAATCAATTAATACCAGCAACCTCCTTTCTTGGACTACACTGATTAGAATCTGGACATCTCGACTCGCTCATTGGACAGTATCATTTATAAATCTTCGTAAGAGATGCTATAAACATCGACTTGGGTACCAGCTACTGGTTGTTCGCATTCGTCTTACGTGTTTGTTCAAATGTAGTAAGCTTATTTATTTTGTTTGATGGCTGCAATATCGGAAAATTAAATCGTTTGAATGACGTTAATCGACTCGGATCGCTTAGACCAATTACCCACCCACCTTTATTGAGAACAGGTTTTCATTTTACGAGTATGTATTTGTTTACAATTGCTGTGGACTATTCGTTTCATTTGTTTTTAGTATTTATAATATTATAGAACATTTTTAAACCATGAAAGTAGATAGATCTATGCTGTAAAAATATACCCTTTTAATCATTAATAGATTTTATTCTATAGTTAGTTAAATATCCCATATTCGGAGGATAATATTTTTGAGATAAATAATGTTTGGCAAAAAAGGAAACAACTGCCTCCAAATTATCTGCTTAAAATAATAAGCTTTGGTTTCTAATTCTAGAACTTTTCATTGGACCAGGTTTAATATTAAGCTACCAACTGGTAAACTAGAAACTAGCAGACGAAAGATAACTTACAAAGTAGTACCTACTCATAAAAGCTAGTAATGTTCAATTATGTAAGTAATGTAAGTACCAATGTACTTACGTAATATAGGTAGTGTCAGTGTGCCAAGATGTTGTAAATTAGGTAAAGGTAATACTTACGAGCACGAGGCAAACAAAAAGTAGACCGGATGCCACCATGTTGCTCATCTTGTCAATGTGTATCGTAGATAGCTTCTAGATACAGATAATGTTTTTCACAAACAAACAATTTTTCACCTACACTTGATCGATAGGTTTAATTTTATTCACAACATTAAATCAGAAACTTTTTGGAGCTATTTAATCTTGCATTTAAGTGCCACATTTTTAATGCATGAACATAAAGTTTTTCAGTGATAAGAATTAACGTGTCCAGAACTTCCAAATGAATAAATTTGTGATTAGCATTCACGACAAATCGCACATTTATTTCGCACTAAATTTGAGAACGCTATTTGTTTTCTCAAAAATAACATGCCATATAATAATTAAAAGCAAGCAAAGCTTAACAAAAACCAACTTCATCGCTTCATCTTCGGAACCTTGATCAAATTCAATGTATTAAACACTCATTATTGACGATAACTCAAACACTACTGATCAGATATTGACCAAAATTAAATGTGACCAAATGAGAAAGCTTTCTAACAAAAAAAAACTTCAAAATCGGTTCACGTTGAAAGAAGATATGAGGTAACACACATAAAAAATGCAGTCGAATTGAGTACCTCCTCCTTTTTTTGCAAAGTCTGTAGAAAATACAGATATTAAAGATATATAATACTGGACTTTTTCAAATAAATGCCGTGTTTCATCCAGAAAAGTGCAATGTTGTTTGACTAATTAGGCATCGCGGCAAAGCAAAAGCTCGCTATAAACCAAATGGAACCACCAATATACGAGTAAACAACAACAGTATTCAATCACATAATTTCGAGCTTGTTATTCAGGACAAGGTTTACGTCAACGCAGAGACAGTTAAAAATCAAATGAATGAAATAGTCAAGAACCAACGTAAAATAAATGGGACAAAACTTATTCCAATCGTAAATTATATTAACGTTCGTGAAGGTTGTTTCTCAATGGGATGAGTCAAATTCTGGACGATATTAAACTAGAGTAATTATTCAGGTCTCCCGTTGCAGATTACTTTATTGTTAGAAGTGTATTGTTGTTGTTGCCAAGAGTAATGCTCGCTTTGATCTCGTTACATGAATTGAATTGAATTTAAATCAGTATTAGCCAAATCCCTATTGATATCTTTATACCAAGAGCCGGCTTTCAGATTATATTCGCGCAACTGTTCAAATTGGTCTTGGTGCTACGATTTGCTTTTCTAATGTCTTTCTGCTCTCAATTTACATTTGTGTAAAACATTTTATACTATTTTACGACATACGGAAGCTTTGTATAATCCAAATTTAGAACGGTAGGTGTGGATTTAATGCAAAGTTTTGTTTTGGTCTCAAATGTAAATAGAATTTGTTTCTTTAATTTAACATTGTCGATTGTAATGTCAGTCAAAAATTTCTTAATAATAGTAGCCCGGGATGCTAAACCGGTAGTTACTAAAGCGTCATGGGGACTTTTTTTTTTTAATTAGTGGCTCGCCCATTTTCTTATGACACGCTCAAATCACGCGCTTTCATAGCACGTATTATACCCTATATTAAAGATTGATATTTGGTGGGGGTACATTATAGGGTGCAAGGTTTTCCTTAAATGGTTCTGACGCACTTGAGTAAAACGCAGAATCCCCGCTTGCGCTACATAACATTTCGACTAAATATCAAATAGTGTTCTCACCTGTGTCGGCATTAAATTTTAATTCACGATCGTTCAATTTTGTATTAATTATAAACAGCATTCGCATAAAGAAGGGCGTTGACAGCAGAATGGCGGTTGAATTCATATCTTAGTGTAGTTAAGTAACTACGGTAAGTATTGACTGTCACATTAAAGCTAATGTGTCTATTTCAAAGTATTTTATATGAGTTGCATTGCCCGAGTTGATGGAATACAAATCGCGGCACGGTATTATCCAGACCTCATAAACTGACCGATGGCGGGGCGCCAACTGTCCGCGACTCACGGTCTAACTGCTACATGCATTTGGGATTAGGCGAATGAGGCTATCGCAACACTTTGTTGAATATCTATGGGTGTGTTTACCACTATCAAATTGGTCAATCGACAGTGAAATACCTATGCACTTAAATTGTTTAAGTGTGCGATGAGACGGATGAATGCAAATCAAAGGAACATGACGGAATTTACTTAGGTACATTACATTACAGTTAGCTGTACAATGGTTTGTGCCTTTGGTCACACTAATATAAATCAATGAGGCTAAAAGAACGAATATATGGCGGTATCTTGTGATTCCACCAGTAGGACAAAATGTAAAGACCAAGGATACGTACATATATAGAAATGTAAGGACCACGGATACGTACATATATAAATACATACGAAAACATTAAACTTTTTTTTAATGTAAAGTTTGCTATAACTTAACATTATAACTTCATGTTATCTAGGCAATTTTAAGTAAGTTTTTGTATGTTTTGGAAAGTTTCATTGTAACGGCTGGACAGATTCGATAAAATTTGGTTTAGATCAGGCCTTGCCAAAACATACTATGTTCGAAAATGTTGTGTCTGTGGTACTGAAAATATTTACATCACACATACAGTGACGCCAAGCACAACAAACATATTTTTCCGTAGGGAGGATAATATCTGTGTTACCGCTGGGAATAGAATCCGGTGTTTTGTGCAGACGTGTAAAAAAACAATCTACACTATCAGGGAGTTCATCGGACAAACGCAGAAGGAGAAGCCATAGGGGAATCCTTTGTTTTATTAATATAATATACTATTTCAGATACAAATTCACAATACAGAGGAAGATAAAATGAGTAGGTACGTGCGTAGATATATTTCAAAATCGTGAATGAAAAACATATTTGTGTAATACTAAAATCCTGAACAAACCTATAAAATACCAACAGATACGGATCAAGTGGATATCGACGTACTATAGAATAATCATAAAATAGATCTCGTAATACCTATGCCCACTTGTTTCAAATGTTTTCATGTCTTACTCAATTCCTATGATCGATGTAATATTATTATGTTTCATTACACATAGCACTTGAACATATGTTTTTTGATTTTTAAATTCATTGTCTTTAGCAGTTTTATCATTAACTCAGCTTTCATTCTATAGAAGGCATCGTACCACCATTTAAGTTCGTTAATTTCATCTATAGAGCGTAGACACTCTTTTTGATATGTTAACGTTGCACCACACTAATAGGTCAAGTGACATTAATAAAGTTTTACAGCCGAAAAATATAGAATCGTCGATTCGGTTTATGTTATAGGTCATAAATCACTTAGAATATAATTCACGGGTTAACCCCGCTCGCGTGTCGCCACTAAATATTTCAATTATTGTTATTATGATATTGCCGTCCCAATGTGCCCTATTACAAAATTTCAAATCACGTTTTGGATCGTGATTTATGAAAGCTTTTATATTTTTGAATGGGGATAATAGGGAACCATTCAAATTGTTAAACGCTATTATTTAAAATTGGAATACTCATTGAAAATGTTTCGATAAAAATATATTTTAATATTTTAAACGTTATCACATCGTCGATATCATTATCACGCGAATAGCAGTATTTAGAAAGTATGCAGTTTGTAAATGGGGGACAATTTATAACTTTGTAACACATTTTATACCCTTTCACGTAGATTATAACGTTCGAGGTAAAAGCTAACGACTTCACGAACCCGTTTTCCCAATGATGCCGATGCAGTTAATGACCTCACGCATAAAGTACTATATCTTCCATAGAGAAAGCAATCACATAGTCCATCTCAGCATGCAAATAAACAGACATATTTGTGAGACATTTTGTCAACATTGGCTACTGTCCAAGCAGAAAACGCTAGTAACCGAGGTTTAGTATAAATCTGACGCTATTCAACGTCATGGCAGTAAATGGATATTTAGTTACGAGCCTCATTTATTTCATTGAAACAACATTTGTGATTGCAATTGTGTTTTGGAACTTAGATAACAAATTGTTTAAAGCTAACTATCATATCTACGATACAAAATATGCGTAGAAAGCATCTAGTCATTGTTTTATTTACTCAAAACTGAGACAAATAGGAAGTGACAAGTGATCTATGCGAGTTCATTGTCGTGAATAGTAAAAATATTATTAGAGATGTAAATGGAACAAAACATGAATATTACAAAGCTTTGACATAGGCGTAATTCGGCAGTGACCTTTAACTGACATAAATGCCTATCAAATTTTTCATAGCTCGCTCCAAATACCTAAGATGGTTATTTATGTTCCTTTGTACTGAATGACAAATTACAAATACAGAGTTTAATGGCACATTAATGGGTGGACCATAACAAATTTCAGAGAACTACAATGATGATGAATGGCGATACTTTGAAATAGAGATGTGACAAAGTAGCTGATTCATTGTTAGGGTTGATGTTAGACACATTGTTAAAACGTACAGCCTTACTAATAAAAACTCACAGACACGTTACACATAGCTGCGAAATGTTTAAAATATCTAAGTAAATTAGTAATAATTACAATGTTGCAGTTCCAGCTCTACATTCATGTACTATTATTGTCTTGTCACCTTCATCAGTAATTAAAGTCGTTGTAGTCGTCGCACTAGGAAATAGGTATAAAATAATAAAATGATAATATAAATAGCAGAATAATTGGTTCCTATAAAATATCGATTGAAAATTAAGGTGGCCAGCATTGGGAACAATCTAATTGCGAATATGTAGGACAACGTGTGCGTAGGCGCATATTCAATGTCCTAACAAGACGATATTGTTCTGGCTAATGGTAAACGTTTCCAAGAATAAGCAAATCTGTATGTTACTAAGGTATATTTTGTTATTAATTTACGATTAACCGGAACAATTACTTAAATCCTCCTTAACTTTGTGTTGCTTTCATATTATTGTTAAGCTTTCAGCTTATGCATAAGTAAAGTGTTAATAACTCCTTCTCCTCTAAAGCTCGCAGCTTTCTACTGAACACACTATGTTGGTTTACATTATAAAATGTATGTTTCGCTCAGAATTGCCACAATATTTCAGAAACACCTTAAACATATATGTTCATTAAAAGTTTATTAACCCTCGGATTTATATTGGCTCCCAGAAATTGACAAAGTTAGTGGAGACAATTGGTTCCATTCATAAATTTTCAATTAAACATGGCAACCCTACCAGCAGATGTTAATCGACCTTGTGGTAACCCCAATTAGGACTTTGTGGCGGTCTTTTAACAATCTTAACGAAAAATTAACGCAGAATGGTGTCGCGGATGACGCGGCGGATATTGTCTTTTGACGTCGTTTTTTCCTGAACACTGAACACTGAGAATACATAAACAGAGTACTGGACACGAACAAAATAATAATCTTTGGTAGTGTGCATATACTCGTAAGTCTTGGTTGCATCACTCTTTTTTTTAACTGCTTTATTTGTATTAAAACGTGTTATTAATATAGAAAAAAAATTGCAACACATTTGTTACAATTGACTACTCACTAATAACTGAACAAACATTTTACTTATAAAGATAATAATTGAAACGCAAGCAATTCTTAAAAGAACCGACTTCATTGATTATATTTCGGTTTTTGCTTGACCGATTTTGATAAAATTTATATGGGACCTCTGATGTATAATCTACCAAACAAAAAAAATCATCAAAATCGATTCATAATTGGTGAGATATCGCGTAACGTACATACAAAAAAAAACATACAGTCGAATTGAGAACCTCCTTTTTTGAAGTCGGTTGAAAAGGAGAGATATGAACAAAAGTTATTTAAGAACTAACATAAATAGCTAGGTTATTGTTTTAGTGTTGAATATGTGTATTATCATAGTAGAAATATATTTCTACTATGGTATTACTTAGCATTTGGCCAAATGTTTATTTAGCGTTGGTTTTCAATCATAAACCTGTTGAAGGCAGAAATAAATCAACTATTATCAATATCATGCAACTCATCGCATTCTTATTGCCGCCTGATTTAAAAAGAAGAGTCTTATAAGTTTGTAATATTATCCGTCGCGTTGTAGTTTCCAAACGAATGGACCGATTTTATTGCAATACGTATAGTATAATGTAATAATGTATTTATAACAAAGAGCTGGTTTTATCTAGATGGCTCTAATATTAGCAAAATATAACGACGCGTTTTATTCTAGAATGCAATTGCGAGATTGTCACATCTTCAGCCCCATCATCACTTTCCATCAGGTAAGATAGTGATCAAATAATTTGCTTATTTAGCATAAAACAAAATGTATGTTTTGCTACATTATGTGATTGCTGTTTATGTGATCTGGGGTACCTGTAGGTACAGCTAGAACTCAAGTGCAAATCTTATATTGCATGCTAAAAAAAAAAGATATTTTAACCAGATTCGTTTAAAATTTTAGCTTTAGAACTAAAATAACACTATGGGGTAAATACAAGTAAAATATATGGTATATTATTATAAAAAGAGCATAAGTGTTAATCAACAACTGTTTTAAAATTTTAAAACAGTTGTTGATTAACACTTATGCTCTTTTTATAATAATATACCATTAAAAAAGCCATTAAAAAAGTGTTAATCAACAACAGTTTTAAAATTTTAAAACAACTGTTTTAAAATTTTAAAACAGTTATTGATTAACACTTAGGCTCTTTTTATAATAATATACCATTAAAAAAGCATATATTTTACTTGTATTTAACCCATAGTGTTATTTTAAACGAATTTGGTTAAAATATTTTTTTTTTTTGGCATGCAAGATAAGGTTTGAACTTGAGTTCTAACTGTACCTACAGGAACTGAACCCAGATCACATAAACAGCATTTATGATCTGAGGTAATATAATGTAATATCCAATAATGCAAATCTATCATATTTTTACCGACTTCCCAAAAAAGGAGGAGGTACTCAAGTCGACTGTATTTTTTTTTTATGTCTTTATATCATAGTTATAACTGTGGTTTATGAATTCAATATGAAAAAATCTTTAAGGACATTTGAAAGAAATCTGATGAATAAAATTCTTTCTTTTTTACCTTCACTAAAACTGTTAGACAAATTGTAAATGAAACACATTCACACAAACAATATGCAACACCAATAAACATTTGAAGGTAGCTAACCAATTAGTTTAAAATGAATCACTGAACAAATTAATTTGTGTAACAGAAGGAGTTAAGTAAATAAAAAGCAAATGGACTGCAGTTTAACGTCTCGTGTTACCAACAT
Source organism: Lomographa bimaculata (assembly GCA_948107665.1). NCBI lineage: Eukaryota > Metazoa > Arthropoda > Insecta > Lepidoptera > Geometridae > Lomographa > Lomographa bimaculata. The sequence goes on along the minus strand of OX403601.1, from coordinate 4,855,179 downwards.
GCATTCGTTCACCTACATTTTACACTGTAAAAATTAGCCACATCCCGCCAAACACTTAGTAGGCCATTAGTAACACTAGGCCGCTACTAAATAGGCCAAATACTAGACACTAAATATGTAAAATATTGCTAGGTATTTCTCGAGTAGCGGTCTAGGATTTATTGCCACCAAAAACACTATTACTCAGATTGCTAATGGATTTTGATTTATTTTGTCTATAGTATCAGTAATTTTGAATTACAGCGAGTTGTTAATCATATTTATCACAGTTTTAGTCAAATAAAATGGTTATTGCGATGCAAATACCAGCGGCTATTCAAACGACGCCTTTTTGTTGATATATTGTTATGCTCGTCGCATCTGCATGAGAAAGAGTTTGAACCTTTCTCCAGTTGTGTAATATTGCTTAATATTTTGAAACCATATGTTTAATACTGATAAAGTAACATCCCAAGAATTATGGGCTCAGTCCACTCAACATCGAAATTTGACAGCCATTAAATTAAAATCGAATTGTCATTGACCGATAGTTGCTGCACTTAACTTGGGGCATTATAATTGCCGGCGATAAGAGGGTTTTTAAAAACTCATTTGCTTTAATATTTACGGATGCATTCACTCGGATTTAGTGTTGAAATTCTGGACACTGGTTACAAAAAATACAATTTGTGTGTGTTGAATTAATTTGAATAACGACGTGACACTGTACCGGGACGAATTTATTTGTTCCTTTTTTAACAAAATTTAAATATCGTTCGAATTTTAAAATTCGATATTTTTATCGGTATTTAGTCGCGTTGTTTGTTTTGTGCTGCGCTTGGTCTCGCGCCGCGGAGCCGTGCGGTACTGGAGCGTAAGCTACGCAACTCCCGCGCATTCATACGTGGAAAATCGACTAACTGACGTCTCGCACGCACTAACTCTACGTAATCTGTGGTCTTGCTGCAGACATACTGAGAGGGTTGCTTTTGGGACATTTAACTACTTAGTTTTGGGTAACAATGAGCTATTACCTAGTATGTCATATTAATCATAGCTGTTTCGTAAATGTATGATGAAAGAGCTTTCGTGCCCATACAGGCTACATGTTCTGAATAGAACAAATCTAGGATCTAATTATGCACAAACACGCACCATCAAATTTTATATAGCCATTGTAACAAAAAGCAACTCTAATCACAATACATATTAAGTACATTTAGCCATATTGTATAGTTATTTCGCATTGTTAGTGCCTGAGCTGAAGCACTAATACGCTTTTGTGATACGAGCCTTGAGCTACAACAATTACAAATCCACAATATATTAAACAAAAGGTAATTAATATATTACCTTAGCTATAAATGGTTGAATAAAGAGATTGACCAATAAGCAGGAATTTTCTATTTGTAATATACCTAATAAATCAATTTGTAATACTTTCAGGTAATATAGTTATAGGTAAACGGAAAATTAAGCTAAAAGCAGTAAAATTATGAATAATTAAACGCAAGCAAAGCTTTAAAAAAACCGACTTCACCGCTTCATCATCGGAACTATGATCAGATTAGATGTACTAAACACGTATTATTGAAAATATTTCAAGTACTATTAAGATCTTGATCAAATTTAAATGGGACCAATGGGAAAGCAACATCTTACAAACAAAAAAAATATCAAAAACGATTCACGTGTAACGAAGTTATGAGGTTAACACACATAAAAAACTAAATTTAAAAAAATACAGTCGACTTGAGTACCTCCTCCTTTTTTGTGAAGTCGGTAGAAAATGAAAAGACTTGTTCCTAACAAAAGGTAATATGAAACATTACATCACACGAAAGTATGAGTCCGATAGTTTGAAACGAAGAATTTGTAATGAATGGATCTGAACGAAAGATATGTTACTCTAAGCAAGTTTTAGGCGTATTTATATAGATACTTAGGCGTAGATAACATAATCAAGGAACAGCAACGCACTAGCTTATTAAATAAGATCGGCTAATAGGAAAAGCGTATTTCCGGTTTCAAAAATTGCGTCTGGTGTAACCCTGCCTTAGATTTAATGCGTCGGACGTCATAAAGGCTCAGAGATTCATTTTGTAAAGCTCCCGCTGAATTTAACGACTCGTTCAATTGATCGGCTTTAGCTTTTGTAGAGAGTACGTCACATAAATGTGATGGCTTGTTTAGCAAAATTTGATTTATAGGTAGGAATAGAAGTAGGACAGTTCTTTCTCGAACTTTCGAAGATACCTTTACTTTATACTACAAATACATGAAATAATAGGTTTTGAAACAGAATACGCTTTTCCACCAGAATCTCTGGAACTCTACAATTGGTATTGATAGTTTTGAATAGGACTAATAAGACTTAATATCCTATTTAACAAACTAATAATTATCCAAATCAGTTACGTTAAAGCCGGAGAAATTACAAAGAAACTTACACGAAATAATTTAAAAGTAAGGTATGAATGAACAAATAAATTCAATCTCACTTTGAAACTGTAGGTACCTAAATAGGAATAGCTGTTTCCACTTTTTACACCACCTCTAATTCGTTCATCAAAAATATGTTATTGTTAAAACTGTAAGTACTTATAAGAAAAGATGTTACAAAATACTAATAGATTAACAGTTAGCGGACATACCATTACGTAGTGTATTTGTATGCGCTAAAGCATTGACAAGCTAAATTAAATGTAGAGACATAATTTTGACATAAGAGAGACGCGTAATTTTGCAATTACAAAAATAGCAACACAACATGAACCAACAGAGGTTTTGCCGCGAAAGTGAAAAAATGGCGTTGTTGATTTTGTATAATTTTCCAATACCTGTGATTCTTCGAGCGATAATGTAATAATGGTGGACTATTAACCGTTAATACGTAGTAAACGTGCATAAGTGTAGGCAAATAATACCAAGTTGAAAAACGTGATTTTTGCCTTCGTTCCAAAACTCCAATAAAAGTTCTAGTAAAGTTTCTACCACTTTACCAGATCATGACTTGACTATGACTGGACCTTGACTCTCTTACTTGACTTTTCTAGGACTTTTAATATGAAATACACTTGAAATGTATTATTACTTGGCACTGGCTAAATGCACAAGATTGCGAAGCCAAAATAAAGAAAAAAATAAACAAACCAACAAATACAATACAACGTTAAACAACAAGTTTATATATTTTTGTCTTCCGACTCTACAAGTAGATATAGAATATTGTTCAAGTCATCATAGATGACGGACACCATAATTCCGTCATATTATGTTAATTATATGTCAAGTTTATATTACAGTATCTGACAAATATTGAACACCACCGTTTACTCAACGCGGTAAACCAGTGAATAATACTTTATCTTTTCCTTGAAATCAAATCTACCGGACACCATGTTTTGTACTTTATATACTAAATGAATGAAGTTACCAATAATGTTTTTGATAACCCGCGATACAAGTCCTTGTATAATCTTTCTGTGAGTGTGGAAATTGTCTGCTTATTTATAAGTTTTCAACCGACTTCAAAAAAGGAGGTTCTCAACTCGACGGTATGTTTTTTTGTATGTATGTTACGCGATATCTCCGCCAATAATGAATCGATTTTTATGATTATTTTAGTTTGGTAGAATATACTTCAGAAGTGGTCCTATATAAATTTTATCGAATCGGTAGCCAAATCCGAAATATAAGCGATGAAGTCGGTTTTCAAGCTTTGCTCCCTTTTTAATTATTATGGAGTAATGTGTAAGTGATCAGGAATTACTTGTATCTATTTGTGTGAGATATAATTCATTAATTCAATTTAACTTTATAGTTTTTTAGTTTTTATTGCATTTCTCATATCATATTATGTTTAAAAAAATGTTAGGTAATAACTTCCCCACTCTACAGGTATTGTCTTCGGTCTGTAACATACACTTTTTATTAAGTAATGTTGAGTACCTACTTTACATCGACTATAGCATCCTTGATTGTTCATTAATTTTAAGTATGAGATTATTCTTCATAATTATAAACTTTACAATTGTCTCGACAAGTGAAATTGTTATTGTTATTTAAAAATTGTTTCATGTAATTAGTATAGGAGTGACATGTTCCAATTTCAATTCTAAGAAATACCAACAGGCTGGTTTTATTTATAACGCTGTTAGAACTTTAAATCATGTTTATTTATTAAACAGATCGATTCTCCAGCATCAATACAATAACATAAATCCACGTTTATGTGCGCGTCGCATCCATATTTCATATGGTTTTATAATCGTGTCCTTTGATACATAAAATGTATTTAAAACAAGTTGTTTGTGTATGGATGTCTATATTATTATATATAAAAATCAATGCCACTTTTCGTTGTTATTTTATAACTCAAGAACGGGCTCACCTATCCAAACCAATCTACTAAATAGTCCGAACAAAGCCTAAACATTTTTGTTCGGACTATTTAGTAGATAGTTTATGTGAAGTTTGAACAAAATCGGTCGAGTGGTTCTTCATTTATCACACCCGGGCGAAGCCGGGGCGGGTCGCTAGTATAATTATATTTATTTATTCCGACATCTTTATTTATCAATAAGTGTATATCAATTTTCAGTCTTACTCCTTTTCAGTCTTACTCATCATGAGGTGGCCGCATGGGGCCCACAGCAGCATACTAGGTGATCATATTAGGCAGAATATATTAGGCGGTGATCTCTTCCTGCAAAACGTGGTAGACGCCCTGTTCGGCAGCAAGAGATAGTGGCAGACGATGATCTTCTTTTATGAAGCGGTGAAGACGCAGGAGGCAAAAAAAAAGGTCCATATATTAAAAAGAAAAATATTGCTTTTGGCACAGCTTTAACCCGCAGCTCTATTAGTGTACGCACTGAGCTACCCAAGCTCTGCCTTAAGTGACAAAATTATCTCTTCCTTATTATTTGCGTCTAATGCAATATCGTGGGATCAAATCCCTTAGTTATCTCTCACAAGGAGATTTATACGGTAAAACTGTTACTTATTCTGTGATAGCAAATAGTAGACTTACGCATGAAAATGATTTTTACTTTTAATTTTCATTTGATGAAACTATAATTTTTTTTCAAAGTAATTTTACTTGCGCCTCGTAACCATAATAATTAAACGCAAGCAAAGCTTAAAAAAAACCGAATTCATTGCTTTATCTTCGTAAAGTTGGTCAGATATAGAAAAGCAGCAGGAGAGATGTAAAGTAGCAGGCGTGACAATAAAAAGTAGCATGTGATATGATAATTCATTTCATATGATTTTTCATACCATGTTCCTTGCCTAACCCGTACCACATAATTCCAACAGATTAAGCAATAACTTCGTATCGGTATTATAGAATTGAATTGCTCTCATAAATAATACTCATTAATGGCTTAAACTGCTATTTTATACACTAATTGGTGTTATATAAGATTCAACAATAGAGAACACCCACCAAGCATAAGGCGCAGCTTTAACGAAATAATGTTATTATTATATAGGCAGTTATAAAATAACTTTCTAAGTCAATTGACATACATACGACGTTAGTGAAGACGTCTAGAATATTTGGATGGGTAGGTCTATGCCGCGCCGCGAGTCCTGGGTTCGATTCCCGGCAGAAGCACCATTTCCTTCTTATGGGACATTAAACACTAAGCGCGCTCTGCCCTCTATCTCGAAAATGGTTAAAGATGTAAAAATTTTTTTAAAACAATAGTTAAAATTTAATCCTCTACAATATTTAATAGAAATACAAATAGCATAAAACCCATAGAAAGCGAGATATTTGCAATCAATGTGAAAAAATATAATTTTTGACCTTTGTCCTTGGAATATATGTAATCGCGGTCACCCTACGATAAGTAGGTTTTGAGACATGTTTTAGAGTGCCAAAATAAAATTTAATACAACTTTATAGCTGACTATCTTGCATTCCGAGATTCTTGCCCTAATTTGACTAATATAACTAGACTATTTTGTCTAGAGACAGTAGAGAGTGCGCCCGAGTGGCGGGCGCTTCCCCCCGCGCTGCCTACGTTTTTGTATAGGCTATAGTGTAACAAAATATTATATTGACCGGACAGTGCGCACGCACAAATATTAGTGGCTTAGTGGCGACTATGACGCAGCAGCAGGTCAATTTCAACATCAAGTCCCTTAGTCATAGAAGTGATATGGCAACACTATGCTATTGAATTGAAACTACATTAAACATAATATCTTAAGACATTAAATAAAAGGAATTTGAAACTCTAGAAGGCATAATGCATAATCTAGAGTTTCAAATTGTAAAACAAACGACCAAATTAATTACCGAACTGAGTATCATAATACCTTACCATTAACATAGTCGCACATTAAATAATTATTCAATTGTACGCGAGAACTAAAATTTGAAGTTAAGCCTTTTGTAAATAACGCTATAAACACCACACTATTGCATAGCATATCAGATTATACAACTTTGCATAATTAACCCACTTATCTCCACCATTTTCAAAAGGGGGTGGCCAGGGTAAAACAAAAAACAAAATCCTAATTAGTCCTAGATTATCAAAAAATATTGTACACATATTTTTGACTAGCTTTTACCCGCCCCGCGGTTTTACCCGCGTAACTTCCAGATCCGCGGGAGTTCCGGGATAATATGAAGCCTATGTTCTTTCCCGAGCTCTAGACTATATTCTGTGTAGGTACCATATTTAATTTAAATCGGTTCAGTAGTTTTGGCGTTAAAGCGCGACAGACAGGCAGAGTTACTTTCGCATTCATAATATTAGTAAGGATTTTGACAATAAAAAAATAATGAGAAAGATAAAGAGCGTACGAGTTCGGAAGTGGGGGCTCGTAACGTCACGCCTTGGTAAATAGTGTATTGAGGCGTAAAGTCACGCAGAATTTCGATTTCCTATATTATCGTACTTTTTTAAAAATACGTGTCCAACATTTTTTGATAATTAATTTCTAAAGAACGGTGTAATTAGAATTTTTATGGCATCTAGTCTATTACCCATCCTGCTCACAAATTTCACAAGAATCGGTTGAGAAATGCGGCCTGTAGAGGCAAACAGCCGAAATTCCATCATCATTCAAATAATTATTTTTTAAAATAGCAATAAATGGCATGCAAGAAATCTTTTTGCTGGCTCTTAATTATTTTTATTTTCGATAAGCAAACCTTTGACCACTGACGATACGGTCGATGATGGTCACGTAAAAAAAGGATTCCCACGAAAAAGAAAATTGTTTCTCAAATGCACACATGCTCAAATCTCAATGAAATAGTTATAACAAACACTGTTCTTAAGGTATCAGGAACTTACGTCATGCTTTGATATGTCTTGAGGGTAAATCAACATTATTAACTTACAACACGCAATTAATATAAAATGCAAGCAACTTCAAGATTTGCCTTCTGGAACGAATTCAATCATACTGTCATACTGGAAGAACTTTATCGTCCTAACGTATAATTATTTTAATATTATTTTGATTTTAAATATTTAACGTTATAGAAGAGGGAATAAACATACACACAAATTTTAACATTTGTAATTAATAGGATTATTATGATAATAATTTTAGTATATTTAGTTATGTTATGGAAACCTATTTATAATTTTCATAACGCTATAATGTAATTAGTTATAGTTATTTATTGTGTATCAAGCATCTGTGGGTAGAACGAGAGGCAAATTTAATTTGATAACCAATGTTGGGTTACCGTTACCACTAACCAAATATTATTACTTCAAGATATTATATAGGATAATTAAACGCAAGCAAAGCTTAAAAAACCAACTTCAACGCTAATAATTTGGTTTTAGCTGGATCGATTTCGATTTATATGGGACCACCTCTAAAGTATAATCTACCAAACAAAAAAACATCAAAATCTATTTATAATTGGCGGATTTATCACGTCACATACATACAAAAAAACCATACAGTCGAATTGAGTACCTCCTTTTTGAAGTCGGTTGAAAATCTCGTACATATTATTTTCAGTCATTTACACCCAAGTCATAATAATTATGAATTAAATCCGTAATTAAAAATATATAATAGTCATTTTAAAAATTCAATTTTACAACACGCAGTTACGAGTAAACTCGTACATTGACATCATCACTTAGTAATACTAGTCGTTCGCGCCGAACTGAGATCTCGCGCCATTTTGCTTCATAGAGAAAAACTTTTGAGGTTACTTGCTTGTAACTTTTTTCTATGTAATAATTGTTTAATTTTTGTATTTGTTTTACAAGTACAGGATATAACAGATATTGTACATAAGTTTCTGTGTTCAGTGTGAAGCCGTTTTTAAGATAGACCCCGGGACAAAATAGGTCTAAAAACAGTGACTTTGGTGCCGTCCAAATCGTTATTTTCCAACATAGATTTTTTTGAAAACCGGTTTCGTACTCTACTTGTCATGCCCTCTTCAACGACACTCTACATAGATATAAAATGTTTAAATATTTTGCTCCCCATTTACTCGTATATGTATAGTTTTAATGATTATTAATTTATATAATTTTTAAATGGTTTAGTATTTTAATACTTTAATATTTTAATTAATTTATATAATTTGAAATGGTTTAAAAAAGTTTTTGAATTTTGTTACCAAAAAGGTCTTGTCACACTTAAGCGAGAATGCAAACTTTCTAGAAAAGGGTATGGAATGTATGGATTCCTCTGGTTGATTGAAAGAGCCGTGCCTGATAAGGGTATATTCTGGAATACCGTTAAGCACAACTTACTTTCATGTGGATTCTATTTTGAACGAACATGATAGTTTTGTTCTTAAATACATTCCAAAGCTTTTGAACTTTGGCTGTTTTGTATGAATGTAATTAAGTAAATAATTAATTACATAATTATTCTGTACAAAGTGTATGTGACTGAACTCCTCCTAAAGGTCTGGACCGATTTTTGTGTGTCCAAGTCATGAATGGTTTAAATTCACAATTAGAATCGATAAATAATGATTTTTTGTATTAATATATTTATTTTAGATTTTACCGATATTTATAATAAAGAAAAATATAATAAAGAAGAATATATTATTAGATGTGCCCCGCGGTTTTACCCATATTAATCAGGATAAATAGTATCTGTTGTGCTTTTGGCATAGAATATACAAAGTCGTTTTGCCGTTACTCGTCAAGTTTTTGAGTTGACATTATAAGATATATCTCATCGTAAAAACATGTGTATAATAACATATTTTTATCATCTCCCTTTGGTTGTCTGGAAGAAATCGCTTTGAGCGATAAGACCGCCTTTAGTGCTCCTATGTTATATTTAAGATTTCTTTAAGGCGACGCGTGACCAAAATGCTGGCACTTATTTGGCTCAACGTATTAGCATTGCAATTCAGAGAGGCAATGCAGCCAGCATGATGGGAACGCTACCCACTGGTAGTGGGCTTGAGCACTTGAGTTACCTATAGGCTCGATGGCTTGTAGGTAACTTGGCTCTTTGCTGTATATAGTTTTGGTTTAGTTTTAGGAAATATAGGCAATTGGCCCGTAGATTGGACTAACATAGCAATGTATTTATTTTGACAAAAAAAAAAGATTTCTTTGTAAGTGTTATTTTTTGGTGTGCAAATAAAGAATTTATCTATGTATCTATAATTAGCTGACATTGGTATCTTAGATGCGTGGGCTAATTCTTACATCAATCGATTTGTCTAAATCTTGCGAATGTCCCTAAAGGCATGACAGTAGGTAATCAAAATTCAATATGGCGACAGCCAACGCGCCATATTGCGAAATGTCAAAAATAAAGTCAACGTACTTTGTAAAATGGGTTGTCATTGAAAAGGTATTTGATGATGATTAAAATCTTCTTTAGTGTTTTCATTTCGATTGTCCATTTAGGACCTATATCGATTTAAAGTTGGTTTGTATTGTACAGAATACCGACATGCCCCGCGGCGGTGGGTGGCGGTAATCAGCCATCTCTAGCGCATACCACGCGGCGCCTTGCATATCTACGGATAGGCAATACTTTATACTTCCTCAACTACTTGTAGGCAAAGATTACTCGACAAACCTCACTCTACTCTTAGACAAGTGTAATTTGCTTTAGCTAAGATGTGTATTTTGACTTGAACAGGTGTACGTATATACAGGTATACTGAGATCTCAGTAAGAGCAATTAATAAACAATAAATAGTAGTGGGACTTCAAGATACAAGGCTCAAACGTGAAGAGTCTGAATTTTCGCTACCAATTTACGGTGATGTGTGATGGAAAGTTGCTACGTAGACCATGTTTACCATCAATGGTATAAAAGTTCAGCAGTAATCGCCTAGGCTTTGGCAGGCCAAAACTGTATAACAAAGATATCTAAATATATATAACTCAAAGGTGACAGACTGACTGACTGACATAGTGATCTATCAACGCACAGCCCAAACCACTGGACGGATCGGGCTGAAATTTGGCATGCAGATAAATGTTATGGCGTAGGCATCCGCTAAGAAAGGATTTTGATTAATTCTACCCCCAAGGGGATAAAATAGGGGATGAAAGTTTGATGTACTTCTTAACGCAAGCGAAGCCGCGGGCAAAAGCTAGTATTCTATATACCTAAGTATTTAATTTAAAATCATATATGGCACAATAGTTGCATTATTAATATTTTTATTTATGTAATACTTTTGCAAAAAACAACAGTACAAGGAGGACTTAATGCTAGAATAGCATTTTCAAATTTTTCACAAAAAATAATTATCAATTTCTTTTTCAAATCAAAACGTTATAAGTACTCTAACTCCTTCATCACAACTGTTAAGGTAGCTGCCCTTCACGCCCCATCTCAAATTACCAATGCTTATAGCACTAGCAGGCTTTTCAACTTAGTATTTATATGGACCTGTTTTCAGAATTAATATACCATTAGGTACAGTTACCTACGACCTACGATCGACGATAACATTTTAATACCCAATAAAATTAATATTAACAGAATCCCGCCGAGTTTAATAAATAACATTTGTCGGTAATTACTAATTATTTATAGCTTAGCTTTTTATTTAACTAACATATTATTATAAGCTCTTTATTTTACTGTCATCGTTTCATCCTTTCAACAAACGTCATCCATTTATGGTTGATATACCTCCGGTTCGCTCGAAGCGTTTTGCTTCTACGTTTGTCATCCGTACTGCGAAGGAGTGGAATTCATTGCCCGCGTCTTTGTTCCCCGAACGGTATTATTTGGGAGTTTTCAAGTTAAGAGTGAATAGGTATGTTCTAGGCAAGCATGCTACATCTTTGGCCGCATCATCACTTTCCATCAGGTGAGATAGGCAAGCATTTGACGCTTGCCTATCGAATGTATAAAAAAAGGTTTATGAAATTAGTGACAACTTAATTTTATGTTTAAATTAGCATTAATTTATTTATCCATTATAATAAAATATCAGTTCATTATATTTTAAAAATAAACGTATCAACGTTATCTGTTAAACGTTATTATAACCAATATTTATTGTGAAACGATGCATACAATTATTTTGCAATTATTATACATACTCAAGTCTCCGGATATTCCGTTGTAGGTCTTTAAATTAAAGTAAAAAACGCAAGCGCAAACAAACAAAACCGTTCACACTCACAGCCCCTCAATAAGTACAAAGACTTATCGTGGGTGCCTAAATCGTACATATTCAATCACCTACAGAACCAGAAGCACAAGTGTCAGTTAATTGTGCGCTTGCAGGGAATCGAACCCACGCTGCACCAACTGGATCGTCGGTTTTAAATAAAGTTACAACATAAATTAAGTTTATTCTCTGCGCATTCAATTTCACACTGTTTAAATAACATAAACGCTTTCACACTCACAACCCCACACCAACTTCGATAACTGGTGTAGTGGGTGCTGGAACGATTCACATCACACACACACAAACACAAGCAGAACCAGAAACACAAATTTTCTTTGGGGAGAAAACTTGTGTTTCCGACGGGAATCGAACCTGATACCTCTGCTTAGAAGGCGAACGCATACCCCTAAGCCAATGAGCAGTTAATAAAATAAAACGTACAATCGCAGAGAAAAAAAAAACATATTAAATAATCATATTAATTATCTTACCATCAGGTGAGATGGTGGTCAAAAATTTGCCTATCTTAAATAAAAAATAAGTAAGTACAACCTGGAACAGATCGATGTTCTTAATTAAAGGCTATATTAGGCTAAGAAGTCAGTAACATGGTCATTGCGACCATAGGTGACCACGATTGTTATTGACTGTGGCAGTGTGCAATTATTTGAACTTAGTCACAGGTCGGTTGAGGTCACAGTGTAACATGGAGACAGTGACTAAGAATCCCACGCCGCAGTTACTTTGCTCGAACATAATCGTAGTTGTCAATTTGAAAGCACGAAGTACAACATTCATAAAATAAACTTGAACCTGTGGGTCAAATAGCAAGATTTCTGAGGGTATGGTATTTAAGAGATAGAGCTGCATTTGTTAGAGAAAATGTGTTATTATTAAATATTTGTAAGCAAGCTAAGGGAGGTAGGTAGGCAGTTACATATTATAAAAACACATTATTGACGTATACTTGTTGTGCCCCACACACCCCTTCCCTTCACCCCTGGGAAGGAAAGGAAGTGGCAGGCATTTTCCCCCCACAAAAAAAAAGGTTCTACTGTATTCTTGTTTTAAATCAGGTATTTTCGTGCTGTTTTCTTAAAATTAACATACCATTTTGATTGACCTAGACATTCCAGTAGAGTTGCGATGGCCATGGTCTCTATTATATTAGCGTAGATGTAAAAATAAATTAAATAAATCCTTTAATAGATAGCAGATATTCGAATAAATATACTTTATAGCTATATATTGATAAATTTAGCAAGGAAAATTATCGCTTGAGGCGGGGTTTGAACCCGCGGCCTTAGGGTGTCATGCCTTATTGCTCTAACCGCTGAGCTACCCAAGCCCTGCCTGAAGCGATAAAAATTATCCTTTCCTTATTATTAACGTCTTACGGGGACGGGGTCAAACCCCGCCTCATGTGATATTGTTTGTTTTCTAAATTTATCAATATAGTTCTGCCTAGCATGGCTATAAATGCTATATAAACAAAATCAAAATCATTTAGCCTTGGAAGCGTAATGGACAGACAGTTACTTTCGCATTTATAATTTTAGGGATTTCCCAATGTGTAGTTACATCACGTTTAGTCTATAAAATTATTGACTCCTGTCTCATAGTACACGATGCTGAGGTCGGTTAAGGTGCTAAATGTATTTATAAGGATGTTAGATATTTTATTGTTAAATAAATAGCAATTTCGCGCCGGCGCCATGGGTGTGTCAACACAATCGAAACCACTTCTACGAATCACAGATGAATAATAACTGTTTGGTAATTTCAAAATTGCTAATTTTATTATGGAGATTATTTAATTGCGTCGAGATATTTTATCTAACAACACTGTCATTGTTGGTTAGTTATTCTTTATTATATATTATATTTTTGTTTATCAATGCATTATATTTTTTTCAGACCAATTGTTATAAAACACTTGCGTGTTTTGTTAAATTGATCAAAATGAGTCCCATAACCATAAATATAAATAGTGAGAAAATATAAAGAGATCTTCAAAGAAATGCATTGCCACAAAAGTTTGAAAAATTTTACCTTAATCGGATGCCAATGGAGTGATAATATTATGTTCGCCAAGTGAAAGTAAAATGAATTACAAATACGAACCGAATATGAAAAGGACAACTCATTATCAAGAAAACAAACATACTCCCCGATATGTGTTTTGTGGCTCTTTATCGACCAAATATTTGTTAGGATATTATCAGGCTGTAATCATGGTGCTATGATAATGCCATTCAATTAAAATGTCGACTCAGGCAGGGAGTTTCAATAAATGTAGAAGCAAAATGCTTCGTCCGCATTTGTGGAATATCTACCATGTGCCGGTGCCGGTTAGCAGTCTGCTTGTTCGATGATAGAATGGGGATGGGAGAACTAGATCGTGTTATACCTTGGCACACTCTCCTGTATCTGATAAAATACTCTTGGCTCTTTGCTCAATGGTATCAAGAGCCTCAAGCTGGTACTTAGCTGAACTGTCCAAAAGACTTGATAACTAAATTACAGATAATGAAATAATTATGGGATTAGACCAATTCAAAACAAACGTTGTTCATTGCAAAAGCTATCTAAATCAATTTACGATATACGATACATACCCAAAAAGAAAAAAAAACAGCTATAGTTAGTCAAAAAGAAAAAAACATATATTTAGTCAAATTTAGCACAACATCTATACTAATATTATAAAGAGGTAAAGTTTGTGAGTTTGTGAGGTTGTAGTGGGTAATCTCTGAATCTACTGAACCGATTTTGAAAAATCTAATAGAAAGCCACGTTATTTATGAGTGTCATAGGCTATGTTTTTTTTTACCCGGGCGACGCGACGCCGGGCAGGTTAGCTAGTATTTTATAGTCATCAAAAAGCTATAATTCCTTCTCCACAAATATTTATGAACTACGAAATCGTAAACGAAATAATTCCGAGACAAAATTACACCTACCTACTGGTTAACCACTATTTCAACGGACAATTTTACAGATGTGCAAAATTATGCAACCTTCAGCAACCGACCTGAATGAAAATTGCTAGCCGCAGGTTTTACAATAGCCTAGTAACAAAGGGCAAGGTACGAGCTGTAAACTCTTTAACGAGCAACGTAGGTCATTATCACGTTATAAATAGACAGCTAGTTGAACCTCTGCTCAATGTTCAAGATACTGGCAGTGAAAGGTTAAAGGTTATCATTTGAAAATGGCTGGATGAAAAATTGCCGGGTGCTTTAGATTAGGTAGGTACAATAATTTTGAAGGTAAGCAGAAACTCAGAACCACGAGCTGTAAACTCTTTAATGAGCAACGTAGATCATTATCACGTTATAAATATACACCCAGTTGAACCTTTGCTCAGTATTTAAGATACTGGAAGTGAAAGGTTATATGTTGTTCTTTTGGATATAGCTGGAAGAAAAACTGCCGAGTGCTTTAGATTTGGTACATACAATAATTTTCAATGTAAGGTAAGTAGAAACTCTGAACTTACTAAAACCTCTACTAAATGTTCAAGATATTGGCGGCAAAAAATTAAAGGTTGTCCTATGAAAATGGGTGGAAGATAAACTGCTGGGTGGCTAAGATTGGGTACTTACAGTGACGTTACGGATACGGTGCGTAACAGTTAAGGTATAAGGTAAGATGAAACTCTGAACATACTAGGGTAGGTTCAGAGTGATGCGATGCTCTATGGTATATACTTCACTATTGAAAACTTGCTTGTCAATTGGAATAGCTTAGCAGTCCTTGTGCTAGAATATTTTAAGCCGCTAGATGACTCTCCATTGGCTAATTGTAAGATTTTAGCCAGTAGATTTTAGCCCAATAGCCAAGTTGTAAAAAAAAAATTTCTTACTACGCGATCGTGTCACACTTTACTACTACTAGCATTTTTACTGCAAACTTAAGGCCTATTTGATAACCGATAGTTGAGGATTGTATATTTTTTTTTGTTTCCTGATCAGTATTATACTCTAGAAATATAATTCAAAGTGAACAATTTCCTTCTAAGAAGTTTTGAATACGTCCTCACTCAGCCTTACATAGTCTCTTTGATAGTTTTAAATATCTATATTACTAGTCCACAATGTCCACACAACAAATATTTGAAACTTTTCATCTAATTTTATTGCAACCATAAATTTAATGTGAACGACGGCAAAACAAATAGCTTCAGTTTTAGCTGTTACAGAATTGAATATATTATGTGTCAGTTTGGTACCACAGTTTATAGACAAGGAATTAATAACTTTAGTGTCATTATCATTTTCCTGACCTTATTCATGTTTCCAACACAACATGTTTTCTTCTTCTTCTGTTAGACGTCATCTCTACACTCACTTTTATCTAACTCATGTCATATTTTTCACTTTTCACATTTTTTTTTTGCTTTACCTTACTTTTATATCTATACCATCGAGATAGGAAACAAACCTACGTTTAGCTACAACATCCTTGATCTATACACATCCCTACCTAGCATTCCTCTCATCAACATTTTCACTATTGTCATTGTCACATTAAGACGACACAAGTTGTCAGTTTCAGGGATCCATAATTAACACATGTGTACATGTATCTTATTTTAATAGTTTACATACACAACAGAAAAAAGAAAGTGTAAATCCTGTTTTGTAAGATTTTTTGTTTTTTTTTTGGCACATCGTTTAGATTTTCTTTAATGTGCTTATTTCGTATTAAGTGAATTTTTAGTATTATATTCTGTTCCACACATAAATCTCTACATTCACATCTTCGTTGCGTGCATGCTTCTCATGCTCATTTGTTTGGACTCTGATATTATTATAACTATTCTATATTACAGTTATGATTTCTTCAACAAAAACGAAAATATTCCAAAATAAAACTGCACGTATCTTCAACAAATTTCCATATAATTGTTTAACCTGGTTTATATTGGTGAAAGGACTTTACTTAGAGTTTGCCACCAAATAATCCACTTCTAGACGTAGTATGCAAAGAGTATTTTACATTGAAGGGCATGTATCCAGTGAAAATTCGTAGGTGGCGAGCGCAGTGCCTTGTCGCGCAGCTTTTTGAACTAGTTCAGATTAAACCTCTGGGTGTCACATATCATGAGGCTGAGCGAATAACTCGTTCCTTCTCTCAATTATATAATAAAAAACATACAGTTTTAGAAAAAAACAATTCTACATATTATAATTCCCTTATTTCATGTTCTCCAATATGTCAGTTATTACACATTCCATGTTTATAAAAAAGGCATTGGCTATGACTTTGCTTGCATAATAAGATTATTAGTTTTTTTCCGTATTTAATTATGTTTTACATTCGTTATTTATGTGCCACATTCAATACAGTTTTAACTTTTAAAAAGTTGTTCAGAGTTTTCGAATACCACCACTATTGTGCGTATTGCGTACACATACTTAAAAGGTGCTAAGATCAAAAGGTGCATCGTTAGTCATGACTCATGTTCTACAAATCACAAATTGCAATAAACGACAGAATAATTGCATAAGTAAATGTAATTATTCTAAGAGTTGAACGAGAGTTTTTTTTTTTTTTTTTTTTTTTTATGATATATAGGCAAGCATTTGACCACTATCTCACCTGATGGGAAGTGAAGATGCGGCCGAAGATGTGACATGCTTGCCTAGAAGATACCTATTCACTCTAGACTTGAAGACACCCAGATTGTACTGTTCGGGAAACAAAGACGCAGGCAATGAGTTCCACTCCCTCGCTGTACGGATGATAAACGTAGAAGCAAAACGCTTCGAGCGAACCGGAGGTACGTCAACCATATAAGGATGACGTTTGATAGTCTGTCTTGTTGTTAGATGGTAAAAAGGGCAAGGGGGAATTAAATCATGCAATTCCTGCGCACACTCTCCAAAATGCAAACGGTAGAATACCGATAAGCTTGCGACCTTACGTCGATGACCAAGACTCTGCAACCTAGACTCGACTAGCTTATCATCGCCAATGAGCCTTTTAGCTCGCCGGTCGATGGACTCAAGAGCTTCAAGCTGGTACTTAGCGGATCCATCCCACAGGTGGCCGCAGTACTCCATACACGATCGGACTTGAGCTTGATACAAATTAAGAAGCTGCCCTGGTGTGAAGTACTGCCTAACCTTTGCGAGGATACCGAGTTTCTTAGCGGCCAGCTGAGCTCTGGCTTCGATGTAGGTACCAAAGTTAAGGTTCGACGATAAGGAGACGCCAAGAAGCTCAAGTTTATTAGCTATCGGTATTGGTACATTTTGGAACGTCGGAGATAGGTTAAAAGGTCTCCGTTTAGCGGAGAAAAGACACGCCTGAGTTTTGGACGCATTAAAGCGAACCAAGTTGGCTTCGCCCCAATCGGCCACGGCCAACAAGCTCGAGTTTAATCGACCTATCATTTCCTCTCTTTGTGACTGGACTTGTACCTCACCGACTCGTTTGTTAATAGAAATGTAAACTAGAGTGAATTTGCTCACGTTGAGAATAAACTTTAATGCTTAGGGATGAAAATTATGTTGATATCGCGAATCAAATCCGGTACCTGGGGGACAAAAGGATAAGACTTACCTACTTGCTTTTACAGGTTCTTCGAATCCTACAGACATTCAAACATGTAAATTAACTTTGGGAAAAAACAAAGAAATACTTGATAAAAAAAAATGACAACCACTTGGATTTATTTTTAAATCAACATGTTACAATACTTTTATTAGTTTGCATGCTGTGAACAAGAACCAACAAACTTACATACATACAGAGCTAAAATCCTAACCCTCTTTTTTGCTTCGCCGAACCCGAGTAAAAAATATTAGCGAAAGCTGGCAAACAAAGCAATCGACAGAAATTGAGACATGCCTTCCATTGTCACCACAAAATGTGAGCAATAACTCAGACAATACAATACAGTAGAAACAATAATGCCGACCACACATTATCAATCAAGCAGCTGAGCATCCTTGAAGCGCGCCTGTGTCAATACGAACCATGCAAATTGGGACAATTACCTACTATATGCCTATAATCTATGTATCTGTGCTGCTATGGAACCTAGATCTTTGACTGTTATTGAGCTTTTGTTGGGAATGAAATGTTTCTGCCTGTCAATAAAGAAATTTGTAATGGTTTTGTTGTGACATACATTGATAATCGCATGGCAACTCTAGCTTTTGTAGCTTCTGAATTTGGCAGGTTTTTGCTTTCTGCGCCGTGATCTTATGTTTAATTTAGGAGCATAATTTTCCTTCCCATGGGACTTTTGTGATTCTGGTTACGTTACATTTTTACGCATTTTTAGAGATGTTTCGATATCACCATATCACACCCTGGAGCATGCTCAGTAAGATATACATTTTACTTGGTTCTTGAACATGCATGAGTATCAGCCAATAATAAAAAGCCTTATCGCCCCCACTCAGAATAAGATAACCGATATTACCGTTATAAATCTCTTAAACATTAACATAAACGCTTTCACACTCACATCCCCACACTAAGTCCGATGAGTTGTGTCGTGGGTGTCGGAAACATTCATATCTCACACACAATCACAACCAGAACTAGAAACACAAATGTTCCTTTGGGAGAAAACTTGAGGTCCCGCCGAAAATCCAATCCGATACCCCTGCTTAGAAGGCAAACGTGTGGTCCCGCCGGGAATCGAACCCGATACCGAACCCCTTAGAAGGCGAACACCCACCCAACTAAGCCATCGGGCAGTTCAAATTTAACTTTATCTTAAATAACTTATATAGTAATTAGGATACATACCTTACAAGCTCCACCAACACACATGGCTCGGACCCCCGGCTTGGTGCAAGGAGTACCGTCAGATACAATGGAGAGCGACGCGTAGAACTGCTGTCCTAAAGGACGGCAGTTCAGTAGGCACGGGTGGTCTCCTATCAAAGATAATAGGCGATTAATTATTGACTATTGGGACCTGTGGAATCTAAAATCAAAAATTGTATCCACATAGACCCAAAGTGGCACTAATGAAAATGTGACTCTGATTGCATGATTCCCGAATTACAAATACAGCCATCTCGAGAAGTACCCGGTAAGAACCCTGTAGGCGATATCTTTTCCATTTTTTGTTGCAAATAATGCTCAGAAAACCTACCTATTTGCAGTAGCTATATATATAATAAACTTTCTTAGAAAACGGGACGGCTCCTAGTACGGGATACCACTTATGTTGATTTGTCACATTAGCGCCGTCGCATGACAATAGAATCATTAACTTTCATGAGTGCCTCTTTGGGGCCCATGTGAATAAATGATTTTAATTTTGCATCTTCCAGAAGCGATGCTATTGTTCAGGCGCGCCACGAACCAAGCAGAAAATCTCAAACATTGCAAATAATTCAATATTCCATCTTGAATGGTGTTAAGTTTGTGCCGTTTGTGGTAGAAACAATGCCCCTGAATGCAATTTGTAAAAAAAATGCTTGATTTTTTATAACCGTCCACCTGCCTGACGTCTTGCCTTGAGAATACTTTGAGACTTTTGAGACACGGTAGCCTCATTATAGTTGATCAACAGGGACACCACCTAGATCTTTTACCGCTCATATTGTCGTCAGTATCATTAATGCAATGCAGAAACATAATTCCAGTAAACGATGTCAAACTTCAAAAGCTTTTTAGAATTTATTGTAGTCTTATAATGCAGTCTTATAAGGGTTGATACTGTGGTATAAAATGCGTAGCATATTATGTAGCACGTTAACATCTGAGAACTTACTATTGAACAGCTCAGACGGGGTGCTAGAACCATATATCGTTTTATGGTATCTTGGATAGTTCGTGGGAAATGCACAATACGCCCCAAGCAGAACCTCAATGAAGGTGTTATTAACCCCATCACAAATTAGAATTAGAATATATGTACCGTCGATATAAGGCACCCAAGTGTAGAATCGTCCTCTAAACGGTTTTCTATCGTAAACTGCGCATTGTTCGGCTCTCACGTCTCTTAGGCTTCCAGGGCAAGGCTGCAACAAAAACATATATAAGTGAGTAAACGACATAAGCAGACGATGTTACACTCTTTACCACGCACCAAGTATGAATATTTAGAAGCCGCAGGTGTCGGAAACGTCACTGATCACGCATATAATTCACATTCTGAACCAGAAACACAAGATTCCGTTGGTGAGATATATTATGTATCAAGAATTTAACTCCGTACCCGTGGCGTTTAAAACTAGAGGCTAAACCCGCCTAACTCAATAGTAAAACATAAAAATCTGTTTGACGGAAGCGACAAAATAATCCATATATTAACGAACACAAAATTTCACGAGAGTTGAGAAATGCGATCTGTAGAGGTGAACAGCCGGACATCCGGACGTACGAAAGCATTTTTGCCAAAGCTGAAACGGACACGCTTTGGTCGCGCTGTCCGCTCGGTCAACTAGGGATTGTGAAAATCCTTCGTTTATTTTAAAAACATGAATATTATAAAAGACCAAAACTCACGAAACAAAATGCATGCAATTATATTACTACGTAATCTATAGTTCATAATCTTTGTTAGTCAAATTGTAGTAATTTAATATGAAACGAATTTTATTCTAGCACTTCGTCGTAAAACAACATACAAGTGAAGCTAACGTAATTACGGTTTCGGCAATTTAACTGCAACATATGTCAGCATTAAATACATACAATATCTATCTTATGTAACACTTCTTCTGCCTATGAGTATACATTCAAATAAATTAATCGAATGAAAACGAACTAATTGAATAGAACAATGGCACCAGGAAACACAGCGTCCATATAACTCAGTTTGAGCCCATTTTATGGGCGGATTATGAGCCACGAAAGATAAGTACCAGCTCTGCGGCACAATTTTATTGCGCGATCAATAATGCGCATACTTTTTACTGTTTTATGAGTGGATTATTAAGTACTAACTTATAGTTAATGTCAAATGATTCTAGTTATTGTACCCTCTTAAAAACGTTCTTTAATGTTTTCAGAGTCTCTAATCATAAGAAAATAAATAGTACTGTCATATTTTTGTATTTTTGCTTATTAAAAAATTGGTGCAAGTCATTAGAATCAATATTTAATATGACAAATTTAAATAATATGAAAATAAAATTATAAATCTCCGCCATTATGGTAAAACAAACATAGGGGGTCTAATGGATGCGTAAATATCCCCCGTTCCACTTCTAGACGTAATCCATTTGTGATTAATCAGCCTGTATCTACATAATTATGCATTTTTCCTTCTCCACACAGAAAGAAACACTAAAATGTTAACTTTGACATGTGTGATAGAATCATAAATAGTTACTCTATTAGATCAAAGTACGAATCTAATGGGCTATAAAAATTATTTATTACGACCACCGTGGGAAAGCCGAATTAATAACTCAATGTTTGTACAGAAGTTATATCAATACAATCGTAAATAATCGAGATTTTCTATCGAATAGGTCAAGTTGCATTGAATAGAACGGTTTATCATATTAATCAAGATAATGTGGGTTAACGCCATTGCCGTAAGATGAGACTAATCTGTAATTTAATATAATTTACTAGCCGTGCCCCGCGATTTCGTCCGCGTTTATCAAGTTAAGGTATAAGCTATGTTCAAATTTCACCTAAATCCTTACAGCCGTTACAGCGTGAAGAGAAAACAAACACACTTACACAAAAAAAAAAGCTCATTTCATTTGTAGTTACTACAAACCTATTAAAAATGCTTAATTATAATATACTAGCCGTGCCCCGCGGCTTCGTCCGCTATTATCGAGCTAAAAAGTAGCCTATGTGTTAATCCTAGGTATAATCTATGTACGTTCCAAATTTCATCCAAATCCGTTCAGCCGTTAAAGCGTGAAGAGGGAACAAACATACTTACACACTTACACACTTACACACAAACTTTCGGATTTATAATATTAGTAGGATTTTTATTTTTAAATCATCAATCAATCATCATTTAGTGAAGCCTGTTTGACACATCTAAGTATATATGAGACAAGTAGCACATACCATTAGATATCGCAAATCTTTACCTATGTGCTTTTAAAATGATCTTCATGATGATATTAATGTCTCTATTGAAGTTTTCCTTTCTAACAAAGATTGCCACAAAATGTGGGCATGGTTTTTAATTTATTTGCTATGCATAGGAAGCATCTGACACATTTCCCAGGCAAAGCCGTGTCGGGTCAGCTAGTAGCAAATATGGAGAATATTCGGAAGGTCGTCACAGCCTAAACAAATATTCTATCTCTAAACAATTCATAACAAAGCTGATTTAGGCGGATCTGAAACTCATGCATGACAAAAGGGGTTTATATCAAAGAGACATTATATTTAAATATCTAGCAAAATCTAAACGTATAAAACTATTGAACTTAATTTATAAAAAACACACAATTACACTAAGAAAAATGTCTCGCTAGAAGAGAATAGAATTATTTTTATTGATAAACTCTGTTCATTTAGGTATTTCAAGTAAATAAATGTTGTTTCAACAGCCTGTTACATTCAAACAGACACAAATAATAGAATTGTAATTAATTTGCCACAATAACGTTACATAATATATATACATATATATCGAGACAGACTCTTAAGCGACACCGCTATATGGTTGATATTCCACAAATGCGAACGAAACGTTTTGCCTCCACATTCATTATGCGAACTGCAAAAGAATGGAATTCCTTACCTGAGTCTGTGTTCCCTGATAAATACAATATGGGAGTCTTTAAGTCGCGAGTGAATAGGCATCTTCTAGGCAAACGTGCTCCATCGTCGACCGCATCGTCACTTACCATCAGGTGAGATGACGATCAAACGTTTGCCTATATTAAATAAAAAAAATAAAATTAAAAAAAATAACTTATTAAAATGTATATAATGTCTCACGAAGAGAAAAATGTTGACTTCAGTGTTGCTGTTACTATTTGGTGATAACTAGATTTTTTTGTAAATATAACGTAATAAATGTAATTTTGATTAGAAAATATGTTTCTAAGAACTTTAGTATCCTAGTAACCCTTTTTTTTTCCGTATACACACGATATCAATTCAGTACAGTGGTGTAAACTAACAGTTGTGGGTAAAACGATACCTGAATAACAAGAGCCCGCATTATTAAGGGAATGTCCATTTAGAGGTATGAGATAAAACTCTAAACGGGCGTTTCCCTAATACCCCCTGGGTAGGAATTAAAATACCTCCCGCATGAGACGCAACAAGCTTCAAAGATCTAACGCAGAACTTTGTAGTTCAAATATTCATTATTGTTAGAGGTAGGTATAGCAGACAATTTTATTAAATTTGTCATAGGTTCTGCTTGGTATGTCGTGTAATCCACAGTAACATTGTATTGAGATATTTTTTCACATACATTTTATAAAGGCTGAAGTTTGTGAGTGTGTTTGTATGTTTGTTATTTCTTCACGCTCAAACGGCTGGACCAATGTTGATGAAATTTGGTATGGAGGTAGCTGACATCCTGGATTAACACATAGGCTACTTATTATTTCGGAATTTCCACGAGCCTGGGACTTACGCGTGTAAAACCGCGCGGTGCAGATAGTATCATATAATCCACATTAACATGGTAAGAAAGAAAGAAATAAGAAACTGAATTCCTTATTAAGTTTCTTATAATATTTTTTAATTCTAATAATTATATTGAGATATTTCTTTATACTTTGGAAAGATCTCTCAAATCTCTCGTCAGCAGACACTTCGACGAAATACTTAACCGAACGAAGCAAGGTCTCTAAGTCGACTTGGGTGATACAGCGCTTTGTCCATCCGTTCGTCCGTCCGTTTTTCTTAACTAATAATTGTTTGTTTTTAGTATGTATTATTTAAGTACAAGATATAAGTAAAATTATATATAAGTAGCAACTTTGTAAATAAAGCCGTTTTAAAGATAAACCCCGAAACAAAATAGGTCTAAAAACTACATTCTCTTAAACTTTGCTGTCCTATAGAAATGTTATTTTCGAACGTGGATTTTTTGGAAAACGTTTTCGTACTCTTCTTGCAAGGCTCTATTCAAATATACAATCACGGGCTTAAAAAACATCGCTTGTTTTATGGTTTAGACGCTAAATCTCTGTTAACAAGTCTACTTAGTAGTAAATATTTTCTTTTTACCTCAATATTACATTCTCGGTATCTCCTTGCCTCCCCAAAACAGTCACTTGATCGGATTTGTCTGGACACTCGCACCGTCACTATAGGTGGTGGTAACGTGCCGTCGGCAGGGGGTAGTGACCTGGAACAAAAAACATAATAAACTGAATTAACTGATCCACCAGAAAATTATAAAGGTATGATACGACTCAAAAGGACATCATAGAACCACCAGACAGACTGCATTGCGACACCGATACATGGTGGATATTCCTCAAATGCGCACGAAGCATTTTGCTTCCACTTTCATGATGCGCACTGCAAAGGAGTGGAACTCCTTGCCAGAGTCTATGTTCCCAGATAAGTACAATCTTGGAGTCTTCAAGTCGAGAGTGAATAGGTATTTTCTAGGCAAGCGTGCTCCATCGTCGACCGCATCGTCACTTAACATCAGGTGAGATTGTGGTCAAATGTTTGCCTATCACAGTTAAAAAAAAAAGGTCGTAGAAAATACAAGTCGGTGATACTAAAATTAGAAACAAATTAAATCTAACCCTGCGCGTATTAATCTATCAGTAAAGAACTATTATTTTTTTTTATATCACAACTAAGCCATATACCATGTAAGCTAGTATTTTAGGTGTTAACTGTATATTACATTTAAAAAACGCGGTCAAAGTCAAAACCCCACACTGAGTTCAAAGACTTATGAAACAAGTGGTGCCGGGAACACTTACATCACACACACATTCATACCTAGACCCAGAATCAAAAGTACAAATGTCCATTGGGAAGGAAAATTGTTCACCTGCCTGGAAATGCACCCAGAACCTAAGGCGCACAGGGCAAAGACCAGACAACTGCGCCAACTAACTTGCCGAATTTATATCAAATTTAAATAATTTAAACGCAAGCAAAGCTTAAAAAACCGACTTCACCGCTTCATCTTAGGAATTTTGATCAGATTAGATGTACTAAACACGCATATATTTCAAGAACTACTGATCAGATCTTGATCAAATTTAATAGGGACCAATTGGAAAGCAACATCTTTCAAACAAAAAAAACGTGGAATGAAGTTATGAGGTAACACACCTATATACAGTCGGCTTGAGAACCTCCGCCTTTTTTTGTGAAGTCGGTAGAAAATAATAGAAATCAAATCCACGTTCTATAAAAGTATGTAATGTTTTGTAACATTAATATCAAGACTACATTTATAATTTCAAGGGTTTCTCCCTTTCTTTTACTCTTTTAATAAAATATATCAAAACTCATAATAATTAGTTTACATAAAATGAATAAAACACAAAGCAGCATCAAATATACTAATCAAATCAACAGCATTAGGTATAACAAATGGCTCCAAACGCGTTAATGTAATTCATTAAAAAAGAACCTAACATTTATACGATCTCGTTATTTGTACCTTAACAAATGTTCTCTCATAAAAGGACGATATATTAGTTAAATGTAAACTAAAACCTATGAATATTCATGTCCATTGAATGATAGGTTCATATAGGTACTTACATTTATCAAACTAGAAGGATAAAGTGGACGCGCGTCATTAGAGATTCTTCCGCTGTTACAAGATGTCTCAAAAATTGTGCTTAATTAATTTATAGACAATTAATTACTCATAAAAAATACTATTATGACATGAACAGAGCACAAGCGTCAGGGAAATTTTAACCGACTTCAAAAAGGAAGAGGTTTTTAATTCGTTGGAATCTTGTATTACTATGTATTTTATCTCAGAACTCTGTAATACATTGAAAAACAAGATTTATTAACCAATTTAAAAAAATATCATTTTGTTCGAAAGGACGTATGTTATAGTTGGTCCCATTATTTGAACAAGATCCATGAAGAGCTTCGAAGATGTTTGCAATTGAAGTCGGTTATTCGTTTTTTTAAACTTGTATATATTATTTATGACCGTTAGTGGGATGTTCGCGCTCAGTGTCACCGTGACCCGTACTACGTAAGATTAGCACCATAGATCACAGAAACTAAATTAGCACATACGCTACTTTTTACTTGAAAAACACGGGCAAAGCCGCGGGGCACGGCTAGTTTATATATTTTTGTTTTTACGTAACACTAACAACTAAAATAAACATTCATCGGCATGGTATGAGCGTTATGAAAAACGAATTATTATTATTAAGCGTTATGAAAAAAAAATAAAAGAGATCATATTACAAGATTATCCTTAACAATGTTCATATAATCTACTCAAAATATAACATATCCTGGAGCGTCAATTACAAACTGTCTATTGTAATACAGTTAACAATTCGATTTCCATATCTCGACAGCACAGCCAAGACTATATTTCATACTCGAGCATGACCGAAGGCATTATACTGGTGTAATGAAATGTGTACTCTATACGAGTTATGACAAATGGGGTTATGACAAATGACATGCATCCTAATTTAGTCGGGCGAGTTCTGTGAGGATCAGCAGGATACTGGATTTTTAATGGCTGGGTAGATTTGAAGCGTGTTATGTATTTAGTACTGGTGAGCAAAGCAGATTGAGAATTTAAATATATACAAACGATGTTCGGCAGCTATCCTAGAAAGACAGACCTATGCAATGCGTACCTTCATCAACCTAGTATTGTTGATGAAGGTACATGTGAACTATTGGTCGTCGCCTATCAGATATTTTAAAATGTATTTTTGCTAATATTAATTTGTTGGAATAAATCATAATTTAGCTTTAGCTAAAACTAAATTAAACTAAAGAGTAAATTAAATTAAATTAATTTTCTTTTTTTCTGTTTTTGTGTTGATATAGGTGGCATAACTAATAGTAAAACTGGTATTTCAACAAAAAAAATGGTATTTCGCATATTTATTATAAGCTACCAACTATTTATATTATTAAATCCAACCTAATAGTGGTTTAAAAAAATTATGGACATATGAATGAAGTAATAATAAAAGCTTACACACTCACAGCCCACACTAAGTTCGGTAAAATGTGTCGTGGGTGCCAGAAGCATTCATATCACATATCATTCACATCATTTTCCATCAGGTGAGATTGTGGTCAAATGCTTGCCTATCAGGCATAAAAAAAATATCTATGTTTTACGAAATACCATTTAATAAATAGCATCATAAATGTTGTTATGACATTATTGTTGTAGCAATAATGATATGCTAACTTGACGTTGTTAATTCTGCTTTTTATGATATCGTATTTTGTAAATATAAACCTAGGTTGGAACATCAAGATAAACATACTGCAGTTAATAAATCAAGGTTATCACACCGTATAGAAGTGGTTCATACTAATCCAGTTTCCTACTATACTTATTACTTTAATTCGCTCATCCAAGGAAATGGTACCACGGCACCGGCGGCGCCAAGCCATCCCTACTAATTAAGAATGACGGCATTTTGATTACCTACTTATCTTTCTAACAGGACTACTATCTGCCCAACCAACTATTACATCTTCTGTGTCAATTATTACCTGTTCCCTGATACTCATTCTGTTACCTGTTTCAGAAACTCTTATCAAATCTGTGGCGCCTAGCCATATTAGTGCAACCTCATCTATGTTATCTTCCGTATTAACTATGGTCTCTGTAACTACCACCTAATCTGCTTTATCAGGTGTATTAATCCTGGATGCACGAGTCGTTATAATTATCTACAAAGCATTCATTTGTACTTAAATAGCTTGACTTGTATCCAAATAACGGGGAAGGCGATTACTTCCCGAGGATTATCGGGTAGGGATATCTGAGCTTGTTTTACAGGTACTTATCGGGAAAGTATTAAATAAGTCAGATAGGCGAGTTTCTTAATGAAAACAATAATAGAGGTTGATTAGTCTTCTTTTGACAGATTCGTTGGAGCTATCAATCTACTCGTT
The DNA here is from genome assembly GCA_948107665.1 of Lomographa bimaculata. NCBI lineage: Eukaryota > Metazoa > Arthropoda > Insecta > Lepidoptera > Geometridae > Lomographa > Lomographa bimaculata. Next base: position 4,826,549 of record OX403601.1, on the reverse strand, counting down.
TCTATTATACACCGACTGACTGCAGCCGATTTTGAAACAATTTTTTTTTATTCTACAAACGAGAGCGGTTCGTGCAATGCTGTATGATATGGGTCCGCGCGAATCTATCGCGGAACTAATTAAAGAAACAGGCATACTTACCAAGCCTTCGCTTTACATCTTTGAAAATATTATGCATGTTCCCAAATGTATTGATAAAAATAAATAAAGAAGCGACGCACACAATCTTAGCACTAGATATTATAAGCATAAAATTACAGTGCACGCATTAAGATTAAGCAAAACGAATAAATATTTTATAGAAATTTAGTTAGTTTTACAATAAAATTCCTATAATTGTAACTGAATTACCACTGGGAAAGTTCAAATCGATAAAAAAATAACGAAAGCTCATTATAAAACGATTGACTACATTAATGGCAAGGATGCATGGCGGCAAACTGCACAAGCGTTTTCTAGCGACTAAATAATATAGACAAACCTAGGTAAATAAATAAATATGTATTAGTGTTTAAGGGGCTGGTATACGCCAATGCGAGCACCTTTTTTAACCACAGCCAATTATCCCCCTTACACTTTTGCACGTAAAGGTGTATATTGCGTGAATTACATCGTGGCGGTTACGCTAGGTCGCGCGTGGCGATCTTTGATTTTTAATGGTTTTATTCTAATTTCGTGAAAATGCGTCTCAAATAAAAAAAAATAAGCTGAAGACATCATTCGTCTAGCAAATATACGTATGTGAAATAACTTTCACAGCGTTTTGATATAAAATGGCGGAGCGAAATGGTTACAAAAACACAAATTGATGTTATTTGCATGAGATTTGATATTTATTTCCTTTACATTTACGAATGTTATGAATATTCTAAGAAGAAGGCATCATTTATCGTATCACACAAATTACGTCAAATATTTTTATTTATCTGGTTTTATTATAAATGCCAAGTAAAACGGTTACAAAAACACGCATTTTAGTTGAAATTCTGGTATCGCCACCTTAAGAATGATTTTAAAAAATATAATGAAAACTAATGCGCCGCCGAGTTTTTTGCCAGGTTCTTCTCGATATTGCTGTAATTTTGCGAATCTAGCAGTAGTGTCATTAAATTTCATGAGTGCCTCTTTGGAGCCCATGTGAATAAACGATTTTGATTTAATTTGATATGGTTCATCGAGGGAACTTGGTTCACTAATTGTTTATGTACGCTAAAAGTTCTAAATCAATAGCATAATATTCTGCTGAATTTATGTATACTACTTACTTATTGCAATCTAGCCCATTTTATTATAATTCAAGGTTTACCTAGAATGTAATAAAAAAAGCTATCAAGCAATTGTGAGATATATATATGTTCATAACAAACAAAAACTTACTACTTACTGAGATACCGCGATTCTAACATACACACAAAGTCATTAGCTACACACAGAGATTATACGATAAATTAATAAAAACGCTTTCACACTCACATCTCTACACTAAAATCAAAACTTACGCCGGAAATCACAATCCCAACCAGAGCCAGAAACACAAATGTATCTTGAGAAGAAAACTTGTGTTCCCGCCAGGAATCGAACTCGATGCCCGCTACAAAGAAGCCAGATGCGCTATCCACTACGCCAATTGGCAGATTATAGTGTTATCAAGGCTTTTGGTATACAACATGAATCCTCCTGCAACACAACGCGAAACTCTATCCCTGCAACGTTGCAAGTCACGCCAAAAGCGCCATGGGAACATTAAGAGCTACTTTAAATGAACACGACGTCAATTACTGCACTAAGTTAAAGAGTTGAAAGAGCATCTCATTAGTAAACATGTAGACAAAAATGAAGTTTGTCTTGTGGTGGTAATCACGCTCATTACGAGGTGTACCTACGTGATGCGTGTCAATCAAGCGGTTGTATTGAATGATGCAGTGAAAGAGCTTGCTCGGTGAGTGTTGCAGTTCGTTTGTTGTCGATACCTATGATTTTAATGCAATATGGAAATCCTACAACAATTCCAGATTTTTTTTTTCACACCCTTTCACACTCACAGCCTTCACGAAGTTTGACGACTTGTATCGTGGGTGCCGGAAACATTTACATCACACACAATTACACCCGGAGAGTTTTATAAAATAACTAGATGTTTAGTGTGTAGTATTTACCTATTACTTAAATAAATGCAATTATTACTGTAATAATATCTTGCCTATCCAGCATAAAAAAAAAATCTTAAAAATAAACAATACCAAATTCTTATGAGTATCAATGAAAAACTTTATGTCATTGACGTATATTGTGGTCGAGGGTAGTAAACAAGCAAGGCCTAGGATTACCGACCTTGAGGAAAGCTGCCGAAACATAATTCTAAACAACGGCGGTAAAGCATCATACAACTAATAAGCACATCACATTATTATAAACGAAATTTTAACGAAGTGTGACTGAGTGTGTGTTTTTTTGCTCGATTGGCAAGCATTTGACCACTATACTGCCGTCAAAAGGAAAAAAGACGCAACTGACATTTTTGTCTAAATTGAGTAATATATATCAGAAAATGTCTTTTCTATTAAGTAAATGATATGATTTGTAGCAGATGCGTCTAAATTAAAAGTAAGATTTAGTAGGTTGCGTTTGAATATTTTAAAATAAAAAAATAATGTATTTTTCCTGATTCCGATAATGTATGTAACTTAATTTTAGCAAAAATGCAGATACGTCTTTTTTCGTTATGACAGCAGTATATCACCGAAAGTGAAGATGCGGCCGAAGATGTAGCATGCTTGCCTAGAAGAATAAATTTAGTATGTCGACGAAAGTCTAACTAAGTTCTAGAACAGGATAAAGACCACCTTTATCCCTATTACAAGTTAGTGGAAAAGTAAAGAAAATATTTAAGGGGAAAAGTCGCAGAGCTTAACTAGCTACACATATTTAAGACCACCAGCCCCGATGCGCAATTAAGGCATCTCCCATCAAAATCCCAATCACTGTCTTCCATTGAGTTCTTTCACTGAGTGCAAGCAATCAATAGCTAGACGTACAATAACTGCTTGTTACAAGCCCGACGCCACGGGGTTTCCATTACCTTAATTTAGTCGATAAAAACCTTCTACCGAGGGCATGTTTAACCTTTAACCCGAGTTAGAGCGCTTGAAGCCCGCAAATTTCTGTATTTTATACTCACATACTTACCTTATAAAGGGAATTAAGCCTTTCTTTATGGCTGTTAGCGCGTGATGGAACATTTACGTTAAATCATGTAGGTGTTGTTATTATGGGTTAAAAATTTACTTTTTTAGCGACTAAGTGGAGGTATTATAGAAAGATTTTGCAACTGGGGGGTACCTATTACCGTAGTACGTTTCTCAGAGAAAAGTGGATATTAAAGTTTATTATGTATAAAAATTATTAAATTAAATACTGCTATTATCTGGTTTATAATAATGTTAAACATTTAAAAACTAAAAAAGCTTGTATAGTTGTCATATTAGATGCTATCATTATCGAAATAATTAAACTGAATTTCTAATTAAAGCTCATCAAATACCTATCAAACTCAAGATAATTAAATTAAAATAGGACTAAAGAGAGTATTCATTCAATATATCTGTAAAGTTAAATAAAACAGTCCTTTAAAATTTGTCTCATGTTTGTTTTGTTTTTTTTAGTTTCCCAGCTTGCTCGAAGCGTTTAGCTTCTACGTTGATCATCCGTACTGCGAAGGAGTGGAACTGATTGCTCTTGTTTTTGTTCTCCGAACGGTATAATCTGGGAGTCTTCAAGAGTGAATAGGTATTTTCTTGGCAAGCATGCTTCTTCGGTCGCCTCACTATCAAATGCTTGCCTATCGGGCACAAAAAAATACTTAACCAATATCTAAATCTCATGCATATATATCCCTATCACACATATCACTCTATCAAAGGCCCTAAAAGTGTATATATTAACTAAAGTGTAAACACAACCCTCACAAACGAACAAAACAATCGAAATACAGCTCAATCACATAAGACTTACGACTAACAATGTTATGGACCACCCACACGAAGCGATCGTCACATATACATCCAATCAACCAGCACTAAATCGCGCATGTCGACGATTGATAAACGCAAAGCCGAAATGCCACCGAAGTCGTGTTCAATCAAACAAATTACGGCTCTACTATCTCTTGCACTATAATTCATTACAACGACCGGTATTTAAAAGGTAGAAACTCAACAAATTAATCATTCTTTATTGCAGTGCGTCGTTTTAGTGTGAACGCGGCTTGTGCAATTGATTAAGATGTATGGGTACCTGCCATTTTAAAAGGTTTTAGGGTTCTGTACATAAAGGGTGCTATTGGTAAGCAGCCGTCTTCTGTCTGTTGTCTTTTAGGTTTAAGCTCTATCTGGATATTATTCTAAGGGTTCTTTATTTTTCACCGTAAAAGGTGACTGGGTGATTTTTTAGCGGTGACGAAACATTTTGTTTATTTCCTAATTTTATTCCTAATTGTAAAAACAGTAATACATACATACTTGAAGCTACAAGTAGTGTAAAGTAAAATAACATACCAAAATTTAATAATTAAACGCAAGAAAAGCTCAAAATAATCGATTTCAACGCTAATATTTCGGTTTTCGCTAACTCAGCTAAAGTGTCTAGCAAATATGAGGTACTTCCTCAAGTGGGCTCTGACAAAAATCTAACTAAAAATATTTCATTTTAGTAACTCATATTGGTATACCTGGAGTAACCTGAAGGTGGCCATATTCATCTCACCACAAGGAAATACTTAGGCAAAAAGATTTATGAGGTTTTCTATTATTTTACCGAATTTTTTTCCGATTTTTTTTTTGGGGGCTGAGTCACCCACGTCCGTAGGAGGATACCCCTTAAGTCTGACTCCCTACACGTGGTCCCCGGGTGGTGCTAAACAGGTGACATTTGAGAGGTGGTAGAGCATTTTGTGAGTTGCTCGTCTGGCTTGCTACCAAAGTAGCTTACCACCATCAAGTTGAAAGTCTGCCGCCAAGCCAAATACGGTGTTCCGGCAGTTATCCTTGAGAGCCTACGTATTCCAGGTCTAGTGTGTTTACCAGCTTCGATCACATCGTCACTTACCATCAGGTGAGATAGTGGTCAAATACTAGCCTGTCACAAATAAAAAAAAAAAAAAAATCTGGCAAATATGCACAATTATTGAGCAATGCTCAATGTGGCAATGCTGCTTTTGAAGCTTAACGCGAGCAGCGAACTGTAAAGAAGGCTACCAGAAGAAGGACATCGGATATATCCGAAACACGGTCGAAGCATTTCCTTCCGACATTAATACGTGAGTGAGTGCCGATTTATATTATAATAATGAACAACTCTCACGACAGTTTATACTAAGATTCGTTTTTGTGAAACGTACCGCACCATTATTCCATATTTTTAAACTATAGTCTCAGAGTTATGGCCTACACTAACTCGCGTGTTAAATCTAACAGGTTTAACCATTGGTTTTCCATCAAGTTACACGTGCGAGACGCATTGACGGTCGCTTGTCGGAAACAATCCGTTTTAGAGGCAATTGTCTTCTTCGTTAAAGAGAAAGTTAGCTGGTTTAAAATAAAATTTATAGGTAAATTTGATTTAGGATTATTGTTAAAGTTGTGAAAGTATTAAGTCGATTTATTCTTGGGAGCTGGGGGTCTACTACGATTCACTGAAACACGATGTTTCGGCTTGACTTCCATGCAATCACTGACGAAAACTGTATTGTGGGTGCCGAAAACATTTACATGTCACAATCACACCCAGAACCAGAAGCACATATTAAACATAAACGCTGTCACACTCACAGCCCCACACTGAGTTCGATGACATGTGTCGTGGGTGTCGGAAACATTCACATCTCACACACAATCACAACCAGAACCAGAATCACAAATTTGCCAGAAAACTTGTGTTCATACCGGAAATCAAACCCGATACCGCTGCTTAGAACTCGAGCGCGCAACCATTTAAGCCAATGGGCAGTTCAATATTATATCCCTTGGAAAGAAAAATTGTGCTCTTGTCGGGAACCGAACCCAGTATTACCGACCACTATGACGACCCAGTTGGCGCAGTGGACAGGTGTTCGCCCTCTGCGCTGTGGGTCCTGGGTTCGATTCCCGGCAGGAGCACAAATTCCATCCCAAGGGATATTTGTGCTTCTGGTTCTGGGTGTAATGTGTGTGTGTGTGATGTGAATGTTTTCGGCACCCACGATACAAGTCTTTGAACTTAGTGTGGGGCAGTGAGTGTGAATGAGTTTGATAAAAAAAAACTGTATCAGCTATTTATTTAAAATAAAGAGAAGATTTCGATTTTCTCTTTAGGAAAGTGTTTTTCAATCTCATGAGAGTTGTTTTTAACATACACATAGATAACATAAAAAAAGGTTGTCGTAGAGTTTAACGTTTTTAGGTCGCACATGTATTTTTATCTCTGTATTACCTAAAAGGTTCTGTATTCTTATTCGGATAAAAGCTAGCAACTGTGATCATTACATAAGCTGATATTTCAATTCCTTTCAGTTCCTAATATACTTTTGTTTAAATCTGTATCAATACTAATCTATACTAATTTTGTTAAGAGGTTAAGTTTGTTTGTTTGTATAAGGTAATCTCTGAAACTACTGAAAATTATTTCACTAATAGATAGCCAAACGCTACTTTTATTGTGGTAAAGGTTAGTTTTCAGTTCGATATAATAATATTCGTAAGACAAGTCGGAGAAAAAATTGTTAACTGGCCGCTTTATCGGCGTACGAACAGTTGAAGATAGTTATTCAACTATGTCCAACTGTTTAGTCAGCGTTCAATATATTTCAAAATGTTGATTGTACTACTTGTACATGCCGCATTATTTTTTTAAATTATCAATAGATAGAATATAATAATATAATATATAGATAGAAATAATATAAATATATCAATTTTAGAGTCAAATCAAAAATAACTTTTTGATTTGACTCTAAAATTGTCATGTGACTCGCCTAATTAAAAAACGCTATTGGGCCGCGGTCCCAGTACCTCGTGGTCCTAGCCGCATGTGTTCTCACCAGTTTATCTTTGTATATACAAACCTGGGCAAACATTGTCGTTCCTGATACGCTACTCCGCCGCCACAAGTCCTGGAGCAAAGGGTCCACTTGCTCCAAGAGCTCCAAGCATAGCCAGCACTGGACGTGTCTTGTATCACCTGAAATTTGAAGAAGTGTGAGTGTATTAGATAGATAGACAATACTCTTTTGACTGATTTTTATAGTATTGCGGGGCAGAATGAGTAGAAAAAGAAAAATAACTGAAAAATTATCGATGCTTCGGGAAGGGCTTTAGTAACTCAGCGGATAGAGCAATATGGCATGACATCCTATGGCCGCGGGTTCGATTCCCGCTTCGAGTAATAATTCTTCCTTTCTAAAATGTATCCTTTAATACTCTTTGGAATACCAAATCACTATAGATATTTAAAACGTCGTTCCTTTTCTTTTCTAAAAAAAGAACCCTCTATTGATAAGGAACCCTTCACCCATTTTTAATGAGACCAACTAGACACTCAAACAAAAATAATAATCATACAAATAAGACACCCAAAAAAAGAGGGGAAAAGAAAATTTCAGTTAAACTGAGAATCTTCTTTTTTTTTTGAAGTTGGTTAAAACTTCCAGGTAGGTTAAAGTCTCTTTTCCACAGTTGATGAGAAAGATTATTAACAATACGGGCTTCTTATTATACTAAATAATATTATTCTATGAAGTCATATTTTTGTTGAAGTGAAATTACAGGGCTTAAAGATATTTAACAACTTATAATTGTCTTTTTTTTTTAATTCAAAATAGGCAAACTTATGACCACTATCTCACCTAATGGTAAGCGACGATGTGGTCGACGATGAAGCAAGCTTGCCTAGAAGATACCTATTCACTCGTGACTTGAAGACTCCCATATTGTACTCATCAGGAAACACCGACTCGGGTAAGGAGTTCCATTTCTTTGCGTTTCACACAATGACAACAATCTTAGAAGGACGAGTGCAGTTCTTTGCGGCGCGGAATTTTGACCTATATAAGTTAATAACTCTGAGTAGCACTGAACTGTACTGGGCAAGCTTGACGCTTACCATCAGGCGAATGACTTGCTGGTGTATTCGATCAATAACATAAAAAAGTCACTCCCGGTTATTAGTCGTGAGGCTACGGTCGTTAAACCGTGTCAATAGATCAAAAATAAAACATCGTATTGAAATTGGGTCTCAATCTGTTTCCTCATTGTCACATTATACCCGAGATGCTACTATCTCGTTCTTCTGTTCTGATCAGTGTATAGCCCTTATAGTTAAAATAAGCCTTTATCCTAATGATAATCGTTATGTTTCTTCAATGCCACCCAGAACTTTGAATTACAAAGCTATGTTAAGCGCCGTTTCCCCTGAGACTCATTGTTTTACAATATCACGGACTGACAATATCCATGGAAACAAAGCAGATATTACTAGCAATGATAACTAGGGACTTGAAGCGCCCGAGGCGCGCGGCACGGGCGCTGTGAAGATAAAATGTATGGCGCCTAAGGGACCTTGATATACAAGGAGGACGGGGCGCGTGGCGGGCGCGCTGTCGACGTTTTGCATAGGCTCTAGTGTAACATAATTAAACGCAAGCAAAGCTTAGAAAAACCGATTTCACCTCTTTATCTTTGGAACCTTGATCGGTTTCAATGTATTAAACACGCATTATTGACGATAACTCTAAAAACTAGTAATCAGATCTTGATCAAATTTAAATGGAACCACATGGAAAGCACCAGCTTTCAAATAAAAAAATAATCATCAAAATCCTGCTCACAACGAAAGAAGTTATGGGGTAACTTTTGAAGTCGGTTATAAACGAGAACATCATCAATGTAGTCCACAGAATACGCAATATTGAGGATAACTCAAAAACTACTAGTCAGATCTTGATAAACATCCTACCATGTTAATGGTTCTCAAACTGTCATTAAAAATGTGGTCTTGTTGGAAATCATGTGTAAAATGTAGTATTTCTGTTTAATACACGAAACTATGAAAGGTATATCCATACTTTTATGCTCAATCGAACAAGTATAACATGGTATAACTCTTGCCAGTTTTAAATAAAAAAATATATGGGAATAGTCCAATCTAAGTTGACTTAATTTCAAAAGGCAATAGTGTGTTATAAGAGATAAATATAACTTATTCGACTTAATAAAAAAATGAAAGTAGTTACTAATGCCTTCTTGGGATACTGCAAAACAAAAGGTACTCCACAATGATAGACAGTCCTAAATTGATGTGATTCGCCATCTTGACTAACTTATTGTTCCAAACTAGGAATTTTAGAAAAGCTCTACATTTATTTTTACATAGCAACTAGTAAACCTGTGCCCACAGCATACTCCAATCTATTATATATTAGCAGAATTAATATTCGTTATTTACGTGGCTCTGTAAACTGAAGACCTCGGAAGTCTGTCTGCATAATTCACCCCCGTATATCCGAATATAGTTGAAAAAATTATCGGCAAAAAAAATGATATAATTACATATCGAACTTGCTCACAAAATTTTACGAGAAAAAGGGACCTGTAGAGTAAAACAGCCGGACATCCGCAGGACATACGAGACATGAGACGCTTCGCTTGCATTCGCTCGGTCAACTACTGTGATCCCATTCAACTTTACGTCTACAACGATATTCAAGCATTCATTCGTACACAATCGCGATCTTATAGGTATAAAGAAGACAATTTTTTTTAAACAAGTTGGTTATACAATATTAAATTCATCTTAGTAAATCTAATGTTCAAAATCCCCACATCCCCAGATTATCTCCAAAGCGTTGTATCATGGGTGCTGGAAACATTCACACATCACACACATAAATAAAACGCTAAACCAGATTCACAAATGTACCATGGGAAAAGAAATTGTATGCTCCTGCCGGAAATCGAATCCAGGACCTACGACGAAGAGGCCGATACTTGCCTACAGCGCCAAACGGCTCATCAAACGGATTAACCGCGTGTAAAGCTAGGCACTTTATAAAATGAAAACAACATTTTCACTTTAGATATTTTCCGACTGTACTCTTAGGAATGGAGTAAGTGTAATATGTTTTCTAAGAAATAAACCCAGTCTTTGAACATACCTGCACTTGCGACTCCGTCGTCGTAACATTCGTCACGTCTGTTGACATTGCTATTTGTACCATTACAGCGACCCTGGGAACGGAGAAAGTAGTGTATTAGTAAGTGGTTTGAGATGTTTTTCATATTTTTTTTTAGGTTTTGAGCGTGCTATTGTAACGCCATGTCCAGACAAAGCTGGTCGTTATTGTAAAGGTTACACCACACACAACGCACCTGGCTTGAACGTATGGCGTGCGGGGACGCGGGCGCGGTCACCTCCCATACAGCGGTGCCCGCTCGTTAACGCCGATGTGTTCGAACCAAATGGTTCTTTGTGGCGAGGCCTATTTACTGCTTACCAAACCCAACGTTTGATAAACGCTTTTACTAACAAGTGTTGATCAAACGCTAGATCAGTCATAAAGATCGTTCTCACGGATATTATTATACCTTCGAGGACATTATGCCTTCATTTTGTAAAAGGGATATGGAAGATATGATACTTTCCTTTTTTTGTGCGTAATAGGCAAGCAATTGATCATATCTCACGTGACGGTAGGGGCGATGAGGCCAAAGATGTAACACGCTTGCCTAGAAGATACCTATTTTCTATAGATTTTAATTCTCTATCAATCTCATGAAAAGATAATAGATGTAAATATTTTTAGTTTAGTTTTAGGAAATATAGGCGATTGGCATGTAGATATAGATAGATATATAACTCTTTATTGTACACCAGAAATTGAGTAAAATACATTAAAGACATTAAAACAAACTTAGGCTAGTACAATGGGCGGTCTTATCGCTTAAAGCGATCTCTTCCAGACAACCTTTGGATGGAGAGGAGATAGCAAAATGTATTAGGACTCAGTTGTACCACATAGTTACGCAAACTTTATAATAATGGATTAAGATACTAAACAAAATATAGGTACATTTGTTATGTTTAATATAAATAAAAAGTACAAGAATTCCTCTGTGATCCGTTTTCTGTTTGGTTTGGAATTATTTTTTCTAATATCAACAAGGTATACAATGCATATGCTGGATTTAACGATGGGCAGACTAAGACACTGACACAATCATCAATACAAAATCTAAAATCAAATTCAATTGTAACGACCCAAATAAGATTTACTATATCCTTCATTCCGCACACATTCCAACAAGGTATGTTGTACATCTTCTATAACGCCGAAGAAATCTCGATTTACTGAGGCAGCAACTTTTCATGCCATCAGTACCTTGTAGAGGCACAGGTCAGAGCTTTTTCTAGAAAACACTTTGATAGGCCTCAGCCGTCTTTCACATCCTTTAGACACGTTAATGGTGCAGGGAAACTGAGCAGGGAAAGGTTGAATCGGCGAATGCAATTATCACATCCTCTTGAACGATTTGTCAGTCAAAGAAGAGAGCTGGCTAAGGATGGAACACATGGGGTTAGATACATTTAAAATATGTTCAAGTTGTTTTAAAATATTTACGTTTATTTAACAAGGTAGTAGGACTTCATGCACGTCCGCCTTGAGTTGCAGCCCTTTGCCAAACAGCCGAAAGGCATTTTAGATATTTAACTTGGAAACGCAGCCACTATTATTGGCGGCTTACAAAATTTTTGAGTGCTATTTGTTTTAACTCCTTTTCTACCGCCTTCACAAAAAAGGAGGAGGTACTCAATTCGACTGATTTTTTTTTGTGTGTGACCTCATAACTTCTTTCCACGTGACCGATTTTGATTTTTTTTTTTTGTACGAATTCAGATCATTATCTGATCAGTAGTTCTTGAAATATCAATAATGTGTGTTTAATACATCTAATCTGATCAAAGTTCCGAAGATAAAGCGGTGAAGTCGGTTTTTTTTATTTGCTTGCGTTTAATTATTTAGTCTTAAATTTAGCATGTAAAAAGACATCAGTCCAGTTTTCGCCAACGGAAATAGCTTACTAGCGTTTCAAATCAAGATAGAGTTCCGTTCTTCTTATCCCGATCCTGATTCCCCACATGGTATTGGCTGCACTATTCCAATTCACACGATTTACTACTCACGGATAAACGAAGGTAATAGGCACTAACAACTTCCACTTTGCCCTTTGTCTAAAGTTAAACAAGAAAGCTAGTCCATGTGTGTTTAAGTGGCTTTAGATTGAGCGTTTAGTGCGATCGTTTTTTGTTACCAGCGCATATTTTAAGGCATCGCATCACCTACACGCACCTGTATAAGATATCTTCATGGTAATTGTTATGTACAAGTATATTGATAAAATTACTGAGCTACACGTTAGGTGGATTGTGGTGGTGTTGTTAACGCGACATAACTTGTCTAACTGCAATGTTAGACTCGTTGGCCGAAGCAGTTTCCAAAAACTGTTTCGGTAGATGACGTCACACGTAAGACGTTGATAATAAGGAGAGAATAATTTCGTCGCTTCTGGTAGGGCTTGAATAGCTCAGCGGTTCGAGCAATAGGGCATGACACCTTACGCCCGCGGGTTCAAACCCAGCCTCAAGCGATAATTTTTCCTTTCTAAATTTATCAATATAGTTCTGCCAAAAAAAAAATCTAATAGTAGTATGTGTATAATAAAATTTATAGTTTGATTGACATTCGTATTTGTATTAAGTTCACAGTGAGATTCTAGTGGAGTAAGAGTAAGGTAAATATGGCGTTATAATAAAACTATTTAGCTCTGCCTGGATATACCTCCGGTAAAATCTGGCTGCACAAGCTATTTCGCATAAGTAGATTGTGTTTTATTTCTCAAAAACTGTAGGGACGTTGAACTGTAGATCCAATGTGATCAACAAGTGATTCAATCAACACCTGTACCGATTTTCATCTAACAAAGCTAAGAACACTCACGATCCAATCACGTTTCAAATAAAAACTAAATCAAAATCGTTTGCCCGTTTGGGAGCTACGATACCACAGACAGATACAAAGAAACACACTTCAAACTTATAACACCCCTCTTTTTCATCGTTGGTAAAAAATATGGATCATCGATATCTGATAATGGAGAGTATGTATTTAGTTACTGAACAGATTACATATCTATACTATACATAACACTAGCCGTGCCCCGCGGCTTCACACGCTATTATCAAGTTAAAAAGTAGCCTATGTGTTAATCCAAGGTATAATCTATGAACATTCCAAATTTCATCCAAATCCGTTCAGCCGTTAAAGCGTGAAGAGGGAACAAACATACTTACACACTTACACACGAACTTTCGAATTTATAATATAAATATTAGTAGGATTTTCAAATGAGTCTACCAATTTTCAGGTGTTACACTCATAGAAAACGCGCAGATAAACACAGAATGTGTAAAGGCATTTGACGTAGTGCTGTAGATCGAGTGGGTGATCCACGAACTTATGTGATGGGTCGTAGAATCACTTCGTTTTTCAAATTTACATACCCAAATTAGAGTGATTTTTGTTAGGGCTGAGTATTCTTGCTTTATAATTATCACACTATATTATTATAAATCCGAAAGTTTGTGTGTAAGTGTGTAAGTATGTTTGTTTTCTCTTCCCGCTGTAACCGCTAAAGTGATCTGGGTGAAATTTGAAATTTAAATATCTTATACCTAGAATTACAGCATAGGCTACTTTTTAACTTCATGAATGCGGGCGAAGCCGCAGGGCACCGCTAGTGTTGAATACTTTAAAAACAAAAACCGTAATCAGTCGCCTCTACCTCCGGAAATTGGCCTCCTGCATCAGATCTTGTATGCCCGTAAATATCTTCAATTCCCGGGGGTCTGGCTCTGATTATGGTTGTGATTGTGTTTGTGATATGAATGTGTCCGGCATCAACGACCAAAGTCTTCGAACACAGTGTGGGGTTGTGAGTGTGAAAGCGTTGAAGTTTATGTTTATAATTGATTTACAACTCCAGCACCGTTCTCTAGAGAAAACACCGACGAATTGGTAACCGTTATCGAATCGGCATTTATCTTTAATCGCCAAACATGTCCATGAGTCATCACTTGTTATCTATCGTTGACAACCCTGAAGGGCCGACCCACGCGTTCTCACTGCAACTACAACTAGGGCTACCAAACGTTAATATTTAGCATAATAGAGTAGGGTTTTAAGTTGCTGCCAAACCCAGTTTTCTAGAGGCATCAAAAAAAGACAACTATTTATTCGCTTTTATATCTAACTAGCTATCCCGGCGACCTTCGTTCCGCCTAACAGTCAATGAATGTGCATGTTTAGGAAGCCATACCCGGCATGCGTTACAACGCCACGTGACTATATTATTACCTCCTTCATGTTTATGTTTGCCTAGTACTTTACCAAATCCGAGTGAGGTAAGAGAAAAATATTTTTATACACGTAAAAAAAATGTAAAGTTCCTAAAAGTATCCTATGTCCGTCTCCTGGTTCTAAGCTACCCCACCAATTTTCAACCAAATCGGTTCAGCCGTTCTTGAGTTATAAATAGTGTAACTAACACGACTTTCTTTTTTATATATAGATATTCTTTCATGTAATGTAATCTAATTACTTTTGTTTTTGCAATTTATATTATGTTTAAATTTCTATACTAGATAATACTAGCTTTTTCCCGCGACTTGTCGACGTATATATTATACTTTAATCCACAGGTAATAATCGCACATTAACATCCAATTCCCATTTTTAGAGATGATGTGCGGCGCCGTCCAAAAAGGAGAAGGTACTCAAGTCGACTGTTTTTTTATGTGTCCTCATAACTTCGTTCCACGTGAACCGAATTATTTTTTTTGTTTGAAGGATGTTGCTTTCTAATTGGTCACATATAAATTCCGAAAATATAGCGGTGTAATCGGATTTGTTTAAGCTTTGCTTGCGTTTAATTATAAAGTAATTAATAATCAGATCACATCAAGTAAATTAATTGTAGTTATATTTACCATGGCATTGCTTTAGCGATTCGCTATTTTTCATTAATGTTTTTTTTTATTTGGCTCCGCAATCTTTGTGCATTTAGCTAGTGTCAAGTAATAAAATATTTTATGTGAAATATATTTCATAGTAGAAGTCACAGTCAAAGACGAGTCAAGCTCAACTCATAGCTGACTATGACATGACATAACTTATCATGTCCTAGTAAATTGGTAGAACTTTACTAAACCTTCCATTGGAGATTGGAGCGAAGACGAAAATCACATTTTTAAACTTTGTATAGTTTGCCTACGCTCGTGTACGTTCATTGACTATAAACGGTTAATAATTAATCTACTATTATTACACATTAACGCTCGAAAAAATACTAGTTTAGGAAAATAATACAAAATCGACATAACAATTTTTCAAAAAAAAAAGTTCATCTTTTGTTGTCCATCTACTTTTGTGTTGTCTTTAGCCTATGACACCCGTAAAATTGATACAAATTATATATCACACTCATATTATAAAAGTAAAAGTTTGTATGTAAATGTGTAAGTATGTTTGTTTTCTCTTTACGCTCTAACGGCAAAACGGATTAAGTAAGATGAATTTTGAAATGTTCATAGCTTATGCCCAGAATTAAAATGACGCAGTACTACTCTACTTACTCTATAGACTCTTAAAGCAAGAGGGATGTTAACAAAACATGAAAAAATCAATATTGGTAACCCTAACTGCACTTCATAACCTGCTGCACAAATTGTAGCTTCACATTCTCACTGCCTTATCTGTGACTTCATGTGCACACTTGCCTAATCCATGACGTCATTGCGCAAGCGACGACTCCATTAGACGTCCGGTGCTCCACAGATCGGCTCTACATTAAAGTATAAAAACTATTAAATATAAAAGTCTAATGAACATCTTAAGTGGTATATTGAGTGCTTCGTCGTTAATTTATGGTAAAATGTATGGGACTTTTGCTATGAGAATCAGTCTCATCGTGGATGAGAATGAGAAATTTGCGATTCTCTTCGATAAACTTTACTTTAACATCAGGTAAAATAACGGCCAAATGCTATCTAGCATATAACAAAAATAAAAATTCATCATATTATGTAACTAAACAGTACCCGGATGACCGAGCAAAGCTGGGCTTAAAACACGTTTAAAACGACGTTTTATAAAATTAAAACTTAGCTAGATCGATTTATCGCCCCCGAAACACCCTGCATACAAAATTTCATGAAAATTGTTGGAGCCGTTTCCGAGATCCTGATTACACACAAACTCGTATATATATATATTAATACGAGAATTGCTCCTTTAAAGGTATTAGATATACATAAACGCTTTCACACTCACAGCCCCACTGAGTTTAAAGACTAATGTCGTGGTTGCGGGAACAGACCCAAAAAAATATCTTGGGAAGAAAACTGGTGTTTTTACAGGGAATTGAACCCGATACCCGCTGTTTAAAAGGCAGACAACCAACCAAATACACCAGCATGCAGTTCAAAATATTCTACTAAAAGCGCAAATACTGTGCCTGAAACCGTTACTACCTACTAAAAAGCAATGACTGATAAGCGCTTAACAAATGGTTGTTCTAGGTCATTGAGCATTTGCTCTTCTGTGAACTATTTGCGAGAATGTATTAGTATCGATTTACAGACTAGCCTAGACACGCTCGTGTAACTCCGCTCTTTTCTCTATCCATTGATTTCAATATAGGCTTACCTATTATATAGTGCCGCATAGCATAGCGCTCTAGCAGAATAAGTAACATTTAAGTTACTTATTAGCCTAATCTTGGCTATATTGTAACAGGGGACTCGCTATCGTGACCTATAATAGTAAAAAAAAAAATTGTGCCGCATCGTAACGAAAAAGAGCACAACCGATATTTTTTTAAAACTAGTGGCTTTGTGAGCTGACAACGCATATTTTTCAAAATGGCTGAAATAAGATTTTTTTTTACTTTTTAATCCCGCATATATCCGCCATTTTGAATTTTTTCTCAAAATTTAATCAACAAAAAAATGTCTTTATAATTTTCGTTGCTACGAATTTTCACGAGAACCGGTTGAGAAATGCAACCTGTAGAGGTGTACAACCGGAAATCCGGACATACAAAAACAATTTTGCCCAAGATGAAAAGGAGACGCTTTGCTCGCGCGGTCAATAATTTGGAGACATAAAGGGTTAAATTCTTTTACTATTTTCAATAAATAAATAATAATGTATCTTATACTGTTTTTACATATATAAAAGATACAATTCGTTGCGAAAACTAACGATCAAGTAAATATGTATTACTTGCATAATACGAACTTCAAATATTTATCTTGTTCTTATATTGTTGTACCAATTCATTCTGAAGCTGTACTATTATTTCGTTTCGATATAAATATAGTATTAACATTAGTATAGTGTATGTTTGAATTACATTCAATCAGGTATAACTAAAGTATTCAATCAAACACATATGAGACATAGTTTTGTGCACCAATCAACATTCTCGAATCAAACTTTGAAATATATATTTTGTTCCGTTCTACTATTACCTACTGAGCTCATTTTTAATGTCAACACTTTGAACGAGCTTAATCGAATATTTTGTAATACAATAGTTTATAAGACACTAGCCGTGCCCCACGGCTTCGCCCGCCTTAACTAAGTAAAGCAACCTATGTGTTAATCCTGAGTATAAGCTATGTAACTTGCAAATTTCAGCCAAATCAGTTAAGCCGTTACAGCGTGAAGAGAGAACAAACATACTTACACACTAAACACACAAACTTTCGGATTTATAATGTTAGTGTGATAGTTTTATGGAATAAAACTCATCAAATAGCAAACTTTTAAATATTTATTTTGTTCTACTAATCCTGTACTTAAATTTAATATCAATATAAACACAGTCACTAAATCAAATGCGTTGTAACACATTCACTCGAAAATGAGACATAGTTTTACTGCCTATAATCAACGTCGACTTTTAAATATTTATTTTGATACTAGCTGCGCCCCGCGGTTTCACCCGTGTGGTGATGAAAAATTGTGATAATGATGATAGAAAGTATTAAATTTTTTCGTAATTTTTTCAATGTTTTTGTATAATTCTGCTATTAAGGACGGAGACAAATCCAACAAATAAAAAATCATAAAATTATTGTATTTATGGCTTTTCACTATTTTGGCGATAACGGCTTACACATAAAAGCTAGATATATGATATCACACGCTTTTTTGTAGGACTATTTCAGAAAAACATTTCTATTATACATTATATAAGTGTAACTCGAACGGTTTTTGCGGCGCACGCCAGAATAGCTCGCAGATTTTTTCCCACTTACTTGACACTTCTATTTTGGATAATCACACTATATTTTTATAAATTATAGCCTATGTTTTATTCTGATCTTTAAGCTATATTATTGTAAAGTTTTATCAAAATCTATTCAGTAGTTTTTGCGCGAAAGAGTAACAAACATACATTCTTACAAACTTCCGCGTTTTTTAATATTAGTGGGACTATTGCGACCTTATTTGCCATAAATTACAAACAAAATGAAATAAATCACAATCAACTACAATTTTATTCACAATCGCAGATAACAAGCAAAACATAGATAAACATGTCCATAACTAATTGGATTTACTTTGGCTCTGGTCGACAAATTAGAGCGGCGCGTTCGCATGTATTGATGTTTGAGAGAGTCCATTGGTTTGTTTAGGTATGTGTGTTAGTTTATAAGGCTTATTACGTTGTTGTTATTTGTATCTATATATATATATATATATATAAAAGATATTGTCGGTGCTTCTTGCGTTTTCCCCAGCGATGCTCATGTGGAGAAAAATTAGATCGCTTAGGTCTCCATGGGCTTTCGTTTGGTCGTATAGCTTGCCACAGTTCTTTGAATGACGTCATCTGTCGGGCATTTGGGAGTGCGAATATTGCGCAACGACGGTAAAAGACCCGATGGAATGACACTCATTCCTTGGAAGATGGGTCGGCCCTTAGTGTGGGACTTGCGTCGACACTTTGGCGCCGTCTCATCTTCCAACAACATCGCAGCAGGCAAGTGCTATCGCAGCTGAATCCTCGAAACGGGAAAAATATTCAAACCTCGACAGAGGTTGCATATTTGTGCCATTTGGAGTAGAAAAGTTGGGTCCATGGGGACCAGTTGCACTAGAAATGTATAAAGATTTGGCTGGGTGACGGAAAATTCGACACGTGACCAAAATTCTGGAATGTATTTTCTCAGCAATTAAGTCTCGCTGTACAACGAGGTAACGCAGCCAGCATTTTGGGTACACTGTCGACCAATTACTTTTTGTATTAGGTAAGTATAGATAAAAAAGAAAGTCTCATAAATTAGCACGTTAAATTGGTCACTTGAACAGATCGACATTCTTGAGACAGTTTAATGGTTCCCCTCAAATAAATATACAGATGAGAATATCTATTATTAACAATTATTTTCGATAAAACTCATTTTGCAAGGAAAATATCTAAACAACTACGTTGTAAAAATAGGCTCAATACATTAACGTTAACTAAAATATTATTTATATTATTCAAGGAAGAACTAAACCTGGCATTAAAAAATAATTCCATCTAATTCCGAAGCAAATGTCAGCATCGTCAACATACAAACTCCAATCCCCGATCTAAAGTGACAAATAAGATCATTTCAAATTCATAACCTGCAATGTAAATAAACAAAACGCGAACGGATATTAACATAGAACACACAATCCAGTGGTAGAATGATCGCCTCAATACAAGTTATGAATAGTTACAATTTACCACTGTTATAAACAGTTATAAGCACTCAGTTAAGTCTTCACCCCGGGACGCAATGTAAGTGTAAAACAGTGGGTGAAATTACAACAAAAGTTAGTCCTTACTTTGTTAAGTTGAGTTTGTCTTTTAAGCGACGGGTACCGGGTTCGAATCCCGTGGAATCACCATTTTTCTCCCAAAAGGAAATGTGTATTTCTGGTTCTGGGTGTGATAGTGTCTGTGATGTGAATGTTTCCGGCACCCACAACATAAGTCATCGAACTTAATCTGGGGCTGTGAGTGTGAGAGCGTTTACGTTTAATTAGGTATTCCATGTAGGAGAGTATGAAAAAAGGCCACAAGTATTTAAAAAGGTTACGAAGATTATAGACCATTTATAGCAGCAATATTTTAGACCAATAACAAACATACACACGCTTTCACCTCACCACCCCGCACTAAGTATCGCTTTGAATATGAAAAAAATTAACCGACTTCAAAAAGGGAGGATGTTCTATGTTCGACTAAATGTATTTTTTTTATGTATGTTCACCGATTTCTACCCCATAAGTGGACCAAATTTCAAAATTATTATTTTTTGTTTTGTAGATTGTACTTCAGAGGTATATACATTTTATCGAAATCGATCAAGCTAAAACCAAAATATAAGCGGTGAAGTCGGTTTTTTTAAGCTTTACATGAGATATTTCACTGTATAGTATGTAATTCATCGGTCGCTTATCTTCAAATAGAATGTTGAATTATACTTGGTTGATTGTTAAATAGTATAATAATAATAATGTTTATTTCCTTAAAAAAGGTACAGCATGTGGTTCAGATACATGTTAACAGATAAAATATTTATTTACAAAGATATTGTTTTCGAATGAGTCCCAAACTAGGCCGAGGCCTGTGTCTTGGGATTCAGAGTACGTATTACAAAACACAGAGATTTATAGTTGTGTACCACTGTCTAATTACGTAGAAGTATAAATATAATATTCAAATAGAATTTAATTATTTTCCAGATAAGATTACAAAAGGGGATTAAAACAAATAGTACCTACTCAAACATTTTTTAAACCGCTTGCCAAAGGAAAAGTGCCCAGAATACTGGCTACGTTTCCAGATAATAAAACTGTATAACTGACTCGCAGTATACATACGTAAGCCCGGGGATATTGGTTGTTACTGTAGTGACAGTAGAAATTGCCAGTCCTCCACAATGTTGCGTTTATATTACTTCGTAAAACGGCCGTAGAGCTTCTACAGCTGTTATAGAGCTATCCCGTAGTGGCTAATAATGGAGCATTTATGATTCGGATCTTTTCATAAGGACTATATAGCAAATATATAAATGGGTGTGATTAAAACAAGAACAATGTCTTGGATTTAATTATAATTTGAACACTTAGGTATGTTTTGGATATCAATAACATGTTTTTTACACAAACGTTTTACCATCTAAAAACAAGACAACTGTCAAACGTCATACATTTATGGTTGATATACCTCCGGTTTGTTTGAAGCGTTTCGCCAGTACGTTTATCATCCGCAAAAAAGTGGAACTCATTGCCCTCGTCTTTGTTCCCCGAACGGTATAATCTGGGAGTCTTCAAGTTAAGAGTGAATAGGTATCTTTTAGGCAAGCATCTTCAGCTACATCATCGCTTTCCAACAGGTGAGATTGTGGTCAAATGCTTGCTTATCGAGCATAAAAAAATTATAACAACAACTTTTAAGTGAAAGAACTTCTAAGTGACAAGACTTATGTGATCCCATTGGGGTAGGCAGAGACCACTTTTCTCCATCTGCTACGATCATATGTTATATGATACATATCTGCTGAATTATCAGGTGTTATCAGATAGAAAATGTTGTAGTATAAAGTATTATTATATTAGTCCATGATTAAAATAAGTATTATAAACACAATAATTAATTTAGGGCGGTAATTAATTCCGTTTACAAGCTGACGTTAACGAGACCCATGACATAGATACGGAAAGACAGCAGACAGACAGCAAAAGGGCAGCCTAATACCCTTTGAGTTGAAACCCTAAAATCATCTAAGTTACTGTTCAGTGAACCTTCATCCTTTCAATAAACCCTTATTTTAATAATAATTTACTAAATAAATTTAAATAATTTATTTGCATAAAGCTTGGTAACATGGTATCAGATTTCATATATCAGAAAGTTCGTAAGTGTGTAAATGTGTAAGTATGTTTGTTTTCTCTTCCGATGTTTGTCATCTAATCTTGCAAATTAAATTTGATTGAGCTGAAATTTTGCATAAATGTGTAAATCGCGTGACAATGCAATATTATGATGACATGGTGCTGATCTGATGATGGAGCTGGAAGGGGGCCAAAGGAACTTCGCAATTAAACGACACAACCTTATCGAGTTTGGGCTCATTTAAATCGTCTTGACGAGTAGTTTGTCTTTCAATGGTAACCAAGGTGTGATGATGGAGCTGGAAGGTGGTCATAGGAACTCTGTAATAAAACGAGCAACCCCCATCGAGTGTCGGCTAGTTTGATTCGTCTTGACAAGTTC
Source organism: Lomographa bimaculata (assembly GCA_948107665.1). Classification (NCBI taxonomy): domain Eukaryota; kingdom Metazoa; phylum Arthropoda; class Insecta; order Lepidoptera; family Geometridae; genus Lomographa; species Lomographa bimaculata. The sequence continues at coordinate 4,804,140 of OX403601.1, read as the reverse complement.
TCTGGTTATATAACTTTTAGTCCTCTATATTTACAACTTGTACAAGCTTGATTTTAGAAAACTTTTTAATGCATGACTTGTTACTACTATGTCTAGTTACACACTACTTACAAGCAAATAAAACCAAATACAAAAGTATTCGATTATTGTTTGCAAATCACTAGAAGCAACACAAAATACGCGGCAATCCCGTAAAAGCAAAAGGTCTAGCGTAAAGGCTATTGTACTCCAATGCGCAGCATTAACTGTTTACCCACCTTCGAAAGCCGTTACGCCCGTTATGCTTCCAAGTTCAAACTATAAAAGGACATTCCCGGCTTCACCTCGCTCTTGACCTTATTTTTTTAGGGATCCGTACCACAAAAGTTAAAAAAGAAACCTTATAAGGTCCAGGTGTGATAATGTGATGTGAATGATTCCGGCACACAATACTACTTTGTGTGGAATTGGGAGTCTATAAAAGCGTTCTTATTTTTCGTTCTTGTTTGTTGTTGTTTCGTAAGTCTGTTTGTCTATCTGTCAAGATTTTTCGGAGGTATCGAATTAAAATTAAAACTAAATACTATAATCACTGTAATCCTTTAGCGCTTTAAAATAAGGTTCTAAATCGATGTGATAGAATAATAAGTCGACTTATGCGATTTATATCACATATTTCGAAAATTAATCAAAAACTATAGAATAATTCCTGTTGACCTGGAACCTCAAAATTTGAGGACAAGCCAGGTCTTACAGTACAAATAAAGAAAATAATCAGATATTTTTTTATGTGTAATGGGCAAAAAATATTTTGAAATTACCTTAGTAAAGCCTAGAAAAATGTAAACATTTTGAAATTAAATGGGTATATTTCACACAAGAATATACATATTGGTCTTCATTGTCCTTCTATTTCCTTCTATTTTGCCATGTGGTGGCATGTGAAATTGCATGAAAAGGTAATATATAATATCTATAATTATTAAAATTAAATTAAGTATAACATTAAATGTCAATAAAAGAATTAATTATATTTAAGAAAGATTTTTATTTGGTTAGGTGAGATAATGTCACCTAACCAAATAAAAATCTTTATTGGAATAAAGCAGAAAAATAATCGAGCAAGAATCGTCCAATAATGTTTGTACGGAACCCTCGTTGCGTAAAACAAACTCGCACACGTTCGGTCTATTTAATCCTGACTCAGCGCGTGCTGCCATGAATGGACCGTATAATTTTTATTTACTTTTACTCTCGAAGGAGCCTCTTCAAACCCTCGACATAGATTAACAACACTATACCAGTTTACTCTTTCACGTATAAAAAAATATTTATCAGACAAATGTTTCCGTAATGGTCTTCAATTAGAAACATTGTCTACATTCAGCGTACGTTGTTTGAAGTAATGACAGCGCATTTTTATGGCATATTTTTTGGTAATTAAATAAAACTCTCTTTGATGTTTTAGAAAATGAGTGTTGACATTTAAGTCATTTGGACAAACTGTAGAGACTTGCTGTTTCTCTGTTACATATTTATTTGCTCAGAAAATACTTTATACTACACAGTATGGGATGTAAATTGTTCATCGAACTAATAACAAATCTGAGTACGATAAAAAATATAAGTCTAGCTGAAATGCTTAAAAACGACGTTATTATTTATGAATGGCTGCGTCGATTTTCAACAAACTTATCTAAAACACATCTTGGTAAAACAACACAAACAAAAGAAAATCAGTTTTTTGTTTCAAAGCTACAAAGCGATATACAAACATAATTTTTTAGGGCTTTTATTTAGATTTTTTATGCTGACAAAATTTTCCAGATGGCTCAGTGAGCAAGTCTCTTCCCTATTCGCTGTGGTTCCTAGCTGGATCACAAATTTCCTTAACGCATTCACACTCACAGCCCCACACTAAGTTCAAAGACTTGTATCGTGGGTGCCGGAAACATTCACATCACACACACATTACACCCAGAACCAGAAGCACAAATATCCCTTGGGAAGGAATTTGTGCTCCTGCTGGGAATCGAACCCAGGACCCACGGCGCAGAAGGCGTACACCTGTCCACTGCGCCAACTGGGTCGTCTTCCCAAGAGACATTTGTGTTTCTATGTCTAAGTGTGTTTGTGTCTGATAAGTAAAGTCTTCAAACTTAGTGTGGTGCATATAGTGTGAATGCGTTTAATGCTACGATGGGCATTTAACATTTTTTTTTTTATTCTATAATATTTTTATGCTGTTTTTCGAAAAAAATATTTTGAAATGAAAGTGATAGGTATGTTTCCATAAAATCAGTGCATTGACAATAATATCACTTATAAAAATCTTTTTTCGAGAAATTATTTATGCGATTTGCTTTTTGAAGTAATTGTTTCCAAACTTTATAATTATATTCAATTACTCAAGATCAAAACAACAACTAGTTAAAAATCTTTTAATAATCTTAAGTTCATTTATCTTTTTGAGCTAATAATATCTCAAATGCATTTGTGTGCAAAGGCGCAAGTTTTATTATTTTAATCTTCATAGGAATCTTTACATGTATAACATAATTTTCATATTCAAAATATTAAATTAAACTAAAATCAAAATTAAAACTAACCAAAAAATCTAGATATAAATATGTACAAAATTTAATCTAATAGACCGCTACCAGTTGGCAAAGTACCCAAAATGCTGGCAGCATTGTCACGTTGAATGGCAATGCCCAATCTCTGTCTAAAATATTTGCCAGCATTTTGGTCACGAGTTGCTTCGACCAAACGTCCATAATTCTTTGAAGATTGTGCTCCCGGTCCCCATGGTCCCAACGTCTAATAAACATAAATAATTAAATAAATATTGACCTAGTTACACATAAACGTTATATATGGCCGACGCTTTATTTTTGATTGAAACAAATGACACAGCTGAAGTATTAATGAAAATGATGTATATTTTTGATAGTATAAGGTAAGATTATGTAACAATTTATTCATCAGGAAGCAACCGTATCTTGCACTGTAAATCCGAATACATAGTAGGAAAATTCAAAATATTTGGAACTCTCTAACGAACTATGCAACACACTGCAATCTATCAAGATGAGATACTGGGCAATTATTATACGAACCTCCAAACCTTAATCTGTAACTTATGCACTTTAACCCATTGAAATAAGATCTATATTTGCAGTTTCTCGTTGTTGTGGCGTATTCTCATGTTATACTCGTAAATGTACGGCTCAGATTTATTAGGTATTGAATTTATACAGTTTTCAGGCCGACGAAAACACTTTTACAACATTGAAGACGTAAACTTTCACTTCTTGGAATATCCAGCAGTTACTTTTAGTGCGTGATGATGAATGCTAACTAATTCCTAGAACGTTCTGGAACATGGATGTTTTATGGATATTCAAAATTCCGTGGGTTATAAATAGAAGAATTACGTAGTAACAAGATGATTAATATATTGCTATAGTTGGTAGAGTAAATTAATTACGCGTTTACCTTCGACACACCGATCGGGTTCGATTCCTGGTGGCGACTGGGACATTTTTATTCCCAGTTGCTACCAGGGATAACAAAGCTGGTGGCAAAGGGAATAAAAAGATTTGACGCTTTCACACTCACAGTTCCACACTTAAACACGTAGACACCCTAGCACCGTCTCATCTTTCTGGAACTAAAAATAAGGCTGGTGTTGCGGCTGAATCAGCAGAGACTCTCAAAAGGCGCAAATATAGTAATCTTGATAGTGGTTATATATTTGTGCCTTTTGGGGTTGAGACGTTGGGACCGTGGGGACCGGGAGCACATACATTCTACAATGAATTAACAAAGCGTTTGGTCGAAGCAACTCGTGACCAAAATGCTGGCAAATATTTTGGACAGAGATTGAGTATTGCCATTCAACGTGGCAATGCTGCCAGCATTTTGGGTACTTTGCCTACTGGTAGCGGTCTATTAGATTAAGTTTTGTACATATTTATATCTAATTATAGTTTTTTTTTGTTTAATTTTAATTTAGTTTTTAGTTTAATGTACTGATTATATACATATATATCGATACTTATAATTTAATAAAAAACACTTAAACTGCTAAGTAGTGTAATATATTAAAAATGTGTCTAAGAACACTTTTTTTGCTATCCCTATTAAAGGAAAGACACTTTGTTCTTGTGTTCTTTGTTAATAGCACTCACTATATTACATCACTACACTATCTCAAAAGGTCAAGTTATCTTGAGTCTTCTCAATAAGTGTTTTGTCTAGAAGCTGAATTGTCTCAACGTCCACAAAGGAATTGCGATCTTACCTTAAGACTAATAAGTAATTTAATTTTGACCTCAACTGTAAATAAATAAATAAATTAACGCTTTCACACTCACAGCCGCACATTAAGTTCAATGACTTGTGTCGTCGGTGCCGGAAACATCACATTACACACACAATCACAACCAGAAACACAAATTTTCCTTGGAGAGAAAACATGTGTTACAGTCGGGAATCGAACACGATGCTTAGGCGAACGCCAACCAACTGAGCCAACGAGCAGTTTAAAAATCTATGTGTACGTGTTAATATCCGGCTAGATATATAAAAATATAATAAAATCTACTCACCAAAAGAAATTCCATAAAAATCGCCCTTCCTTCTCCATTTTACAGTCACTGTTTACCGTCTTCCAATCCGAGCGTATCTTCTTTCATTTTACTAACAAACTTTGTATTAAACTGATGATTTTATGACATCATGTAAAATAATCCATATGTTTATGATATATTTTTTATAGTTTCACGTCACAGGCAATTTTCGGCATAGCGAAGGCCGATGCAGCTCCATGTTTTATCACTTCCTGAAACAAAAAAATATTTCTTTCAAGTTTACGGAGATTTTAACGCTTTTGTTGATTTCGTTTTGCTAACTACCCCCACGCTGATTCTAGACGTGTTTGATCTAGGTTTTTGCCTCGGTGTTAAAATATTACTACGTGGAAAGTTCGATACAAATAACTTTTATAAGTTATATGTATACCTAACAAAGTACACAATACAATACAAAATGCTGTCCAAAAATAATACAAAATTATACAACTACTTGACTATGACTAAACTTGTTGACAACGACTTGACTATTGCTAGACATAGATATAACTGTTTCACTTGAATTTGAGTGTAACTAGTGACTAAGACTAATTTTATGAACTACATCATAAAACTTGAAAATCTTTGTTACTTGACATTGGCTTAATGCACTAAGTCGGCGAAGCCAACATTACAGAAAAACCTACAGATGTCCAAGTACCCCTGATTTAGTAATTGCTAATGAATCCAACCCAAAATTTTTATTTAAACTTTCACTATTATAGTCATCGCCAATTAAGTTCGCTATACAACCTATTTTCTAAAAAAAGGGGAGCGGAAGCCCTTAAGTAAAGAGTAAACATTCCTTAGCAGCATTGTAAACTTTTTTGTGCTCCTACGCTGTTCTATTTCCACACTTATAACTCAAAGATAAGGTCGATAATTCCATATATTACTTATTAGGAACTGATCTTTCTGTAGACCTGGCGGTAAATAAAAACGACTACGTTTTGAACCCTAATGCATTTGTGTAGAGTTCAGATTGATAAGAGGTTTTGAAGGATTGCGTGAGAAACATGAGTCAGTCAGAATCTGGATCAAGCGATAGCAAAGAACGTATTAATTTATAGATTTGTATTGATGTGAGTTTGATTCATTACGGACATAAAATATTTAAGATTGTTTTCATTGCTCACTAAAAGAAAACATCGATAAACTTGGTCAAAAGTAGATCAAGTGAAAAACGTTGTTTTCTTTAAACACAAATGGTAAAAAATACACTTGAAATGCCTTACCTCCAATTTTGAAATTTAATTCATTAATTAATAAAAAAAAAAGATGTTCTCTCGTATGGCTGTATGTATATTTTTAATGTATTTTCATAGATTTCTCTGTACACTACTATAAAATACACTGCAAGTACACTGCGTATAAAATAATAATTCAAATTTAATAAAAAAAACACCTATGATATATCCAGCACTATTACTCTGCCAGCATTATTCTGAAAGTTATGGTTCGATATCTATTACTCCAAATGTGTTGTCTCTCGCAGGATGAGAAGAGGTAAACCCATACCAGCCTATCAAACAAATACCTATGATGTAATAATTTGCGAGTAATAAGTAAAAGCACTACTCTGTTTAAGTATATCTGTAAGTTACGGTGGATTAAAACAAAACGCTTTCACACTCACAGCCCCACACTAAATTCGCTGACTTGTGTCGTTGATGCTACAAACAATCACATCACACATACAATATGCGCTTTTTGGTAAATAAACAATTAATTTTTTTTAATCTTACCCAGAACCAGAAACTAAATATTCCCTTGGGTAGAGAAAACTTGTGTTTCCACCGGGAATCGAACCCGAATCCCGCTGCTTAAAAGGTAAACGCGCATCCAACTAAACCAACGTGGCAACGGGCAGTTCATTAATTATCGACGACAATTTTTTTACTTACGCGCCAAAATTCAGCTGTATGTTTAATGTGTGTGTTTTTTTATGCAACCCTTTTTCCTAACTCAAGATACTTAACAAAATAGATGCATCATATCACCTTACTCTACATCAGTGTAAAGTGCACCGACTCCGCCTGTTTACATTTACACTGATAACGAGATAAAGTTTAACACAGTGACACACTGTGGTTAGTTTACTATGTTGTAATAGTTAAGTCATAGTGTTTGTAGCCATAATATTTACACGGGTTACTTGCTCTCGAGAAATAGAGAGAAACTTGTAACAAGATAAAAACAAGACAAACTATCAAACGTCATCTATTTATATATTTGAACATTTACATATATGCCCGTTGGCTAAGTTGGATGGGCGTCCGCCTTCTAAGCAGAGGTATCGGGTTCGATTCCCGGTGGGAACACATATTTTTTCCCCAATGGAAAGTGTTTCTGGTTCTGGGTGTGATTGTGTGTGTGATGTGAATGTTTCCGGCTCCCACGACACAAGGCGTCGAACTTAGTGTGAGGCAGTGAGTGAGAAAGCGTTAATGTTTATTATTGTTTTAGTAGCAATCAGTGTAATTTATTTATTTTCTTAGAATATCATTCGCTGAAGTTTTTAATTAATGGTGGTTGTCAAGCTTTTTTTTATTTTTAGACTACCTCTTACAATGTACCCGATTCTAATTATAATTTCAAGGCTGTCTAGTGATAAAATATGACTTATATAATATACAATCATATTATATAACATTTGTTTATTGTTTTGTTATACTAATAGGTAAAGATTGCGTTAATATGTAGTACAACTCGGTCCCAAATTATTTTGTTATCTCCTCTCCATCCAAAGGTTGTCTGGATGGGATCGCTTGAAGCGATAAGACCGCCCGTTGTACTAGCCTAAGTTAATTTAAAGGCATTTTAATGTATTTTCCTTTATTCATGGTGTACAAGTAAAGTGATAGAAACTTTACCTACTAGAACTTCTATTGGAGTTTTGGAAAGAAAACGAAAATAATGTGTATAAACTTTGTATCGTTTGCCTACACTTTTGCGCATTAACGAATTATTCACTGTAAATAATCCACTATTATTACATATTAACACTCGAAATAATCACAAGTTTTGGATAATACAAAATCGACAACGCCATTTTTTCACTTTCGCGGCAAAAATTCTTTAGTAAAATTACTGAAATGACATTAGAAAAATTAAAAAAGACAACTCACCAAATGTTCAGTTCGCGTCTAAAATTTATAAAACAAATGCTATCTAAATCAGAGAACACTTTTCTTTTTTCACAATTATGAATAATGCAAAGAGTCCTCAAGCGAAATCAAAGACTAAATTTTAAATCAATCGAAATTTAAATTTCCGATTCCCGCGTACTTCGTAAGGGCGGGAGTAATGCCGGGCATGCGCGTTGGCCGTACGCCCGATCGTGTTGCTTTTAGCGGACTGGACATTGGACGGTCCTATGGCTACTAAAATGGAGTGGAAAGTAATAACACGGGGAAATAAACATAACCGAGTAGGAAAATGCTTGGAATTTAACAAATTAAAAAGAAAATAAAACATAATTATTATTACGATAAGTAGCTTCGTAAACATGTTTGTCAAAATCTGACGGATATAAAAAAGGTTGCGTATAAAAAGGTTTGCTATCATAAATTTCTAAGGTCTTCGCTTGTTAAATATTTCAAGACAAATTGATCGGCAATAAACATGCAATAAAGATCGATATCGCGAATCGATCGTAAACCTAGGAATTGAAAAATGTCGTTTATCATCCAATTGTTAGAAACATTAATGTCGGCTACAAGTATCGTCGATTTGTTGACCGCGACACATGTTTGTGGCTAACAACAATGTAATGAGGTACTTAGCGTATTTCAATTTAGAACTGTATTCAACAATAATATAGTGATAAATAAAGGCTATTATTTCTCCGTTTAAAATAAGTTTATTGTCAAGGTTTAACGATGAACAAAATAAGCTCTTAGATGTGTTGATAATGACATGGAAATAGATGGAAATAATTCTTATATGGAATCAACAACGTTGTTTATTTATGGGTCGTTAATTGCAACTGCAGACATAAATGCCGTTGTAAATATGATTACCATTTACAGTAGTGCTGCAGTCGGCAGCTTTCTATCAGTGTATGAAAGTGGAATATATGAAATAAACGACGTGTTAGAATGTTTATACTTAATACTAACATATCTCATTCGATGCGGCAGCTTGCAAGAAAAAACGTATTATATTCTTTTAATTTTAATATACTGATTTATAACAATATATGCTTGTGTTGTTATCTATTTACTATAAAAAATCTCAAACAAAGAACACTACACTACTTACTTAAAATTAGACTCTTGTGTTTTATGTAATTAGTGACCCTTCAATTATCAGAGACAGATGCCATACAGTTTATCTAAACAAATTAATTATTTTTTATTATTTACTCTAAAGGGTCTGTAAAATATACCTAACTTAATAATTTTTTTTTTTCAGTCAAACTTCGGGCCAATTTCCTATATTCCCTAAAACTAAACTAAAAATACTATTATATACAGAAAAGACCTAAGTTACCTATAAGACATCGATGTTATAGGTAACTCAAGTGTTCAAGCCCACTACCAGTACGTTGAGCAACAACGTATTAGCATTGCAATTCAGAGAGGCAATGCCGCCAGCATGATGGGAACGCTACCTTATGCTCTGTTAAAAAAATATAAAATACTAGTTGACCCGGCAAACGTTGTTTGCCATATACATTATTTTATGCTGAATCATAAAAAAAAATAACAAAAAAATTGAAAAAAGTTTTGGATTGGACCACCCTTAACATTTAGGTGTATGAATAGATGTTGACCGATTCTCAGACCTACCCGATATGCACACAAAATTTCATAAAAATCGATCGAGCCGTTTCGGAGGAGTTTGGTACCAAACACCGCGACACAAGAATTTTATATATTAGATTTATAATGAGAATTAAGGTGATGGTCTTTTGTGTCTTTAAATATAAGATTAATATTATAATAATTACATAGCTTAGGATAATTTACTATATGGCCGAAGCATTGCATATCGTGAATATTATGGTTTGTTGGAACACGGGCCATTTTCATTGCCATGGTACAAAAGCCAAACTAGAAAACAATCAATTGCTCGTGGCAAATGGAGGTAGAGTAAGATAGATTTCTTCTAGTCTTAAATGAACGCCAAGCAATGTTCTACCAAATCTTTCATTCTGTTGACACTGCATTCTTTACTACAACTTCTTCCTTTAAATTATTTGGAAGAGAATTCTCTTTGAGGTGGGCTTATTTTTTGGTAGAGAATTCACTTGAGGATTAGAGTCTCTGCGTGTTGAAAGACGACACTCGTTCAATCTGGTAAAAAGGTTCTAAGTTGTAACCAATTTGTAACATGAAAAGCGCCGACTATAGTACGGAAATCGTAAAGCAATTAGCTGCACAGTACTCGCACCTAAGTTGATGCAAATGGGTCAGTGTATCACACGTAAGAGATAAGGCTGTTTACACATTCGGAGAAAATAAGCTCTGTCGCTTTGTTTAAGTTGATGGCACTGCGAGAGATAGTGGAAGTAAGGGTTGAAACACACCCCAACACTAAATCAGCCTAGCACTATGTACTAACCGCTAGCAAGCCGATAATGTCAATATGATGCTTGAATGTGCGTTGCAACTTGCAGTATGAAGTTTTATATACCTGGAGTATGTATATATTTTTACATTAAAATTAATATTATAAAAAAAAAATTATCTTTAGGAGGATAACCTCTTTTTATTGGATAACTAGTTAGCTATACCCGACATGCGTTGCAATGCCACGTATAGAAAAAAACATTTTACCTTTCACGTTTATGGCTGCCTAGTACTTTGTCTATGAAAAAATGTTTTTTGTTTGCATTTTTTTTTGTGAATTAATTATTTATTCTGCTTGAATCTAATCTTTTCCATTGTTAAATCCATCTGAACACGAATAAATTTCATCAAAATCAGTCCAGCTAACAGGAGGGGTTCTGTCACATACACACGTACAGAAAAAATATTATGTACAGTAAAGACTAGACTCCGTTTTTTTTTTTCTTTTATATAATTTCATTGTCTTTCGTTTGAGTTATACCTACTATCACTGTTCTGCTAACTTGCGCTAACATACTTAACTTGCACTTGCAGAGTGCTCCTAATTTCTTGTTTGGGTATACTGTTATAATGCACCATCAATTGATGTCGCCGGCTTTTAAAAGAAACAAAAATTACTATACTAGTCGTATATACAATATTTTCCTCAATAATGCTATCTACAGGCCAATTGCCTATATTTCCTAAAACTAAACTAAAACTGTATACAGAAAAGAACTAAGTAAACCTACAAGACATCGAGCTTATTGGCAACTCAAGTGCTCAAGCCCACTACCAGTGGGTAGCGTTCCCATCATGCTCATTTTGATCACGCGTCGCCTCAACCAGGCGCTCTGATAGATTTTTGAAAATAGAATGAGCTGGAGCTTGGTGTTGAGACACTGGGCTGCTCTGCCGAAGTTGCCGCGACGCCAACCCCATTCTGTGTTTCAGGAAGTTGTGACGGAGCTTAAGTATCGACGTAAGTTGGATTATACACTAAAGGCCGTCCCATCTTCCACGTAATTAAAGTCATGCCGTCGGATTTTTCACCATCGTTACGCATCAGACCATTCGGTTCGAGAATGGGTGGAACGTTGGTACTGATGATATCGTTGAGGCTGGCGTGGCAGGAAATTCGGCTAGCACTTTTCTAGCACGAGAGGCAAGTCGTATATATATTGACAGTAGAGTTTGTTGTGGTTACTTGCTAGCCGCTTAAACTAGGGAAGTCCTTTTTTTATGTCATTGAAAGATGAGACTAGCATTCGCTCATTATAGTTCAGTGCCACCCAGAGTGTGAACTTATACATACATATAATTCGAACTCCTGTGCGGCAAAGCAATGCGATAGTCGTCCTGAAAAATTAGAGCAACGGAGTTATATGAGATTTTCACTCACTAAAACTCCTTCGATTGGTCAACTTTAGTGGACGCCACTAGCATCCTTCTTCTATGTTTTCTTCCCGGAAACGCTGACATTTTAGGGTAGCCCTGGTGTCAGATTGATTCAGACCGCCTGAAGGCATCCGACATTGTTTAACGTCTGTCTTACAAATAACAACCAGGACCGACAGATTAACGTGTTTTTCGAAGCACGGTAACCGGTCACCCATCCAAACAGAACTTATAGAACATTGCTATATGTATTTATTATTGGTAGATTAAATCCCGTATTAATAAAATAAGTACTCAAACACATCCAAATCTTCTCAAAATAACCGACTGTTAAATAACATAAGCCTCATAAAATATCCCATAACACTTTCTCCTCTAAATAAATAGACTATACAACACCATAGATAGCTCAAGTTATTTTTAAGTTATCTCATTTCGAATTAGAAGTGAATTAAAAGTTTAATATGAAGTGCGGGCAACATTCAGCTGTCGTAACTGAGTTCTAGGGTACTTGAGATTAATTTTATAACGACCAGAATGAAATCTGGATGAGGTTATTGAACAACTTTCTCTTAGGGGAGTCTATTCTGTTTGTTAATAAACACACTGTCTCATCTAGGTTAAGTGTGAGTTACATGTACCTACAGGGTTATTTGTAAAATACCAGATTGCTCTCAGACCCTCGTTATTGTTATCTTTGTTTTACCACACCATCAATACAATACAATATACAATACAATAACTCTTTATTGACACCATTAATAAAAACGTACAGAAAAGAAATTACTAATAAATAGGTACAATGGGCGGTCTTATCGCTAAGAGCGATCTCTTCCAGACAACCTTTGGATGGAAAAGAATAATACAGATAAGCAGGGATGGTGGTGTGGTAAAACTGAGACTAAGTACTAAATAAACTACATAAACACTACATATACATGTACACATATAATTATTCTAATACATATCTAATATATATACCATCCCTGCTTATCTCCAAATTATTCATAGCCACCCAAAGGTTGTCTGGAAGAGATCGCTCTTAGCGATAAGACTACTCATTGTACCTTTTCATTAGTTTTTTATTTTCTGTATTTTTTTAATTTTTTTTTTTTATTCAAGATATGCATACTTTTGACCACTATCTTACCTGATGGTAAGCGACGATGTGGTCGACGATGGAGCAAGCTTGCCTAGAAGATACCTATTCACTCGCGACTTGAAGACTCCCATATTGTACTCATCAGAAAACACCGACTCAGGTAAGGAGTTCCATTTCTTTGCGGTTCGCACAATGAATGTGGCGGCAAAACGCTTAGAGCGTATTTGTGGAATGTCCACCATATAGCGTTGTCGCTTAGCAGTTTGTCTGCTTGTCCGATGTATTTCTTATTATTGGTGTCAACAAAAATATTTTGTATTGTATTGTTCTTCGACGACGAATATCTTCCGAATGCTATATTTTCCGTATGGAATAGTTCTATACAATCTATAATTCACAGTTGTTTTAACTACTGCCCGTCCCCTGTCTCGTAATATGCACGCCAAAGCCAGCTTACACTTGCCAGCTGAAACTTGGCACCCTATATGTAACAGAGAAGTTAATTAAATAATATATATTAAATTTATTTCAAAAATACGAATGTCGTTGGTCTCAGTGGTTGTAATGACGAGGTTTCTGGTATTGAAATTGTAACTTATGCTGTAAAAAATAATGTTTTTAATTGAATTACTTGTCAATCCAAAGAATACTTAAATTCAATTATCTGACAGGATGAAGAAAAGCGAGATCTCCGAAAGGAAAACTAATCGCCCTACCAATTGTTTCATAATTTTATTTGCCAATTAATATTAAATGTTTTAATTATTCTAGAAATTATTGTGTTTATTGTTATTTTGATGTATTTACTTTTATACTGTAATACATTAAATTAAATTATGGCGAAGTGTATACATATTTGCTAAATAGGTAGGATTTTAAATGTTATATAATATATTGTGCGAATTTAATTCCCCAATTAATTACGTATTTTAATTCAACTGGAAATTAGTGTGCGTACTACCATGGTGTATTTAATAATACTATAATGTAGCATATCTATAAACACTGTATATCTATATCTACAAACAAAAACAAACGCAGTGTAAGTGTGAACCCACAGCCAAATTAAGTTCAAAGACTTGTATCGCCGGTGCCTGATACATTAACACACACACACACAATCACACTCAGAACCAGAAGTGCAAATGTCCCTTGGAAAGAAAATAATGCTCCTGCCGGGAATCTAACCGGAGAACAGTGCAGAGGGCAGAAACCTATCCAATGCGCCAATTGAGTGATCAAATGACTCACTAACGTTTAATTTTAGTGGAGAAGCATTTTGTTTGAGACCAGACGATCTCTACACCGAAAACAATGTTTCGTTTGTGTTATCATTATCAGCCCATAAAGTAGTTTCTATCCAAATTCTCATTTGTACTCTCAGTGGTCACTCCTTGCCGTGATTATCTTAACGACTTCACATGCTCACACCTTTTTACTAACCATCTTTTACTCTGATACTTTAAGTGGAATACCCTACATTTTGTTAGGTGTTTATTCGCTTAATGGAACAGAGAGAATAACTTATCTGTGGTCTAAGTGTGGATTGTAATGAAGTTTATGTATGTTTGGATTGAAATTGAGACCACCGGGTGAGTTGTATACTTAAAGAAGACCACATAAGTACCTAAATAGAGAGACTAATATAACACTTTCATAAAAAACAAAGTTTAATAAAAATCAACCGCCTCGAAAAAAAAACACAATAAATATACGCAAGCAAAGCTTAAAAAACCGACTTCACCGATTTTGGTTTTGACTTGACCGATTTCGATAAAATGTATATGGGACCACACCTGAAGTATAGTCTACCAAACAAAAAAAACATCAAACTCGATTCATAATTGGCGGAGATATCGCGTAACGTACATACAAAAAAAAACATACAGTCGAATTGAGAACCTCCTTCTGTAAAGTCGGTTGAAAAGTGGCACTAACAAATGGCCAAAATGAAAATTTTGAAAATACTCTTCTTGAGTGGAAAACGGTTACACCGATTTTCACCAAACACTCGATCAAGTCACCTTTCAAACTAAACTAAATCAAAATATGTCCAGCCATTTTGTCCAGCTACGAAGCCACAGATATACACTACAAACTTACAGCACCCTTCTTTTTCGTCGGGGGTTAAAAAGTGAAAAAAAATGTTTACTTTGATGTCATATTTATATCTACTTTATAAATTTATTTTTATTTCTCACTTAATTATAAAGTACCTGGATGACCGAGCTTTGCTTGTTAAAACGACGTTTTCTAAAAATGAAACCTAGCTAGATCGATTTATCGGCCCCAAAACCCCTGCATACTAAATTTCAATCGTTTCCGAGATTCAGATTATACATATAGGTACATACATATATATATTACAAGAATTGCTGATTCACCGTTGAGGCAATTTGGCTTCTAAACAACACAGACTTATTGAGAAGACTCAAGATAACTTGACCTTTTGAGATAGTGTAGTGATGTTATATAGTGAGTGCTATTAACAAAGAACACAAGAACAAAGTGTCTTTCCTTTAATAGGGATAGCAAAAAAAGTGTTTTTGGACACATTTTTAATATATTACACTACTTAGCAGTTTAAGTCAAAATTAAATTACTTATTACTCTTAGGGACATGATATACAAAGCGTCCGGGGCGCGCGCCTCGGTTGCTGTCAAGGTAAAATGTATGACGCGTAAGGGACCTTGATATAAGTACAAAGCGCCCGAACGGCGGAAGCGCACCTCGGGCACGCGCCCGCGACTCCTCCCCTCGCACTGCCGTTTTGTATACTGCCGTCATAAGGAAAAATAGACTCATTTACTATAATTTTTTTTATTTTCAAATATTCAAACGCAACCTACTAAATCTTAATTTTAACTTAGACGCATCTGCTACAAGTCATAACATATAGTATATGTATATGTAAAAACATTTCTGATGTATATAACTCAATTTTGACAAAAATGTCAGTTGCGTCGTTTTCGTTATGACGGCAGTATAGGGCGCGCGGCAGGAGCGCGCCGTATACGCGCGCCTCGGGCGCTTTTTATATCAAGTCCCTTAATGCAAGATCGTAATTCCTATGGTATACCAATCGAAATAGACATTTCACTAAAAACACATAAATTTCCAAATCTATTATTTTACTGTATTTGGTGTAATTTTTACTATTTTACTTTGAGGTAGAGCGGTACTTACGCGCTTTTAATCAAGAGATCTCTACTCAAACAAAATGACATTACAGTGTTAAGGGCAGGTCTATCACTAATGAAATGTATGGATGTCAGTAGACCACCAGGGTCGCTAGCGAGCTGCAGTGAAAACGGTACCTACATTCATACATGGTGTTGTTTTTTTGATGGTGAGAATCCTTTGGTTTATCTTCTAGGGTATATAAAAAGCAACAGGGTGTCGTAAAGACACACGATAGAAGTGAAACTTTTTTATTACAGGAAAAAAAAAAGATCACAATGTTTACACCCACCAGTTTCCGTCATACAATAAGGTTGCGGATCAGAATTTCAAAACCCTCCCATAAAAAGTTTTAATTCAAAAAAAGGATTTAATAGGCGTTGATTAAAAACCAGTTAACATTTCCGGCAAATTCTTGAATGCACAGGTTTTTATTAATTAGAATAATATTCATTAATCACCTGATACTTTTGTGACTACAATCACTGATGTAATTAGAATATCAAATCATTTATTTCCATAATTCTACATTGTTTAATCAATAAAGTAAATAAAATTTGGGCATAAATGCAAATTCAAACAAATATGTATGAGCTAAATCTACTTATAAATAATTATGCAAGGAATCTCGTTCATGTTTTCTCGTCAAATTACCTGAATATTTAAAAAACAGTTAACAATTGGAGCAAGCTTGTTGCTTGTTACAAATGCTAACAGCAAGATGAGCAGGAATAAAACATTATTATATTGTACTTGTCAAATAAAAATAAAGTTTATAATTGTATTTAATGTACACAAATCTGATAGCTGTTCGGGCCGCGCAGTGTCGGAAGACCGCCCACAACTGGACGGATGACTTAATGAATGTTGCAGGAAGACGCTGGATGCAGGCCGCTTCCAACCGTTCTTTTTGGAAATCTTTGGGGGAGGATTTTATCCGGCGGTGGATTACTTGCGGCTGAGATGAAGATGATGATGACTTTATCTAATTATGGCAATCAATGGCCTCGATTCTGATGTACACTCACTAAATTAAATTTAAACTATCCCTGTCTCTTACAAAATAGAAACACAAGACAGAGATAGCATACATTTTAGAGCTGTCAAGCTAGTTTATCATTTAAAATATTAACAGCAGAAAGGCGCGTGTTTTTAGTCAACACCAATAACAAACTCGACTAAGCTTGCATAGACATCTAAGTTCTGACTAACTTGACAGCACAGCAGTATGCTATCTCTGTCTTGTGTTCCTATTTTGTAAAAGACAGGAATAGTTTAAATTTAATTTAGTGTGTGACATCAGAATCGAGGCCAATATATAGTAGTTTTCACACCTCTCTCACTCACTCATCTTAACAGACCAAAGACTAATGATCTGTGTAACAGACATAGGCGACATGTTATCCGTAATGGTTTAATAAATTCGGATCGTTTTAGAACATCCTGTACTGAAGCTCTCAATGGACCGCAGCCATTCAAAACGTTTCTAACTATTTTACGACATTCTGAGCACTCTCACTCCATCTTAATGGAATTCTCTAAAACATACGATTATTATTATTATTGATTTTATTATTATTTATTTTTAATCAGTGCAATAAAAACCCGATTCTAGTTTATTTTGATTAAATTAAGTGATTTTGTTTTTTCCTTGTGTAGAAATAATTTATGGTCGGCCATAAAAATCTTCCGCCAAAAATAATACGGTAATAAAATATAAATAAATGGAAGTTTGATAATAAGTAAAATTAGAGAATCTCGTAAAATCTACATATACTATGTTCTCACGAATAAAAATAAAATTTTAATTTAAAATACTTTGATATTTTTACATACTTTTGCATGTAAGGATTGAGCGCAAGTGCAAAAGTGCCGAAAATAACTGACTCATACTTATCCTACTAATATTATAAATCCGAAAGTTTGTGTGTAAGTGTGTAAGTATGTTTGTTCCCTCTTCAAGCTTTAACGGCTGAACGGATTTGGATGAAATTTGGAATGTACATAGATTATACCTAGGATTAACACATAGGCTACTTTTTGACTTGATAATAGCGGGCGAAGCCGCGGGGCACGGCTAGTAAGACATAAAAACCAAAGTCGCGAGAGGAGAAGCAGTAATACTTATAGTGATATTTATTTATTTTTTCATCATTCATTTTATTTTTTCAGCTCTAAGGGAGACCTTTGCGAGAACTATATTATATTTTATTTGCCGATCTTGTATTAATGATTAGTCTAGCAAAATTTTACTGTGCAACGTTGTTAAGATAGCGCGCGTTGCGAATTATTGTATCGAGACAAACCCAGTGGTTTTTCGATACAATTGTATTGTAAATCATTGTTTAATTGTAAGAAATAAATAAATAAAAAAAAATAAAAAAAATTCTCATTTATAATAACAAATGTTTCTTATTTAAATGGATTTTAATGAATATAATGTAATAAAATTGCATGGTACATTCAAAATAGCAAAACGCGTGCTATTGGATAGACTGGTTCGTGAATCGTGACGTCAGGTTCCCCATTTTTGTCAATCAATTATTGATATACTTTCCTTCACTTGCCACTGTGTTTTTAAATCGTCACAGGACGATTGACTTCGTTTATGATACATATTTTAGGGCAAATTAAATAACAAATACTTACTCTTTTAGTTACCAAATATAAAAAAACAGCTAAAATGTTGACGAACACCACTTTAAACAACTACCAAGTTTCTAACTTCAAGTAAACCTATTCTGTTTGTAATACGAACATTTGATTAAAATTATAACGCAAATAATGTGATATAATATTATTTTAGAACAAATCTAACGGCAAAGAATCCAAGCAAATATCAACTTTGAAACATTATTTTAAGTCTGAAATCGGTCTGACGTAACATCGTACCATAGATACCTATGCTTTAGGAATGAGCTTATTTATATCAGTGAGTGGGTAAAGCAGGCATACGTTTTTCTCGCGGTTAAGGGAAAGTCCAACCGCAAGTATGCTTCCTTAAACCCACAAGAGCTTACGCTAGGCTGATTTCTACAAGCTATAAATTACATACAGAAATTACACGAGTTAATTCCCCCATGCCCTTTTTACCATCTAACAACAAGACAAACTGTCAAACGTCATCCATATAATAATATGGTTGACATACCTCCGATTCTCTCGAAGCGTTTCGCTTTTACGTTTATCATCCGTACTGCGATTGGTCTTCAAGCCAACATTAATGTCTTCAAGTCAACATTAATACATTAATGTATCTGTAAGTCATATAAAAAAATTTGACGACAATGTTCACTGATTCAAATTGGGTGCTTCAGTACTTTGTCCGTCCGTCTTTCTAAAGCTTACAGTTTCTACAGTAAACGGACTAAATATTTCCAAATGTTTGTAGTGTCAAATGTATATGAACAAATAACATAACATAACATAAACTTAAACGCTTTCATACCCACAGCCCCACACTAAGTTCGATGATTTATGTCGTGGGTGTCGGAAACATTCACATCACACACACACAGAATCACAACCAGAACCAGAAACACAAATTTTCTTGAGAAAACTTGTGTTTTAGTCGGGAATCGAACCCGATACCCCGATGCTTAGAAGACGAACGCAACGAAAGTTTTAGTACCATCGCACTTTCTCAAACGTAATATTACTTTATCTCTTAAGAATAAATGGACATAAAAACAAATTAATGTTATATTATTTTATGGTGTCGCTTATTTCATTACCTACACTCAGATACACGAATAAAGATAACATGAATACTTATAGTAGAGTTGAAGGTAGAGTCGGTATCTCTCCCTAGTCACATATACGTCATATATAAGTTCCCTTCAGGCGGTTTATATAACTAGTATAATTATACTAGTTATTAAGTTGACTGCTTCATCAGCATCATTATGAGCCTATATTTGTCCACTGCTGGATATATAGGCCTCTCTTAATAAACGACACTGAGCCCGGTTTTCGGCTCTTCTCAACCAGTTTCTGGTGGCCTCCTAATGCTGGAATAGTCCAGCGGTTGTCCGTCATTTTAGAAACTTGGCCAGGTCACAGCTTGCTAATTCTATATTATATTTATTTTCAGGTCATTTGAAGGCATCCACATGGTTTAACGACTGTTGACGGCTTAACGTGTTCTCCGAAGCACGGTTACAATAAGTTTTTTGTATACTAAACATTTGAAAAAAAAAAACTAAACGCTTGCCTACAGTACATAAAAAAAATGTAGCTAAAAATATGACCAACTAGCTGCGCCTCGCGGTTTTACCCGCGTAAGTCCCGGACACACATGAATGCCTGGGTAAAAAGTAGCTTCTGTGGTAATCCAGGGTGTCAGCTAAATCCATACCAAGTTTCATCAAAATTGCTCCAGGCGTTTAAGCGTGAACAAGTAACAAACATACAAACACACTCACATTATTATGATATTAATATAATATTAATATGAAGTGTGATAGTGTCATTAGCACCAGATTTTTATAATAGTTTAGTTTTAAATTAAAATTTTACTTAAAGTTTTATTTTTTTTAAGACATGAAAAAAACACTCTTCAGAATCGAATAAAACACTCAAAATGTTAAAACTTAAACCATATCGTGCATCAATAATCATGTCTACTAAGCTACTTCGTTTACACAAAGCTAGGTACAAGACGTTGAACGATATCATAAATCCCGATATGAAAACGTCTTCATTGTGCATGTATCTCTAACGCAAGTGAGCCGTACAAAAACGGCTAGCGCCCAATCTACTGCCATTAATCTGGAATGCTCTCCCTACAGCCTTGTTTGCATAGCATGTAGGGTTGCCACTGTATAGATATTAATGAAGAAATTAGAAAAAAGCAAGCTTTATTAGTTAGTTACATAACAGTTAAGTACAGTAAGGTACCTAAGTTAAATTAGAATTACACTAATTTTATAAATTCGAAAATTTGTGTGTGTAATTGTAATTGTGTTTGTTTTCTCTTCATGCCGTAGCAGTCAACGGATTTGGATGTAATTTGGAATATAAATAGCACCTTTTAACTTGACCAACGCGAGCGAACCCTCTGACACGGCTAGTTATTTATATTTCTAGAAAGATGAAAAGTGTCTAAAAAACTGCTTGTCTGGAGCAGTCTGGTCAATACTTTCAAGCCACCTGAAGGTATAAAACGAATGCGACTACTACAACTGCACTAACGATAATGTTTACGCAAAAATGTTTCTGCGAACAATAATACAGAAGCGTTTCGTGCGTTTTTTTTAAATAACGAAAGATATGTGTTCCGATGCAGCTTATGCATAAGACGTGTTTAAATCTGACGATCTAATTTTAATAATGATCATATTTATTGAAGATTATAATACATGTGGTATAAATAATATTAATGACATAAAGCATGTTAGCACTATAGTAAAAAATGTTATTCCCTGTAGGCCCCAAACTAGTCAAAACATTTCAGGAATTTGTATTGAATTCAGACCATTCTACTGTCAGAAACGATGATCATTCTTTTCAAAAGGCCTGCAAAAGCTCGTGTTGAGTTTACAATAAAATAAAATTATTTTTTTCGAGACAACCCTATCCCTGCTTTATGTAAATAGTTTTTCCATTCACTGTTCTAACTCTGTGGTATCTAAAAGCCCTAGAGGCGGCCTTCTATCCGATGACGTGTATGTAGAGTTGTTATGGTTTAGATATTCCAGATTATTGAGCTCTATTTCAAAGTATCAGCAAAGGTGGCGATTTGGAAAGAAGTTTGTATGTAAGGTTAACTTGAATGTAATATTTGTGTTTAGAGGTTTTATGTGTTTACCAACCTCGAACACATTATCACTTAACAACAGGTAAGATTGAGGTCGAACAGTAGCCTAACAGAACTTACGTTTTCTCGAAGTGATTTTTACGAAGATATTTCTATATTGCTGATGCCTATCACATGTTTGACCACTATTTCACAGTTAATAAGTGATTATTTGGTTAAAGGTGGTAATGTGGATAAAGTAGTTAAGAGTGATAAATTGTCTCTGAACGATAGCTGCCGGTCCATTAATTGTTTCAATCCATTTATTGATTGACAATTTTTTTAAAGGTGAAAACTTTTTTAGCTGCTTTATGCTCTTTTTTGGGATGGGTAAAAAATTTTAAACTCGCGTCAGGATACGTGCCCTGATCGAAAATTCGTAAGCTCCGTCTTACGAATTTTCGATAAGAGTAGACCGCCGCGCAGCGCGGCGTAGGAGAGGAAGTAATATCCCCCTCTCTCTACCGCGCAGCGAAAATGTATGCCTGCTCCTGCTGTTTACAACGTTAATGTTCAAGTTTCACTTCTGCCGGCACTCCCGGAGTGCAACCCGTTGTTTTTTTTTTTCCATTTTGAAACTATGACTTTAATTCGGTATAGGGTAATTAACTAACTAATTCATTCGGTATAGCCAGGTTATCTTAAGGAAAATTCTCTAAGAAAGCTCTGATAGTGTAGCTATTTTCTACCGACTTCGCAAAGAAAAAGGAGGTACTCAATTCGACTGTATTTTTTTTTGTGTGTTACCTCATATCTTCTTTCCACGTAAACCGATTTTGATATTTTTTTTCGTTTGATAGCTGGTGCTTTCCCATTTATCCTATTTAAATTTGACCAAGATTGTTAGTTTTTGAGTTATCCTCAATAATGCGTGTTTAATACATTGACTTTGATCAAGGTTCCGAAGATAAACGGTGAAGTCGGTTTTTTTAAGTTGCTTGCGTTTAATTATTCATTAGTAATGCTTCTTCACAATCCAGAGGCGGACTCCATTTCTGCATAATTATAAGAATTATTGAGAGACTAGATTAATAAGTCGTTCGGCTGATGGTAAGCGCCACGCTTGATAATAACAGTTGTGTGCCTCCCAGAGTTTTCATCATACATACTTCAAAGTCCCGCTCGGCAAAGCACTGCATTAGTCACCCTGAGATATTAGATGTCAAATCTCTTTATGCACCGAAATTCACTGAAAACATTGGCCTTCAATCGAAAAACAGTAATGTTTGAACACCAATGTCAGATATTTGTATGATATTGCCCCAGGAGGACAAAGAGTCCAACCACTAAAAGAAAATTAATTTCAGTAAACAAAGTTCAAAGTTCTCGAATTTGAATTCCTTAAACGATTTTTTCAACTAGACATTTGACGTCAATAGACAAAAATCTATCGTGGCCTCAATAAACATATCAGTACTAGATTTCTGCCCATACCAAGGACATTAATAACATACCAGTAGAATAATTGAAGTGGCAAATAAACAGATACTGTGGGGTCAACAGGCAGTGGCGAGATATGTAATGATTGAACTGCGGACACCCGTGATTTCAGCGGGTCAATGACATTGAATTGTTCCTAGTTGTTCTACTGATATATTTGTACTGTGTACGAAATATCGGCAGACGTGGATATTATACTATAAGGAGCTATTTTGATAGAAAATCTTTTCTCTCTTTTCAATGTTTTAGAAATCGTAGTTTTGATGTGCTATCGCCTTCTAAACGTATCCAGTTCGGTTCTCGGAGGCAACACAAGTATTTTCCTCAAGGAATATTTTTTTCTATAGTCCCGGTACAAGTTATCAAACTCAGTGTGAGGCTGTGACTGTGAAAGCGTTTCGGTTATACACTACATAGTTATTAATCTTACTTTTTGTAAAGCATTGTTGATTATCCTCAGTTGAATTGTGCTAAATATATATATTTAGTGTCATAAAGGTTTTTTTTTTAAATAATAATACATGCCTTAAAAAACGCGTAATTCAAATCGAACGATCTCTCTGTAGATTTCTAGTCTATAGCAATCATTAAACTGCCCATTGGCTTAGTTGGTTGAGCGTTCCGGGCTCAAATCCCGGCGGGAACACAAGCTTTATCCCCAAGGAAAATTTGTGTTTCTGGTTCTGGTTGTGTTTGTGTGTGATGTAAAAGTTTCCGGCACCCACAACGGCTGTGAGTGTGGAAGCGTTTATGTATATGTTTATTGACTTGTTATATTTAGGAAGAGAGAGAGTACATCGACTAGATTTATGTCAATCGATACACGTCTATTATTTTCTGGACAGTAGCTAATATTCTATAGTATTACGAAACTAATAGACCGGCAAATTCTTGAAGTACAGAAGTGCCTTCAATATGCCAATAAATTTATTAGACTGACTGCTGTCATTCTTATTATTAAGACAGAATTGAGATTGAGAAATCGTTTCATGGTATGTGGTATTTGGGTAGCCGATACAATGAATTATTGGCAATGATTAATCGAAATAATAAAACTTTTTTACTATGTATAAATTCACACTCACACACTAAGTTCAAAGACTTGTATTGTGAGTGTCGGATAATTTTTTTTTTCTTGCCGATTCTGCATTAAAAAAAAATTACATTTCACACAATCTCATCCAGAACTAGTGCCTACGTGAGCTGAAGAACTCGCGTATTTTTCGAAATAGCTGAAGTATGTATTTTTTTACATATATTATCTACGCCATTTTGAAAAATTTCCAAAATCTGATTAGATTGGAAAATTACATGTAATTTTCGAACCTGCTTACAAAATTTCACGAGTTTCAATTAAGAAATTCGATCTGTAGTGGAGAACGACCGACCGGTTCGAATCTCGATGGAAACACAAGTTTTCTCCACAAAGGAATTTTGTGTTTCTGGTTATGGGTGTGATTGTGTGTGTAATAAGAATGTTTCAGGCACCCACGACACAAGTCATTTAACTTAATGTGGGTCCTGTGATTATATATGAAAGCGTTTATAAGTCTTTTTTTTTTTAGGCTAGTGTTTGGCCACTATCTCACCTGATGATAAGTGACGATGTGATCGAAGCTGGTAAACACACTAGACCTGGAATACGCAGGCTCTCAAGGATAACTGCCGGAACACCGTATTTGGCTTGGCGGCAGACTTTCAACTTAAATTTCATATATATTAAAATTTCATTTTAAACTATTAATAAAAAATATTTTTCTCTTTGTTTTATTTCTTTTTGTTTTATTTATGAGTCTCACAACATTAAACGTATACATACCTATTTTCTTCCCTTTAATAAAAATCTTTCTTGAGATAAAAATGCTTTAAATATTTACAAGAATATCATATTTGCATTAATTTTCCGTAAATCTAATTATAAATGATAAAATTCATGTTTGTTCACTTTAGCTGAGAGTTCTTCAAACACTTATAAATTATGTATTTGTTTATATTAAGTTATCAAAAGTGAACTGAATACGGATCACTTTTCCATGGAAATTACATTATTTACGCGTTTGTAGCAATTTGAGTAGAATTTAAAATCTCAGCTGGCAACACTGAGTATTGATCGAACGAAGCGAGATGTCTATGTTGACTTGGGTAGTTCTACACTTTGTCCATCCGTCCGACCGTCTGTCAGAAGTATTTAGCATCTAAATCATACAACAGAATAGCTTCAAACTCTCAGAAAATATGTAAAGCTATATCCTAAAGTCAATGGCCTCGATTCTGATGTACGCTCACTAAATTAAAGAACAATGGCGAACTCCCATACATCATTTTAGTTGAAGTAAAATAGCATCGTATATAGATAAAAAAATATCTTACGTAAGGCCGGTTGCCTTCTGAGCTTCATTTTAAAAGAATTGTCGTTTTAGAAGGATTAGTTATTAAGATATTAAACAAAACATATTTGTAGGTTATGACTCAGCACACTTTGCCGATCTCTTTTTGAATACGCCAACAGTTCTGACAGTCGTGAATTCGTGATAAAAGCCCATTCCAAGGAGCCACCACTACGTTTAAACTTGAAATATATTATTACTTGACACTGGCTAAATGCACAAGATTGCGAAGCTAATATTAAAAGAAAAAAGAAAAAAAAAACAAACGTCAAAAGTGAAAACGTCATTCATACGACAGTTTGGTATTGCCATGACATTTGCTTTTCCCCCTTAAATGTCGATGACTGCAATAGCAACCGCAGCTATTTTTAGAAAACCTGTGAATGACAGGCGGATTCTAGGCAGCTGATGGTTCATACATAAGTTACCATAGTATTTTTTGTTTTATGGATACATCATAAGCATTAGCATTTCGGCTTAGGAATATAGAGATGCACTAGGGTAAGGCAATGGACATGGTAACATCTTATCATATAACCACAGCATAGACAAAAACAGAAAAATGAAAAATGGTTGAAAGTAATCGTTTTGTTTCTTTTAATGTGTATTTTTTTACCTGGCTTCGTCTGCCTTTTCTGTTGTTTTAGTAAATCTTTGTAATTTATTTGAGTGAATTTCGTTTATTTCACATATAAATACGATCAAACATAGGCCAACTAAAATTTCGCCATTGTTCTTTAAACTATCCCTGTCTCTTACAAAATAGAAACACAAGACACAGATAGCATACATTTTAGAGCTGTCAAGCTAGTTTATCATTTAAAATATTAACAGCAGAAAGGCGCGTGGTTTTAGTCAACACCAATAACATACTCGACTAAGCTTGCATAGACATCTAAGTTCTGACTAACTTGACAGCACAGCAGTATGCCATCTCTGTCTTGTGTTCCTAATTTGTAAAAGACAGGAATAGTTTTAATTTAATTTAGTGTGTCACATCAGAATCGAGGCCAATGGCGTTTGAACTGATTTATATTAAACTATTAAAGGGACATCCATACACATAGATGGGAAGCAAAATATTTTTTTAGTTTTTATCTGCCCGTGTGTATTGATGAAAAAGGCTTTGCATGTAGAGAACGAAACTATTCTATAAAAAAGTTAAAGTTATTTTTAAAATATCAATTTACCAAAGTCACTGTTTTAATACCTATTTTGTCACGAGGTCTATTTTAAAAACGGCTACATATTCAAAGCTACAACTTACGTATAATATCCGTTATATCCTGTAATTGAACAACAAATACAAAAATTAAACAATTATTGTAAAAATATATATAAGCAATTAACCTTAAAAGATTTTCTTTATCAGGCAAAATGAAGGCGCGAAATCTCAGTTCAGAGCGAACGACTAGTATCTCTTAAAGTAGGTGTATTATTTATATGTTATAATTATGCAGTCGTAGGCTCCAAAGAGCACGGAAATCAAGATTTGGATATCAGAAGAATGTTGTCAACTGTTTTTAAAACGACGTCATTTCCTTTTGCTGTAAAACTCATCGGAAATGACAACTAAATTGGTTAATATATATTTAATTAGCATTCATTTGTTTGAGAATATGGTGATTTCGTTTGTCTCGAAAAATAATGAGGTTTTTCTACTAAAATCATATTAAATAAACCTGATTGCGTAGGAGGAGAGTTATGTTTTTATAGATTTCAAACTATGGATCTAAGGCTTCGCCCGCGTTAATTAAGTTAAAAAATCCTATGTGTTAATCCTACATATAAGCTACGCACATTCTAAATTTCATCACAATTTATTCAGCGTGAAGGGAACACACATGTAATATACTTACACCCAAACTTTCGCATTTATAATATTAATCGTTCGCGCCTACATTTTGCATCATAAAGATAAACTTTTGAGGTTAGTTGCTTATTACTTTTTTTCTATATAATAATTGTTTTATTTCTGTTGTTAAAGTATAGGATATAACAGATATTATACGTAAGTTTCAGCGTTCAGTGTGAAGCCGTTTTTGAGATAGACCCCGGGACAAAATAGGTCTGAAATAAGTGACTTTGGTGGCCTACCAAATCGTTATTATCTAACATAGTTTTTTTTAAGCCGGTTTTGTACTTTACTTTTTTTTTTATGACATAGGTAAGCACTTGGCCGCTATCTCACCTGATGGAAAGTGACGATGCGGCCGAAGATGAAGTATGCTTACTTAGAAGATACCTATTCACTCTAGACTTGAAGACTCCCAGATTATACTGTTCGGGGAACAAGGATGCGGGCAGTGAGTTCCACACCTTCGCCGTACGGATAACAAATGTTGAAGCAAAACGCTTTCACCGGATATGAGGCATGTCAACCATATATGGGTGACGTTGGTTTGTTTGTCTTGTGGTCCGATTATAGAAAGGGCAAGGGGGAATCAACTGGTGTAATTCGAGTGCACACTCTCCGAAATGCAAGCGATAGAACACCGACAAGCTAGCTACCTTACGTCGATGACTGAGGCTCTGCAACTTGGACTCAACTAGCTTGTCGCTTTGCTCGCCTATCAATAGAGTCAAGAGCATCAAGCTGATACTTGGCTGATCCATCCCAAAGGTGGCTGCAGTACTCCATACAAGATCGGACTTGGGCTTGATATAAATTAAGAAGCTGTCCAGGTGTGAAGTACTGCCTGACCTTTACCAGGATGCCAAGTTTCTTAGCAGCTAGTTTTGCTCTAGATTCAACGTATGGGCCGAAGTTAAGGTTAGACGTCAGAGTGACGCCAAGCAGCTCGAGATGGTTAGTAATAGGTAGCTGAACATTTCGAAACGACGGAGCTAGATAGAAAGGCCGTCGTTTAGCGGTAAATCGACACGCCTGAGTTTTGGACGCATTGAACTTGACCAAATTGGCGTCACCCCAGTTGGATACACCTTTAAGACTCAAGTTCGTACGTTCCACCATAGCCTCTCTATGGGACTGGATTTGTTCCTCACCAGCTCGGGCATCAGACATGTATCTTTCTACAACAGTGCTGTCGTCTGCGTAGCCAAAAATACCAGGCTTGAGCTGATCATTAATATGCAGCAAGAACAATGTTGCAGGAAGGACCGATCCCTGAGGTACCCCGGCATTAATTGCCATTAGATCGGACGAGTAGCCATCCACGACTACTTGAATCGACCGTT
Organism: Lomographa bimaculata; assembly: GCA_948107665.1. NCBI lineage: Eukaryota > Metazoa > Arthropoda > Insecta > Lepidoptera > Geometridae > Lomographa > Lomographa bimaculata. The sequence goes on along the minus strand of OX403601.1, from coordinate 4,775,469 downwards.
CCCTCAGGAAATCAGATATCCATGTGCATAAATTGGGAGGAAGACCATAAGCTGGAAGCTTGCCAATAAGGCTATCGTGCCATACTCTGTCAAAGGCCTTAGAAATGTCCAGCGAGACTGCAAGCGCTTCACCGTGCTTTTCCAAGGCCACTGCATATATGAGTGGCATATGCGAGAAGGTCTCCGGTAGACCGGTTTTGGCGGAAACCGTATTGCCGGTCACTCAGGAGGTCATTTTTTTGGTGTTTCACGTTCAGTACACGTTCCATTGCCTTTTTCAACGATATCCCGGACGGACGGACAAAGTGCTGAACGACCCAAGTCAACTTAGAGATCTCGCTTCGCTCGATCAATTAGTACGAGTACTTATAAAAATAATAGTTGTTAAATATGAACTTAATTAAGGTTTTTATCTATGATAGGCTAGCGTTTAATCCCTATCTCACCTGGTAATAAGTAAACAAGGTTTCTAATATCAGCTGTACAACTTCATATTGGATAAGATAATCCAATTAAGTTTCAAAACACAGAAAGATCCGACTTCACCGAACTCCGTTTAAGGGCGCGACAGAAATTACGATTAAGTTATAAATAACTGTCAAAATCATATGTCATTATATAAAACTATAATTAATAACTAATAGTCGACTTGAGTACCTCCTCCTTTTTTGTGAAGTCGGTAGAAAATATGACTTAACTGGAGAATAAGCAACGGGCGTTTTACCGCGAATAAGAAAAAGTATTTTATACTATGTTCGCAAGTTGTGATTATTCGATTGTTGATTTGTAATAATAAAATTGGATTATTACAAGATCGTGAACGTGCATAAGTGTAGGCAAATCATTCAGAGCCAAAAACGAGATTTTCTTTTTCGCTCCAAAATTCCAATACGTTTTTTTGGTTACATTTCCACTACTTTATTAAAGCATATCTTGACTAGAACTCTTTTACTTGGATCTGTGGTGACTATTTTATACATATTTTATTTTATATCACTTATTTCATACATCAATATTTTTATTTGAAAATTATTTGTTATTTTTCACCTAAAATGCACGTAGTATGCTGAGCCAAATTTAAAAAAACATAACGGAGTGTTAACTTATTTCGATGAACTCAACCCAAATTCTTTACCTAACTGGATTATAAAGTAATTGTAATTTATGAGCACAATGTTATTGTAATTTGTGTAGGTCACAGAACAATATTTATTGAGATTTATTGTTACCCAAATTGTAAATTACCGCGGGTTATTAAAAATCAAGTAATAATAATCTAATTAAAATAAAAACGGATCGTTGCTATTTAGAGGAGGATTTTATTTTAATTTCTCACACAAACCATTCATCCTCCTACTAATATTATAAATGCGAAAGCTTGTGTGTAAATGTGTTAGTATGTTAATATGATTTCTTCACGCTGTAACGGATAAACAGATTTAGCTGAAATTTCTAATGTACATAGCTTATATTCAGAATTAACACATACGCTTCTTTTTAATTTAATAAACGCGGGCGAAGCCGAGGGTCACGGCTAGTTTACGATAAAATAATCCTACTGCGAACAGTAGTCGGAGGCATCAGTCGGATTATTATTTTAAATATCTATTTCAAGTATTTAATTTTTATAACCTTTTAGGTTTACATGTAGTCTTTGGCTACTGTAAAAAAAACATACATTTACTTTTTGTAACGATGTTTTTACAAAGAAACGGCTGTTAGAACGATTCGGTCGTACAACAATTAATTATATACTATATAATGAACTGTACTATGTTCTTAGCTCTGTTTGGTGAAAATCAGTGCAGCAGTTTTCCAGATAGAGCGTGAATGGTATTTTGTTTTCGCCACTTGTTCGAAATCTCCCTTTGATATAATTATTCCAGGTCTAGTGTGTTTACCAGCTTCAATCACATCGTCACTTACCATCAGGTGAGATAGTGGTCAAACACTAGCCTGTCACAAATAAAAAAAAAAAACAAAAAAAAAAAAAGTTGACCAAATCTCACGAGGATGCTTATTTTCCTGGCAGAGCTATTCATGCCACCACGCTCAGTGTTCACATAAAATCTAGTTTCACACATTCCACATTTGTTCCGCGATACGCCTGTACGTTATTAACATTACCTAATGACATAAGGAGCACTTCAGATAATGATGTAATTTACATAATTAATTATGGATGTTGAATACGAGGTACCGTTAAAAGGAGTATGGAATAGAACGAGGTTAGACACACATATTTTATCAGTGTAGTAATTTGTTAAGCTACTTGAGTCTCACACTGATGGAGTGGGTATGATGTGGTTAACTTTGTGTTATAAAATGATAACGATTTGTATATTTCACATTGAAAAAAAAACGCTTTCACACTTACACACACTAAGTGCACTAATATGGTGCCGGGACCATTTACATCACGCACACAATTACAACCAGAACCAGAATCACAAATTTTCCTAGGTGACGAAACTTATATTCCCGCTGGAAATCGAACCCAATAACCCTGTTTAAAAGCCAAACGCACTTCTAACCACGCCAGCGTGTTTATAGAATATCTAAGCTTAAAATGCCGGCGAAAATAGACAGAATAAGATACAATATAGACCTGCCAAAGAGAGTTTAGATATTTTGCCTTCAATGACCAGTAGGAATTCAAAGATTTCCAAATTACTCTAACCCTTCATACCCTCTAACACAGTTCAAAATACAGTCACGATTCCTTGCTGTTCCACTGTATTACTATTCCTCCGATATGTAGAGAAATGTCCCGATCCAGGAAGGGAATCCGACACTACTTTGCTAATGGCACGTACATGTGACGTGTTCGCAGAGTTCGCGGTTGTATCGAGTTCCAGCAAGTACTTTCATTGTCACATTATCTCTAGTAAAGATCTATCTTTGTTCCAAAAAGAGGTCTGAGTAAATTTGTGGGTGGTTCTAACAAGTATCCAAGAGGTGTGTTTCAGATCATTCTATAAATTAAATTATGTACTCGGTGCATGATAATACTGCCTATGGCAGCTGCACTAATGGCATTTCATAGCCATGTAATATGTCTGCTTAGTTACGGCCTGATTATACTCAACTCAGTCAACATAGATAGAATTTTTAAAATACAAAAGAAAAGTATTAGGTTTTTACTTATTTTTTAGAAGATAGCTGCATACCTCTTGTTAAAGCACGAAACGTACTTTCTTTACCGTGTTCCTTCATTTTGTTTTTTCAATAAACAACACCCTGGTTTTATTTAAGATACCTTGTCAAGTTATAACTCGTCAAAATAGAGCTAAATTCACTAATCTGTTATATTAAATACTAGCCGTGCCCCGCGGCTTCGCCCGCTATTATCAAGTTAAAAAGTAGCTTATGTGTAAATCCTAGGTATAAGCTATGTACATTCAAAATTTTATCTAAACCCGTTCAGCCGTTAAAGCGTGAAGAGGGAACAAACATACTTACACACTTGCACACTTACACACAAACGACCCAGTTGGCGCAGTAGACAGGTGCCCGCCCTCTGTGCCGTGGGTCCTGGGATCGATTCCCGGCAGGAGCACAAATTCCTTCCCAAGGGATATTTGTGCTTCTGGTTCTGGATCTATTCTATTATAAGCTATTAATATCCAAGGTTTACTACTAAATATTAATCGCGGAAGTACGCCTATTTACACAGGCATGTTATTATTAAACTATTAATACACCGTCCGGCTTATCAAGACATCGAACTAATGCGACATCCTGTCTCTCCCGGTTTGCGTCTCTTACATGCGCGTGCGCAAATGGCTGGGATTTAACAATTATGTTTAATTGAAAGAGCACTGCTGGAACTCGTTGCATTCTCTAAACAAACAAACAAACGGCATAAAAAAAGCATTCACACTCACAGCTCCAGTTCAAGACTTGCGTCGTGGGAACATATTTTACATATCACACTCATAATCACAACCAGAATAAGAAGCACAAATACCTTTTGGGAAGGAAAATTGCGCTTCTGCCAGTACTATTATATAATATAATAGGTAAGTATCCTACTAATATTATAAATCCAAAAGTTTAAAACAAAAAACAAAACAAACGCATTCACACTCACAACCCCACACTAAGTTCAATGACTTGTGTCGCGGGTGCCGGAAACAGTCACATCACACACACAATCACACCCAGTACCAGAAACACAAATTTTCCTTGGAGTAAACTTGTGTTCCCGCCGCGAATCGAATCCGATACGCTTAGAAGTCGGACGCCCCTCCAACTAAGCCAACGGGCAACATTAAAAAACAGTCAAAGAACAATGGCGAACTCCCATACATCATTTTAGTTGAAGTAAAATAGCATCGTATATAGATAAAAAAATATCTTACATAAGGCCGGTTGCCTTCTGAGCTTCATTTTAAAAGAATTGTCGTTTTAGAAGGCCTAATTATAGAGATATTAAACAAAACATATTTGTAGGTTATGGCTCGGCACACTTTGCCGATCTCTTTTTGAATACCTACGCCAACAGTTCTGACAGTCGTGAATTCGTGATAAAAGCCCATTCCAAAGAGCCACCACTACGTTTTAGCCCAAGTTTCAGCTTTTTACAAGAGTTGGACGAGAAAACAAACGTCGCAGTTTTGCCGCGAAAGTGAAAAAATGGCTCCAAAACTACAATAGAAGTTTTTACCACTTTACTAGGGCATGATTTGGCTATGATTAGACCTTGACTGTTTTACTTGACTTTGACTGTGAGTTGTGACTAGGACTATTTATATGAAATAAACTTGAAATATATTATTACTTGAAACTGGCTTAATGCACAAGATTGCGAAGCTAATATTAAAAAAGAAATAAAAACAAACGTCAAAAGTGAAAACGTCATTCATACGACAGTTTGGTATTGCCATGACATTTGCTTTTCCCCCTTAAATGTCGATGACTGCAATCGCAACCGCAGCTGTTTTTAGAAAACCTATGAATGACAGACGGATTCTAAGCAGCTGATGGTTCATACATAAGTTACCATAGTATTTTTTGTTTTATGGATACATCATATACAATAAACATATTCTATTCTATTCTATTAGCATAACGGCTTAGGAATATAGAGATGTACTAGGGTAAGGCAATGGACATGGTAACATCTTATTATATAACCACAGCAGGAGTTTTGCCGCGAACGTGAAAAAATTGCGTTGTTGATTTTGTATAATTTTCCAAAACCTGTGATTCTTCGAGTGTTAATGTGTAATAATGGTGGATTGTTAACCGTTGATACTTAGTAAATGTTCATAAGTGTAGGCTAGTCATACAAAGTTGAAAAACGTGATTTTCGCCTTCGCTCCAAAACTCCAATAGAAGTTCTAGTAAAGTTTCTACCACTTTACTAGGGCATGACTTGACTATGACTGACTACTTGACTTTGACTGTGACTTGTGACTAAGACTTTTATTATGAAGAATAGAAATTGTTAATATTTGTTTAATATTTCGACTGAAGGACTATGCATCCATGGTCATGAAATAATTAAAAAAAAAAAAAATAACCACAGCAAAGACAAAAACAGAAAAATTAAAAATGGTTGAAAATAATCGTTTTGTTTCTTTTAATGTGTAATTTTTACCTGGCTTCGTCTGCCTTTTCAGTTGTATTAGTAAATCTTTGTAGGTAATTTATTTGAATGAATTTCATTAATTTCACATTTAAATACGATCAAACATAGGCCAACTAAAATTTCACCATTGTTCTTTAGGACCTCCTATTTTTTGAGGTCGGTTAAAAAGTACGTAAAAACAAGTGGAAATCGGGGTAAGAAACGCCACTATCATTGTTATAACTGTTTGAGTTAGAACTCGATCGCGACACAACACACTGTATCATATTTACGACTCGAACGATCAAAATATTCATGATTATGTTAACTACAAAGTTATATCTTCATATGAGTTAAGTATCTTGTCGTGGAATGAAAATAGCTGGCTATGAATGGAGCTGATGATTTGCATACGTCGGTATGCCCTCGTTGGCAGCCACTCAGAATGCTTTAGATTCAGACGATTCCGGAGTTTTCTCGCTAAGCGATGCCACTTGAATCTATGAATGTAACGTTAATCTTATGTTCTAGTTATTTAAAAAGGCAAAGTGTGTACGGTTAGCAAAAGGAGCAATGAGATTACGTATACGACAAACGAAAAAGGTTGGTCATACCTGTAGGTTATAAAAGCTTTTAGAAAAGATAAACATAAACGTATAAAACATAAAAACGCTTTCACATTCACAGCCCCATACTAAGTTCGATGACTTGTGTCGTGGGTAACGGAAACATTCACATCACACACACAATCACAACCAGAACCAGAATCACAATTTTCCATGGGGAGTAAACCTGTGTTCCCGCCGGGAATCGAAGCCGATACCCTTTCTTAGAAAGCGAACGCCACCCAACTAAGCCAACGGGTAGTTCTGATGATATAAAGTTCAAAGAAAAAAAAACTAATAAAAAAAAAACAAATACTACCAATAGTAGCCCCACAGAGCGTGCTCGTCTTCTAGCTGTGTCTCGTTGGGAATCGGGTGTTTGGTTGCAGGCTCTGCCTTCAAATAATTTAGGGACACTGCTTGATAATAACACATTCCGTGTAGCAATGTCACTGCGCGTCGGTGCTCCTTGCGTTGTTCCACACCGATGCTCATGTGGAGTAAAGGAGATCGCTTAGGCCTCCATGGGCTTTCTTGTGTCAGAAGTGCTGGTCGTATAGCTCGCCACAGTGCTTTGAATGACGTCATCCGTCGGGCATTTGGGAGTGCGAATATCGCAGCAATTTTAGAGCCTAGTGGCCTTATGCGCAACGACGGTAAACGACCCGATGGAATGACACTCATTCCTTGGAAGATGGGTCGACCCTTAGTGTGGGACGCTACTTGTGTCGACACTTTGGCGCCGTCTCATCTTCCAACAACATCGCAGCAGGCAAGTGGCGCTGCTACCGCAGCTGAAACTTCGAAACGGCGAAAATACTCAAGCCTCGACAGAGGATACATATTTGTGCCTTTCGGAGTAGAAACTCTTGGTCCATGGGGACCAGGTGCACTTGAGATTTATAAAGATTTGGCTGGGAGACTGAAAGAGTCGACACGTGACCAAAATGCCGGTTTGTATTTTGCACAGCAATTAAGTCTCGCTGTGCAACGAGGTAACGCAGCCAGCATTTTGGGCACACTGCCGACCAATGACTTTTTGTATTAGGTTAGTAGTTTAGTTAAATCTGTATTTTCTTTATTTATAAACCATTGATACTTTTATATGAATAAATAATTTAGTTTTACACAATAAAAATTAAACTGCTGTTAAGTTAAAAAAAAAAAAAAATACTACCTGAAACATTGATATATTGTCTCCATAATGTACATATGAAATTTCGTTATTTATTCCTACGGACATGAAAGTAAATTTGTAAACAAAAGATCTTATTAAACAAAGATTTTCACCTACAATTTACTACTCCAACACAACTTAAAAAGATAATCTTATAATTCTTGACGAAAAAAATACGTAATTCATTAATCTGTGTTTCTCGATTAGTACAATCTAAAGACTCCCGTCTTTAAATCTCGATTGGACAGGTATCTACTAGGCAAGCTCGCTCCATATTCGACCACATCGTTAGAAAAGAATAGAATAAAATTATTTATTCAAAATCAAAATCGTTTATTCACATGGGCCCCAAAGAAGCACTCATGAAAGTTAATGAATCTATTGCCAGATTCGCAAAATTACAGCCATCTCGAGAAGAACCTGGCAAGAAACTCGGCGGCGCATTTTTTTTCATTAATTTTTTTTTAAAACATTCTTAATTTCTAATACATTATTTTCTTAACCTAGGTGTTAATATGGTAGTCGCTAGAAAGAGCCTGTGCAGTTTGCCTCCATGCGTCCTTGTCATTAATATAGTAATTATTATTCGCCTTATAACAAAGATTGATACACTGGGCAAGTCATATTGTTACAATTAATATCCAATAAATGTGTATGTACATCTTAAATAACAGTAGGATAAACTAATTTATATTTATAATAATTTTGTCATCGTCACTTTGGTGAGATAGCGGCCAAATGCTTAACTATCTGTCATAAAAAAATCTAGTATCGGTACGTAAAAATGGCTGTTTTTAACGAGTTTGCAAACACTGCTAGGAAAATTCCTCAAAAAACAAAGCGCGCGCTTCGTGACTTTGCTTGTATCACTGCTTTAGATACGCAGTATACTACGTTATACGGTATAAGCGAGAGAACTCAATATGGACTTAAACATAGTATAAATAAGGGTTATATTTAGGGGTTAAAATCCCCTTAACATGACAAGATTTTTAAAATACCCGAAAATAAAAAAAATATATAAGAAGTTTGTTGTAACATTGACAAGTTTAAAGCGGCCGACATTAAAGTGCCATTGTTCATATCTAATGTCAGTAAGGACGCTTGTAAGCAGGATATTATTAGTTACATTAAAGATAAGACGGGTGAGATTGTAACTTTAAAAATGATAAAAATGAAAACAAATAGGATGTACAATGCATATAAATTATTTGTTTCTAAAACAAAGTTACAATTATTTTTGGATGATAATCTGTGGCCTGACGGCATTACGTTTCGGCGTTTCGTGCATTTCATGTATGGGCCGAAACAAGGTAACGTTAAAGTCTAGTTAAATTTATATAATGTATAGTAATAATCAAACAAATAATAACTTAAAATTTTGTAGTTTTAATTGTAAAAATATTAAAACTTCCATTGATGATGTTAGTAAACTTTGTAATTCTGCGAACTTAATCAGTCTTCAGGAGACGTGGTTATTTAATCACGACCTTCCGTTATTAGGTACTATATCTCCCGACTTTGAATATGTCGGTAAGAGCTCAATAGATAGCAGTGAATTATTGGTAGGGAGGCCTCACGGTGGCCTGGCTCTCCTATGGAGGAAAGGAATATTTGATAGCGTAACAGTGATTGAATGTTCTAGCTCGAGATTACTGGCTATCAAAGCATCAACAAGTAGTCGTTCTATATTAGTTTTCTGTGTATATATGCCTGTACTATCCCGGCAGAACTTGCCTGTTTTCACAGAGGTTCTAAGTGAAGTAAACGCAGTTGTGGAGAGTAATAATGTCCAAACCGTTTTTATACTCGGTGACATGAATGCAAATCCTGGTAAGCTCTTCTATAGTGAACTTAGCAATTTCTGTGAAGAAAGGTCTTGGTTATGTGCGGATGTAGAATTTTTAGGTAGCGACTCAAACTCGTTTACATATTTTGATACATTTCACGGTACGGGGAGTTGGTTAGACCACTGTATTGTATCGCAAGCAGCCTGGCAAACTGTTGTTAGTGTGAGAATAGTTCAGGACATATTTGTATCTGATCACCTGCCATTATATATAGAATGTAACCTAGGTGATCTAGGTCCTATTTTCGTGCCACCTAATATACCTCGTAGCGCTGTAATCTGGGGGGAACGAGATAAATCACAAACACGTAAATACCGAGAACTGTGTGAAGAAGGTCTACGTTACGTTGACTTCCCTTCAGAATTTCAAACTTGCAGCTTTGGGTCATGCGCGTTATCAGAACATAAGTTAGTCTTAGATAAGTTGTATGCTAACATAATTGATGTCATGAGCGATGCGGCAGTTCAGACTCAGAAGCAGAAAACTGCTGTAAAGTGTAAGAGAAAAGACAGAGTTTGCGGATGGAATGAGCATGTGCGAGAGTCGCATCGATACGCCAGGCTTAAATATCAGGAGTGGATCTCTCAGAGTTTGCCAGAGTCTGGCGCTGCTTATGATGAAATGTGCAAGTCGCGTAAAGTTTTTAAAGGTCGGCTTAAGTGGTGCCAAAAACACAAAGAGCAGCTTAAAATGGACATCATTGCTAAGCAAAGAGCTGACAAAGACTTTGGTAAATTTTGGAAATCGACGGGAAAGCTTGACGGTAGGCCTGGCCTCCCGGCAAACGTTGATGGTAAGAGTGACCCTCAGGAGATAGCCAACAACTTCATGGCTCATTTTAAAGTAAAATCTCCGCTTGGTCCTTCCGCTGATGTAATCGATGGTGGGCCCGACGTGTCTGGAGAGAAGCCTCTGCTTAATTTCTCTGCTAAACAAATAAGAAAAGTCATAAGTAGAATGCGTAGAGGTAAATCTCCTGGACACGACGGGCTCAGTATAGAACATTTAAAATATGCGGGGGTGCACTTGCCGAGAGTCCTGTCTATGTTTTTCAACTTGTGTATTAGTCACTCCTATTTACCTGATAATTTAATGAGAACGACGGTGGTGCCCATAGTGAAGAACAGGACAGGAGACATCTCGGACAAGAGTAACTACCGCCCTATCTCTCTTGCGACTACTGTGGCCAAGATATTGGATAGTATGCTTGAAATGACTTTGGATAACTATTTAAACATTCACGACGCGCAGTTCGGTTTTCGTGCTGGACTTTCCACAGAAAGCGCAATCCTAGCTCTCAAGCATACTGTCCAATATTATACTGAGCGGAAGACTCCGGTGTACGCCTGTTTTCTGGACCTCTCCAAAGCCTTCGATCTCGTTTCCTATGACGTGCTTTGGAGAAAGATGGAGGACAGGGGTATGCCGGAGGGACTGCTCAGATTGTTCCAGTATTGGTACGGACATCAGATCAATAATGTTAAGTGGGCAAATATCCTCTCCGACTCATACAGGTTGGAATGCGGCGTGAGACAGGGGTTTATCGTCTCCGAAGATTTTCAACCTGTACGTGAACGATCTCCTGGTCGAGCTCAGCAGCATGCGCGTCGGTTGCCACGTAGGGGGTGTTTGTGTAAACAACATCAGCTACGCGGATGACATGGTGCTGCTGGGCCCGACTGCGAAATCTATCGGAGACATGCTACGGGTTTGTGAGAACTACGCCGCATCGCATGGTCTGATGTATAATGTAAAAAAAAGTGAGTTCATGGTCTTTAAGGCCGCCGGCAGGTGTCCAGATACTATTCCTACAATTACCCTTAACGGCATGAGCTTGAGCCGAGTAACTCGGTTTAAATATCTAGGACACTTCCTTGCCGATGACCTTAAAGACGATGAAGATGTGGAGAGGGAACGCAGAGCACTAGCGGCGCGGGGGAACATGTTGGCCCGCAGATTTACCCGGTGTACTGACCAGGTTAAAATTACTCTATTCAAAGCGTATTGTCAGGGCATGTACACTGGTGGTCTGTGGTTCAGCTGTTCCCAGAAGTCACTGGACTCTCTGCGCGTCCAATATAACAATGTGTTCAGGATGATGTTGAAACTCCCCCCATTTTGCAGCGCCTCCGGTATGTTTGCCGAGAACCACACTGATGGCTTCCATGCCATCATTAGAAAAAAGGTGGCGTCTCTGGTGAGAAGGCTTCGGGGGAGTGATAATAGCATCCTAAAAGTCATAGCCGATGACCCGCATGCACCTGTATTTAGGCATCTTGTGCGAACCATGATTTCGCAAAAAACTGAACATGTACACCGGGTAAATCTGCGGGCCAACATGTTCCCCCGCGCCGCTAGTGCTCTCCGAAATACATGACTTACTAAGTTACTGTCTTCCTTATAAGTATAAGTACTAACCTTATTGTATTTTATTGTAAGTTTTTATTGTATTGTATTGTATTGTATTGTAAGTTTTCATAGTTAAGTAAGTATAGTATAGTTTTTATTGTATTGTATTATATTGTAAGTTTTTATAGTTAAGTAACTAACAAATATGGATCTTGTATTGTTGTCCGTAAATAAAAACATATTATTATTATTATTATTTTTCTCGAAAATTATTTCGTCTCGGGACACTGAAGATGTTCCGGTATAATGAAGATCACGGGCCTTAACCAAGTGATCTCCATGTAGGATCCTCATTGATGGGTTTCGGTATTATCATCTTGCAAGAATTTGCGGACTATACGACAAGTATTTAATATCGCGGCTTTTTGCATGGTCATGTATGTGTTTTCAGGTATATTAATTATTTTCAGGGCCTGTAACAAGTGTTTAGGAATGACTCCTGTACTTGATAACACCAGTGGAACAATATAGACTTTATTCATTTTCCATATCCGTAGAATTTCTTCTTTTAGTTCGGTATATTTTTGAATTTTCTCAGATATGGTTCTATGGAGATTATGAGTGTTGGGGACTGCGATGTCAATAATATATACTGTTTTATTAGTTTTGTCTATCAGAGTTATGTCGGGTCGATTATAGTGTATTGTTTTGTCAGTTAGTATTGCTCGGTCAAAATAGAGTTTATGATTGCTGCTCTCTAGGACATGTTTCGGAGTGTATTGGTAATAGGGCGTAGGGTTGCTTAAGATTAGTTTGTGGCTGATGGCCAGTTTTTGATGAATTATATTTGCTATTTGGTTATGTCGGTGAGTGTAATCTGTTTGTGCTAGGTTAGGACAGGCTCCCGTAATGTGTTGAATGGTCTCTGAATATCTATGACAATTCCTACATTTATCATTTTGAATATTGGGATCTTTGAGTATAAACTTTTTGTAATTTCTGGTGCTAATGACTTGATCTTGTATTGCGATGGTGAAGCCTTCAGTTTCTGTAAAAAGTGAACCTAGTTTTAGCCATTGATTTGATGCTTTCATATCTACATGTGGTAGTTCTAAATCGTGTATATGGCGTCCGTGTAATTCTTTTCGGCGCCACTTGCTTATTTTTGCATTTTCGGCATCCTGGATGGTTGAGAATTCTTTATCACGTTCAATTAAATCAAGTGGTGTATAATGTTCGTCAGTTTCAATAATAGCTTTATGAATTGGACTATTGATTTCTTTTTGGTAAAAGAAATTTCTGAGATTTTTAACCTGCCCCTCCCAGAGAAGTTTAAGGTCTATCAAGCCTCTCCCGCCCTTTTGTCTCTTTATTGTCATTCTCTGTATTGCAGATTTAGGATGTAAATAACTGTGTTTTGTTAGTGTAGTTCGGTAAATAACTGTGTTTTGTTAGTGTAGTTATTATTATTATTATTATTATTATTGAGATGTTTCACCATCGAGAACACTAACACATATTTTATCTTTCTTTTCAAACAAAAAAATACTTGCAATATTCAGCCTCTTTAGTTGCTGACTGTACCTAAATACGAGTTGAATCGAGTAACTTATGCAATTTCTATTAGCTCAACGTCAGAGAAATAAAACAAATGCTTTCACACTGATAGTCCCATAGTAAGTTCGAAGACTTGTATCGTAGGTGTCAGAAACATGTTTTCATATATCACGTGCACAGTTTTATAATTGACGACCCAGTTGGCGCAGTGGACTGGTGCCCGCTCTTTGCGCCTCGGGTCCTGGGTTCGATTCCCGGCAGGAGCACAAATTCCTTCCCTAGGGATATTTGTGCTTCTGATTCTGGATGTAATGTGTGTGATGTAAATGTTTCCGACACCCACGATACAATTCTTTGAACTTAGTGTGGGGCTGTGAGTGTGAATGCGTTTTTTTTTTTAGTTTATAAAACGTGGCCTATGCGTAGATCTACTTGAGACTATCAACGACAATCATAAATTTAGAAAGAAAAAATAATCGCTTGAGGCGGGATTTGAACCCGCGGCCATAGGGTGTCATGCCCTATTGCTCTAACCGCTGAGCTACTCAAGTCCCGCCTGAAGCGATGAAATTAACCTTTCCTTATTATTTACGTCTTCTAATACTTCGTTTCATAAATATTCATACATAAACATATATTAGTGTGATATATTGCAATCACCATATTCTTATATGATAAAATAAATTAATCAAAGCGTTTATTTTCTTTTTATTGACGTAAATTGAAATATACGTCCAACAAAAGTAGCGTAATAATTAAACGCAAGCAAAGCTTAAAAAATACCAACTTCACCGCTTTACCTTCAGAACATTGATCAGATTTTTTTTTTTTTTTTATTTGTGACAGGCTAGTGTTTGACCACTATCTCACCTGATGGTAAGTGACGATGTGATCGAAGCTGGTAAACACACTAGACCTGGAATACGTAGGCTCTCAAGGATAACTGCCGGAACACCGTATTTGGCTTGGCGGCAGACTTTCAACTTGATGGAACTTGAAAATGTATTAAACACGCATTATTGACGATAACTCAAAAACTGCTGATCAGATCTTGATCAAATACAAATGGGACCAGTAGGAAAGCAACAGCTTTAAAACAAAAAATAAATAATAATCGGTTTACATGGAAAGTAGATATGAGGAAAAACAAAAAAAAAATACATTCGATTTGATACATAAGTCGAAACAAAAAAAAACATACAACCTCCTCGTTTTTTGTGAAGTCGGTAGAAAAACAATTTTATTTCAAAATCAAACTTTCAATAGTTGTGATTGTGTGTGTGATGTGAATGTTTCCGGCACCCACGACACAAGTCATCGAACTTAGTGTGGGGCTGTGAGTGTGAAAGCGTTAAGAAAAATAAAAATAAAAAAACTTTTCTATATGTAGTATAGGTATACTCAAAGGATTTGCACAAGGGTCGGCTTCTGCTCGCTTCGTGTGATCCGGCCGGCATGTGCTTATAAGATGCGACACGTGCACGATAACAGGTTATTCAGCCTAAGGTAGTATTGTGGTGATGAGCGGAGCGAGCTCGGTATCGGAGGAGTTATGGTGATCATTACTTGAGAATGTCCCTTTATGATATATAGGATATGTATTTATATATATGTATATATATATATCTATACTAGTCTATACTAATATTATAAAGAGGTAAAGTTTGTTTGTTTGTTTGTTTGTTTGTTTGTTTGTTTGTTTGTATGTAAAAGGTAATCTCTGAAACTACTGATCCGATTCTGAAAATTCTTTCACCGATAGATAGCTACACTATCACTGAGTGTCATAGGCTATGTTTTGTCGGGATAGAAGTTAGTTATCAGTTCGAAATAATAATATTCGTAAGACAAGTCGGAGAAAAATTTGCTAACTTTCCGCTTTATCGGCGTACGCTGACTAAACGGTAAGACATAGTTGAATACAATGTATGGCAAAAATGTTGGCCTTCATGAGTTTTACAAAAAAGTCCGCGACAGCATATATCTAACATGTATGTATAGCTCAGAAAAAATACTTTTCTTTGTAAAAAATCTGAAAAAAAAGCGGCCTATGTTTAGTTGGCTTTTTGAGACATTCAGTATTAATCCTTATCAAAATAAACTATTTCATCGTCTTACGTAGTTCATGTAGATACATTTTGCTTTTTACTGCATATGATTTGGATAAATAGTCTATGAGAAATCGTGAAATTGGTTTCACGGGAGCCCGCCCGTGAACGGGACGGGTCAGAAATGTACCGCCACGTACTACGAATTCCTGCACATTAAAAAATAGCGGCTTCTATTTCGTTGGCTTTTTTTAAGTATTTAATATTAATCCTTATCAAAAAAACCTATTTCATCGGCTTACGTAGTTCAGGTAGATGTAATTTGCTCTTTACTGCACATAATTTGGACCTATAGTCTAGGAGAAATCGTTAAGTTAAGTTTATTTGAGGGTGAAAACGGTGGATCACTGAATGGAACAGTTACTGCGTAATCCGGCATACGTCTATGTTTTGAACCGACTAACATAAGAAGGAGGATATAAATTCGACTGTTTTTTTTTGTTTAGTCTTATCATTAAACTTTGAACTGCCCGCTAGCGTAGTTAGGTGGGCGTTTGCCTTTAAAGCACCGGGTTTGATGCCCGGTGGGAACACAGGTGTTTTCCCACGGGAATTTGTGTTTCTGGTTTTGAGTATGTTGTGAATGTTGTGTGAATCTTGGATGTTTACTGCCCCTTGATACAAGTCATTGAACTTAGTGTGGGGTTGTGAATGTGAAAGCGTTTATGGGTATGTTTTTTAATATTTACTACCCGGCCGACGCCGGGCGGGTCGTTCCTGAACTTTGAATTGCTCGCTGGCGTAGATGGGTGCGCGTTCGCCTTCAAAGCAGCGGGTTCGATTACCGGTGGTAATTTGCCTAGAAAATTTCTCTCCACGAGAAATTTGTGTTCCTGGTTTTGAGTATGTTGTGAATACTTTGTTAATCTTGGATGTTTACGGCCCCCGATACAAGTCATTGAACTTAGGGTGGGGCTGTGAATGTGGAAGTGTGTTTCTTTGCATATTTTTTAACCGGGCGACGCCGGGCGGGTCATCTTTTGAACTATCTACTCGCGTAAATGGGTACGCGTTTGCCTTCAAAGCAGCGGGATCGATTCGCGGTGGTAACAGAAGTTTTCTCCCTACGGGAAATTTGTGTTCCTGGTTTTTAATATGTTGTGAATCTTGGATGTTTACGGCCCCACGTTACAAGTCACTGAACTTAGTGTGGGGCTGTGAATGTGGAAGTGTTTATGTGTAGATTTTTTAACCGGGCGACGCAGAGTGGGGAATCTTTGAACTTTGAACTACCCACTGGCGTAGATGAGTGCGCGTTCGTCTTTAAAGCAGCGGGTTCGAATCTCGGTGGGAACACAATAACAAAAGTTTATTCCCCACGGGCAGTTTATATTTCTGGTTCTGGGTATGACATGAATGTTGTGTGTGTGGTGTTAATTGTTTACGGCCCCACGACACAACTTATAGTACTTTTACAGTGAGGCTGTGAGTGAGAAAGCGTTTATATGTAAGCTTTTGTTTACCCGGGCAACGCCGGGCGGGTCAGCTAGTATATATATATATATATATATACATATATGTTATTTATTTATTTTATGTATTATGTAGTAATATACTACTTGTTTATGTATATTCATACTGTATTTATGCCATAGTATAAGTAATGATATTTATTAAGTTAATTAGGTATTCCATACAGCCATTAATTATACCCCGTCTATTACATTCTTTAGTTCTCTCCATCCGAAGGTTGCCTGGCTATTAGCGATAAGGCCGCCTGTTGTGATATTTTACGTATAAGCTTGTTTGTTACCTTTGTTTTATCTCATCTTATAAAGTGGATCAATAAAGTATTATCTATCTATCTATCTACTTTAATATTACTTGCCGTAGTTATAAACGTTGCATAACTGTGCTATAGTAAAATTCAGGGCTGTAACTTGGTACGACTCTTTAGCAGAGTCCGCCTGGGGCAGTACCACACCATTGGCAGACATTCAACCGCCAAGCAGTAGTGTGTAAACATTACTGTATATCAGATTGAAGGGCATTGTTTCCAGTGAAATTACAGGGTTTAAAGAGTTTTAACATATTCTAATATCTCAAGATGAAGAACGCAGTGCTTTGCCGCGCAGGATTTTGGCCTAGGTTCAAAATTCTGAGTTGCACAGAACTGTAATGGGCAAGAGTGACGCTTACCATCAGGCGAGCGACTTGTTCTTTTCGTCACTCAATTACCATTTTAAAAAAAACTTTTTTTTTATTGTTTACTTATGTGCCCTGTTACTTTCCCGGTGTTTATAGTACCCGTAACTTTGTTGACATTTTGCTACGTTCTATTCCAGAACCTAATATACTTTTCACTCATAGGTCTGACCATCCTATCATCACATATACCAAATTTAATCAATATACGCCCATATGGTGAGCTTTCACTCTTAGCACTCGTAGTGCCGTCCGCCTGGTCGATCGTAACAGATTGACAACGGTAAGCAATGTTCAGTCGGTCCAGTGCTTGGATGGGTGACCATTTAGTGGGATTTGTAACTGAGTGTCACCGTGTTTCAGTTGGCAAGTTAAGCTGTCGGTCCCGGTTGTTAGTCGTAAGGTAACAATCGTTATGTCATGACGGATGCTTTTAGGCGGCCTAAAAATCCTGATGCTGGTGGACTGCCCACTAGTGAACACTAGTCTATTCGACAAGCAAGCAAGCTAACACAACTGCAGCTTGCTGAAGGACGTTGGCTACGTTTTGTTCGATTAAAATCAGATTAAGTCTAAATTATTTCAACAAATTTTGTAAATTTGTGGAATGCAATCTTAGACTCAGAAACATGGCTTTTGAACATTTAACCAATTATTTAAATTAAAATTGTCGAGAACATGGTCTTACAATTAGAGCGGATTAGGTAAATTGCTGCAATTTGATTTAACTCGTTAAATATTGGTACCAAAGTAGTATTTAAGCGGTTTTGTGGTTTACATAGTGGTACATGGAGTTTATTGAGTTTAGTTATAGTTTAGTTTAGTTATAGAATAGTTGAGCAAGTATTCTCTGTCTGAAATTGTACCTTAGACGTACACGTAATAGAATTCAGTTTTATTTTTGCGATATTTTTTGTAGTAGTTAATAATTATGTATTAATTTAATTCATGATTGCGATTCCAAAGAGTAATACCGCCAGTATGATAAGCACGCGCGATTCTCTCAGGGAATTCTTTAAAGAAACAGGCATACATACTTTTGATGGTGGTCAAAAGTTTGCCTATGATGAATAAGAAAAAATACTTACCATGCCTTCGCATACATCTTCTATTTGAAAATATTAGATATGCATGTTCGCAAAAATATTAATAAACAATACATTAAGAAGCGACGCACACAATCTCAAAACTAGATATAAGCATTAAATTACAGAGCGCGCAATTAGATTAAGCAAAACGAATAAATATTTTATGGCAAATGGGGTTAGATTTTACAATAAAATTCCTAAAATTGAAACTGAACTACCACTGGGAAAGTTCAAATCTGTAATAAAACGGACATAAATTAAAAAAGCTTATTATAAAACGATTGACTTCATTAATGACAAGGATGCATAATGTAGATATACCTAGGTTTATATAATTATGTTAAGGAATGATTGAAAAAAAATGCGCCGCCGAGTTTCTTGCCAGGTTCTTCTCGAGATGGCTGTAATTTTGCGAAACTGGCAATAGAATCATTAACTTTCATGAGTACCTCTTTGCCCATACCCATGTGAATAAACGATTTTGATAGTTGCTTGTACTGAGCTGTTATAGTACTGTAAATATACCTATATAGTAAAGTTTTTACTCTCTACATCTTTTAAATCGTGGTAACTAGTATCTATAGATTTGAGTCTGTGGTATTAAAAAAACAGGATGTCGTAAAGACTCATCTTTACGACGCAACCTAGATAGATGTGAAACTTTTGTATTGAAGGGAAACATTTTAATGTAATAAGCATCTATGTATATCACTGAATGCTGCGCCACATAACTTAAACGCATAAACGCGTTCACACTCACAGCCCTAATTGATACAATCATCCTAGAACCAGAAGCACAAGAGAGAGGAATATTGTGCTGCTTCCGGGAATCGAACCCAAGTCGTAACGAACCGCGGCGTAGATACAAATACTAGGCAATTTTTTTTTTATTCATGATTCGCAAACTTTTGACCACTATCTCACCTGATGGTAAGCGACGATGTGGTCGAGGATGGCTATTTAGTCGTTATCATGAATATATCTCCTCGGTCCATTAAAACCCGAACTTGTTTGTAAACACAAGTTTTTAACTCATTCGCGTTTAAGGCTGCTACTTCTTACTCACTATAGCCGCACCCTTAACCGCCTCGCCCAGGAAGCGTCGTCGGCATGCTTCTTCATACATTTACATGATAGTAAAGCATATGTTGCTCTACTATACGCAGATTTAATAGATGTTATCTGCCCTGATTGAACAAGCTTTTTGCAACGGTAAGTATTTATATGGTAAAATAGATCGCAATTATGGGCATGTGCCGTTTGATAAAATGATTTAATCGTAATTTTAATTGAATTGCGTCATGTCTTTTTAACTTGCTTTAGGAGCCATATTTGTGTGTTTTTTTAGTTGTAACTGTAAATTTTTAAGTGGTGTCAATAGCACTATCACCATTACTGCACCTTCTTTAGTACAACTGACAAATAACAGGTTTTTTTTTGTAAATATTAAAGTAAAGCACTGTTATTTATTAAATAAGCAACTGATGAGGGGATTTAAAATATATTGCAAACATGTAAACGGCGAAAAGTATTATCTCCTAAAGGAGACAGTTGTTTGTTTTTAATACCTAAATAAAATAAGAAATAGATTGTGCTTTTAGCTGTTATAAATAAGTTAGGATGTGTTTTAACTTGCTATAAATATATCTGACTTTTAAAGATGTTCAGCTGTTTTGAAAATGTTCTGCTACGTTTTTTGCTGACTGTACTTACAAACTCGGACAGGTTGGTCTGCAAAAACATAAGTGACATAAAAAAGTTACTTCCCCTATTTCAAGGTTTTCTTCAACATAAACTATTAAGAGGCAGATATACGGTCAATGCGAACTCTTTTTTTAACCACAGGCAATTATCCCCCTTACACTTTTGCACTTAAACGTGCATATTGCGTAAATTATACCGCTGTGGTCACGCAAGGTCACGCGTGCCAATCTTAGATTTTTTTATGGATTTATTAAAATTTCGTGAAAACGGGCCTAGAAAAAACAAGCTGAAGAAATCATTTGCCTAGTAAATAAACGTATATGAAATAACTTTTAGTGTTCCGATATAAAATGGCGAAACAAAATGGTTACAAAAATACAAATTGATGTTTGCATGAGATTTGATATTTTGTCCTTTATATTTTAGAACGTTATGAATATTCTAAGAAGAAGAGATAATTTATCATATCATACAGATTTCGACGAATATTTTTATTTATCTGGTTTTATTATAAACGCCGAGTAAAACGGTTACATGTCAAACGTTTTAAGAGACACGGTATCACCCCCTTAAGAAGTTTGAGAGATATCTCGTATCAATGTAACACCTATACACTGAGACAAATACAAACTTACGCTCTGTAAATATCATTTAGCATTGTGTTAATTATTTATTTATACTGATAAAAAATAACTCACCAGATTTCAAAAGCGAAAAATCTTCTGAAATTCACCATTTTACGCCAAAAGTCAAAATTACATAAAACAACACTAAACCGAAACAATTTAAAAACCGTCGCCTTTTCTCCTTTACTATCCCCACACTGACTATTTTCTACCAAAATGTGCAACTATTTTCTTCTAAGCTGTAGTAGTATTTTCTCCTAAGGTTTATTTTCTCGTAGAGTGCGCGTGCGCTCCAGAACCACCGGCTTTCGACTGCGGAAAGGGCTCGATACAAGACGACTTGAAAGTAAAAACTAAGTAAAAGTTCGCGTAATTGTACTTAGGGAATTCTAGGGCACCTATAATAGAACACCTCAGTGTTCTTTGCCGTTAAGTGTTTCTTTAGTTTGTTAATTTACAGGAAAATTAGACATATTCGTATAATATACGGGAAAATAGATAGAGCTATAAACACATGAGACCCAATGCATGCAGACTCTCATCTCTCCAATGACACACAACAATACTACCATTCATTTCTATCTTCCTAATAAAATAGCAATCCTACTAATATTTTAAATGTGAGAGTTTGTGTGTGTGTGAATATTTGTTACCACGTATATCCGTAACGAATAAATTGATTTTGATGAAATTTAGAACGTAGATAGTTTAGGTTCCAGAAAAACATATACTTTTAACTTAATTAATGCGGGCGAAGCCGCAGGGCACGGCTAGGTAGTAGATATATAATCACATTTTTTTTAAAGAGACAAACATATGTTTATACGGGTAATATTTATTCTGCTTGTATATTAACCATTCTTGAATCCACATACAAAATCAAAATCAGTCCAGCCGCTTAGGAGGAGTTCATACACATACACACGTACAGAAGAATTATATATATACAAAGATATAGAAAGCGAACTTCCAGAGTTTCTTTTTTTCCACTGTCCTTTGACACACCATTATCAGCAAAGCGTGAAAGAAAGTTGAACTTCAATTGGACAATCATGCAATAAGTAGCGGTATGATTTGCCGGTCATTATTACCACCAATAATTTTACACAGGTGCAACTCAGAGTGCTGCTCTTAATGAGTGCTTATTGATTGGTGGTCATTAAATGCTACGTGGCCAGTTAATTTCTTAATAAGAAGGCAGTATTCCGGAAAATCGGCATGCGTAATACCCAGGTAATACAGCTGGATCTACTTCCCCTCGTACGTACGTAGGTTTGTAACTTCAATGAAAAAGAAAATGTTATCGCCTATTGTGTTTCGCATTTTTAAGTTACTTCAAATCATTAGAATTAAGAATGCCAAGCCACAGTTCTACTTTTTATGACAAATCTTTTACTGTACAAGCTATTTGCCTCTGGAACAGTTTACCAGTCTATATACGTCGCTCTCAATCACTAAACACTTTTAAAGAACAAATAAAAAAATGCTATCACTCTCAATTAAGTTAAAGCTATGAATGTACTTTATTAGTCATATTTATGTATAATATGTATTAGTTTGTGTATGTTTATAATGTATTATTATTATTATTTATGTAGGTTTTTGTGGGTATATTATGTATCTAAAATTAATAAGTATGTGTAAGTACATTTATTTATTTAAATAAGTGATGAGGTACACCACCGTCCCTTTTCGTAATATTTTTATCATCTCCCTTTGGTTGTCTTGAAGAAATCGCTTTAAGCGATAAGACCGCCTTTTGTGCTCCTATGTTAAACTTAAGATTTCTTTGTAAGTGTTCTTTTTTGGTGTGCAAATAAAGAATTTATCTATCTATGTATATATCTTCAAATAATTTAAACGCAAGCTAAGCTTAAAAACCAACTTCACCGCTATATTCGGAACCCTTGAACTAGATGTGATGAAGAGTTTCGGAGATATTTGCGAGTGGAGTATGGGGCTGTGCGTGTGAAAGCGAATAAGCGCGAAGAATAAAATGAAAATAAAAGTTAGCAGGATCAGGATGACGGTACAAACGTCTCGGTATTAAGTACTCCTCAACTTATAGGTAACATCTTAATAAGCAGTCCATATACCGGTAGGTGGGCTGAGATAATAGCCCGACCACTACGATATAAGGCTGGGATACAATGGGGAATATCAACAAGACTGACGAGACGCAACTGAGGGGTACTAACTTTATTGTAATAATATTGAAATTTAACTTGTTAAATTTTTTAAAAAACAAGCTATTAGAAGTCCACCATGTCCACATGTTGGATTTAGAGTGACGTCACTTTATTTTCCGAGCAAGCCCTTTCATTTGATACCCTTATGTAGGAGTGTATTGAGAATAACTTGTCCGCCATTTTGAGTGTTTTGCCATGTTGGATTTAGAATGACGCCACAAAGTTAACCATGCATTCATCTTAACTAAACGTGAATACAACATTTGTTGTTGAAGATATGTGATTCAAAATTGAGTTGCAAGATTCCACCTGAACAAACATACTTACATATATTGCTAGGTAAATAAAAGCTTGTTACAACGCTTGCAAATTCATTGATAAACTTTGTTGGTAAAAAATATAGGTTTTTACATAACTATTATATATGAGTAAGTAAATGATTTGTTTATTGATCGTGCGAAGCGAGATATCTCAGTTGACTTAATTGGCTTGTCCATCCGTCTGTTAGAGGCATTGAGCGTCTAAACTATACAAACGAATCATTTCAAATTGTCAGAGTATATGTAATTCTATGGCCCAAAGCTAGAAATGGCAATTAAGATTATATAAATAGAAATAAAACTTTGCCAGTATAGAGTACGAAACCGTTGTTAATAGTAATATTTGTTGGAAAACAACAATTTAGTAGACAGAAAGAAAGAAAGTACATTTATTTGACAAAAATAACTTAATATTAAAAAAAATAAAAATAAAGTAGGCCACAAAGTCACTGTTCTTAGACCTATTATGTCCCGTGGACTAATTAAAACGGCTACACATGTAAAACTTACGTATAATATCCACTATATCCTATACTTACAAAAATATAGTTGCTACTAATATCTACGGGCCAATTGCCTATATTTACCAAAACTATATATAGCAAAGACTTAAGTTACCTACAAGACATCGAGCTTATAGGTAGCTCAATTGCTCAATCCAACCAGCGTGCAGCGGGTAGCGCTCCCATCATGCCAGCGGCATTGCTTCTCTGAATTGCAATACTAATACGTTGAGTCAAATAAGTGCCAGAATCTATCCTGTACTTGAACAACAAATACAGTAATAAAAAAAAATATTAAAAAAATAGTTTCAAGCATCATTAACCTCAAAAGTTTTTTTTTTTTATGACAAATAGGCTAGCATTTGACCGCTATCTCACCTGATGGAAAGCGACGATGCGGTCGACGGTGGGACATGCTTGCCTAGAAGGTACCTATTCACTCTTGACTTGAAGAGGCCTAAGTTATACTTATCGGGAAACAAGAACGAAGGCAGAGTATTCCACTCCTTTGCAGTTCGCATTATAAAAATGTTAGTATTAGTTTTTCTTAATTGGGTAAAATGAACGCGCGGGATCTAGAGTTCAAGATGAAATAGACTCTTGACTAGACTCTAGAGTTAAATAGACTAGAATAGAGAAGAATAGTGACTGTATTTTTACATATAATACAGATAATCAACTATACAAAACAATATATAGCAATTACACAACTTTTTTAAAAGAAAAGTTATGTCCTAGTTCGATAATTTTTTATGTATCTGGCTACATCTGAACCAGTATACCACAGCCCTTACATAATCAGTCTGTGGCATACACACTACTACCTACACTGGAGCAGGGTACGTGTGGTCCCGTCAAGTGGAACACCACTCGATAAATAGCAATAAATGCCGGGTAAGTAGTCCCTGTTGAACAAATGTTTTGCTACAAGGATCTGTGGAACAAAGTGTAATACAGGATAATCATGTTTTTACAACTGGTGTTTATATCGTGGGAGTGTAGCAAGAAGAGAAAAAGAACATCGTAAATATAAATTGATTTTCAATTGTTTTCCTCAAGGTGTCCAAACGAATAAACTGATTGTTATGTAACTATGAGGCATTGTTGAAATTCTCTCAATTCTACGGATACACTATATGTTTATACAAAAACTAACAGGCTTCGCTCTAGCACTTTTCTGTGGAATAAAAAACATTATTTACCGTGTTAATTTTAACCATTCTTGAATCAACCTGAACACACAAAAAAATTTCATCAATATCGGTTCAGCCGTGTAGGAGGAGTTTAGTCACATACACACGTATAGAACAATTATATATATAAAGATATAAAATGGCGTGCGTGGTACTGTATAAAGAAGTGACCAAGAAATTTTAATGCATAGCAAATAACTAACACAGAGATAAGTATCAAATGAAGAAGCTAAAAAAGCCATTCCGAGTTTCCGTTTGATTTGACGACCCAGTTGGCGCAGTGGACAGGTGTCCGCCCTCTGCGCCGTGGGTCCTGGGTTCGATTCCCGGCAGGAGCACCAATTCCATCCCAAGGGATATTTGTGCTTCTGGTTCTGGGTGTAATGTGTGTGTGATGTGAACGTTTCCGGCACCCACGATACAATTATTTGAACTTAGTGTGGGGCTGTGAGTGTGAATACGTTTGTTAGTTGTTTGTTGTTTGATTAAAAATAATATTTTTTTTTTATTCTATTATATGAAGCAATTTTGAACTGATCGTTGGGTCTGCGTTCGCCTTCTACGCAGCGGGTAACGGGTTCGTTTCACAGTGAAACCACTAGTTTCCCAAGACACAAGAGCGAGAAGTAAGCGTATTTTTTTTACCTATTGAACGTAAGCCATACCTAATCTTGAACCTCTCTATCTTATCCAATAATACAGATAAAGATAAAAGATGAATTGTTTGCTTAGAAAAACATGCGTTATACACACATACATAAGCATACGTTTACAATAGGTATAGCTATAGTTTTTTTTATTACTGATAGATACCGTTTGACTAACTGATTACATCATTACTTACATTACAATACAATACAAAAACTCTTTATTGACACAAAAACTTATAAAGATAGGTACAATGGGCGGTCTTATTGCTAAAAGTAATCTCTTCCAGACAACCTTTGGATGGAAATATAAACGAAAAGACAATATAACTCTTTATTGACATTACATTATTTACAAACCAAAACACATGGTCGGAGGTAATACTCTAGGCCTTAAACCGGTGACCGGTTGTGGTGGCCCGTGACTGGTCCTCAAGGATTGCTGCTGGAACAGCATTCAGTGCATGGCGACAGATTATAAGATATTTAAACGCAAGCAAAGCTTAAAAAAAACCGACTTCACCACTGTATCTTCGGAACCTTGATTATATTTAATGTATTATTGACGAAAACTCAAAAACTAGCGATCAGATCTTGATCAAATTTCAATAGGACCACATGGAAAGCACCAGCTTTCAAATAAAAAAAATAATCATCAAAATCGGTTCTCAACGAAAGAAGTTATAAGGTAACTTTTGAAGTCGGTCAAAAACGAGAACATCTTTAATGTAGTCGACAGAATACGCATTATTGACAATATTTCAAGAACTACTGATCAGATCTTGATCAAATTTTAATGGGACCAATAGGAAAGCAACATCTTTAAAACTAAAATTTTCGAAATCGGTTCACGTGGAAAGAAATTATGAGGTAACACACATAAAAAAAAAATGTGTTTGATCGGGTACATAACTATGTCCTTTCAAATTTGAAAAGAAAACACACTCACAAACTTTAAGGTAAGTATCGACACGACATGGTCGAGGGTGGTAAACACTCTAGACCTAGAACGTGATTTGTCCTGAAGGATTTTTGCTGATGGTAAACTTTGCCTGTATAATTAGTACAGGGTTCGCCCGCGTTGATCAGGATAAAAGGTTTTTTATTTACGACAGATAGGCAAGCATTTTGCCGCTATCACACCTGAAGTTGTTGCCTATGTGTTTGTTAATCCGGATATATAGCTATGCCTAATTAAATTTTTTCAAGGGAACACACACTTTAAGGTTAGTGTGATGTAAGTTTTTAAGTTACCATTTGTGTTAGGAAACGGAGTATTAGGTAATATATAGTCTAAAAAAATTAACACCGTTCTTCATCAGTCACACAATCGTATGTGTGAATGATGAAGAGTGGCAAATTTAGGAAAAAAAACAAATTCCCATGTGCCCATTTTAATTTTGTTTATGGGGCAGACAGGAATTGGAATCCCCACATGCATATATACATTTTGTTGATAAATAATAAAACCTGCTCTATTACTTATATCGATTGGGCCGAATTTCCAACTTTAGAAAAATTTTAGAGAACGGCTAACTAAATAACTACTATGTACAAAAAATTCAATAACCCGACTGCAAAATATGTGAACCAATTTTTTATGTAATTTTAATTTTCTTAATTTTGATACCCTGCTCGATAGATTTGGTTTTCATAATAACGTATTATTAATTCGCTCCAAAAATTACCAAATCCATCGAGCAGGGTATCAAAATTAAGTAGGTAATAAAAGCCGCCATTTTGTTTTTATTAACACTTATCTAAGGACACCTGGGTTTTTTAAAACGAATACAACGATACCTTAACTGTCGATATCCATCCAGCTGTTTGGAAGATACGAGGTAATAAAGAAATTTACAAATATACACATACTAGATACGCGCTAAAAAATTGGGTAATAAGAATAAAATGTTGTACGTACCGAAATAGTAACGAGTACTTTACGTAAATAGAAATTAATGAATTGTTCATAGGTTTTACACCCTGAAGCGAAGCCGCGGGCATGATAAAAAAGATAATTCATAGAAATCTTGTAATTTCCTCTGTTCCATAATGAAACTATTTTCAATTTCCTCGCATCCAAGAATTTCCTAATAAGGATAGAAATTGCGGAAATAGAGTTCTGAAGGAATACTACAATTTCCTTATTACATTCTGGATTGGAATTATCCGTGACATCTATAAATCCAGATGGCGACGACAGGACGACCGAAGCTAATTTTAAAGTGGAAAACCAGATTTAAATCCCTCACCTGTCATTATTCCCTTCAGATAATCATCGTTGAGAATCTTGAAGCAAAATGTCTTTGTTTCAGGAAGTAAGTAAGTAAGTTCCTTATAATTATTATTAGTATTGATTAATCTCAAAAAGCTAAAAATCACAACGTTTTGCCGCAAAAGTAGAAAAATGGCATTGTTGATTTTGTTATTCATTTCCAAAATTTGTAATCGATGAGTGCTAATGAGTAATAATGGTGAATTATTACCGTTAATAGTTTGTAAACATGCATGAGTGTAAGCAAATCATACAAAATTGAAAAACGTTCTAGTAATAGATTTTACCACTTTACTAGGGCATGACTTGACTATGACTGTGACTTAAAAAAAAAATATCCTTCAAATTATGAAACATTAAAAAAAAGGACAACATATGTTTTAACTAGCCGTGCCCCGCGGCTACGCCCGCTATTATCAAGTTAAAAAGTAGCCGATGTGTTAATCCTAAGTATAAGCTATGTACATTCCAAATTTCATTCAAATCCATTCAGCCGTTAAAGCGTGAAGAGGGAACAAACATACTTACACACTTGCACAGCTACACACAAACTTTCGGATTTATGATATTAGTAAAATTACAATTATCGTAGACCTATAAGGACCATTCAGAAAGCCAGCATTAGTGTCCTTATTTATAGTAGAGTACTGACGTTGACCATTGCCCGTACAGTGACACTTGACGCATCCTGAACTCTGGCCTGTATTCTAATTCATCCCTAACTGGTCCAGCACTAAATGTGATAAACCTTAGGGCTTTTCCAAACGTCGCGTAATGTCGACCGAGACGCTCAAGAACGTCTCTGACGCATGATTCATTAGTCGCGGCACTCCGCGGAAGTATATTCTTATTCTTATTGTTAATTACTTAAATTATTATAATGTGGTAAGGCCTGGACTGACGCTCGGGGTGTATTATGCATGGTGGATCTAATTTTTTCAGTGACATCGCACTGAGCTATTACGTGTTCTACGGTTTCGTTTTCCTCCATGCATAGGGATGCTGTGACACCTTTTTTGTGTAGATTGTAGTTGAGGTTATAGTGACCTGTTATGGCCGAGGCAGTATAGTGACATCAAGAAAGCATAGATTAATAAAGTCGCTACGATCGCCAAGGCAGGAAGTCCCTCTGGGTTTCAGGGTTGCTTCTTCTATGTTTTAGTTCTAATGGAAATACTTTCAATCATGAGAAATGAAAATACTATGTATTTAAATTACTTTGCGGTAGAATTTTGTGTTTTGAATACACTTTTATCGTCTTTCTACGGGTCAATTGTCTATATATTCTAAAACTAAACTAAAACTATGGACATAATATATTATAGGTAACCCAAGTGTTCAAGCCACTGCCAGTGGGTAGCGTACCCATATACTGGCGGCATCGCCTCTCTGAATTGCAACGCTAATACGTTGAGCCAAATAAGTACCAGCATTCTGAACACGCGTCGCCTCAACCAGGCGCTCTGATAGATTTCATCGTTATATTTTTATTTATTATTTTCAAAACAGTGATTCGTTTAAAGAGCTCGTTATTTCTATGTAAACGGCAGAATTACCAGCCCGAAACTGTTTGTTTGCTTAACTTTGCTGCGCGACCCACATTCGCATTTATTACGTAGCATAATATGTAAATTCATGTCATACAAGCCGTGCCTACTTATAGGTACATATCTACAAAGATAGGTACCTATAATACATAAGCGTATGAACGTCGCGCGAAGCTCGTTTTTACCGACTTCAAAAAAGGAGGAGGTACTATGTTCGACGGTATGGATTTTTTTTATGTATGTTCACCGATTTCTCCCCCATTTGTGAACGATTTTTTGTTTGGTAGATTCAACTTCAGAGCTGGTCCGATATAAATTTTATTTAAATCGATAAAGCCAAAACCAAAATACAAGCGTTGAAGTCGGTTTTTTAAGCTTTACTTACGTTTAAATTATTATTACACATATTGACACATGTTGACTGTGCCTAATATATTTTGGCTTCTACCGGCAGAAGACAGTCATACTGCTACTTTCCAACAGCTTCGGCTACCATTTCGAGTGTCAAACGTCGCGTCTGTAAGAGCCTTAGCCCTTAGAAAACGGACACCGAATAGGTTCGCGTGCGACATCTGAATGTGAGTAAACGCGAGCGTTTCATAAATCACACTTTACGATAAAAAGACTCGTTTAGTGGTCACGATCGACTAGCGGTAGTTTTAAAACGGCTGTCGATTGTCAATTAACGCCATCGCGAAAGATGCAGCCGGCAATGGTTCCTAATTGAAGTAATGTAGTGCAGTACATAGCGCAAATGATGTTAAAGCGTATTTTCAACCGACTTCATAAAAGGAAGTTCTCAATTCGACTGTATGTTTTTTATTGTATGTATTTTACACAATATCTCCGCCAATTTTGATGTTTTTTTTTGTTTGGTAGGGTATATTTTAGAAATGGTCCCATATAAATTTTATCGAAATCGTTCCAGCCAAAACCGAAATATAAGCGATGAAGTCGGTTTTTTTGAGCTTTGCTTGCGTTTCAATTGTAGAACGTATCCAAGCTCATATAGCTTACTGTCGCATTGGCTTAGTCGGGTGGGCGTTTGCCTTCTAAGCAGCAGGTATCGCGTTCGATTCCCGGTGGAAACACAAGTTTCATCTTAAGGTGACGAGCGCAATGCTTTGCTGCATATAATTCCTGTATTAGTGTTTAAAAGTAAAAAAAAAAAAATGCGCCACCGTGTTACTTGCTAGGTTCTACTCGAGATGGCTGTAATTTTGCGAATCTGACAGTCATTAACTTTCATGAGTGCCTCTTTGGGGCCCACGGCCTATCCCGAATATACAATACAATACAATACAAAACACTTTATTGCACCAAATAAAATTACATAAAAAACAATCATATTATTTATATCTAAGTACAACGGGCGGACTTATCGCTAAAAGCGATCTCTTCCAGTCAACCTTTGGATGGAAAAAGAGAAAAACAATATATAAGAACGTAGGTCGGTGTTGTAATTAACTAAATATATTTATAATAATATATATTCATACATATAACATATAAATAAATAAATACATAATACAATATATATGATCTGTCGAAGCAAAGACTTGTCGAAATATATTTTTTCGAAGTAAGCGACTTGTCAAAGTACGAAGTGAACTGTCGAAATTTAGTGCGAATGATACCCATGTATTCATATGGGTGACATTTTCACTAAATTTCGACAGTTCGAACGATTTTGAATTTGAATTGAATTTGAACTGGATTTTGACCTATATAAGTTCAAAACTCTGGATGGCACTGAACTGGCTTGTTCCATCTCTGACCGTATCGTCACTTTCCATTAGGTGAGATAACTTTTCAAATGCTTGTATCCAACATAGAATTCTGTAATGTGCAAGCGTGACGCTTACAATCCGGCGAGAGGCTTGCTCGTTTTGTCTCTCATGTTATTAAAAAATACAGGTTACATAGATATCGCAGAAACATGGGAAAACTCGTTCGATTCCTGCGAACGAGCGCCGGCCGGTAACTATAAATCTCCGTAATCGAACGTTCGACGTCGGTTCCAGCCGTCGATTTATAATAATTATCGACCATGGGAATGACGGACGTGGTACCATCATTTACCTATTAAATAATACTTGATATTTTTTGTAAATATATTAATCTGTTTAATGAAGTTCATAACCGTTTATTTCTTAAACGATTTTATATTTAAGATTAGAGTGAATAAGTACCTTCTAGGAAAGCATGTTCCATCTTCGGTCGCATCGTAACATTCCATCAGGTGAGATAGCGGTCAAAAACGGGCTTATCCAGCAAAAAAGTTAAGCTGTTTTTCGCAAAAGCTAAGCTTTTTGACGTGATAACGTCTTATAAATCGATGAACACCGGCTGCACGCACGAAAAAGTGTCACGTTCCGCCTGAGCCTGAGCGTGCAAGCGAGAGCGCGGAACAAGCGATAGAGAGGCACGATCGGCCAAGCGTTCGTCTTATAACGTTATCACGTAAAATTATCGTCCGTAAACCAAATTTACAGACAACCCTTTTTTTTTACCCGACTACGGGGAAGCAAAAATAAAAAAAAGAATTTAAGTACTTGCCGGAAAACGCTTTCGGAATGCAGGCAAAATGTAGACGCGAGATCTCAGTTCGGCGCGAACGACTAGTTTACTTGAATTGCAGTACCTATGCTACAGAAAGTATTAGAAATAGTTGATGACGTCACTCACGACATTTCGCCTCTTCTAAAGCTGCGATCGAGTAATATACTTTTCAACATTCAAGTTTAAAGTCGATGCAAGTTCAAGTACTCCCTACTAAGCCTATTAATCAAGTTATCCTCAAACTAACAACTGAGCGATGATCGGATCCACCGATCGATAAATCAAAATCAATAATCGCCGTAATCGATACACGATGCCGACAACCGATTATAGTCGAGTCGGGAAGTGTTCTAGGACTTGATATAATATGATGAAGATACTTATAATTCGATGTGTGTGAATGCTGGAACTGATGATAAATACTGGATGGACTCGATCGTGTATGGAGTACTGCGGCTACCTGTGGGATGGATCCGCTCAGTACCGGCTTGAAGCTCTTGAGTCCATCAACCGGCGAGCAATAATTAAACGCAAGCAAAGCTTAAAAAAACTGACTTCACCGCTTTATCTTCGGAACCTTGATCAGATTTAATGTATTAAACACGCATTATTGACTATAACTAAAAAACTAGAGATCAGATCTTAATCAAATTTCAATGGGACTACATGGAAAGCACCAGCTTTCAAATAAAAAACAATCATCAAAATCGGCTCACAACGAAAAAAGTTATGAGGTAACTTTTGAAGTCGGTCAAACGAGAACATCGTCAAAGTAGTCCACAAAATAGGCATTATTGACAATATTTCAAGAACTACTTATCAGATCTTGATCAAATTTAAATGGGACCAATAAGAAAGCAACATCTTTCAAACAAAAAATAATGTTCGAATTCGGCTCACGTGGAGAGAAGTTATGAGGTAACACACATAAAAAAAGTAGGAGGAGTGGAGTCTCGGTCACCGACGTACTCGTAAGGTCGCAAGTCTATCGGTATGCTACTGCTTACATTTTGGAGAGTGTGCGCAGGAATTACAGCAGTTAATTTCCCCACGCCCGTTTTACCATCTAACGACAAGACATACCTCCAGTTCGCTCAAAACGTTTTGCTTTTACGTTTATCATCCGTACTGCGAAGGAGTGGAACTCATTGCCCTCGTCTTTGTTCCGAACAGTATAATCTGGGAGTCTTCAAGTCAAGAGTGCTGTAGCAGCACTCTTGACTCTTGATCCTCGGCCTCATCATCACTTTCCATCAGGTGAGATTCTGGTGGTGTAATAGTAAATTCTATCTCCCATTACACAATAACTTTATTAATTATAGGTACCCTACCCTATATGTGTTATTCTGATGTATCCTACTAATATTATAAATCCGAAAGTTTGTGTGTAAGTGTGTAAGTTTGTTAGTTACCTTTCACGCTTTAACGGCTGAACGGAATTGTATGAAATTTGGAATGTACATAGCTTATAGGATTAACACATAGGCTACTTTTTTACTTGATAATATCGGGCAAAACTGCGGGGCACAGCTAGTAAGCTATAATATTTTAAAGTTTCATTAAAATACGTTCAGTAGTTTTTGCGTGGAAGAGTAATAAACATCCATACTTAAACAAACGCATTCACACTCACAACCCCACACCAAGCTCAAAGACCTGTATCGAGGGTGCCGGAAACATTCACATCACACACACAAATACACCCAGAACCAGAAGCACAATTATCCCTTGGGAAGGAATTTGTTGTGGACAAACTTGCGCTTTTATAATATTAGTAGGATGACTGCAGGGCGGATTTATTTTATTTAGACGCTCGAATCTGTGCTAAGCACCGAAATAAAAAGAAATCACAATAAAATGACAAAGCATTTATCTTCTCCACATTCCTATCTCCCTACTAATTAATAGCTTCGACGCCGCATTACAGAATTCGGGGATACATCAAACGTTCCTACACTTTGCTCCTTTTGTTTTTTCTGTTTTGTTCTTTTTATCACTGACCGCTCGTTATCAGGTGCGTTGACAAATGGGTTACGCCTCGTTCTACCCTAAGGTAGGAATTCATTAACGCTTTTATTAATTGAGAGGCGGGAACAATCGAATTATTCCTCCTTAATATAGTAGGACTCGGCATTTATTTATATGTTCGGCACCGACAAACGAGCTGCTGTTATGTACTTACTCTACAAGAGTTAATTTTTGTTTTTACTCAAACCAAAGCTTTGCATAAGCTTTTGAGCTAAAAACATTGGCGATTTGTGTTCAGAGCCAATTATTGCCATTGATAAACGCCGCTGTTTCAATTTACTTATTAGCATAAGTTAAATTGTAATTTTTAATCTCAATTGATTACCAGTAGCGCCCTCTCTAAGAACAAGGAAGCATTTTTTTTACAGAGCCCTCTAGCGGTGAGTAGCAAAATTATTTACAAAACTACTGCAATAGTGTTTCACTTTTTACCATTGTTATAATTACATCGTCTAGATGGCAGCAACATAAAGTTTTTCTCAATAACTCCATTTACCGACTTCCCAAAGGGAAGTCTTTCCTTCTTTTCTCAATTGGACTAAATGTTTTTTGTTTTACTTCTTCTATAGTACTACATTAACTTCATTTATTGGAGGACATGAAGTTCTTATAAGCAAAATCAGTATCATAGATAAATTATAAAGGAATCCGTATTTACCTACATGTCTGATCTGTGCCAATACAGAAGGAGATTTTTGGTTTTAAATATATTATGTTTGAAAGCTAATTATCTACTAAGACTGCTATCTCACCTGATGGAGGGTGAAGATGTTACATGCTTGCCCGAAAAACCCTATTCACTATTATATTATATTGACTTTGGACTGTATATACATACGAGACTCATGACTCATATGTTTAGGTAGTATGAGTTCCATTATTCTACAGTTCAAAGCTGGAATACTCAGTGCATCTGATCAAGGGTTCCGACGATAAAGCGGTGAAGTCGGTTTTTTAATCTTTGCTTGCTTTTAAATTATTGTAATATAAATTGAGTCCAGACAGGTTTATAATTTTGAGTCCAGCCAGGCCATTAAATACAATGGAAACTAAACATACAAGATATCCCCTAGAACAATTAACACCGAAACCAAGAGATAATCAGGTCAAGTTGTACGACAACCACTCCTCCAGAAGTCCAAAATATATTTCAACAGCGAGATAAAACTGTAATCTACCACACTATCGATCCCGCCATGTTACACAAGAACCTAATCTCCACCTGTCAATGATAGTATGATCTCGTTATCTCCAAGAGCCTCTCAGTCTTCAGCCTAGTTAGCAGTTCCTCCGCGTAAAGTTCGGTGTAAAACCGTTTTTACACCTGTGTGTTGTGGGGTCAGAAGGCAAAAATGGATAGGCCTAGCACGAGCCACCAGTCCGTAGAGAAGATAGAAATGTACGAAGTTAGGGAACATGTGCCGTACCAGGCGGAGATTACGAGAGCTCCAGCGACGTATGATGAGGAAAGCGGGAACGTGCATGATTCGTCGTGGGATTCGGCTTGGAAGTCTATTTGCCAGCTTTTCAATCTGCTCCAGCACATGCAGATTGCTATTGTTGTCTTCTGTCTATGGCACTTCGCGCTGACGTCAGCACCCAATGGATCGATCAGTAACCTCCAGCTGCACATCATCTTTGCTGGAACTGGCGTACGTATGGATTTAAGTGGTTTCCCGAGTGTTGTACCGTATGGAACTGCCCGGTCGGGTTCGATTCCCGATGGGAACACAAGTTTTCTCCCCAAGGTCTATTTTTGTTTCTGGTTCAGAGTGGGATTGTGTGTGATGTGAAAGTTACCGGCACACTAGTTACAAGTCATTGAACTAAGAGTGACTACTATGAGTGTGAAACATAACAACTTGATTTTATTCATTAAGATAAATGTAAAAGTAGGTACTTTTCCCTGATGTTATTTTTTTTCATACATCACTGCAAGTAAGTATAAAAGGAAGTGAAACATTTTCGCAACCCTTGGAAACGTTCAACACTTGTATACAAGGTTTACTATAAAACCTCAAGTTTTGTGGTTTTGAATCTCAGTTTTGAATGATGTAGGGAATTCTGTTGTCGCGTCATAGGTGCCATGGATATCGCAGATATGTAGAGGCACATATTCTTCCAATTTTGATATGCTAGAGTTATCACGATGTATCCAGCTGTTGATATGCCGAGTGATGAGCTTCTTAGGGCTAAAATGGGACAGGCTTTCAAGTCTCAAATATAACTGCCGGTCAACATTTGGTACTTGGAGACAGATTTTTCTACTCGAGGGTAGAACTAAGATTGTTCGACTTTTTGGACAACGGATTTCATTACGATAGATAGATAATGTTAGTACCTATATATCAGTGTAATATATAGTGAGACTGCTGCAAAAGAACCCATGAACAAAGTGTCTTACCCTTAAATATAGACAATAAGGAAAGTGTTAATGGACACATTCTTATATAGTAGCAGTTTAAGTTAAAGTTAAATTACTGATTAGCCATAGTTTGACTAGATTGTAATTATAATAGGGTAATTTGTAGAGGTAATCTAGAAGTATAAAAAAAATATAAAAAATATTACGATGGATAACCAAAACAATGTTAACCAAAACCAAAACTCAATCCCATCTAGTAGGATTCGAAACAGCGGCCGCTTGATGCGCGCGTGTCTACTTACTAGCTTACTTTAAGGTTTGAACAACTTTATGACCGAGCGAGCGTTAAACGCGAGCTCTCTCCGTTTCAGCTTGGGCAAAATTGCTTTCGTATGTCCGGATTTCCGATTGGTCTTCTCTACAGGTTGCTTTTGAAAGAAAGAGAGAAAGAAAGAATTTGACCCGATTCTTGTGAAATTTTGTGTGCACCCCCCTGATTTAGAACCATACGACTACCTTAGGTATCATTATTTAAAGAGAAAGTTATCCAATCGTATAGATTCGGTAAGTTACGTTCTGAATCAGGGGGCAGGTTCGATAATTATATAGAACTAGCCGTGCCTCGCGGCTTCGCCCGCTATTATCAAGTTAAAAAGTAGCTTATGTGTTAATCCTAAGTATAAATCTATGTACATTCCAAATTTCATCCAAATCTGTTCAGCTGTTAAAGCTTGAAGAGGGAACAAACATACTTACACACAAACTTTCGGATTTATAATATTAGTAGGATTTTTGTTCATTCTATATTAGATTTTTTTTAATGTCAGAGATATGGCGGTTAGAAACTTAAAAAAACATATTTCAGCCATTTCGAAAAAATATGAGGTCTTCAGCTCACATCCACTAGTGAATAAGTAGGTAGGTACTTAATTTTCAAATTCTACATTATCGCAAAGCATCCAGCTATCACATCACAGTGTCGTTGCCACTACAGCCTCTTGCTACGTATCTCTGGGTTTTTTTATCACTGATGGGCTAGCGTTTGATCATTATCTCACCTGAAGATAAGTGATGATGTGCAAACGATGGTAAACACGGTAGATCCAGAAGTACTGACTCTCAAGGACGTTGCCGGCAGCTCATTCACAGTCATTTTGAATACAAACATACACTTTAACACCAACAGCCCCACACTAAGTTTGAAAACTTGTATCGTACTGGAGACATTCACATTATACAGACAACCACACCCTGAACCAGAAACACATTTCCATTTCGGGGAAAATTGTGCTTCCAAGAGAAGATAATATTGAAGAGAGATTTGTGTTTTCCGGGAATCGAAGCTGATATCCGCTGCCTTAGCTGCGCTATACCAACGCCAGCGGGCAGTACAGACATTGAGAGATAAGTTACTGATTAAAATTAGTTTTATCATAATTTTTTTATTTATTTTTTTATACTAGATAGGCAAGCATTTGATCGCTATCTCACCTGATGGAAAGTGACGATGCGGCCAAAGATGGAACATACTTGCCTAGAAGGTACCTATTCACTCTAGACTTGAAGACACCCAGATTATATTGTTCAGGGAACAAAGACGCAGGCAATGAGTTCCACTCCTTTGCTGTACGGATGATGAACGTAGAAGCAAAACGCTTCGAGCGAACTGGAGGTATGTCAACCATAAATGGATGACGTTTGACAGTTTGTCTTGTTGTTTGATGGTAAATATTATTTATTATCTATATTTTAAATATTGCCACGTAATTCTCCTCAAAAATAACCCTAAATATTACAAATATAATTTTAGCTTACCAGCGCGGCGTTTAGCAATTTCTCATCATCAATCAACTAAAGTTAACTAAACTATAATAAAGTAGCCGTGCCCCGCTATTATCAAGTTAAAAAGTAGCCTATGTGTTAATCCTAGGTATAATCTATGTACATTCCAAATTTCATCTAAATCCGTTCAGCTGTTAAAGCGTGAAGAGGGAACAAGCATACTTACACACTTACACACAAACTTTCGGATTTATAATATTAGTAGGATTTTTCTCGTTC
The DNA here is from genome assembly GCA_948107665.1 of Lomographa bimaculata. Classification (NCBI taxonomy): domain Eukaryota; kingdom Metazoa; phylum Arthropoda; class Insecta; order Lepidoptera; family Geometridae; genus Lomographa; species Lomographa bimaculata. The sequence continues at coordinate 4,736,995 of OX403601.1, read as the reverse complement.
CGGAAAACCAATGTCGCCGTCTAGTGGCTCATTCGAGAAACATCAAGGGGCCTGTTTTTTTTTTCTATTATATTTTATTTTATTTCTATTATATTAAAACACAGCTTCAAGCAGTTAGTGTGATATAAGTAGGTAAATATTAAATAAGAATTCATAAATTTGTGTTTCTGGTTCTGGGTGTGATTGTGTGTGTATAATGTGAATGTTTCCGGCACCCACGACACAAGTAATTCAACTTAGCGTGTGTTGTGAGTGTTTAAAATAAAAGTAACTTAACTTAACACATTCACAGCCCCACACTAAGTTAAAAGTCTTGTATCGTGGGTGCCGAAATCATTTAAATAGCACATACAATTACCCACAGAAACACCAATGTCCCGTGTAAGAAAACATTTAGCTCCTGCCGGGAATTGAACCCAAGAAGGCAGATCTGCCCACTGCACTAACTAAGTCGTCACGATTGTCATCAACTATGATTGAAATTGTTTAAAACTTTTGTAACCCAACAACTAAACACTGTCAATGTAACATAGGAGATGATTCCAATCGTCTAATTGAACCTTCCTCCGCACAGTACCAGCTGTTCCTCGTCGAAGCAATCTTAACTCTTCATCGGCACAACTCCTGGTCCTCCCAGCTCTCTAAGGATGGCCGGCAGATAGTCCACGGATGTCTCCAGCTCATCGGGTCCTTGTTCGTGATAGCTGGCACCTTCCTCGGCTTGTCTGAGGTGAACATGCAGATTTCGACGGCTCATGGGATATGCGGTAAGCATAATAAAATCATTATAGCTATACAATTAGGTCGCAAAGCCTATGCATTTTGGAGAGTGTCACATGAATAGGTACAAGAGTTAATTTGGTCATAACCTTTTACCATCTAACAACTGATCGTCATCAGTTTATGATTTACATAGCTTCAGTTCGCTCAAAGCGATGCGCGTTCTACGTTTATCATCCTGCGTGATTCTTGTAGATACATACTTACACCCTACTACAGCTACGTATTTGTACTTCCATACTTACAGTTATATTATATCAGTAGATTTTGTTTATATAGCATTAGCCATGCTAGGCAGAACTATATTGATAAATTTAGAAAGGAAACATTACCGCTTGAGGCGGGGTTTGAACCCGCGGCCATAGGGTTGCCTATTACTCTAACCGCTGAGCTACTCAAGCCGCGCCTGAAGTTACGAAATTGTCCTTTCCTTATTATAAACGTCTTATGGGGACGTAAATATAAATATATTTAATTTATCAATATTATATCAGTAGTTTTAAACTTTAACAATTTCTACAATCGAGATATTTTTCAATAGCTAGGTACTTAGATACTTATGTTCAACCAATAAACAAAACTGTGATAATCTCACGTTATCTTCAAAATATCTACAATCTATTGGCATACATTCCAAGCATGATCGCGAGATAAAATTGACGGTGCTGTTTCGCAATAGGCTTAAACATGCATCCACAAAGTCTCTTATGAAACCTACCTTTCCTACTTAAACATGCACCCACAAAGTCTCTTATGAAACCTACCTTTCCTACTTAAACATGCACCCACAAAGTCTCTTATGAAACCTAACTTTCCTACTTAAACATGCACCCACAAAGTTTCATATGAAAGTGCTAATCTAAAGTAAGTCCTACCTAACGTACTTAAATAAGCACAGAACTTTCTCTAACCAAGAATAAATTAAGAATTTATCAATAGAATCTAATAAAATGAATATGAAAAATTATAAAAAGAAAATATTCAATATTATCTTTGTAAAATTCATTGCTTGAGGCGGGGTTTGAGGACCCACGGCCATAGGGTGTCATGCCCTAAATTGCTCTAACCACTGAGCTACTAAAGCCCCGGCTAAAGAAACGAAATTATCCTTTCCCTATTATTAATGTTTTATGGGGACGTGTAACGTCATTTACAGAAATAGTTTGGAACTACCACTATAGTCTAAAATACCAATAATTTGAAACTACGGCTAACGAGTCTAAAATTGCAGTTAGCTACACATTTTGTTGATTCAAGTCCACCAGAATCAATAGATTTTGATATTATAGCTTGAGCTACTCTAAGAAGAAATAAGTAGTAAATGCAGAAATGAAAAATTATAGCTATAAAAACAAAATCTATTATTATTATTTTGAATTGATATAATGCTTAGGCCACACTCTATCAGTCTGTTGATTCTCTGCCCAGTGTATCTCATCGAGATACACTGGGCTTATGTACCGCTTAGGGTGCACGAACTTGGCGGAACCGTCGATGTTAACGGTGCATATATAATGGGATATATAATAAATAAATCATCGTATTTTATTAGTTCCATTATAATGGAACCCTTATATATAATGGAACCGTATACGGTCCCTATCTAGTTTTTGGTTGCTCTATCTACATAATTATATATCATTCTCTTCATTCTATGTGTAGCCTACAGAATATCTAACGCTGCTATTTACAACAATTAACGACATTCATAGTGGGCTACATACAATGTCTGTAGCGATATCCCACTCTTCGACAATGCTCACCATTTTAGTCATTAGTGTGGCCGTAACACAAATTTTGTATTGTATTCCAGGAGTCATCGCTCTTGGCTTTTCATTGATCAGTTTCATCACCGGCATCATCGCGCTGTTCTCCTCCAAGGTTCGTCTGATGATCAAAAACGGACCAGTGAAGATTCTCCACCTTGCTGTTGGCTTGTTCGCGATTTCCATGGGTCTTATTACTATAACACTAGGGTTCAACATGGACTACTTCGCAGCAGCTCAAGGTGGTCTATCTACAGCGCTAATAAATTTCGTAGTTTTAATTCTAGGATATGTCCTAGTTCAGCCTATTGTAGACTTAATAGCCACGACTAGGAACTCTGTATGACTGATTGACCTGCCTGGGTCGACAGATGGCGACAGTGTCGCATAATATAAGTATGGTAAAGGGTTATCATAAGCCACGCATCAACGCTATGTTAATATTAGGTCACATTATTTAATGACTCACTGATACCTCTAATTAATACGCTAAAAAAAACGCCTTATTGCGTGTGACAGGTTTATACCTGTTGTTAACGTTAATTACCCACAGAAGCACCAATGTTGGTGGTGGGACGCATGTGTGGCCCGGGCATTAATTTATGTTTAAATATCGTTTATAGTACATAATTTAGCAGGTATTTCTATTAATTATGACGCATCGACTTTCTTTCTTCAGCTCATATTTAGGTAAATGTTTAAGATTTCATTCATGTATGATTCCAAATTTATTAGAGAGACTGGCCAAACTGTTTTTATGCGTAATATTAACGTTACGTATTAAAACTCACTATCTTCTAACTAAATTATTATAATTGATAATTGTATATCGGTAAGTATTGTAAAAATGTATACTGTCTACGCCAATATGGAGGGTAGTTACTTTTAAAAAACATAAGTATTACCTACGATTTACGAGGTTGGGTTAGGTGGATTATGGAAAGTAGAAAGTGAATTTTAGAAATAGATATATTTTAACTAAAACTCGTTGCGAATTCAATATAATAATATCTATTATATTTTTGTACCTACTTGAATATATTACTACTGTACGTTTTACTTCCAAAATTTTAAATTACGGGGTTTGTAATTTTTCGGAGTATCACTTCGTGTCTGCTATTTATTGAAATGAACACTAACTCGAACTTGATTGTGATTCTTCGAGTATTATTGTGTAATAATGGTGGATCAATAACCGTTAATACTTAGTAAACGTGGATTAGTAAAGCAAATGATACCAAGTTAAAAAACGTGACTTTCGCCTTATCTCCAAACTCCAATAGAAGTTCTCGTAAAGTTTCTACCACTTTACTAGGGCATGACTTGACAATTACTGTACCTTGACTCTTTTACTTGACATTGACTGTGACATGTAACTTGACATTTTAATATGTAATTGAAATACATTATAACTTGACACTGGCTAAATGCACAAGTTTGCGAAGCCAAAATTAAAAGAAAAAAAAGTCCTTTTGTTATTTTCGAATTGAAACATTTCGTAACTCAAATAAGGTAATAGGCGGTCAGAACATTAAACCGTAATAAGAACATAGTTTTAGATATCATTTTATAATTATAATTTAAGTGGATACTACTTGTGTTGTTATTATAATTATAATAATATAAAGTAGAACTAAGCAAATGTGTTTGAGTGTGTTGTAAGTACTTACATTGATCATTTTAATTTAATAAAATATTTTTTTTAATAAATTGCCTTTTACTGGTTCGCACATTTTTCACATTTTTTTTAGTGTGTATTACTACTAAACTAGGACCTCCAAGCCAGTTGATTTGCTTTTAAATTAACTGCCATATAATAACAGAGTAAAATTAATCTGCGAGCATTCTAAAAATAGAGAAAAACTTTCGAGGTTTAGTAATAGCTTGTAACTATTTGTCATTAGAATAACTGTTTGATTTCTGTATTTGTTGTTCAAGTCAAATCAAATCAAATCAAAATCGTTTATTCACATGGGCCCCAAAGAGGCACTCATGATAGTTAATGACTCTACAGCCAGATTCGCAAAATTACAGCCGTCTATCAAATACAGGATATAACAGATATTATACGCAAGTTTATAAACCCCGGGACAAATAGTCCTAAAAACAGTTACTTTGGTGGCCTACCAAACTGTTTGGTGGCCTACCAACTTACAACATTTTATTTTAAACCTGTTTTGTACTCTTATTTCATAGTTCTTTTGTCGATACCACACAAGGGTAGATATAAAAAATAAAAATTATATTGCTCCTCGTTTACGTGTATGGGTGCCCCCTTAAAATTTTCATTTTATCATTTTAATTGCCATTTCTATCTTTGGGCCATAGCTTTACCTATTCTCTGAGAATTTGAAGTAATTCACTTGTTTGGTGTATTCGCTAGATGCCTCTTACAGACGGACGGACAGACAAAGTGCTTAACCACCCAAGTCAACTGAGGGATCTCGCTTCGCTCGATCAATAATTTTAATTATAAATACTAGTAACGAGATGTTTGGGTAGTTACAATGTATTTAGTTTCTTTGTAACATAAACATTTGATTGAAATTTTTAAGTAAATTGACTGAGCATTGCATAACTAAAAAGCAGAGGGAAATGTGTTGCATAAAATATTATAATATAAAATATAATAATATAAGTATGTGTTACAATTTAATAAGTAATCAGAACGAACAAATAAGAGTGCGGATTAGGTTGTAACTCAGCTAAGTTATTGCTGAGTATTGTCACATTAGTTGTTGCTGAGTATTGTCACATTAATAAAACGCTTTCACACTCACAGCCCCACACTAAGTTCAATGACTTGTGTCGTGGGTGCCGGAAACATTCACATCACACACACAATCACAACCAGAACCAGAAACACAAATTTTCCTTGGGGAGAAAACTTGTGTTCCCGCCGGGAATCGAACCCGATACCCCTGCTTAGAAGGCGAACGCTCGCCCAACTTAGCCAACGGGCAGTACATTACACGCGATTTTATTGTATCAGAATGTTGTAGCTAAACGTAGGTTTGTTTCCTATCTCGATGAGTATCAGTGACTGTTATACAAATCGTGGATTCCGAAACTTGCTATTTTCCGATTTGCCGTTGTTCTATGCAGTAAATTGCTGTACGAGCAATGTGATTTTGCTTTGATGAAATTGCTGTACGAGCGATGCAATTATGAAATGTCTATAAATTAGTGCAATATTTAACTCCACTTTTACAGCAACTATGTTTGACGCTGATATTAATGGTTGCATTTGTATTCTCTTTGGTCAGAAACTCATAACGGGGGGCCGATATGCCTGCCTATCCTTCATTCTCGAAATTCACGGCAGGTCAATAATTTGCAGCTGAGAAGGACCAATATTACTCATTCTAGATTAATTTCAACTAATGCTTTAGTTGTAGAACACTAGGTGATTTTTAGACTAGAACTGACAATATAGGAGCTACTATCTCCAGTACAGATGAATAAGATAATATACCAAAGCTCCAGTTAGCTCTTGCAGCAGTTGCAGCTGAGTATGGATGAAAATATTTCTATTTTATATATTTTGTAAATCGCGACTAGAGAAGAAGTAATGACTCCATATAATCGCAATCGGGCGGTCGGGTTGAGCAACATTCTAGCCACCGCGACGACAGTTGCATATTTTATCGAATTAGTTGTCTGTCGGTAGTTAGTTTTAGTATTCTGTGTGTTATCTGACGTAGGTATTTTTTTATTATTCTGTGGTGAATTATATTCTCTTTGATGAGAGTAGGATTTTGACTGTCATCATCCGGTTGAAATAATATTTTAGAAAATAATAGAACATTTACGTGTTCTAAACACTTATTTCAGTAAAAAACATATTACTCTAAACACAAAATGGTAAGTCAAACACTAGATAACATTCTGATAATCATATAAAATACATCTATAGGTTAACGACTTCTTGCTTGGTCATCCAAGCTTCAAACAATAATGTTTTACTTTTCTACAGGCTCGGCGTTATGATACTCGGACAACTATATTCTCGCCAGAAGGTACGGCTTATTGCTTCTACATCTTGTACTCTTATAATTGAGATACATACGTTTTGTAACTTGTTTATTTTCTTCAGGGCGTCTATACCAAGTTGAGTATGCGATGGAAGCCATCAGTCACGCTGGTACATCACTGGGTATCCTCGCTACGGACGGTATTTTGCTCGCCGCCGAGCGTAGAAACACCAACAAGCTCCTTGATGAAGTATTTTTTTCCGAGAAAATCTACAAATTGAACGATGACATGGTCTGCTCAGTTGCCGGTATTACGTCCGATGCGAATGTGCTGACAAATGAATTGAGACTGATTGCACAGAGGTATCTGTTGAATTATGGTGAATCTATTCCGTGCGAGCAACTTGTATCTTGGCTCTGTGATGTTAAACAAGCTTACACTCAGTATGGAGGTAAGAATTGAATTGTATTTACTAAATAATTGTTTCCTTAATTTACTAAGAACTGCATAAATATGAAGGAGGTAATAATTTAGTAATTTTTTCTTTATGTGACTTTGCAACGCATGCCAGGTATAGCTATTATAAATACAAAAGTTTCTGCGTAAATTTTTGTGAAAATGTGTTTCAGTCGAATCCACGGGGTAAGGTAGTAACAAAATATAGCTTTAACTGCTTTATTTAGCATATATTATGCAGTCAATACATTTTAAATCGGAGTGGGGGCGATAAATCCTGCACTGACACCCTCTGGTGAGTATTGTGCAGTTCTCCTGCCAGCTCTCACCTGAGCCTTTCTATAGGGATGCTAGCATAGTTGTTTCAGTGTGATGGGTGGTGTAGATGGATGTTGCGACATTATTACATTATTATTACATTCAAATTACTTAATAATGTAATTAGTCTGTTAGTTAGTTAGTAATTAGTCTGTTAATCTAGAGTTTGACCATTATCTAGCCTGATGCTAATTTATATGTGGTTGCAGGTGGTATCGTTAGACCTAGAATAAATTTACAACATACATACTCGATTTTTTTTACAAGAGTTTATCACGACGCATAGGCCTCCTCCAGATTTACCCTCTGTGAACAACGGAGAAATTAATTTGTTTATTCAATGTTCAATTGTTTTACCTGATTAGAAGAATAAAATGTAATGCTTTAACACCTTGTATCAGTTTTACCATTAATGGGAAAGTGCAATTTTTTGTTTAATTGAGTGACAAAACGAGCAAGTTGCTCGCCTGATGATATGCGTCACACTTAGCCATCACGGTTCAGTGTCACTCAGAGTTTTGAACATAGATCATAATCCACCATGGCAAATCACTGCGCTTGTCACCCTGAGATATTAGATATTACTTTTCTTTTTAATCCATTTAATTTCACTAAAACATTACCCTTCAATTCGAACCACTGAGTAATGGTACAAATGCTCCATCGCTGATTGTAGTCAATAAATTGGACAATAAAATTTCAGGCAAGCGTCCATTTGGTGTTTCAATTCTATACATGGGCTGGGACAAACACTACGGCTACCAGCTGTACCAGTCAGATCCCAGCGGCAACTATGGTGGATGGAAAGCCACTTGCATCGGGAATAACAGTGCTGTAAGTGTTACCATTATTTATTTCTTGTTCTTGTTACATGTAAGAAAGTTAATAATTTATCTCAGTGTTTTGTATTGTTTAATGTTTTTTTTATGATATAGCTAGAGAGTTTGAAGTCTATGACTGTTGTCGAGGGTGCTGGAAACATGCACATCACACACAATCACAACCAGAAACACAAATTTTCCTTGTGGAGAAAACTTGTGTTCCTGCCGGAAGTCGAACCACTGCTTAGAAGGCCAATGTGCACCCAATAATAGTTTCCTTGAATTTATTGAATGTTTTACAAAGAAATTCAACATGATGTCCTCAGTGCTAGTTCCCATGAAGTGGTTAACCCAACATTTGTGTTTCATAATGCTTTATTATTTTTTGCAGGCTGCAGTGTCAAGCCTAAAGCAGGAATATAAGGAGAATGAGACAACTCTGGCTGAAGCCCAAGCTTTGGCCATCAAGGTGCTTAGTAAGACTCTGGATATGACCAAGCTTACACCAGAAAAAGGTAAATATAAAAATATTTATCAGTATTGTCTTCCAAATATATCACTGCTGTGCCCAGCAGACAAACAAGCGTCACAAGCGTTAATCAAGTTTAAAAGCAGCCTATATGCTATGGTATGTATATTCCTACTTTCATCCAAATCTGTTAAGCCGTAAGGGTGTGAAGAGACTACTAAAATACTTGCATGTAAACTTTCGCATTTATACAGGGTTATTTGTAAAATATCAGAGAGCTAACTTTTGTTTTAACTGTAAACTCATTTAGCTCTACCAATTCTGAATGCTATATTTTCAGTAAAGGAATAATAGTTGTTTAACCACACTGTCGTGTCGCCGTGCTGCGCAGGTGTCCAGTGTCAACTGTGATAGGCTTTGATATATCGATAAATCAATATCATTTTTTCGATGTATCGATATTTTTGAGCGATATTTAATGTTTCGATATTTCGATGTATCGATATAAAATTCCAAGTATTAAAAATATATTTTTTATGATAAAAACGGAATACTTTTTATATATTGTTTTTAATAAATTACATGTTCTTGATTTATTAAAAATTTTATCTTGATTAGTATTTATCTAGTAATGTAAGATGATTGAAGTAGATTAGGCCAAATAATTTATTTTTCATATACCGATATATTGATATATCGATATTTTCTAAATAAAACATCAATATTGTGATATTTTTTAAAATATTGTTACAATATATATCGATACTTTATTGCATTTCTGACATCCCTAAACTGTGATCAAATTGAATAAAAAACGTGGATATTCTCTATTGCCTGTGTACTTGCTTTATAACAGTAGATATGTTAATAATTTTATAGTGGAGATGGCAACACTGACTCGCAAGGACAACAAGACAATCATTCGCATTCTGACAAGTTCCGAAGTTGAGAAGCTCATTGCAGCCTTCGAGAAAAGCGAGGCCGAAGCTGAAGCCGCTAAGAAGGTCCCGCCGAAGTCGTAAATCTAAAGTTTAAGTATTTTGCTCTATTTGGTATCAATAAATGTTTTACTTTGTATATGCGATTTTAATTTTTATTACATCAGATTATATTATATTTATTATATTATCTTTGTTGCGAGCAGTTTCTATCCAAATTAAGCAAAAATGAACCTTATTTTATAGTAATTTTGACATTTTTTTATTGTAACCGTTTGAAACAGAGATAGATAATAGGGGTCAGGTGGTTTCCATATTTTCTAAGTGAAATTCGATAACGCGACTTCGGTCGCTCTGTGCTCGTTTCCTTTCTGCCGCCATCGGCCACGGGCAATCCGCTTTTGCCGCCTGGCCTGGATCATATAAAACAAAAATATTCGTACTCACAGCCCCACACTAAGTTCGATGCATTGTATCGTGGGTGCCGGAATCATTCACATCACACCATAATTACGCACACAACTAGAATCAAAAACATAAATTTTCCTTGAGGAGAAAATTTGACCTACCTATTCTACATAATTATAATTCTAATAATATTTAATTTAATATCATTAAAATTATACATCACTAATAGTCGTGTGTTTCACTGGGAATAGTTATGTCCCAATAGACATCTGGTGGTCTTTTTGGCGACGCCAACGGGGAAGGAGCGTATATCCTTTTAAAAATTAACGCTAAGAACTCTAAAAATTTACAAAGAACTATCAATAAGGCTGGGTACCATAGTTATCTTGCAATGATGAAATGTGCTTGATCTTGATGAACGAGCGAGATCAATGAGTCGCAACATCTGCACTCGTTTTAGCGCAGTTTTAAACTAATAAAAAGTTACTCTATGCTTGGATTGATCTTGCGAAACCAAGTTTAAAAACAAAATAAAAATGACAGCTCTAGTGACTAGTGTGTGACGTGTGTTCATTGCTTAAACTGTCATTGTGTCAAAATTAAGTAGCACAGCAATCAGCTGTTCATACACGGTGAACAAAAACACACAAAACATACATGGTGAAAAACAAGACGAACATTGTTTAAAAATACCAAAATTACTAGGATAAAGCTATAGAACTCTATAAATATGGCCATCGAAGCATCAAAAGTGTTTGCCAAAGTCAGAAATCCTAAGAAATCTAGATCTGAAATGGACGTCAGGTTGCTTCTGAATAAATGTGAATTGATTGCCAAACAAGAAGCGATTGAAGGTAACTGGAGGTTGAAAAAGTATGTCGAAGCTCTTGGCGCTATGATTACGGATCTAAAAACTGGAACTGAGTAAGTAAACAATTAGATGCAAGGATAAAACAATCGACCACTGCTTTGCTCAGACATTGGTCATAAGTATAACCAATATAAAACTAAATAAATAAACCGAATGATTAATAAAAGTGTTACAGAACAATCCTACTAATATTATAAATCCGAAAGCTTGTGTGTAAGTGTGTGTGTAGTATGTTTGTTCCCTCTTCATGCTTTAATGATTGAACGAATTTGGATTTGGAATGTACATAGATTATACCTAGGATTAACACATAGGCTACTTTTTATTTTGATTTTGACTTTAAAGCCGCAGGACTCTGGTCCATATTGGCTCCGAATTGGCATAAAATCTGAAGCATCAATACGCCACATGATGATAAGCATAACATTATAGGCATAAAATTTTTCTGCATTACAATAAAGTGGCCTAAAACGTATGTGCATAACTATATTCTGGCGCTTCACGCTCGCTACGCTTGCTCGCCTCGCGCGTTTTTGTGGTCACCAGTAACCTAAAGCTCCTCCTCACTTCGTTCGTCGTCGCACCTATATGTGACTTAGCCAACAATTAAAATATTATGCCTAAACACATTAGGCCAACAAATAATTATGCGAAAACAATCGGTATGCTCTAACATTATTATGCCAAACATTTAACCACTTTCTCAATTAACGGTAAGCGACAGTGCAATACTATAATGGAGGTACTGGAATAGTTATATTGTTAACAAGAAGACATTGGCCTCGATTCTGATGTACACTTACTTAATTAAATTTAAACTATCCCTGTCTCTTACAAAATAGAAACACAAGACAGAGATAGCATACATTTTAGAGCTGTCAAGCTAGTTTATCATTTAAAATATGAACAGCAGAAAGGCGCGTGTTTTTAGTCAACACCAATAACATACTCGACTAAGTTTGCATAGACATCTAAGTTCTGACTAACTTGACAGCACAGCAGTATGCTATCTCTGTCTTGTGTTCCTATTTTGTAAAAGACAGGAAAAGTTTAAATTTAGTTAAGTGTGTGACATCAGAATCGAGGCCAATATAATTTTTTATTTGGTTAAAGACAATCACCAGACTCTGTATAAATTTAAAGATAGCTCACTATATACAGTGTCGAAATTTGTACAGTTAAATGTTCATATCATTTTGTGAAAAAAATCATAATGCTAGATAAGTTTTTCATTGTTTTTAGAAAACCAGCAAAAGATGTAATTGCCGAGTACAGCAAGAGAGCAGCCTTCTTGAAAGGAATAATTCAGACAGCTACATTAAACACACCTATGGAAAAAGTATGTTGACTATTTAACCCTAACTAATGTTATTGTCAAAAAAGGTGTTTGTTTTATTTATTTTATTCATTAAAATTTAAATGACACCTACCAGGTACCAGGTAACTACATGTGGCTAACAACAATTATAGCACAAACAAATCTATCAACATCTCTATCTATAGCACATACAAATGGCAATAGATTCATTAACTTTCATGAGTGCCTCTTTGGGGCCCATGTGAATAAACGATTTTGATTTGATTTTGATTATCTAAGGAGTCTAAGGCTAAAAAGGGTGATGAAACTGAACGAGATGTTCTCACTGGACACATTAAATGACACTTCACCCTCAAATCATCTGATTAAAGTGATCACTATAATAAATGCTTTCACAGACCCACAATTAGTTCTATAGCTTGTGTTGTAAGTACCAGAAACATTCACATCACACACACAATCACAACATAAATTTTTTGGGGAGAAAATTTGTGCTCCCACTTTGAATGATCATAAATTTGACCACTAACTTACTTGATGGTAAGCGACAAATGTTCGTCTAGAACAGGGGTCGGCAACCTTTTGAGTCGGAAGAGTCAAATATTACAATTTACAACATTTCAAAGTATTAAAGAGCCACAAATTTTATTTCTTTCCAACAATAATACCTACTGTACTATGAGTATCGTATATAAAACGCTATGCACGCGTTATAACGTAGTTGTAACTACCTAATCATCCCATAATTTACTTGTTTCAACTGTATAAATGTCCTTTTTTGCTACCTTTGCAGGCTTGTAAATCTTGTAAATGGCTCGATAGAAATGGTGCCTAATCCTCGTTGATTCGCCTCGTGATTCGCAACGTTTTCAAATGTTGTTTTTTAAATAAATAATATTTGCGTATGGAACTAAAGAGCCGCAGCTTCACATCCAAAGAGCCGCATGTGGCTCGCGAGCCGCAGGTTGCCGACCCCTGGTCTAGAAGATGCCTATTCAGTCACGGACTTAAAGACTCCCATCTGGTACTTATTATGAAACATTAGTGCTAGCAAAGCATTGTCCTCAAACATGCATATTCCTATACCCACATGTACTTTCTTCCATGGCTTGTATTGATTATATTTATACAGTGTATATCCATAGAATAATAGACCTTGTTAACCTTAGATGTAAGTAAAAATATAAGTAACTGTATTTTTTACAGTTAGAAGCAGTTCAGCAGCTTTCCCACGGATCAGCTACAATCACAGCAGATGCTGCAGCGCAGGAGATACACCAGAAGACTGTTGTTAAATATGGAGCGGAACTGAGATCTGAGCTATTTGGACTAGGTACCATATATCGAAAGCGACGCACATAATCTTAATAACATAAAATACAAGCATAAAATAGCGGTGTGCATATTTAGATTAAGCAGGATTAATAAATTTTATATGGGTTCGATTTCACAAAAAAAGATCTTAAAATTTTAACTGAAATTTTTACTTGCCACTGGGAATATTTAAATCAGTGATATAACGGTCATTAATTATTAAAGCTTATTATAAAACGAATGCTACATTAATGACAAGGATGCATGGAGGCAAACTGCACAAGTGCTTTCTGGCGACTACATAATATACTGAAGTTAAGATCATTCTTGTACTAGTCATTTAAGAAATGATGAAAAAATGCGCCGCCGAATTTCTTGCCAGGTTCTTCTCGAGCTCAAGTTGGCACTAATTTCGCAAGTCTGGCAATAGAGTCATTAGCTTTCATGAGTGCCTCTTTGGGGCCCATGTAAAAAAACGATTTTTAATTCAAAGATTATGACTTCTAGCATATAATATATTATATGTTCCACTCATTGCAGATGCAACTTACAAGTTATAGTTGAATTATGCATAAAAAAAAATAAAAAAAATGTATGTTTGTTTTCTCTTCACACTACGGTAACTGCTGTACGGATAAGGATAAAATTTGGAATATACCTATTCCATTTAGCTCTTATAGTGTGAAGAGAAAACAAACTAATTACACACAAACTTTAAAATGATATTAATGTAAGTGTGCATTGGTGTGCGAGTATGAATGTGTGTTCACACACATATCTCTTTGTATCTATATGTATGTGTTATCTTTTATGCATGAGATTGTCAAGTTATGACTTGCGTCTTGTTTTATAAAAGTGATTGTATATTTCAGAAGACACGGATGACTCTCTCCGCAAACGCAACATAATTAAGGCACCGAACTTCACGAGCAATGCTGGGGGACAAGAAGACATGGACTCACTCCTCAAGTACCATCAGAATATGCAGGAGAAAGTCGCTGAGAACATGGTGCTGTTGACTAAAAGCTTGAAGGAACAGTCGCAGATAGCCAGTACTATTATAAGGGGAGATACAGAGGTATGTTCGGTATATACATGTATATGTTAGCTTAGTTGGGAGCTTCTATCGGGTTCGATTCCCGGCGGGAACACAAGTTTTCTCCCCAAGGAAAATTTGTGTTTCTGGTTCTGGTTGCGATTGTGTGTGTGATGTGAATGTTTCCGGCACCCACGACACAAGTCATCGAACTTAGTGTAGGGTTGTGAGTGTCAAAGCATAAAATATTTCGTGTTATAAGTTCTAGTCACAAGTCACAGTCAAAGTCAAGTAAAAGAGTCAGGTCCAGTCATAGTCAGGTTATGCCCTAGGAAACTTTACTAGAACATCTATTGGAGTTTTGGAGCGATGGCGAAAATTTCGTTTTTCAACTTTGACTTGTCTACACTTATGCACATTTACTAAGTATTCATGGTTAATAATCCACCATTATTACACTCCAAGAATCACAGGTTTTGGAAAATTATACAAAATCAACAACGCCAATTTTTTCACTTTCGCTTCAAAACTCCTACTTATTTGTTTTAAGGCTAGATTGTAATAACAATTGTGTACCAAACATTGGTACATCATTATAAAAAAAAAATTGTTGAAGATAGCTGCTTTAAAATTTAGTTGCAAAATGTGACTTGAACATACATACAATCATTGCAAGCTTGTAATTATAATAGTGAAAGAAAGAAAGAAAATATATTATTTAAATAAAGGAAAGTGGAATAGTGCTTATTTAAACACCTTTTGTTCCAGGTCCTAGTCAAATCGACAGGTCTAACGGACCGCAACATGATGTCATTGAAGGTGGAGTCAGACCGACTGGCGGAACACAGCCGCAGCGCCTGGAAGTGCTGGCTTTGGCTAATGCTGGCTGTCGTCGTCACTATATTTATAAGTAAGTATTTATTTCAGTTTTGCCGCGAAAATGTAAACCTGCGTTGATGATTATGTATTATTTTCCAAAACCTGTGATTCTTCGAGTGTTAATGTGTAATAATGGTTGGATTATTAACCGTTAATACTTAGTGAACGTGCATGCGTGTTGCGAAATCATACAAAGTTTGATAACCGTGATTTCCGCTTTCGCTCCAATACTCCAATAGAAGTTCTAGTAAAGTTTCTATCCACCACATCATTAAAGCATGATTGACTATGACTGAACTGGACTCTTTTATTTGCGTTTTACTAGGATTCTATTATGAAATATGTTCTACTTGAAATATTAAAAAATAATAAAAAAAAGGATTTATTTAACCCGGCAAAAGTAACGTTGGGTGTAATACACCAATAAGTAATGCTTTAAAATGATTTTTTTTTATCAAGCTTTTATTAATTGTAATTAAAAAGG
Source organism: Lomographa bimaculata (assembly GCA_948107665.1). Lineage (NCBI taxonomy): Eukaryota > Metazoa > Arthropoda > Insecta > Lepidoptera > Geometridae > Lomographa > Lomographa bimaculata. The sequence goes on along the minus strand of OX403601.1, from coordinate 4,721,162 downwards.
ACTAAAAAGTTATATAACCAACTTGTCAAGGCAAATAAAACTCGATGGGCTTATCTTGTCTAATTCAGTAGTTCCTATCATCTGTCTCCATCATCAGACCATCTCCATGGTATTATATCATTGTGTTATCACCGAAGATACACTGTGGAAGTGTGTCATCGTGAACGGATAGTGTGCCCACGATGACGTTCACACGTTAGAGAGGAGGCGAGGGTAAGGAGTGGATAAGGTGGATGTTCCACTGCGGAAGCGCTTCCATTAAACCGGGAAGTACTTCCAACCGAGCCGGGTGATCTTGGCTCGGGGACAACTATCCAATGTTCCCAACTTGGAAGTTGCATAGTTGCGATGACTCCGAGTAAATATCTCTTGCGCTATGCAGGCCTCGGGCTGTGATTGGCCGATAGTCGGTGGTCTATCAGTTATTCCGATGAGTATGTAGTTCTGCCACTGCGAGGCATATGGCGCTGTACACGTGGCGAAGGTCGCCACAACACAAGTACACCAAATTTGAGTTAAATCGGACATCGGGAAGTGGGTCTAATTTAGCTTGTAAGGCTTGATTATAGACAGACAGACAGACAACGGGACAGGTGTAAATAAAAGCTTGTAACATGCAATTTATGGCTTTAATCGATGGTTTAAATTTATATAACACAGAAAATTAAATTTCATTCCTAAAAAAAATACATTTTATACCAAAATAGAAAATAATGTTAACTTTTTTTTTCAGATATGGTCCTGTTTATGAAAATGATGAAGAAGCGAACATATGACATGTAGTTTAATAGGTATGTAGTAAATTCTACTATTTGTAAACATTTTACAGTGTACATTCTGGTTTCTGTGATTTATTTTTTATTATAAACTATAATATATGTATTAAATACTATTATATTGTATGTATATTTCTTAAATATCTTTAAGTAACAAAATATATAAAAAAAATACACTTAGTAGTTTTCTTGTATATGGCATACATTTGCAGGCATTTTCAACCGACTTCAAAAAAGGAGGTTCTCAATTCGACTGTATGTTTTTTTTTGTATGTATGTTACGCGATGTCTCCGCCGCTACTTCAAATGGTCGTCCAATATAAAATACATGCCTATTCCATTAAAAAAAAAATGTCCCTATTAGCTAGAACCTACGGTATTCTAGTTGCTACCCTTTAGAGCCAGTTCCCATTCTTAGCTTAGAACGTGCTAATCATACATGACCACTATCTCACCAGATGGAAAGCTATGATGCGGTCGACGATGTAGCATGCTTGCCTAGATGAACTATTCGCTCTAGACTTGAAGACTCCCAGGTTATACCGTTCAGGGAACATAGACGTAGGCAATGAGTTCCACAGTTTCGCTGTACGGATGGTGAACGTAGAAGCGAAACGCTTCGACCGAACTGGAAGTAAATCAACCAAAAATGAATGAGGTTTGACAGTTTGTCTTGTTGTTTGGTGGTAAAAGGGCATGGGGGAATTAACTCGTGTAATTCATACACTCTCCGAAATAAAAACGTTTTGCTTCTACGTTTATCGTCCGTACAGCGAAGGAGTGGAACTCATTACCTGCGTCTTTGTTCCCTGACAGGTACAATCTGGACACCCAGATTGTGTTCAAGTCTAAAGTGAATAGGTACCTTCTAGGCAAGCATGTTCCATCTTCGGCCGCATCGTCACTTTCCATCAGGTGAGATAGTGGTCAAATCAAAAAATGTAAACGATAGAAAACGATTTTACTTCGATGACCGAGACTCAACAGTTTTGAGTTAATATCGCCAATGAGTCTTTTGGCTCGTTGGCAAAGGAATAGTAGAGACTTAGTAGAGTAGGTGATCACTATACTCTACACACGATCTGGAGTTAAAAATAAAATACAAATTTTATTTAATATCTTTAATGTTCCACTAATCAGACATACATATATTGTTAAACAATAAATTATAATTCAATTAAAATGAAATTAAATATATTATCCTATAAGTACTTCCAAGTAAAACTGTCATGCATTACCGTGGATGGCTATAATTTTGCGAATCTGGCAGTAGAGTCATTAACTTTCATGAGTGCCTCTTTGGGGCCCATGTGAATAAACGATTTTGATTGATTTGATATAATTTAATGAGGGTGCCGCACTTGGAGTCCAAAGGTGGACTTTAAAAGGATGGTATTAGTACCAATTTTTCACCACGTTCCAACTAACTATAACTTGGGGTCATAAATTATGCATATGTTAGGGTAACGCAATTTTCCTTTATAACAAAACTCACCAGCGGTTGAAGAGGACGAGGTAAATGTATGCTTGTGATTGTTTCATTCGACTGTTGTCAGCGTCAGTTGCGTCAATTGCGGTGCGACCAATCATCCTACTAATATTATAAATCTAAAAGTTTGTGTGTAAGTATGTTTGTCTTCACGCTTTAACGGCTGAACGGATTTGGATGAAATTTGGAATGTACATAGCTTATATCTTAGGATTAACACATAGGCTACTTTTTAATTTGATAATAGCGGGCGAAGCCGCGGAGCACTGCTAGTAACTAATAAATTAATGCTTCGAAAGGCATTTTGTTTTCGTGATAGGGCGTGAAGTTACTGGCAGGCATCTGATTATATTGTCTGTGTAAGAAGTATAGAATATATAAAAAAAAAAAAAAAGGTGAGTTCAGATTGCCCAACCTGGCATTAGTTTTTATATAATACATACAAAGTAATAATTTTCTTTATAAGACACACTGTACAGCAAATGAGTGGAACTCATTGCCTGCGTCTCTGTACCCTGAACAGTATAATCTGGGTGTCTTCAAGTCTAGAGTGAATAGGTACCTTCTAGGCAAGCATGTTCCATCTTTGGCCGCATCGTCACTTTACATCAGGTGAGATAGCGGTCAAATGCTTGCCTATCTAGTTTTAAAAAAACCAAGAAATGGAATAATGACATATCCACTCGAAACGTAGAGTATTAGCTTTAATGAGTGCCACTTTGGGGCCCAGGTGAAAAAACGATTTTGATTTTGATATAAGTGTCGGCCATATGATTGTATTTTGATAAATTGCCTATTGTTAGTCTTTTTATGATTGAAAGAGGCGGTTTAACTGCTGAATATTCAATAAAATTTCAGACTTAGGACATTTTTAACTTATTACTCAGAGCTTAGCTTAACTTAGCTTAGCTTACCATCAGGTGAGATAGCGGCTAAATGCTTACCTATCTGGCATAAAAAAAGCTCAGTGACAGATTCATATTTTTCGTTACAACTACATATTCATAGTTAGGAGTTAGTGTTTATCCATGTACACAACAAATATCTGATCAGCATAGTTTATTTATGAACCACCTGTACAAGCCAAGTTATAATATAAGATGCTGTGTTGACACACAATAGTGTTCCTACTATTACTATAGCTAGTTATAAGTACATGGAGTGTTACAAATTAGTTAAGTTTTTGTCCAAATAAAAAATTTTTCATTTTTCATTTTCATTTTCAATATAATAATGACAAATGAACAATTACTTTAAAGGTGTAAATGATAATAATAAAATTGATAATTAATAGAGTTCCATAATCTGAATCTAAGATCTGAGAAATGTACGGTTTTTTTTCATTACCATAACACTAAGATATATTTAGGCGTAGACCTATGTACTTTATATTTTATATGAACTAAATAAATGTCAATGTTTGTATATTCACTTTTTAAGACAAACATCCTATTCTAGTTAATTATAAATTGATGAAAGATACGTTTAAAAAAAACTACTGCATGAATTAAAAGATACAATAAGAGATTATAATATAAGTGACAAATAGGTGTAGTAATACTTGGTGGTGTGTATATCGTGCCATGAATCGTCCTGCCAGAGAACGAAAATCGTAATCGAAGTTTTTTTTTCCATACACCAATTAAAAATTATAATTTTCAAATATTTTTGACAACCCTACGGTTACATCTTTGGGCGCGTGACCTTGACCTTTGCTATGGCCACCACCGTCAGACGTCTAGGTCCAAAGACTATGTGGTGTAGAACAGTAGCTGACGAAATAGGGTTGCAAATGACATAATTTTTTAGAAACTTTAATTCATCATAACTCAATATTCATGCTGCTGCCGCGCATTCAGGTGTTCTTATTAGACTCCATACAAGTAGCTAGAAGGTGGCACGTGGCTTGAGTATTACTACACCTTTTTGTTACACATTATATATAAAATGTATGTATATTTGTCTAATTGTGTGTACCGTCATGTAATGCGTTCTTAAACCATTTCTCATATTAAAATGAAAGATGAGTGTACACAGTACCATCCCGCGATTCAGCACTGCTCAAACAAAGTCGCGGGAATCAGCTAGTATATTACAATTAATATATAAATGAAAACGAATATTTATTCATAAATTTATATTATTTAAACATTTGCAATCAGCAGTAATACTTTTTCAACTCCTTCCTTAGCAATACCTCTATCGAACCTTCCGTCTTCTTATGACGATTTTGTCTTCGATCGACTATTAACTGTAGGCTTCTTAAGTCCTAGCTTCACAGTTTTGAAGTATTTAGTCCAAAGAAACAGAGCTTATTATCCAAAAAACTGGGCTCGAAAGTTTTCTTAATTCTCCGCTGATTGAAAGTGACAATTCAGTCGTGGTTAGGCATTCTTAAGTAAAAGATTCATAGTTCGCTCTCGATTTGAAGACTCCTAAATAATAATCAATTGGGAACGAGTTCCACTCCTTCCCTGATCAGTTGAATTATATATAAGCTTATAAGGAAGGTATATTAACCATTTATGGATGACGGATAGTGTCTTGTTGTGATGGAATTAAATCATATAATTCCTTAGCATATTGTATACAATATTACCAGCTTACTTTTTGGCATCGATAGCCAAACTGTAGTTGTCGTCGACTATGAGTCTTTTGACGCTCTCAACGACTCTCATCTCAATCTCCCTGAAGAGTGGGATAGCGTCGTTGGGATTAGAACTAACATTGTAGTCTTCAACAATCGCAATCCTAAAATAGGGATTCCAGCAGGATTCGCTATTTTAGGACTACAGCTTTGAAGAAATAACATTGAAGAAGTATCTTCAATGCTATTTTAGACCGATAGTTCTATACGAATGTCATGCTTGGATCATTAAGAAACATATAGAATCATTCCAAGATATGAATCTAAAGATATCTCATGTCAATATCATGGACTTTAAAATTGCAATTACGAAGTCCTTTGACGAGTTGGTAAAAGCTGTAAGCTTTTGAATACCATCTGAAAAAGAAAACTTGTGTATCTAAGATACGTAGTAAGGCATGATAGGTATGAGCTCTTGCCACATATGATAATGGGAAAAATATGCTGGTAAAAGGAAAGCTGGTAGATGGAAAAAAGTCGTGCCTATGGACACAGATTGTGAGTGCTGGTGAACTTCTTCGCTTTATAAAAGACAACGAGACATATCCTAAGCCTTCACTGGATGGAGAAGCACCACAAGAAGACGAGTCTTTTATCTTGTCTTTCTACATTTATGGTTAACTTGGGCATCTGAAACTAGGACTTCAACATTTTAAACTTTTTATTTTCCAGCTAGACGTTTCCCTGTGCGTGATTTCACTGGACCTCTCGTTGCAATACCAAATTAATATTACTATAAACATTATTTATTTCTATTCTATTCTACTTGTGACAAAAACTATTTGGAGAGTTGATAAATAGATGTAACAGCTTATATTAAAGAGTACATGTTTCAGAATTGAACAGTTTGTTTATAGTGAGTTGAAATAAGCGCCATCTGTTATCCAAAGTACGTAATATCTGGCAGTAGTTTATTTGAATATCTATTTATGGAAGATACAATATAATAACACTAATTTCTAAAACATCTATCTTTATTGACGCTATTGGTTTCTAAAACTAAGTTAGACCTGTGTGTGATCCTTTATAGATTTTTGCTTTAAGGGACATTTTGGTATATCGTGGCCTTATTGTATTTATACTGGTAGCTCCAAAGATATATGGTGATATCCCGTGGTTCCTCCGATATCAGTGCAGTGGGTCCACGGTTGCAATTAAATACGTTTGTCCTACTGTCCTACTGTAGGACAAATCGGTAGGATCATATACACTGGTACTGGTACTTATCACTGTTAATGAACCTGGGACCTAAGGCTCACGAATTACTAAGTAGTTCAATAAAAAACTAGATCTGTCTTTATTTCCTTATACGAAAATAGAAGACTACATGTCTGAAATTATTTCATTAATTGGATAATAGATGGCGTTTCTTTCAACTCGACATTGAGCTAGATAAACATTCGTAAGCTAATCTATTACTTACTATAAAAGCATTGAATATTTCGCTGCACCTATCTTAACCATTCCTCGTGCCTTTCTAACATCGCGAATTTGATTCGCGCCTAAGTCGATTCTAACTTTGTGGTTATCATATTTCGATGGTTTCCTACTGGTCCATAATGTGGTCTACTTTTTGTCGTAGACATCGGTTAGCTCAAACTTCCAGATCTTGTTTGGTCCGATTTCGGTAACGTAGAGGTGGGATCCGTTTCTGGTCACCGCCAGGGAATGAGGGTTGGTGAATCCCTGGAACGAAAACAAGTAATACTTTCAAAACATTTTTTTATAACTAAAAAAGGATTAAAAAAATATTTAAAAAGAGAACTTGTCAAAACGAATCAAACGACCCTTAACTATACTATGGGTTTAACTTGTTCAGTCCAGAAGTTCCTATGGCCATCTTCCGTCTCCATCATCTCACCAGTTCCATGGTACCATATCTTTGTATTGTCACCGAATATACATAAGTACACCAAATTTGAGTCCAATTGGACATCGGGAAGTAGGTCTAATTTAGCTTACAAGATTTTATTACAGACCGACTGAAGGATAAATAACGGGACTGGTGAAACTAAATAAAAGCTTGGAAAAATAAATACGTCTATAAAGATAAAGCAAAGATAGGTAAAGTTATCTGCGACCTGGTTACACTTGTTAACCACATTCGGTGATGTTGCAGATGCTGCACACAGCTAGCAACATGTATTCAGTTCAGAAAAAAACTACTTTTGACCACTACCTTACCTGATGTGTATTCCCAAGGAGAATCCGATTTCAATAGTTGCTAATCTATAAGCCAATTGCCTATATTTTCTAAAACTGAATTAAAACTATATCTACCTACAATAATACCTATTATAGGTTGAGCCAAAACAAGCCATCGAGCTCATAGGTAACTCAAGTGCACCCACTACCAGTAGGTAGCATTCCTATCGAGCTGTCGGCATTGCCTCACTGAATTACAATGCTAATACTCTGAGCCAAATAGGAATCAGCATTATGAACACGTGGCCTCAACTAGTAGATCTCATAAATGTTTGAAAATAGAATCAGCGAATGAACATAGGTCACAATCCATGTTGATCTGCAAATATTCAACGATATGTGAACGGTCAGAGCAAATAAGAGACGTAATTGTGATAAGTTTGTACGTAACGTGTATATTATAGAAGGTACTAACCTTCTATCATATATGAGTAAAAAATAATAAAATTAAAACTCAATACTTCGAGAGATACCACGCGTTAAATACATAACTTTAGTGCTTTCAAATTACTTACAGTACTAGGTTCCCAAGTGTCCAAAATGTTTCCATACACAGCGTTGACTGTGAACCCTCGAACTGCGATATTCTGAGATGTCGGTCCATTGACGGCATAAATCGTGTCACCGTGCGACGCAACCGCGAACACTCTCCCCAAAGTCGGGTCCTCAATAATCGTAGCTGGGTCCAGCACATCCACGTAGCTCTTGAGACCAGCTTTAGGACACACAATCCTCATGTTCTCCCTATCAGCAACACATACAATATCCAAGTGCTCCAGCAAAGTCACGCTGTGCGGAAGATTTAGGGTCAATGTGTCCGAGTACGTTGGAATGGCCATGAGGAGAGTCCCTGCGGCGTTGAATTTGAGGATCTGATTGTTGCAGTACCCGTCTGCTACGAATATTTCGCCGGTTGTTGCGATGGCGACTGATGTTGGCATGCAGAGGAGCACCCGACGTCTGTAGGGGTAGCCAGCGGTGAATGCCTCTCCGATTGTCAGTGTTGGGTATTTGTGATTACTTGGAATGTACTGTGAAGAAATGTTCGTATTTTAGTTCAGATGTTTTCACTTCTAAGATATAGGAACCTTAAAGATAAAGATTTATTGACTAATAAATACCTTATAATATAAAATAGTTAATCAAAATGTTCTCCAACTACATCCATCAAATTCTGCTGATGTACGGAAAGTCTAGCCTATGACTACATCATTCGACATTTTCAGCCAATGTACATTACTGTGTCCAGTCTATAACCAAACGAATCCAATTGTTCTACGATAAATTGTGATATATTCATGATATTCTTTCTGAAACATGCAAGTTCAGTCCTTTTCCTACAATATGAGATTTAGAAAAACCAATATTAAATTGTATAAAATGTGAACATAAAAAGGTGTCCATATCGCTTTAGACTTCTAGACTAACCTAACACTGGCTAGTGAGTATAACGCCCTTGTCCTAATTTTCCTATCGCGTTATAACGAGGTGAAGGTTACCTTGGAAACTTGGTGCTTTGCCACGTCCGTGACCGAAACGTAAACATAATGGATGACAATCAGACTATTATGAACTCTTAATCTACGAGCAATCAATAAACAGCAAAACACTGTTGGAACACCTCTATGCTCCTGCATCCAAGGAAGAATATCTTACCTTGAAAACCTGGTGTTTTGCCACATCAGTAACCCAGACGTTATCATGGTGGTCAATAGTCAGGCCATGGGGCATGTAGAATGCATAGGCTCCCCAACTGTGGAGCACTGATCCTGAATGGGGATCCAAGACCAGGATAGTGTCTTCGATGATAGGCCCTTTGTCCAAGTTCTGGTAGGCATTTGTCTCGTTGAAGGTGCTGGAAAGTGTTCGGTTTTATTAACAAAACGTTATTGCTAACCAAGTTTTGTATTGTATAAATACCGATCTAGTTTAGCATGTTTTTAAAAACTCAAACCCGTCGTTGGCTTAATTGGGTGAGCGTTCGCCTTCTAAGCAGGGGGGTTCGATTCCCGGCCGGAACACAAGTTTTCTCCCCAAGGAAAATTTATTAATGTATCTGGTTCTGGTTGTGATTGTGTGTGTAATGTGAATGTTTTCAGCACCCACGACACAAGTCATCGAACTTAGTGTGAGGGTGCGAGTGTGAATGCGTAAAAAAAATCTGTGCAGCAGAATTCCTAACTAATAGATAATCTTGGTAACAACTGAATTTCCTTGACTGTATGGTTTGTCCATTGGTTAAAAAACGGAAAGGTTATTCTATAGCGTAAGAAGAATAATATGTAGGTAATATATTACCTACATATTATACCTACAAATATATATTTTGTACCTTTCGTCCCATACTCGTTCGGCTCTATGAAAGATGACCGGTTGTCCCAAAGAGTTGATAGACACAGCAGTAATCTGTCCAACATTCAGCGACTGCTGGGGCCAGTCCTTCACCTCCTGTGGTCGCAGAACGATTTCGTCCTTTGGCTGAAATAATCTTGTAATTAATATATCTAGCGATTGTGTTATAACTTAAATATCATTTCTTAGGAAAAACGTTTTGCCGTTTTGTTTCGTGCTACTTGTTGAAATAAGTACCTGGCTGGTACAGCTTGCACTGGTACCATTGATACTAAATGGGGTAAAATCTAATGCTTTTATGTCTTTGCAGTTGATATTTTGTTTCTATAGCATTGGCCATATTGAGTCGAACTAAAGTAGTTTAATTAGAAAAGAAAAATAACAGAACATGGGCAACCCTATGGTCAGGTTCAATCCCTACTCCAAGCGATATCTTTCCAATATCATAATGGACACGAACATTAAAGTAACATTCCCTTCAGTGCTCTGTGGAACTAAGACCTACCATTTTCTAGTTATTCCCTTCACAATGTATTTGGGATACAACAAGATGTAACATTTAATTATTATAACTATATATAACGCGATTAACAGCCTGTTAGTACCATACAAATGAATAGCAATCGCGATAGTTTTCATAATAAAATTATAATACCTATAATATCTAGTTTCAGTTATGACAAACATTTACTAAATTTGGGTATATTTTGTACCTAAATAGTGTATATATAACATTGAATAGAAGCCATATTGCCTCTGAACCGAGGATTTAAGCAACGTCGCGCGTCGGGAGGGTTTTGTTTCACTCATCGAATCATGTTTGCGGGAATACCTACATAGTAAAATGTGAAAAAGTTATGAGCGATTAAAATATTTAAAAGTCAAAAATACCACTCGTACTTGTTGTTGATACAGTCAAACAAAATATATTTATCAAAAATTACACATAATTATGTGAGATTTCACTATTTTCTAATAAAGAATAACTTATTTACTTACCACATGTAAATCCAAATTCTTCAAGACGTCCTCGTTGGCGCCATAATTAAAATAATCGAAGTTGTCTCTCACTGTTTCTGGCTCGCATTGTATGGAGCCCAAAGCAAAGATAAGGAATAGTAGCCGCAACATTTTAGGAATACTATTTGTTGTGATCTGACTATAGCTGGAGTCCGCTGGATGTGTACTGAGGGCTTATTGATTACCAGGATACCTTACTACGCATGCGTGGCCAACAATGGCTTCTTCGCAATCTCAAGGCCAAAAATAGGGAATCAAATAAAAATCCATACACATATCGAGTAAAGATTTATTCTCGCATATCTCGAGTGTTACGAGTATCAACAAATTTCGTCAACACCCGACCATAATTTTGTCATTTTCGTAGTTTCAAATGAAATTGGTATCAGTTCTTAGACTAAATACGAAAATAGAAGACGAAATTTGATTTCTTTTATAATGAATCAGTCTCGAAATAGATCGTTGTTATAATTTGGCACATTTTCGTTAACGCAGATATTATCTACAACAAAGATATAAGGAAGTTTTAATATAACGTGGGTTTTATCTATTATTTTTCTAGTGACATTTTCGTATGGCTATTGTCCCCTCCATTCTGAATTGGGTTGGTCCCAGATATATCCAGTTTCCGTCATGGAGCAGACTGCATTGTAGTACCTCCCTGGGCTTCTGCAGTACGACCAAGATGGGCACTTACATCGGAATAATGTTTGGAACTCCTCCTTACATATTTCATTCCACCAGCATGTTCTCTGAAATCGAATTAGTTTTTCGTAATCGATGTTTTAATTACAATGGCAACACGAATTGATAAAACAAGTGATTTCTCATTATTTTTGATACTCATCGCTTTACACAATTTAAATGTTTTCCATGATATGCTTCTCTAATAGTTCGTACAGTCGATTAAAATTAATTAATTAGTACAGATGATATAAAAAAAAATTTCAAATAACATCATTGATTACCTAGTTAAGTTTACTTTATCTGATAGGTACTCTATTTTAACCATGATATCAAATAATTCGATATTCTATCATGTTCATGAGTGACTCTTTGCTAATCGATTTATTCTGTTGACTTTGGTTACATTGAGTTTTCGATAACAAATAACGATCCGTACCTCAGTGATGTATCCTCTGATAGATTGATCCGAGTAGCTCCTCTTCGTGGTGGCACTGATCGGCATTGTGATCAAAATTACCAAGAACGCGAACGTCACATATTGCACCTAAAACATTAAGCTTTTCTCACTTCTCTTCCACAAGCACATACAAAAAACACCGTAAACACATTTAATTGTACTCCCCGGGGCATATGGGAGTGTTCTCACCTTAATCATAGCAAGGTTTTGGTCCAAAAATAGAAAATAATCCGGCAGGGTAACCTCTCATTTCACGCCCCGCTTCGGAGCTTTTTCGTAGTTTTCCCGAGTGTGTTTAGTAGGGATGGGACGATTCCGTTTGGTGATATTATCGACATTTAGTCACAAGTTTAGCTTGGAGGTATCTATATGGTCGAATGGGTAGTTTTTAAGCGAAACTTTTTATGGGAGGGCGGAGGATATTTTATTTTTGTGTTACGAAAAGTGGTGGTAAACACTGTGATAAAAGATTTAAATGTTTCCCTGTTTAACAAAAGTTTCACTTCTATCGTGTGTCTTTACGACACGCACTGTTTTTTTATTATTAAGCTAAACTCGCTTTTCAACCGACTTCAAAAAAGGAGGTTCTCAATTCGACTGTACGTTTTTTATGTATGTTACGCGAAATCTCCGCCAATTATGAATCGATTTTGATTAGTTTTTTTTTTATTTGGTAGATTATACTTCAGAAGTGGTCCCATATAAATTTTGTCAAAATTGGTTCAGCCATAACCAAAATATAAGCGGTAAAATCAGATTTTTTTGGCTTTGCTTGCGTTAAGTATTTTAATTCAACTATTTGATTGTAAAGTGTAAAAAAGTTTTTGGGAGAGTTTTGTTCTGGACCCTAAGATCTTTACTAACTTCTTTATATAAAAGGCACTGTCAAAATAATATATAATCGACACATTACAACTACGGTAATAGCAACACAAACAGGTATATTTATGATACTACTAGCCGTGCCCCGCGGCTTCGTCCGCTATTATCAAGTTATAAAGTAGCCTATGTGTTAATCCTAGATATAAGCTATGTACGTTCCAAATTTCATCCAAATCCTTTCAGCCGTTAAAGCGTGAAGAGGGAACAATCATACTTACACACTTACATACAAACTTTCGGATTTATAATATTAGTAGGATTGTAACTGCAATTAAATTTATTTAAGAATTGGAAAAGAAATGTTTAAATAAAAATAGATTTATTCTTATCAAAAATAAATAAATATCTTACAAAAATCACTAGCTAAGTAGGACTTTTACGGTTTCCTTAAAATAAATGCATTTACCTATAATACAAAAGTGCAAGTAGAAATAAAGGTTATAAATTAAATCATAAATAATTTCTAAAGACTATACAACAATTAAAGGGTTACAAGGATTTATCAAAAATAGAAATGGCACATAGATAAAAATATAAATATTTAAAACAATTTGATACTAATTTACAACAAACTTTGGTCGGAAACTAAGCTACATTTGGGATTATATATTTTTCTATTTCGCTCCAAAATGAGGGAAAAATCACTAGATTTTTTTTACATCGCGTGTATTTCATTTATATTATTTTCTTCATCCTCTTGTTCTTGCCGCCTGTGAATGTCTTCGGCATCTTTTCTGCAAATTTAGAAAAAAATAGGTTTTACTTATTTATTACCTTGTCCAATCTTCCTTCCCAAGATAAATGTATGTTTTAAGTTCTATATATACCTAACTAGTTGTGCCCCGAGGCTTCGCATGCTTAAATTAAAAAAACACTACCTTCTAGAAATATTATCAACAGTTTTTTGAGTAAAATGTATGAGAAAAAAATGCATAAATTTTTTTATCGTAAATTTTTCTGCTGTTATTTTTTTTATTACTGACTAAGCAAACGGTTGACTACAATCACAATATATATATATATTTAAAGTGTATTTTAAATTAAAGGTCCTAGTCAAAAGTCACAGTCAAAATTAAGTAAAAGAGTCAAGGTCCAGTCATAGTAATAGAATATATTCGGGGCGGAGACAACTCCAAAAATCAGAGATCATACAAATCTGTTCAGCCGTTCTTGAGTTATAAGTGGTGTAATCCGACTCCGTTTTATTTATATGTATATGTATAGATTGTGTTATTTATATTTCCTAAATTGTAATATTTGACTTGCCTAAGTATAATAATATGTCAAAAGATATATAACATACTAGCGATCCGCCCCGGCTTCGCCCGGGTGTGATAAATGAAGAAGCGCTCGACCGATTTTGTGCAAACTTCACATAAACCATCTACTAAATAGTCCGAACAAAGCCTGAACATTTGGTTTGGATAGGTGAGCCCGTTCTTGAGTTATAAAATTGCAACAAAAAGTGGCATTGATTTGTATATATATAGATTTGAGCCGTTTAGTGATGAGACACTGGGCCCGTCGGGACCGGGAGCTCATTCTACGAGTATTTTGAAAAATCTATCAGAGTGCCTGGTTTAGGCGACGCGTGATCAAAATTTTGGTACTTATTTGACTCAACGTATTAGTAGCAATTCAGAGAGGCAATGCCGCCAGCATGATGGAACCGCTACCCACTGGTAGTGGGCTTGAGCACTTGATTTATATATAAGCTCGGTGCCTAGTTAGAAGGGAACTTAGGTCTTTGCTGTATGGATGTAGATTTTAGATTAGTTTTAGGAAATACAGGCAATTGGCTCGTAGATAGAGATATTTTTTCACCGACTTCACAAAAAAGGAAGAGGTACTCAATTCGACTGTATTTTTATGTGTGTTATTTCTTTCCACGTGAACCCATTTTGTTTTTTTTTTATTTTAGCTTGTACTTTCCCATTTGTTCCATTTAAATTTTGGCCAAGATCTGATCAGTAGTTTTTTAGTTATCGTTAATAACGCGTGTTTAATACATTGAATTTGATCAAGGTTGTTTTTTTTTTTTTTATTTGTGACAGGCTAGTGTTTGACCACTATCTCACCTGATGGTAAGTGACGATGTGATCGAAGCTGGTAAACACACTAGACCTGGAATACGCAGGTTCCGAAGATGAAGCGGTGAAGTCGGTTTAATTAGTACAGATTATGTACCTACTTGTACTAACTAGTACAAAGATAAATAAAATGAATATGAATGTGATAAACCTCATCCCTAGACCTCATATAATTTTTATTACGTTATCGGATGTAATGAAAAAGCAATAGGTATCATTTCTCTGCCTAGCTATATGAGCTTTCCGGCTATTCTGTAAATAATGTTGTGTTGTTTACTTATATACATGTATATTAATTTCGGAACGGCTACAACGATTTTCATTAAATTTAGTATGCAGGGGGTTTCGGATAAACCGATCTTTTAGCTAGGTTTCATTTTTAGAAAACTTCATTAACAAAAAAAAACTCAGCAAAGCTCGGTCGTCCACGGTACTGCACATAATATGAAAAAAAAAAAATGTGTCTGTATAAATCAAGCAAGAGGAAAATTTTCCTCTTCCACATTAAGGTGGTGACACGTTTCACTTAAGCGTACCAAAATAAACTTCCGTTTTAAGCAACGAAAATATGTATGATAATTTTTGCAAGGGCATCCAAAATTCCGCAACACGGTTTCGATTATTTAAGATGTTTTATAAATTTAATTAAAAATAAATTATGCGTAAGCCAGTAATAAAGAGCCAAGTTTTTTTAAAATACGTTGTTTTATTGTCATTTAAAAAATACATTATGAATATTCATTGCATTTCTGCGGCGCATCCGACGAAATGTCGTTGCCTCTCTTTGTTGGTGCCAAATGACGGCTACTGAGGCCAGATTTTTAAGTCTTGTCAGCGTCTTAAAATTATAAATTCGTGAGTATGTTTGCTTATTACCTTAGCATTATATTTATTATGATAGAGGCAAACATTTGACCACTGTCTCACCTAATGGTAAGTTACGATGCGATCGACAATGAAACATGTTTGCCTAAAATATCGCACTCGTGACTTAAAGAACCAAACATACGATAGGTTGTGATTGTGTGTGTGATGTGAATGTTTCCGGCACCCACGACACAAGTCATCGAACTTAGTGTGGGGCTGTGAGTGTGAAAGCGTAAACATACAATATTTTTAATTTGTATAGTACTGGGATACTTACGTGTATTTGTTAGGTGAAGATGGCTGGAATATACTCTTAGGGCATAGCCTGTAGTAAGGCCAGCATTCGCCCCCGGCTTCCCCTGCTTTCTGTGCGTCTACGTACTCCTTCAGTAGTGTCGCGTAGGGAGATTTACTCGGGCTGGAAATTAAAACATATATAAGTAACTATTAGAGATGAATAACTCTATTTCTGCGTAAAGTACCTCTTCAGTGTTGTGGTAAACTAATATTCTTATAACCTATTTATTTCAACTATTAAATTAAAATTAAAACGGGAATTAGCGTGACTTACGCGTTGTCGATGTGTAAATCGACAATTGTTTCGGCTTCATTCGGAAGCCTTCTTCAGGGTGAGTGCGGAGCGCTCGCCGCGCGTCCCACCTCGCACTGCGAGCAGCAGCACGAAGAGCGCGGGAGGACGTAAGTCACGCTAATTCCCGTTTTAATTTTAATTTAATAGTTCAAAATGTGCGTGAGTTTTTATCAAACAATTTATTTCAATTGTATATATACACTTATATTATAAATAACTGCAAAATAATTATAAATTTAGCTAATCGCTGATGATAGTTTACAATTTCGAGTATATATCTATAGCCTTCACACTAGATAAGCTGCATCGTGAAGACCAAAAGTACTTTTTTTTTAATCTAAACAAACGGGCTATGTTCAGTTGGGCACGATTACGTTCTTCCGGCGGCGCCGCAATTTGAGAGCAGGTTCTTATAGATCTCGACAAAATACGACGGAAAGTAGGTATTTTTTTTAAATAGAGCTTTGTTTCTAAATATCGATAGTCGAAAATCGAAAAAGGATAAATTAAAAAAATATTTTTGGACGGTATTTAATAGATTTTCGAAAAGCAAAAATCCGATCAAATCGCGGCGCCGCGCCGATAGAACCATAAAAACGCCTCTGATGGATTTTTGTAAAATCATCGTATTCCTTATAATATCATAAACAATCTATTCCATCGTCTTAAGTATTTTATGTAATTACAATTCGCCTTTTACTGCATATAATTTGGGCTAATTAAAGTTAAAGAGAAATCGTTAGATGTATTTTAGCGCGCTGGCGACGCGACGGGTTTTGTATAGATTTATTAACAGTTACTGCATAATTACGCACATTTTCTGTCCGTCCGTCTGTCAGAGGCATTTAACGTCTAAACTACTCTAAACCATACAAGCGAATAACTTCAAATTGCCAGAGAATATGTACATAATTAAAATAATATAGATAAAAATATTAAGGGAGCACACCCATACACGTTAGAAGTGAAGTCGGAAGCCTTCTTCAGGATGAGTGACGGCGAGCGCTCCGCACTCATCCTGAAGAAGGCTTCCGAATGAAGCCGAAACTATTGTCGATTTAGACATCGACAACGCGTAAGTCACGCTAATTCCCGTTTTAATTTTAATTTACTCTAACGTACTCTAAACTAAGTGAGTTTTATCACATTAGAGTAGTATCGTTAAAAAAGCTCTGTAAGTTCGAGAAAGTCTTATTTTTAAAAATATCGGATATTTACATTTTAGTAGGCCACCAAATACACGTGTTGGTATATTGTAGACCTATTTTGTCCCAGGGTCTTTCTCAAAAATGGTTACAAATTTAAAGCAGTGTGAAAGAGATCAACTACCTATAATTTATAAATAAATAAGTTATAATTTTACAAATCAAAAGATGCCGCGGGGCACAAACCTAGATTAATACGGTAATTAGTTTGATGTTAAACGAACTAGCGCTATAAGTGTCAAGTAACTGTACCTACTTATAAGCCGTCACGGTTGCAAATGTCACCAATTAGCAGGAAACATAATAAGTTTATAACGAGAATTAATTTACTATATAGGTATGTTACATTATTGTATCATGTTTTTTTAATTTTATTTGTCATATGTTTTTATAAATATATATATATTGTTAATCACAACACAAACCTACGTTCTTACATTTTTTTGCTCTATCCATTCAAAGGTTGACTGGAAGAGATCTCTTTCAGCGATAAGTCCGCCCATTGTACTTTGATACAAATGATGTGATTATTTTTTATGTTATTTTATTTGGTGCAATAAAGTGTTTTGTGTTGTATTGTATATTACTAGCAGTTGAGATAGTGGACAAACTTACATATAATAAGAAATCACACCACACTAACATTATAAAGGGGAACGTTTGTGAGTGTGTTTGTATGTTACTTTTTCACGCTCAATCGGCTGAAATATATTATTATTAAGTATCTTCTAGATAAACATGTTCATCTTCGGCCGCATCATCACTTTCCATCAGGTGAGATAGTGGTCAAATGTTTGTCTATAATTCATAAAAAAAAAAACAACTTTGATGAAGTTTTGATATAGAAGTAGCTTACACCTTGGATTACAATCCAGGGTGTAAGTCCCGGACCCGCGGGAATTACTGGGTGTATACACCCAGTGATTCTCGCGGGTCCGGGACTTACGAGGTGAAACCGCGGGGCGCAGCTAGTTAACAATAAAGTTATTGAAGTGATTGGACGCTATAACAAGATCACAAATTACGTTAGATAAGTGAAAAGCTAGGTATATAGAATAACAATTATGTGCGGATAATACAATTAATTATTACGGAAGGTCAACGACCCTGTTAGCGCAGTGGGCAAGTCTGCCATCTACGCCGGAGGTTCGATTCCCGGCAGCAGTAAGGGACAAGCAAGGGATATCTGTGCTTCTGGTTGTAGGTGTAATTATGTGTGATTCATGTAGTAATTAATGTTTCTTGCACCCACGATGCAATAACTTCATGAAGTAGAAGAAATAAATTAAGTGTGAGAGTTAAGTATAAAAAACACGGTACCTACCTAGCGTTTTTAATAAATGTACCAACATTATATTACAATTGTTCAATGAGGCGTTCCTTAAATATGCCATATGTAACACAATCCGGAGTCCTAAAATGTTTGCGAGTGGAACATCGTTACTTTCAAGAGGCAAAATCAAAATTTGGAAAATATAGCCCATCTGCAAAACGACTGCACCGATTCTCGGTAAACATAACTAAGAACCTCATTGAAGCCACCTTTCAAACAAAGAAAAACAAATTTTTGTACGCTGGATAGGCAAGCATTTGACCACTATCTCACCTGATGGAAAGCGATAATGCGGCCGAAAGATGTAGCATGCTTGCGTAGAAGATACCTATTCACTCTTAACTTGAAGACTCCCAGATTATACCGTTCGGGGAACAGACGCGGGCAATAAGTTCCTCTCCTTCGCAGTAGGATGTCATCAGTTCGATGACAAATTAAAATTGGCTCATCTGTTTGGAAGCTACGATGTCAGACAGATACATACTCGTACATACGTCAAACTTATAACACCCCTCTGTTTGCGTCTGGGGTTAAAAAGCTTTAAAAAATGAATAAAAAATGCGCCGCCGAGTTTCTTGCCAGGTTCTTCTCAAGATGGCTGTAATTTTCCGGATCTGGCAGTATAATCAATGTTCAATATGAATTTTGAAAATTTTCAACACTCACGTAAAAAATAGCTTCATAACTTCACCGATAAAGCCAAAGTTCTTGAGAGGGTGCGCCTGAATTTCGCAAATTGCTCTAAGAAGGCATTCCTTGCCCTCTAATCCGAAGTTGGCCAAAATGTCTTCTGCTATAGTGTACATAAGTGCCCTGAAACGAATAAAAATATAGTTATTTACTTGAAGCTACGTACATTTAAGGGTCAAGCAGGTCTTCATGCCGATATGGACGTACGGTATTCAGCTGTGGGGCGCTGTACCAAAAATAGCAACATCCAGATCATACAAAAATTTCAAAATAAAGTATTCAGAGGCATTGTTAATGCAACGTGCTACATTAGAAATGACGATCTTCATCGGGATCTAAAACTAGAACTTGTCGCTAGTGTTATAAAAAGACTTGCTGAACTTCATGAACAAAGAGTTCATCACCATGTGAACGTTGAGGCAATCCAGCTCCATGACAACACAGACTTAGTGAGAAGACTCAAGAGAACTAAACCTATTGAGTTAGTGATGTGACAGTGTAATATTGTGAGTGCTAATAACAAAGACCACAAGAACAAAGTGTCTTGCCTTTAAATAGAGACAGTAAGAAAAGTATAATTGGACGGACACCTTCTTAGTATAATACTCTACTTGGACAAAATTAAATTACTTATTAGTCTTAAGGCTGGATCGTGATTTCAATGGTGAACCAAACGAAATAGGTGCGTCATAAAAAAAAAATAAGGATCTCAAGTGATATATAGCCTGTACATATTAAGGAAGTGAAACTTCTTATGGGAGAGCTTTGAATTTCTGATCCGCAACCTTTTTGTGTGACGAAAAGTGGTGGGGGTAAACACTGTGATGTATCTACAGTTAAAATGTTTCCCTGTTTTACAAAAAAATCACTTCTATCGTGTCTTTACGACACACCCTGTTTTTATATTTCATTACTCTTAATTATTTCGAAGAGCCTGCCTTCCTGTTTTTTTTTATGAAACTGAGAGACGAGACGAGCATGTCTCATCAGTCTATCGCTCGCTGACGTTTACCATCAACGAGCAACAGCGTCTCGTCACGTTATGGTAAGTGCACATAACAATTCACACTACTTTCTGAAGTGCCACGTAGAATTTTGAACTTCAATCCTTCTATGAATAAAGTGCAAAATGTGAGTGCAAAAACAAAAAGTTAAATTTTAATCTAAGCTGGGTATGTACACACACAGATAAGGGATACAGTTATATGTATCGAGTCTAGTATATGTAGTCATATACTTATGTATATGACTACATTTATAAAGTGTTGTTCATTACCCGCGTGTTTGTTTCCCGAACTCCGTATAATCTGGGAGTCTTCAAGTCAAGAGTGAATGGGTATCTTCTAGGCAAGCATGCTACATCTTCGGCCGCATTTTCACTTCCCATCAGGTGAGATAGTGGTCAAATGCTTGCCTATCATCCGCCTACGTGACTGAAACAAACTATACCACCTGAGATCGGCTACGGTTGTAATACTGCCTAAAGGTAGTGTATATTTTAGAATAAGGACAAAACACTATACTAATATAATAAATTAGAACTTATCCATAAATCGAACAAATTCAGAAAAATACACGTAGTAAAATAAAAAAATTGTGGGCCACCAAAGTCACTGTTTAAGACCTATTTTGTCCCGTGGTGTATCTCAAAAACGGCTACACATTTAAAGCTGAAACTTACATATAATATCCGCTATGCCCTCTTATTAAACAATAAATACAAAAATAAAAAAAATATGATTAATTAAAATAAGTTATAAGCAATTAACCTAAAAAGTTTTTATTAACTATAAGGCAAAATGTAGGCGCGAGATACCAGTTCGGGGCGAACGAAGTTTAGTCACTAGACCCAAAGTCTAGTGTTTAAGTCTTCTTTAACGGATTACACTTAAATAGGACAAAGGCTAGCTTTTATTTTTTCCAGTTATACAACCTATAGGTACCTTTTAATACCTATACCTTATAGGTATTAAAATACCATATTAAAAAACCATTGACAACGCCGAAGTCGTCTTTAATATTTTAGTATTGCGTGATGGGTCAAACAAAAACCACTCAACCAGAATCACAGATACGAAATATTTTTGTGATTTGAACCGAAAAGTTCCATTTGGAAAAGGTTTTTACTGAAATAGGCTGACGATGGCCAAGGTCATTAATATTTTAGTAGTTCAGGGGAAATGTTCTCGCGCTTCAGCGAAATTGCCTTTTAAAAATGAAACTTTCCTACAGAGCCACTTTGGTGTACGTATACCTTTTATCCGACTTCAAAAAAGGAGGTTCTCAAATCGATTGTATTTTTTTATTTGTGTTACCTCAGAACTTCTTTCTAGGTCAACAGATTTTGATGATTCTTTTTTTTATTCGAAAGCTGGTGCTTTCTATGTGGTCCCATTTACAATGGACTACATAGAAATCACCAGCTTTCAGATAAAAAAAAGAATTTTCCAAATCGGTCCAAGCGTCATCGAGTAATCGGTGAACATACATAAAAAATATTCCGACGAATTGAGAACCTCCTCTTTTTTAAGTCAGTTAAAAATAGACTTTATGCAAACTGTTAAATCTGTTTACTTGTGGTTATTCGTACATTAATAAATACTATAAATCTACGTATCCATGACAATTTCGAACCATGTGATACTTGACATAACACCGAAATTCAAATGAGCTCTTGAATCTCGAATAGTATTTGCCAGTACTTATGCAATAGGCGTCAGATTTCGAATCGCAACTAGCATCCACATCATCGTTCACAGCACGCTTCCTGCATCTACTGCCAACTATTTTCGTGAATGGAATTCCTTATGACTTATCGGTGAAGGTGAAAGTGGTAGTTACCGCTTGACTGCAGCCACGTGGCTCCAAGTTATGGATGTGTCAATTGCTTCTGTGTGGTCACTTGGATTTTATGATCGAAGTGACCGTTCCCGTTTTGGGGTGCCTATGTAGGTCTCAATTCACATACGGCATTGTTTCTGGGGAGCTGGAGTTTATGAGACAGACAATCGGTTTTCAACGTGTTAAGTTGATTTGTGGTTGCTGCTAGATTTATTTATTTTCTAGAGTAATGAGGTACCTACTGACCGTGTCCGTAAGTGACATGTGTGTAAATTAATTGAATGAGGTGCTACTTTTCGGAAATCCATAAGCACAAAGTAAAATTAGTGTTAACCCGAATTGAAGCCTGACTACCTAATCAGGATGAACACTATATATGACAGATAACTATGTTGTATAGTTATTTCAACTGTGTTTTAGGATTATGACAATTTGTTGCACAATCTCTTTCGCCTTTATCGACAATTCCAGGTAGAAACAATCTTGTGATTAACACCTTACAAATTAGACAGTATATATCTGTCACGAAAAATTAACTTTGGATCTGTCTCTAGAACTTCAATATAATATATCAAAGATGTTGTATAATTTTAATGATGTCATATCACATGATTATTTCTACCTGGATATATGTTGTTAAAGGCGAAATAGATTAAGCAACAAATTGACATAATCACGGTTCCAGATTTATTTTAAAAATATCGACAGCACTAATTTTTGATACCTATAATTTTTACTCACCATAAATTTATTTATTTATTCTTTTGGACAATTTCGCTGTACACGGAAGACTTATTGCATATTCTTATAATCATAACCTAACATAATTAACATACCATGTCTGAATGGGATCTAGACATACATTATGTATGCAGAATAACTTTATGACATGTAAAATTATGCGGATGAAGCTGGGCCACCTTAATGTTTAAACTTACCTCTCTCCACCGTGTAACCTGTCCAAAACGGCTCCTTCAACTTCCGGGGGTAAGGGAACTGACCGCTTCCCTCGTCTTCTATCCAAGAAGTGCCCCACATATTCAGCCATCAGCGAAGCAGCTGAACTTCCCATGGACCTTGCTAGGAATGACGGGAAGTCTCCATACGGATTCTCATTGTCTGTCAAACCGAGCTTGTCGAAATCAACTGGAAATTAAAGGATAATTTAGAATACATGTATTGTTAAAGCCGTCTCGCTACTTTGTTTGCGTTCAAGCGAGTCTATGAATGAAGGTAAAATTTCAAGCGAATATATATAATTAAAGTTAATATAGTTATTTGTAAATAACCAGAAACCTCTTAGGGCATAATTTCAACCATTGTGACTAAAGTATTTCGTGGTCTTGAAAGGCGAATTATTTTTTTATAATTTTTCAAATAAATTTTAATTTTATATCATTTATTTTCTCTGCTAAGTCTATGGTGTCAAGAATCAAATGGCGTCGGCGATTACTACTTACGATCGGCGAGGTGGTGCCTTTTTTTTAGCAGGATAGTGTAATCTAAAAAAAGCTTTACTGTAGATTGTATAGAACAACATCTTCTTAATTATTACAGAATAAGTCACTTGTTAAAATCTTTTTTAAAGACAAGCTTTTAGAAGTCCGCCATATTGGATTTTAAGTGACGTCACTTTATTTTTCAAGTTATTCTCAGCAAGGCCTTTCATTTGATACCCATATTGTAGGAGTGCATTAAAAATTACTTGTCCGCCATTTTAGGTGTTCCGCCATGTTGGATTTAAAATGACTTCACACGGCTAACCATGCATTGTCATCCAAAATTTCAGGTCAATCGGTTGAAGATATCTGCTTCAAAATTGAGTTGCAAGATTCCACCCGAACAAGCATACATAAATTGCAAGTTAAATAAAAGCTTGTAAAAAATAGCACTCTGAAGAAATTTGTAGTACTAAATGAGCTAAGGGTTAGACAAGAATAAGGGTTTGAGAGCTTTCTGGTATTTTACAAAATAACCTGTATATAAATATTCTACGTATATTCTAAGAATATTCTAAGAAGAAAAAAATCTGTTGGGTCTTGAGTCGCGCAGATTAGCATTCTGTTTTACGACAAAATCTACTGAACTACTTTTAATAAATGATAGATTAATCCTAAGATTTATTTCTATCAATCGCACGTGTCGATGACATCAAATCTAGAAACACTATTTGCGATCTCTAGTCTACATACATACATTAACAATTCTACTTTCAACTAGACATACTAAACTAATTAATAATACCCACCTTTAATTGCTAAACTATGTTCTCTTCAGAATTAGTAAAGATATCTAAACTACTGTTACAATTTTATGATTTTATTTTATACTGTTACAATGTCTACGTGTTAACTTCGTTCGTCTTATTCAGAAGTAGTACTACTTCATGGTTAATGTTTGCTATTGTTCTAGTAGCTTCTACTGTTTTATTTATTTGAAACCTTAATACTGACTGTTAATCTCCACTTCGTATTTGATCATACCTGTAAATGACTGATGTGTCAGAATCAATGCTTTCTATGCGTGTAATGATGGAGCTTTATCCAACCAAAATATTGTTGCTACGGGTAATTGGTATATTGTAATTTGTAATAGCTCGTGGATTGGTGATCATGGGGCATTAATTAAGGTAATATAAATGACTCTTCCTATTCTCGCCTGACTAGCTATCCTGTACCGAAATACAGCCGTTGTTCATCACTGTCTAGTACAAAAAATTCGGTTGCCTATATAATTAATAATGATGTTCTGAGTGCTATACTGGTTCTAGAACCATTCAAAGTAAGCTTAGCGTGTTTACCATCCTAGATCATGTCATCACTTACTATCAGGTGAGATAGTGGTCAAACACTAGGCTGCTAGACTTAAAAAGAACATGTAACTTCTATGGCAACCTTTCCATCGAATCTAATCCTGATTGCGCAGTGCTGCTTTGTGTCTGTTTTGGCAAAACGGTGGCACTACCTTGGATGGAATCGCAAAATAATTACTCTAATTCTTAGGTAATATCAGGCTTATCGCTTCTTACGATAGCTCCGACGCGGCACAGCGGGGAAATTCTCGTGGAAATCACTGAATATTTCAAACGTAACATATCAAACGTTTTCGCACTTACGGTATCCAAAACATTCACATCACAAACAGTTATAACCAGACACAAATTCCCTTGAGAAAATTTGTGCCTCCACCGGGAATCGAATCCGGTACCATAGCGTGAAAGAAAAAGCTCAGAAATGTCATAAACTACGCCAGCGGGCATTAAATGTTTATATCCAATATATCTATAACCACTCGTCTGTTCGAGTCACAAACTAATATCCACTTTAGGACTGTATTAGTAACAAACGATACTCACTCGTAAAAGGGAAGCTGATCGTCATATTGGAGAGGAAGCCTTTAGGCGGATGCCTCACAAACGGCATCGATAGGGATGGTGTTATTGCCATCGACGTGCCCGGTGGCAATGCCAATCTTCCATCGTTCGTGATCCACAGTATCCTTTTCTGTCTCGAATGAGGGACGTTCTCTTTGGACAGCCCATCTTGGTTCGGAGATCCCATCGGCAGTAAGGCAGCTAATGCTATACTAAGTAACACACGGGGTACCGTCGTGTCCATCGCCAACCTATAAGAGAACGAAACGTCACGAATAATCTTAATATATACCGTCACTGGTTAGAAGTATATCACATATCACAACCAAAATCGGAAACACATTTTCCTTGGGGAGAAACCTTGTGTTCCCGCCGGGAATCGAACCCGATATCCCTGGTTAGATAGCGAACGCGCTACCAACTAAGCTGTAGGGTAATTAACTCTGAAAATAATTTTGCTTTTCATACTAACTGGTAAGAAAACTGTGGCGCAGACAGTTGAGTAGTAACTGTCAAGTAAACTATGGACCAAGCATTTTGTAGCTAAACCGTATATTTCCTATCTCGATGCTATGGGCACTCGCAGACAGACAGACTGAACGGTAGAGTGTATTGTTTTTATGGACTAAACTGTCTGCGCCCAGGCATACTTACCTTCTAGTATGAAAAGAAATATTTATTCAGTATAAAAAAATTACATATGTTATTGGTTATAGTTATATTATAATTTACTAGTCATTCGCGCTGAACTGAGATCTCGCGCCTACATTTTGCCTAATAGAGGCTTTTGAGGTAAATTGCTTATAACTATTTTTTTTTAATAGTAATTGTTTAATTTTTGTGTTTGTTGTTGAACAAACACAAAAATGATATTACGGATAATATACGTAAGTTTCAGCTTTAAATGTGAAGCCGTTTTTAAGATAGACCCCGGAACAAAATAGGTCTAAAAACAGTGACTTTGGTGGCCTATTGGCGGAAGACCAGCGCTGATCTTTTGATCAACATTTATGCTGAGTTGGAACCGATTTGTGGCAATGGCACCAATTATTTATTTATGTATAACCATTTATTTTATTTTCTATTTTATTGTTGTTAGGTGTTTATTGTCACAAATAAATATATTTTCTTTTTCTTTCTTTCTTTTTCCTATCAAATTGTTATTTTCTAACATAGAGTATTTTCATGTGTGATACCTCATAACTTCGTTCCACGTGAATCGATTTTGAAATATTTTTTGTTGTTTGAATGATGTTGCTTTTCGATTGGTCTCATTTAAAGTTGATCAAGATCTGATCAGTAGTTCTTGAAATATCTTCAATAATGCGTGTTTAGTACATCTAATCTGATCAAAGTTACGAAGATAAAGCGGTGAAGTCGGGTTTTTTAAGGTTTGCTTGCGTTAAATAATTGTGATAATAGCGACAGATTTTTCTGCTTGAGGGTGGTGAACTAGGTGTTTTTGACGGGGCAGCTTGTCAGGCAAGGTACACTTTTTATGAAAGATCTTTGTTCTGCCCTTTGTTGCAAACGGTTTCTATTTGAATTTAGCCAAAATGAACCTTATTTCTCATGAGTTTTGTCAATTTTGAATTGAAACCAAACGCAACACGGGATAATATGCATCCTAATAAAATATATCTTTATACAAAATTTACTGCTAGTACCATAAAGTAGTCGGAATTTTTGTCTTGAATCTTGAGGGATCAGAGCATATCTCACCCTCCTATCATTGCCGAGATACCTTCGAACCAATTATAGAGTAAGATCCCAGGGCCAACAGACGTCACGTATTTTCTGACGAACGAAATATGGACGATTGAGTAGTGTTAGTACGTACTAAGAAGGCATGCCTACCTGCTAGCTTGCTTAGACGGCCAATTTTCAGGTATCAGGTAATCAAGGTACATAAAAACATGACTTACCTCACGTAAATTCTCCAAGCTGATTTTTACGTATATTTTAGGCAATATCCTTAAAAATAAGCCGCCAATACTCCCAGACACTTTCCGTCGGCCATATTGCTTTACAGACGCTTTAAAGCTCCCAAAATAATGACTTAACTTCACGTAAATTCTGATGCTCCATTTTTATATATGTCCACCAGACAACTATTTTAAAACCTTTTACAAAAAGACAGACCGATCCAAGGGGCCAATCATCCCCAAAACTCAATTTTAATGCCTCTGTATGAAGGAGCGCGAAGGCATTCGAAGGTCGAACAATCAAATATTTTTTAGTTTTTTCTCACGCAGAATTGCCTCTGTATTCCCTACGAACAGACTCCAGCACATAAAGCTACTACAATCTGTCAAATTTCTTTAATAGATATTCAACTTTATCGTTAAATCATATTATATAAATACGTGACGTCTGTTGGCCCTGGGATCTTGGACCATTATGACAATACGATACCTAAACTACCTTAAACTTAGTGGATACATCATCTTTGGTGAAATCTATGTAAATGATGTATACCAGTGGAACTAATTAAAACATAGGTTTGTCTCTTAGCTCAATGAATAGTACTTAGTTTCTTGAGTACTTTAGTTCCATGATTTATTTATTTTATTTATTGATAATTAGAACGGCCAGAACCACTTACACTAATTAACACAATATTACATCATTAGTTAGAACATTTATAAATCATTGGTAAACATAAAATTAAAAATAATAATATCAGTAAAATTATATAAGAATTGAATTATTTTACTTACATATTATGTCAGTCATTGATAAGCAAAGGTCAAATATTATTATACCATGTCAATAATGTGATTAATTAAATACAAATATGTCATTAAATAATCAACGAGTCTCACAGAATTTCTGACAGACACACAAAATTTGATATATATGATACCTCATTGTATCTAAACTGTTGTAGTTCCGAGTTATTTATATTAGAACCTCATTGTGTTATTGTACCTATTATACTGAGGTCGGGTAGAGTATATTATTTTCTATGGATTATCTATCTATATTATCCTTGATTATCTATTAATATCTCTGATTTTTTCTCTCTATGTTTAATAATAAGTCATTTTTGTAAAATAAATCGTGTTATTTTTTATTTTTTACATTATCATAAACAAATAAGAAAATGAAAATATCACAATGTAGCCACATGCGTGTAAGAAATTTCAATGAAAACAACTTTGATTTTGATGTAGAGGAATACATTAAATCTTTAGAAAAACAGTATAAAATGGACATCAGAAAGCTACCACAATGGAAAGACTTGATACAAACGTTGCACGTAACGACAACTGATTTCAAAAGAAAAATACAAGACGTTCAGTTGCGGAAGAAAATTATAATAGATAAATTGTATATGCAGGATACTAGATTATCACCATTTCAACTAACTGATATTTTAGCTCGAACTTCTAAAAAATGGCAAACCGTTAAACCCAAAAAGAAAAGAACGCCCGTGCCCTCAATATCAGAAGAAAAAGTTATTGCTGAAGATTTTGAAGAAGGTGTTGCAGAAACTGTTACCGAGTCCTTAGCTCCGCCTAATACACTATTCGCTTCTCAAGAATCTTTAGATAAGGGCAAAACCTACACCAATATTGAATCGTCATCAGACTATGATAATGAAATACCAAGTACCAAGCCCCCTTTCTTCTCAGTAAATCAACATAAAAACGTATCTCCTCTCGGAACTGAAGATAGTGGTTGGTCTAAGTATGAACAAGAATCTTTTCTTGAAATCAATCATGACGAGGAGTCTAAGGAATGGTTATTACTGAAAAATACATCGGTCGTTAAATGTTACCCGGAAGAAATATGTATCGTCAAAAATGAATTGTCCAAACAGGCTCTACAATTTTCGCTTGTAAATTGCTCTACTGAATACGTAAATCTCAGATTTAAATATGTCACTGACATGTTAACATTTAAGAATGCTAAAATTTGTCCAGATGTACCCTTGAGGTTGTATCCAGGAATAGCAGTGCATTTCAAGTTCATTTTTAATCTTCTCCCGAATGACAATAATACAGAATTCCAATCAAACATGTTTTTTATAGTCGGACGCAAAGTTCTTGCAGAATCACCTCTTGAAGCACTCTTAGTACCAATAGTTACTAAATTTGAGGAGCATTGTTGTGTGAGTGTATCTGAAATTGTAAAATTTACTCCGAAATATTCCTGGCATATAAACGGCAAATGTGGATATCCCACAGCATTCGTTCACGTTTCTGTTAACGACAAATATAAGTATCATGTACACATCTATAAGCGTATTGTGAATTTCGCTACAGATTCAATAAGTTCACTCTCGGAAGTTGTTATTGGTCCAAGCCCAGAAAGTATTATAGAGAGAGACGATCCTGAAATGATATCCAAAGCTTTTTCATCGCCGGACGATGTACTTAAGGAACATCAGGATGATGACATTTATGAGCTGGAGTCCATTCCGTTTGATTATATTGATGCTATCTTGTATGAAATAGTAGATATTGCTTTAGAACCATTTCTTTTTAATCAGACTTTTATCGAAATGCTTCCACATTCTAAACAAAAAATTCCTGTGTATTTCACAGAAGCTGAACACATAGGTTACCATCAGTGTTACTATGTTTTTAAATTCTGTAAACCGGAAACAAATGAAGTTATTGAGACAAAAACTGCACTTTTACTTGCAGAAGTTTTGCCGCATCCAATTGAAGTATATCCAACCTTTTTGGATATGTCCAACTCTCCGATAACGCATGGTTTCTGTATGGACCAAATTACGATCAATAACACCCATAAAGTATATAATGTTACTGTAACATTTAATCTAACCAAGAAAATGAGAAAGCTTTTTCGTATAACACCTTTGGAAACTTTGATTGCTGCACAATCGAGTGCCTTTTTTAGTATCAGATTATGTTCTAGAGAATTTAAATTCGGTACAAAGCCAGAGTACTACGCACATTTCACAATAAAAATATTATTTAGCGGCAGCAGTGTTGTTTATCATAACGTACCACCATTATTCTACGAGCTAATTGTGCCATGCGCTTCAGATTTCAAAACTACTTACAATGAAAAATATTTCAGAGATGTATCTTCTTCAAATCATTCACAATGACATGCCTTTAGTTAAGTTCGTTAGTTACTTATTTTTGTGTTTTATCTGAAATAGATTAATATTAATAAATTGTTATTAATACGTAGTCTTTAATATTACTTATCTGCCTTAATCATGCTTCAAAAAGCCATAAAACAGTTACAGACGTTAGCATGTAGAGATCTTTCATTCTAAATGTGCACGCCCCTCCACCAAATTTGTCAAACTATCGAGTGTTAAATGTATGAAAAAAAATTATGGAGGGGCGTGCACATGGGGAATGAAAGATAGATTTAATCCTTCAAGTCACAGAGTGAATAGGTATATTCTAGGCCAGCTTGCTCCATCGTCGACCACATCGTCGCTTACCATCAGTTGAGATTGTAGTCAAAAGTTTGCCTACATTAAATAAAAAAAAGTCATAAATCAAACTTATACCAGTTGTAAATAACAAAAGTTTAAAGAGAATGGAATATAACCAGAGAACTTGTCAAGATGAATCGATCGAACCCAAACTCGATAGCCATCTTCCGTATCCATCATCAGACCAGCTCCATGGTAGCATATTATTGTATTGTCATAGAAGATACACAAGTACAAATTTGAGTCCAATCGGACATCGGGCAGTGGGTCTAATTTAACTTGCAAGATTTGATTACATACCGACAAATAGACAACGGGAAAGGTGAAACTAAATAAAAGCTTCTAAAAAGCATCATTGATAAGTTTTCCAAGGAATGTCGCACCGCCAAGGACCAAACCTGTCATATTGACCCACTTATAAGTGTTACAGGTCAGATGAGCTTGCCAGAACCCGCATAATATCCCAGGCCCGATGTACAGGTTATACACGGCACGGACCGGTTATCGCGACAATCGATGATAAATCAAATAGTCTGATAGGATTTATTGTAGATCACCCTATAGTGCTTTGAAGCTATTGAAGCTGTATTCATGATAAATACCCTTTGGTTAGACAGTTTTAAACTAGGTAGGAAATATTACTTGAACTTAGGTTTCGTTAAATCTGGCAGTAGAGTCATTAACTTTCATGAGTGCCTCTTTAGGGCCCATGTGAATAAACGATTTTGATTGATTGATTGTTGATCAATTACAGAGCTGAAGCTTTTTACACTATTATTATGAAGAGGTAAAGCTTGTTTATAATATTAAAAAATCTAAACTGCTGATTTGATTCTGTTTTTTAGAATATCCCTTAATGTCATAAGCTATGTTATATTGCGAATAAAAATAGTTTTAAGTATCTGTTCTCAATTTGCATCAAACAAAATTCGTTATATTATAAATCCGAAAGTTTGTGTGTAAATGTGTGAGTTTGTTTTTTATCTCTTCACCCTGTAATAGCTGAATAGATTTGTAATATACATAGCTAATACCTAGGAATATATATACATAGCTAATACATAGGCTACATATACGCGGGCGTAGCCGCGAGGCGCGGCTATTTTCCAGTTAATTCTGGCCACTGAGATATTCGTTAATATCTCAGTACTAGTAGCCCCGGCTTCGCTCGGGAGAAATTTCAGGTGGATTAAAGAAAATTTTTACATACAAACCTTGCCCTGACAATTACGAACACAACAAAAAAAGAATCGGCCTCACAAAACGGTCGAGCCGTTCTCGACTTTTTGTGAGACTAACGCAGAACAATTGATTTTTATTTATTAGTATATGTATAGAAGATTACATTACATAGAAACATATATATTCGACCAGGTGGAGCGACGACCTGCGAAAGGAGGCCGGCAGAAACTGGATGAGAAGAGCCGAAGATCGGGCTCAGTGGCGTTCATTAGGAGAGGCCTATCTGGACATAGGTGGACAAAAATAGGCTGATGATGATATATATTCATACCATATTAAATCATTGTGCTATTTTGTTTAGTGTAAATAATTCTATGGTAATTTTTTTTTATGTAATTGAGAGACGAAATGAGCAAGTCGCTCGCCTGATGGTAAGCGTCATGCGTGCCCATAGCAGTACAAAAAAAAAAGTGAATAGGTAAATGCCACCCAGAGTTTTAACTTAGGTCAAAATCCTGCACGGCAAGGCACTGCGCTCAACCTGAGATATTAGTATGTAATTCAACATGAAGACGTCTTGATGATAGTTATCTCTCGAGTACAGCAACTGGTCTGTGAGCACCGTGTTGAATTCCTTGATAAAGCGACCGGTTTCGTCAGTGATCTTGTTTTAGGGAGTCTATGATGAAGGTCGTATTAAGCCTGTTAAGGGATTTCAAATATTTTATCTCAAGTGCGCAGTGTTTTCCCTTCCTGGATTTTAACCAATATAAGTACAAAAATATCTGAGTGACACTGAGCTGTAATAGACAAGCGTAACGCTTACCATCAGGCGAGCAACGTGCTCTCAATAATATAAAAAAAAATCTTGTACTTCAAATAACACATGCGATAGTTTTTTTTTGTTATGTATTTAATGTGTGTGATGAGAATCACATAACTATAATAGGACTTGTTCGGACCCCTTTTTCGGACCCAACAGCGTGAAGCAAAGGAGGGTAATTAATTTATCGACCTATGTATGAATATCTGTTTGTATGCATGTTTCTTTGTTTTAGAGGCCAAACGCGTGGGCAGATATTGATGATTATTACGTCAATCAATTTGTCTTAATCTTGCGAATGTCACTAAAGGCATGACAATAAGGATTTTGTAGTCGGTTAGGAAACAAACCGACTACAAAACACAGTAATAATAAGACATGACAATAAGGATTTTGTAGTCGGTTTATTTCCTATCTCGACGCATGACAGTAATAAAAAGACATGACAATAAGGATTTTATAGTTGGTTTGTTTCCTATCTCGACGCATGGTAGTATTCAAAAGACATGACAATAAGGATTTTGTAGTAGGTTGGTTTCCTATCTCGACGCATAACAGTAATCAAAAGACATGACAATAAGGATTTTGTAGTAGGTTTGTTTCCTATCTCGTCGCATGAGTAATCAAAACTCAATGTTTTAAAAATATTTTTGAAAACTACCGCATATTAAGTGAATAAATCCTGAGCACGCAACAAAACTATAGGAATAAAGATAGTGTAGAATATACGCGATAAAATCCGCTACAAGGTCTTTAAATCCATAATATAATTAATCTTGAATTTATGATTTTTCATCAAAGATTTCGAATCGAATTCTATAAGATTTATCTTCTGAATAGAGATAATAATATATTTGTAATTGTGAACTGCCTGCTGGCGTAGATGGATGCGCGTCCGTGTTCGAAGCAGTGGGTATCAGTTTCAATGACCGGTGCGAACATAAGTTTTTACCCTAAAGCAATTTGGTGTAATTTTCCTTCCCAAGGGCTATTTGTGCTTCTTGTTCTGTGTGTAATTATCCTACTTACCTTCTAATCCTACTTACCTAGTACTTTATATTTATACCAAAAACTTTCGCATTTATATGCGAAAGTTTTTAGTGTGAATGTTTGTTACCACGAATCTCCGTAACGAATAAACCGATTTTGATGAAATTTTGAATGTTTATAGTTTAGGTTCCAGAATAACACATAGGCTACTTTTTAACTTAATTAGCGCGGGCGAACCCGCGGGCATGGCTTGTTTGATATGTAAATGTTTCCGGCAACCATGTGTGGGGTTGTGAAGAAGGCATTTGTTTGTTTGTCTGTGTTTCTGGTTCTGGGTGTGACTGTGTGTCTGAATGTTTTCGGCACCCATGACACAAGTCATCGAAAGCGTTTATGTTTTGTTTATTCCCAACAGAATGTGCATTCTGTAAAGATAATTAGACATTCAAATTTAAATCGATTATTCTATCGGCATACATGTTTTGCACAGCCGCCTGAGAATAATCGATCAGCGGATTCGATTTTTTTTATCGGCACCTCAACCCGAAATCAGTATTCGATACGTGACATCGCTTTCTGCAAACTCTCACTGTTAAAAAGGCATTGATTGTAAATCAATCAGTTGATGTTATCGGTATCGAGGTACCGATGGCTTTGATATCCTCTTTCTTTTGTTAATCGATTTAAAGTTCTTGTAAAGTTTCTGCCACTTTATTAGGGCATACATTGACTATGACTGTACTTTGCCTCATGTACTTGTTCTGTGGCTCGTGAATAGGACTTGTCTTATGAAATGTTGTACTTAAACTGGACTGACACTGGATAAATGCACAAGATAGCGAAGCTAAAAGTTCAAAAATAATTGAAATGCAAAGCTTAAAAAAACCAACTTCACCGCTTTATCTTCGGAACCCTCGATCAAATTAAATGAGTTGAATTCGCATTATAGAAGATAACTCAAAAACTACTTGTCAGATCTTGGTCAAATTTAATTGTCACTACATGAGAATTTCAAATAAATCAAAGAATCATCAATATCGGTTCACCTAGAAAAAAAATAAAAATATAGTCCAATTGAAAACCTCCTTTTTGAAGTCATTTATATATACTTATTAATTGACAATAGTTAAATGCACAAAGATTGCAGAGACAAACAAAAAAAAAATTATATAGTCCCCCAATATCTTCGGCACCCTTTATCTGAACACGGAGTTCGTGAATCCGAACTTAATTTTTTTTGATAGCTGAAGATGTTAAATTATGGACAATACACTGTTCTGATGCACGCTTTACTTTTTTTCCTACCATTGCTGGATGACTGGTAGAAAATGCTCTTAGCATTAAGTCCTCCAATTGTACATTGTTTTTGTTGTGCAATAAAGTAAATTAATAAGATTTACATGCTTATCCTGAAGATGCCTATTCACTATCGAGCTCCATAAACTATCTCCACAAGGCTTGTCTATTTTTGATGGATGTATCATCCCAAGTATCTGTTGTATTTTTATTCAAAAAATACAGATAAGTACGGTGCCTAACGATGTTGTCCTCATACAGACTCCGCTACCGGCATTACCTCATCCCTAATGGCTTTGATAAGCAGCTTCAGGGTCGTATGTGCTTTAGATCATATCTAATAATGCATGGAGCCTAATGACATCGGGGCTTTATACTATGATATTGATAAAATACTTGGATATTGACAAAAAGTTGTATATGAAATGGGGTTCTCTTTCATTTTCAAAGTCTTTATTGACTAGCTGCGCCCCACGGTTTTACCCGCGTAAGCTCTAGACTATCTGTGTACCAAATTTAATTTGAATCGGTCAGTAGTTTTGGCGTGAAAGCGCGACAGACAGACAGACAGAGTTACTTTCGCATTTATAATATAAGTAAGTAAGGATTAAAACAAGTGGAATGTTAAGGGTTTTTGGCATATGATGTGAACAATAGATCGATTGCAATCAATTTCAACAAATACAAAAAAAGCTTCTACTTACTTCCTAGTACCTATTAATTAAGATGCTTCTCCCAATATATTGGTTTGTATATATTTTTTTTAGTGATTTGTGTGTGCATATAGTAGTCAAAAGTTTGCATATCTAGAATAGAAAAATAAAAAGAAAGCTATGTATAATTATTCTTTTATACAAATCCGTTCAGCCATTTTACAGCGTTAAGAAAAACAGTCATACTTACACAGTTAAACATTTACACAAAAACTTTCGCATTAATAACATTAATGTGACCTCAAAGTTTGTACCTTATTTTGTAGCATAGATTTAGGTATTTCTACTTAAATACCTATACAAATTATCCATGCTTTCAAGATACCTGTCTCTAAGATGAAATTTCAATGACAAAGGGGTGCACGGCAGATATTCGTCTCACGAATAACAATATATTGTTTGAGAAGTGAAATTCGCTAACTCCGTTACAGTGGTGCCCAGTTTTTGGCATGCAAACTGCGAGTTTGACTCCGTACTTCGCAAGGTCATAGCCATTATTTCAAGGAGTTATGTTCCTAAATTGCTTGTTAGGGTACATGTGCTGAACTGCTTCGCGCGTATAAAGTAGGCGAATTTTATACGTGCTTCATTAAGTTTACTGTTTTGTCTAGAAAAAAATACTGTTCAGGCAATGTGACATTTGGCGACAAGCACTTTTGGCAACATTGTTTTTTTTCCTAACTACAACACAAACCAGGAAACTCGCTTGGTAGAAGCGCGAGCGACTTCCCTGCTCTGCGACCTACAAGCTTTTTAAATTGCACTATGAACTGCCTGTTGACCTAGTTACGTGCGCTTCTGCTTTCTAAGCAAGTCTATCGGGTTCGATTCCCGGTGTAACACAAGTCATCTCCCCAAGAGAAATTTGTGTTTCTGGTTCTGTTTGTGATTGTATGCGTGATGTGAATGATTCCGGCACCCACGACACAAGTCATTGAACTTAGTGTGGGGTTAACAATCTGTCCGTGTATGTATCTATATATATGTTGGAAGTTTGCAAGAAGAGTACGGAAGCGTTTTTTTTTTCTATGTTGGAAAACAACAATTCGGTACGACAGCAAAGTCACTACTTTGAGACCTATTTTGTTCCGGGGTCTATCTCAAAAGCAGCTGCATATTTAAAGATGAAGCATATAATTATGAACTGCCCGTTGGCTAAGTTGGGTGAGCGTTCGCCTTCTAAGCAGGGGTATCGGGTTCGATTCCCGGCGGGAACACAAGTTTTCTCCCCAAGGAAAATTTGTGTTTCTGGTTCTGGTTGTGATTATGTGTGATGTGAATGTTTCCGGCACCCACGACACAAGTACTTAGTGTGGGGCTGTGAGTGTGAAAGCGTTTATGTTTATGTTTATTAATATCTGTTATAACCTTTAATAAAATAACAAAACAAAATTAAAACAATTATTGTTAGGATATAAAGTTATAAGCAATTAACCTCAAAATGTAGTCTCTGTTACGCAAAATGTAGGCGCAAAATTGACTAATCGACTAGTACTAGTATTTCATCATAAAAAAGATAAATAGAGTATTTTTAAATAATTCGCGCAACAAATTTAAGCGGAAAAACCCTGAATCAAAGCACCACATTGTAAAACAAGCGCTATGAAACCTCAAAAGTTTTCTGTTACGCAAAATGTAGGCGCGAGTCTATCCTCATAAGAAAGATAATTTCCATCGAGTATTTTTCATTAAATCGCGCAACAAATTAGAGCGGAAGAAACCTGAATCAAAGCACCACATTGTAAAACAAGCACTACGAATTCGCCTTCCAAGTACCTAGTATACTATTGCCGGTATCCCACATAATAACATCTCATCTGAAATGTGTTATTGTTTTACGTGCACAGCTATAAAGAGCCATCGTGGTTTATAGCACTGTATGCCCTTATTTAGAGCCGCTGCGGTTTGGCAGTGCCGCGTGCCACATCCATTTGATTCGATATAAATGTGTCGTGACTTAGATATGTGATTGTCCAGGGATATTGGTGAAAGCAGTGATAAGGCGGTCGCTGGTGTAGCATAGTTTCTGTTTACCATTTTTTACTCAGTGACTTGCTACCCGACTGCGCGACGCAGAGAGACGAAGGAGGGTAATGTGTTATTAGCCTATGTAAATTTGTTTTTTTGTGGCTTTCTAGAGACCAAACGTAGACCGATTTCGATTATTCTTACTTCAATCGATTTGTCTTAATCTTACTAGCGTCACTAAATACATGATAGTAAATAAGTCGACTTACTGTGTTGAGTAGGGTTTCATTGAATAGGTAGTATTTGAAAGTCCTGTTTATGTTTTTTTTACTTTTTTCATTTTGAAAGACTATTTAAGATCTAAAACGATTTAAAGTTTGTTAGCAATCATTGTCATTACAATATTCGATTTAAAAAAATGAAAACAGTTCTTCACTTAAAGTGATAAAGTTCTTATATAATCACATAATCAATATGTCTTATAAAGAGTAAAATAAATAAAGTATGTTCGGTTTTTACGCACATCTAAAATCCCAATCAATATCAATATTGACTTGTTTGCTTATGTTTTACATTTAAGTACACGCTTCTTTGTATATCGTAACGGCTCGAAACTTGCGTATGATATCCGTTAAATCCTGTACTTGAACAACAAATATAAAAATCTGACAATTATTATTAAGAAAAAAAGTTATAAGTAACTGACACTCAAAAAGCCCATGGCTATCTATTTTTCTCCACATGAGCACCAGTGGGAACGCAAGGAACACCGACG
The DNA here is from genome assembly GCA_948107665.1 of Lomographa bimaculata. Taxonomy (NCBI): domain Eukaryota; kingdom Metazoa; phylum Arthropoda; class Insecta; order Lepidoptera; family Geometridae; genus Lomographa; species Lomographa bimaculata. The sequence goes on along the minus strand of OX403601.1, from coordinate 4,682,481 downwards.
CGCAGTGACATCGCTACACGGAATGTGTTATTATCAAGCAGTTTCCCAAATGATTTGACGGCAGAACCTGCAACCAAACACCCGGTTCCGAACGAGAAACAGCTAGAACACGAGCACACTCTGTGGGGCCACTGGATGTTTCTAAATGTTTTTTTGCCATTCCAGCTCATAAAGCGGCTTAACCCACTGTCTCTGAGAAGACAGGCTATATTTCAAAGCATCGATAGCCTCAGTCAAGTACGACACATCATACTGATACGACTACTTTTAACTGAGGATAGGAAAGCCGGCAAAGAAACACTTGAAATTTTCCGGATACCAAGACCACCTAACCGAATTGGTAAAGAAGCCTGACTCCACGCATGAATCGTCTAGAGAAATATTAAAAATGAAAGTTTAATTTTTTTTTGTTTGAAAATAGTAGTTGTAATATAAGACGCAGTATACGCATTATAGGGTTCCTATAATTACATTACTATTACTATAGCTAGTTATAAGTACATGGTGTGTGTAAATAAGTTACGTTTTATTCCAAATCAAAATATTTTTTTTATACATGACATATAAATGTAGGTTAAGTATGTTTTTAAACTTTATAGCTATATCATTGTTTTCTTATTTAAATGCTTTTTATTTAGGAATTTTAATGAATAAAAAGAGATAAAAATATACAGAAAGTGAGCATATTTCTAACGATGTTATCTAATTTTTGTAGAAGATTAGGGTGATTCCATAGTTGTAAATGTTGTTGGTGTAAATTAAGGTACGAATAAACAATATTAAATAATGATGTAGGTCATGTGTGAATTATTTTTTATAAGTCTGTCCGAAATACTTAAAAAAATATATATCTTCTTCTCAACAAAATCTGTAAAAGATTCGTCAACTTAGGAAGCGTAGAGAATTATGTGAATAATTTGTATAATAATAATTTCATCGTTAATTAATATGGCTTACTCTTAGCAGCTCAATAAATTTGCAGTATTTTTTATTCGATTTTAGCAGGATCCTTCAGCCGATCCGCCATGGAGACCGACTCTACCTAATGTAGAAAAATAATAAAGATGAAAAGCCTCTACCAGATTAGAAACTAATATGTATAGCCAATGCATTGGTTAAACATTCTTCTATCTAATCCTACTAATATTATATTTCCGAAAGTTTGTGTGTAAGTATGTTTGTTCCCTCTTCACGCTTTAACGGCTGAACGGATTTGGATGAAATTTGGAATGTACATAGATTATACCTAGGATTAACACATAGGCTACTTTTCAACTTGATAATAGCGGGCGAAACCGCGCGGCACGGCTAGTGTGATATATACCTGCTAGAAACCAATATGTTTCGACTATTCATTGAATACGAAACATATATATAGGTTGAAATAACATACCTCAACACATTGCTATGAATGTGTTAAAAGCCGTGAAACTTCGCGTCTAAATGTTGTATTCAATAAAACAAAATACCTGCGTTTAAGAAACAATTTGTTTTACTATTATATCACTTGAAAACACGTCGAACACCTCATAGCAATATTCAATTTAACCATCAATGACATTCACGACCGCTGTAAAATTGTGGGGGCAACAGCCAATGGAATTTCAATTTCCATTCACAAACTGGCAGTAAAGGTTATACTAGGAAAAATATAGAAATATAGGTTTTACTTGGTGGGTAGGCCGATACTACGATAAAACTGACGATGAGACTATATCAGATCTAAACTGAGTTAATTCCGGATTTAAAATAACAACATAAAATAAACGCACGTTTGTTTAGCAATAAACTCACCCCAATATCACAAGTTTAAGGAATTGAACACCACACAAGGCGAGCGGCCTTGCAGCTATCTCCCGTCAATCACAAAGGAGTCCTTGACGAGCGAACATCGCAAGATGAGCCGCTTGATTGCAAGTTTGCGGGTCACCGGCTCACGCGCAAGGCTCGTTGCCAAAAATTTCGAAACAACACAAAAACACAAATTCGCTTTTATTGTCCTCGCGTCGTCACGTTCGTCCTGGGGTCCTGCGACTAATTTGTCCGTCGCGATATCGACGACTTTGTATTTTGTATTCACGCGTCGCCGAAACTCTCTTCGTCAATTGCGATGCAGCGCGCGTCCGGCGCTTTCCGCATTGTGATACGATAGAGCACAGCCGAGGGTGATATGGGGCTCATCGTTTTCGGAATAGATCCGACGGTCCGACGGTCCGTACTTAGTGTAAAAGGTTGTCTTTAGATCGGAGTAATTGCTAATCTGGTTGCGAGCGCTAGCTTTGCAGTACCGGTACGGAATGGAGTCCGCCCGGGTGTGATCGTTCGACGTAGTCTCGCCAGTTGGCCACTGGGTTAGCGGTGCTCCTTTTCCTGCTTCGCTTCTTTCTTAATAGGTAACACACATTAAGTGAATCTGCTCGAACCTGTTCCCTTAGCACCTGAGAATAAACATTGAGTTACTTAGTTGCCACTTGCGCGCTAACTATTCGTTAAGTGATACTTAAGTATGATTGTATTAGATTGGTCGCGTGTTTATTTTTGGTCTTTAATATTAATGGTCACATTAAATATATAAAATTTTACAGAATGAATATTAACCTAAATAATTAATTATAACACTGTATTTGAACATCACAGGTGATGACACTAATATTTTAACTTACTAAAGAAAGTTTCTGTGTAGGTAAGTCCTACCATTGTATTATCACGCAACTGATTGACAAGGTTAAGCAACGTTCAGTCAGACAGTCAGACTAGTGTTTCGATGAGTGACCGTTAAGTGGGATTTTCAACTGAGTGTCACGGTGCTTCGGAAGGCACGCTAAGCCGTCTACGAGTCTACACCACGACAAGAGAAGCAAGCATTATCACACATCATAATTACCATCTTGTAAGCTTTCCTACAATATCTTAATTGATGGGACTGTCGAATTTCCCAGCTATAACTTGCAGTATACTGTTAGGGCCTCGTACCCAGCTCAACAGAGACGCTATAGTAGTACTAAACTGGGTTAATACTAACATTTTCATACCTGCTTATTTAAAATTGTAGTCATTATTCAGGCGAAATTATGCGAGCAATGAAGTTATAATATATGAGAATGTTATTACAATATATAGCCCATTCGAAACTGCAAGAAGCTGATATAAATTTAATCAGTGTTCTCGTTAAGTTATTTTAAATTATTACACTATGGATGTAAGTAAAGAAAGTAGCTGACAAGTTGTTTATTGAAACCTAACAAATAAATTCCAAGCAAACTTATAAAAATATATTAAATAGTTATAATAATATTTGGTGATTTAAATTTAGGAGAAAAATAATTAACGCAAGTAAAGCTTAACAAACCGACTTCACCGCTTTATCTTCCGAACTTTGATCAGATTAGATGTACTAAACACGCATTATTGACGTTATTTCAAGAACTACTGATCAGATCTTGATCAAATTTAAATGGGACCAATAGGAAAGCACCAGCTTTCAAACAAAAAATAATCTTTTATACCTGTTCACATGGAAAGAAGATATGAGGTAACACACATAAAAAAAGAATATACAATCGAATTTAGTACATCCTCCTTTTTTGTGAAGTCGGTAGAAAAATCGAAGCAATCTTTTTCGAGAAAAGGTCGGGGGAATTTTCAAAATTTTGATTTATCACTACTTACATTATACATTGTGTAACATATTTGGGTCAGTCGTGACATCTAAGGTTGCATATTACCTTATTTTCTTAGCTGTATAAAACTAAAGAATGATAAACAACAATAGTATACAAAACAAACAATAATTAGGAGGTCTCTGAGCCGAGAAGATCTTAGATTAATGTTGCGTTGACATCATTTATAATGCGGTTTGTGTGTATGATCTAGTTACACTATTGCTAATTATAGCAATTGCGGTAATGAGCTTATGAAATAATAAGTACTTAATACTATAAAATAAAAATAGTATAAAATCACTGAAAAGTTATGTCCAAAGAATTTGCCAAGATAAATCAATATAGTCCAAACTCGATGGGTTTATCTTGTTTAGTTCCTATGGCCATCTTCTGTCTCCAACATCAGACCAGCTCCATGGTACCATATCATTGTATTGTAACCGAAGATACAAAAGTAAAGCAAATTCGTACTCGGACATTGGGAGGTGGTTCTAATTAGCTTGCAAGATTTGATTACAGACCGACAGATCTGTAAGACGTTAAAAATGTATAAGGAAATGATAATTTCGTCACTTTATGCAGGGCTTGAGTAGCTTAGCGGTTAGAGTAATATAATATGATCTGATACCCTATTATGGCCGCGGCTTCAATCCCTGCCTCAAGCGCTTATTTTTCTTTTCTAAATTTGAAAAAATAAGTCAAACGTTTGCCTATCATACTTCACATTAATATTATAAAGTTTTTGTGTAAACGTTTAAGTTTGTTTGTTTTCTCTTCACGTTGTAACGGCTGAACGGATTTGGATTAAATTTGAAATGTACAAAGCTTATACCTAGGATTTACACTTAAGCCACTTTCTTTGATAAACGCGGGCAAAACCGCGGGGCACTGCTAGTTAAGTATAAAAAACATACGATTGTATATGAAAGTAAGATCTTAAAGTGTCTAGCAGATTAAGTAACAACGGCGAAGTACCGTTCAATAAGACTTATGGCTACAATTTAGACAGTAAATTAGTTTATTATTTTATTGACGCGTTTGTTGGGTAACTAATTGATAATATTATATACATTTAAATACTTTTATTTTGAGTTTTTCTGTTTATGATGGTGTAGGTATGTGGCGGGAATTATTATCGGATATATTATATCATTGTAGTTTATATTGTCTTTATAAGGGAAGATTGAAAATCAATATGCTGTGCTCGAAGTAACACTGGACAAGAGAACTTTTTTTTTGTCTTATTGTATAGGTCGGTAATTCTTAATGTCACACTTTACATAAAAAATAAGTAAAATTACCATCAATTTATGTCACCATACCATTACCATTAGTGTACAATCGGCGGTCTTATCGCTAACAGCGATCTCTTCCAGACAATTTTTGGTTGGAATGAATTTAGAATAGAACGATTGCATAAGCTATGTACATTCCAAATTTTATCCAACTCCATTCAGCTGTTAAAGCATAAAGAGGGAACAAACATACTTACACGCTAACACACTTGCACACACACACACACACACAAACTTTCGGATTTATAATATTAGCAGGATTGAAATTATACACATACTTATACAGTTAAATGCTATAATGCATAATATAATAATAAATATGATATATGATTATGGTGAAAAGTAGACAATTACTATTGGCTATCTACGGGCCAATTGCCTATATATCCTAAAACTAAACTAAAATTATATATATTTATATACAGCAAAGACCCAAGTTACCTGCAACTCATCATTATGATTATTTATAATATACATACATTAATAAAAATCTAATTAATCCGGGGCTAAGAGGCTCAAGAATATATAATACAATTCTTATATATTCTTGAGCCTCTTACCCCCGGACATCGATCATCGTTTCTGGAATTACCATGTCCGTTAATGTACACAAATGTAGGTGGAAACCTGTATAAATAATGTATTTTAGTTACTCATTGTTATGGTAATTAATTTGGCACACATACCTACTCCAGGGTGAAACTTCAGCTAACGCGTGACCGGGGCGTTGTGTCGACACAGATGTTGATGTATGTATGGACTTTGTCATTATAAGGAGTGCATCAAGGAAGTATAGCTGTACCTAACTTGTTAAATATTTTTGAAAGTGGATCTGGTACAGAATTGTTTTTCGTCGTAATCTATATGTATAATAATTTAAACGTAAGCAAAGCTTAAAAAACCGACTTCACTGCTTATATTTTGGTTTCGCCTTGACCGATAAAATTTATAAAGGAGCACCTCTGGAGCATAATCTACCAAACAAAAAGGATTTTGAGAATCGGTCCCCAAATAGGGGAGAAATCGGTGAACATACATAAAAAAAACATACAGCATACCCACAATTTAATATTTATAATATTAGTGTAGATTTTATCTGTCCACTGGTGTTATCACTCGTATGCTTGCTATGCTAAATGAAATGATTTGTACCGTATTAATTTAATAAATAAATATAATAAATACGCCGTAGGTTCAGAGTTCGATTCCCGCTAAGACCACAAGTTACCGCCCATCCATGGATTTATAGAATGTACTTCTGGTTCTGCTGTAATATGAATATTTTGCGAGTCTGTGGCAGTAGTCATAAACTGTCATGAGTGCTTCTTTGGGGCCCAAGTGAATAAACGATTTTGAAGTTTAATTTGAATATTTCCACGCCTTGCTTGAACTTGCTGAGTGTAAATGTGAATCCGTTATGTTGTAAAATCAGCATTTACCTTGACATGGTACAAAACTGAAAACTCGCGTCATCAGCGCGTACTAAGTTATATCTTCCTCGTGTATTTCAATAACAAGAGGTTACCGTAGAAACGACCGAGCGGCTAGAAAATCTATTGTCTACTTACAATAAGTACTGTGTATATGAAATATTACCACCTACTTTTGAAACTCGGTAGGCTGTGTGGCTATAAAATATATAGAATATGCAGACATTGAAACATAAAAATGCTGCTGGAATCATAGAACGCGGTAATGTATATTATATATATATCTGGGTGATCATTCACATTACACACATTACTGTGTGATGTGAATGTTTCCGGAACCCACGATACAAGTCTTTGAACTTAGTGTGAGTGTGAATGCGTTTGTTTGTTTGTTTGTATACTTGTTAATGTGCAATTATGTTGTTAAGGCTGGTGTAGGGGAGACCTAGGAGGGTTGTGACAGTTTTTACTTTAGGGGCCATATTTCGCTCAAGAAACATTCCACAGTTATGAACCATGTGAATTAATTTAGCGCCATTCCTTCTGTTTTCAAAACAATTACCAAAACTAATTTAAGTATTATGGTGTCTGAGAAAATCAGCAAAATCAAAGACCACTCCCCTTGTCACAACTCGCCTACCACCGAGGTAAGTTGTGACAGGTGCCGAGGTAAGTTGTGACATCATTATATTAGATATAAAAAATACCATTACACTTGTTAAAAATAAATCAAACATGTTTTTTTTAGAAAAAGGTACTTTAATCATCCTTAAGTATCAACAAAAACAGCATATTAAAATTATCATAACAAGTAATTATACTTTTAATTAACTTAATATGGCATCGCTTTGAGTTCAATCATATTATTATTATAATCAATCCAAAATCCTAATTTAATCAGTTTCACAATTATGGCAAACAATCTACGTGTGCCCTTGCATTCTAGGCATTAGACCCACTGCTCATTCGATCTGCTAGACAGCAGATCGAATGAGCAGTGGGTCTAATGCCGCATAGGCTTCTAGGCAAACCAAGCAAAAAAAATTGTTTCTGTTTCTTCTTCGTCACCACTTGTTATCTTCTTCCTATGGCTGTTTTTTCTTGGCGGAGCTTTCGGAAATGGACTTTCTGATTCCGGCGAGAACACATTAGAAACAGTGGCAAATAAACTAGGGGCTGTAGATGTGGATGCAATTGGTTCAATGGCTTTATTATTCAAAACTGAGGTAAAGGCTGTAGACGTGGAGGCTACAGGTTCATTGGCATTATTATTCACAACTGATGAATTGCTAGATGGCATGATCTGATCTGTACCTGGAGTAATGGATCTTGCTTCATCATTATCAACTGCATCAGTGTTAAGATTTGGAGTTATGGTTCTTTCTGCTGGATTGTCAACAATTTCTAAAACGGACTGTTCTACTTCTGGATTGGGAAGATCAGTGACTTGACTTGGCAGAAAATCAGAATCTTCAAATATGTCTGTGTTTACTGGCCATGTTCCAGTTGCAGCAAAACTTCTTCAAACGCCAGGTCGTTGTTTTCGATACTAGCAGTCCTTTTTCAGTCTTTCGTGTATAATTATTTATTAGGCATAATGAAACAAAAAAATTGCCAATCAGCATACAGTATACCGTTATACACATTATGTGCCTACTTACATATAAACAAACATCTAAAATTAATAAAAAACTTTGTGGAATTAGCCAAGCATAAAATTGAAGTGAGATAGGAGAGTTGTGACAGGCTGTCACAACTCGCCTAGGTCTTTCAAATTACGACTTGATCTGAATAATAATTAATATTTTCTAAACACGATGCGCACACAAAAGATTAGTGCAACGTTTCGAGACTTGAATAACCAAACAACTTAAGAAAAAATAACATAACAAAACACATATAATAAGAAATGGTATAAATACAAATACAATTTTGAAGAAAAACTTACTTTTCGCATTTTTTTGTACACAAACGTCGTATTTACGCAACCGCGCTCCGTGCGTCGCACGCGTGTACTGAGTCGAGTAGCGCGTCTAGAAAGCGTCAAACAAGCGGTGTTGCCAGCTCGCTACCTATAATAGGTAGGGAGAAATCGTCCTTGTCACAACTCACCTCTGTCACAACCCTCCTAGGTCTCCCCTACAGATCTTTTTAGTTTAAAGACGAGATAATAATAATAATATATATCTTATCTTTATTGAGATAGTTTAGAATACTTAATTAAAAACACTTAAACATAAATTTTGAATTAAGCTAAAGTAATTAGTTAAGTTACAGAGCATAATATAAGTAAACGCTTATGGGTACTTTAATATTACAAAAAGCTTTGGAAAACGAATGGAACCAAGATATAGTGTTAGGCTTTTGCCACCTGAGCTAGTTTAAAACTGTGTTACAGGTGTCAAAGCCCACCGCTCGGGAGAGAAAGAATATTCCAACTGAAAAACGAATAAGATGTGCAAGTCGCTCGCCTGATGGTAAGCGTCATGCTTGCCCGTTACAGTTAAGAGGCCTGCGGAAGTTGATTTGCCCATACAATCGTAATACCGAAATTATTTATAATTCAAGCATATTACCACCATACTGTGCTGTTATTCAGATTAAAAACATATTGATCTAGGTTCCTGGATAGTTTTTATTCCAAAATAATTACCTAAAACAAAATATAAACCAATTGATTTTTACACATTATTACGACATAAATGTCGCATCTTTAACTTATTCGTTTTGTATTAAAAACTAACACATTTCTTTTGTCATTACAACAGGAACATAGATTATCATTTTAAGGTACTATTAATGCAAAAAACAATGGCTAAACATTACATTTTCATTCATAATTTTTGGTATTACGGCACCTATCATAATTTATTCGGTCGGTAGTGCTATCGCATCAAGCATGGGCACAGTTTGCCAGTTAAACAGAGATAGTCTATTGACTCGTTCAAAGCCTCCCCGGCCTCTTAAGTGTCATCCAGAGATTTTTGAACTTATATAGGTCAAAATCCCGCGCGGGGAAGCACTGCGCTCGTCACCCTGAGATGTTAGATGTTAACTCTCATTAAGCTCTGTAATTTGGACTGGAGGTTGTTACCAAAATAAAAAAAACGACTCCTTTGGTTGTCATCTTCATATAGCCGTGCCCCGCGACTTCGCCCGCTATTATCAAGTTAAAAAGTAGCCAATGTGTTAATCCTAGGTATAATCTATGTACATTCCAAATTTCATCCAAATCCGTTCAGCCATTAAAGCGTGAAGAGGGAACAAACATACTTACACACTTACACATTTACACGCACACTTACAGACAAACTTTCGGATTTATAATATTAGTAGGATTAGTAGAATGTAATAAATGCCTAAATGGCTGAACCGACATTGATGATTTTTTGTGTGTGTTCAGATGGTTTCAATAATGAGTTAAGATTCATAAATAATTATTAATCTACGAAAAAAAATATGTAAAAAAATATTTTTCTCAATTACAGGAAACGTCACTCGTGACGAAAGTCGGTATGTATGTATAAGTTAATAATATTACTAGTAATCACCATCACTATTGGGTGGTGGTAAGTGCTAAGTGGTGGATAACACACTTCTTGGTCTTCAGCCTATAGATGATATATGACCTGATAGATCACCACAGTTTTGGTTGTGATGATAAATTATACTTTTGCCGCTAACTGTACTTACAATGATTTTGGTATGCGGGTCGAATATGCACAAATATTATCGTGCGGGACGAATAAATACTTTTTAATGGCGTGGGCCAAAAATTCGGGACGAATGTGGCATAAATCGTATAAACACTGTGATGAACAATTAAATGTTTCCTTGTAATTCAAAAGTATCACTTCTATTGAGTGTCTTTACTACATCGCTTTTAGCGATAAGACCGCCCTATTGTTACACTTATTTTGTAAGTCATTATTTTCTATTCTGTTTTATGACAAATATGGTGTTCAATAAAGAGTTTATCTATCTATCTATCTATCTACACACCTTGTTTTTTTTTTCATTGAGTTTTTCATAGACTACTGTTTGACTACTGGTTATTATTATCAACATCGTTTATGCTAACTGAAACATTCTAGGATTGAGGACATAATCCTTTTTGGGACTGGTTTAAATATACTCAAATTAAGTGAAATCACGTAAACAGTTTAGAAGATGAAAACGATGGATCTGGCTGAATGCCAATTTGGAGTAATGTGAATCTTTTGTTTGGCGTATGTTGTTTCCTTTTGTTACCCGAATGCGTGCCGAAAAGGAGGATAATGTGTTTATCAGCGAATGAATTTCAATACATACATTGGGTGATAAGAACATTACCCTTAGTGACTCTCTAGAGACGAAACGCGTGGGCGCTCCTTGTCGGACCGGCTGACCTTCCGTCGTGAAATTGACAAACAAAAATAAAAAGTGTATATAATCCTCACCTTCTCAGAAAAAAAATTATAGACTCAGACTTTATGAAGGCTTTTACGCCTGAGTTTTCTACAATGATTAAGATCACTATTAAAATCTTTGAACTTGATCGAGCAAACTTAGCTTCAGACCGAGTATTACAGGAAATACGCTTAGAGAATGTAGCCGCCTCTGTCTGTACGGCCTCAATTACCTAGGTATAAATATAGGTAACCTAGACAGTTACTCATCATCATCTCCTTGTCCTTCTCCCACCGAGATAGACACGATATGAACTCACTTTTGTATTTATGTTGTAAAAATATTTGTTTAGACTTTATATGACCAGCTGGAATAATGTACAGGTTACCATCAATCGTCGATCGCATCACCACTTACCATCAGGTGAGATAGTGGTCAATTGTTTGCCTGTACTGAATTAAAAATGCTGCGTACACAACTTGTAGGATTGCAGAATCGATTTTATTGTATTACCACTATTATTATTATTGTTCATTTCTGTTATCTGTATTGTGTGCCAAATAAAAAAAAAAAAATAGCTTACCTTTTTTGCACACCGGTTGCCGGATGGGTATTTTAACAGAAATCAGGTTTAAAATATTCAATAAAACATAATACCAGCATTAAAAATATAGACAGGTTTAATATTCCATAAATACCGCTTAATAGAAACCTTCTCGCAGTGCCACGATCTAAAATCTAAAGTTTAATCGATTCAAGGATAAAGTTGGCGCAGTGGACAGGTGTCGATTCCCGGCAGGAGCACAAATTCCTTCCCAAGGGATATTTGTGCTTCTGGTTCTGGGTGTAATGTGTGTATGATGTGAATGTTTCCTGCACCCACGATACAAGTATTTGAACTTAGTGTGAGGCTGTGAGTGTGAATGCGTAAAAAAAAAGTAAGATGTAAGAAATCTAATTTAAACGCTATACTCAAATCGACTGTTTTTTTTTGTGTGTTAAGTCATAACTTTTTTCCACGTAAACAAATTTTGTTTGAAAGCCATTGGTCCCATTTAAATTTAATCAAGATCTGATCACTATTTTTACCTCAATAATGCGTGTTTAATACATTAAATCTGATCAAGGTTCCGAAGATAAAGCGGTGAAGTCGGGTTTTTAAGCTTTTCTTGCGTTTAATTATTGGTAAGAACGTAGAGCCGCGTGTTTCTTCACAGTATCGACTGTAAGTTGGTACCAAAGGACGCACGTGCCCGTGTAATTGGCTGATAGCCGGTTAGCCGGATATACTTTTACATAACACGGTTACCTACACTTTGATCACCGTCAGTTATGTCCATATGTCATACTAGCTATGCCCCGCGGCTTCGCCCGCTATTATAAAGTTAAAAAGTAGCTTATGTTTTAATCCTGGGTATAATCTATGTACATTCCAAATTTCATCCAAATCCGTTCAGCCGTTAAAGCGTGAAGAGGGAACAAACATACTTACACACAAACTTTCGGATTTATAATATTAGTAGGACTAGTAGGATTTACTGCCAATGGGATATTTGTGCTTCTGGTTCTGGGCTGTGATTGTGAATGCATTTGTGTTATATTAAATAATAAATCCTGAATTTAATATAAACGCTTTAACACTTACGGTCCACAATAAGTTAGATGACTTGTGTCGTGAGTGTTGGAAACATTTACATCACAAACACAATCACACATAAACAGTAAATTTCTTTTGGGGTGAAAACTGGAATTGATCTAAAACCAATAATAATAATAATTGCATAGAAGGGGAACCAACTGCGCCAGAGAATTCATATTATTTATTTATTGATTACCAACACAATGAACACCGTTACAAGTATAATGTTAACATGTTACTGTGGAAAAGGTTAGTGACATTACAATTACAGGTGAAGACTGCATGCACAATAATTTTGAGCAAGTAACAATATAATTACTTAATTAAATGATTCAAAGAAGTATGACAATGATAATATAATTACTTAAATTATCATCTATGCTATGTTCTGTATTATAATTCTTGCATTTGTTCTCAAACATAAACAATTTATCTCACCAAAATAATTTTACTGTAAAACACCCTTTTCTTTTTGTCCGATAGGCAACCTTTTGACCAAAATCTCACGAAGATGTAGCATGCTTGCCTAGAAGGTACCCATTCACTCTTGACTTGAAGACTCCCAGATTATACCGTTCGGGGAACAAAGAATAAATATCAAGAATCAAGAGTCTTTGTTTAGTATCCACAAAGTAAATAAACGCATTCACACTCGCATAATATGTGTAGGTACTATTATTGCCACGCGGGCAAACCGCGGGACGTAGCTAGTGCTAATATACAATACATATTATTGTTCCCTGTAAATTAAAAAATACATGATTTATCGGATCGAATTATGAATCTAAATCATTCTTGATTTCACACACAAAATCTTTCATAAAAATCGGTCCAGCTGTTTAGGACTTCAGTTACATACACACGTACAAAATAATTATATATATAAAGATATTGAAGCTTTGAAGGTATTGTTTGTATTGCCCGCGTTGTCGGTAGCGCATATATATGCCTTTTCAGCAATGGGTATCGGGTTCGATTCTCGATGGGAACACAAGTTTTTTACCCAAGGTAAATTTGTATTGCAAGGTCTGGTTGTGATCGCGTGTGTGCGATCAACGCGTGTGAATTTCCCCGATACAAGTATTCGATCTTAGTGTGGGGATGTGAGTGTGAAAGCGTTTGTTTATTTATGAACTGCCTTAGTTGGGTGAGCGTTCGGCTTCTAAGCAGGGGTATCGGGTTCGATTCCCCGCGAGAAAACAAGTTTTTTCCCAAGAAAAAATTGTGTTTGGTTCTGGTTGTGATTGTGTGTGTGATGTGAATGTTTCCGGCACCCACGACACGAGTCACTGAACTTAGTGTCCCCACACATCCCCATGTGAGTGTGAAAGCGTTTATGTTTATGTTTATTTATTTATTCAAGGCATTAGGGCGATAACTGTCGTAAACCTACACCGGCAATCATAATAAAATACATAATAAACTATATATATGTATAATATATATATATATACATGTATAGTATACAGGTTGTGAAACGTTACCTGTTGAGGTTTTGCCGCGAAAGTGAAAAAATGCCGTTGTTGGTTTTGTATAATTTTCCAAAACCTTTGGATTCTTCTAGTGATAATGTGTATTAACCGTTAATACTTAGTAAATGTGCATAAGTGTAGGCAAATGCTACAAAATGAAAAAATGTGATTTTCGGTTCGCTCCAAAACTCCAATAGAAGTTCTAGTGAAGTTTCTACCACTTTACTAGGGCATGACTGGACCTTCACTCTTTTACTTGACATTGACTGTGACTTGTGACTAGAACTTTTAATATGATATATACATAAATAAATGATTACTTCTCACTGGCTAAATGCACAAGTTTGCGAAGCCAAAATAAATAAATAATAAACATAACTTGTTGAGAGCTAATGTCATACCGGTTGGTAGAGATAAGGAACTCGTAAAAATAGAAAACAATTTCGCACAAAGATAAACGTGCTCGCTCGCGGTGATGTGACGGAAATTCGGCGCAGGCGGCTTAGGGGCTGGGCACAATGGACGCGGAAAATTATAGGAAAGGAGATGTTTCAAAATTGAAGGAGCTTGGGCCAGCACCATGTACCATATACATACATATAGTTATACAATACTAGCGATCCGCCCCGGCTTCGCCCGGGTGTGATAAATGAAGAACCGCTTGAACGAATTTGTGCAAACTTCACATAAACCATCTACTAAATAGTCCGAACAAAGCCGTGAGCCCGTTCTTGAGTTATAAAATTACAACGAAAAGTGGCATTGATTTTATTTTAATATATATAGATAGATAGATAGTAACCGTTTTTGAATGTTTATTTTTTTACTTTTATTTCGTTTTAATGTACATTTAAAATATCTTGGTACGTTGATAGCAACACAACACGGTTACATGGGGGATTGCGACAATATTGAACTGTCATTTTGACGTATCATTGATCATTTATTGTAAACAACATATAAATTTCTAAAATATTTGGGTTTTGTTATAATTATAATAGGACTATAGAATATGTTACTTGATGGAAACTCAGAACAGTGACATTCAGTATCTTATTGTCATGACTGCCCCAAAAATTACAGGGTTACATATTTAAAAATAATAACTTGAGGGTACAGCTGTAATCTTCTGCAGATTAATTTATTTATATTTTTAAGAAAATGCAATGTTTTTCCCCTATTTTTCTATGTATGGTACATAGTGCTGGCCCAAAATGAAACATCTCCTTTTAACTTTGACATTACACGAATATTATAAATCCGAAAGTTTATGTGTAAGTATGTTTGTTTTCTCTACTCGCTGTAACAGCTGAACGGATTTGAATAATATTTGGAATGTTAAGTGCATTATAGCATATACCTTAGCCATAGCTTATACCTAGGATTAACACATAGACTACTTTTTAACTTGATAAACGCGGGTGACGCCGCGAAGCTCGTAAAAAATAAAAACTATAAAGTTACTTTAGGCAGGTATTAAAACGTGTGGCAAAACGAAAATTTCAAAATTTTGAAAATACTCCCTACATTCTCGAAAGTATCGGCACAGAGTTTCACCAAACATAAATAACACTGTCGATCAAGCCACCTTTCGAAAAAAAAAAACATAATTGATTAGTTTTCTGGGAGTCACGATGCCTTAGGCGGAGATACACTAGAAACACCCTTGAATTTCGCCGGAGGCTAAAAATATATCAGTAAATGTAGCAGTATTAGATAATAATATAATTAAATAATAATTAGATGATTAATACATTTTTAAACGTAATAATATGAAATCATTTGATTTATCAATACAAGTTGGCTGGTTTTATAACTTTTTAGTTTTTTTATTAACAAACAATAAAGGACTTGATATACCGATGCCCGGCCCGGCCCCTGTGAAGATAAAATGTATGGCGCCTAAGGGACCTTAATATACAAAGTAGCCGGGGCGTTACTTATGCCAATTCTACTGCAGAAGTGAAACAAAGATCTAAATGACTGTTCGACCAGCTAGTAGCCCCGTACAGCTTTACCTTGGTTCTAAATTTTTTGAATTATTTTTTAGTAGGTACATAATTCAACTCTTTCACACTCACAGCCCAACTCTAAGTTCGATGACTTGTGTCGTGTGTGCCGGAAACATTCACACAAATACAACACAAATTTCCTTTAGGGAGATAACGTATGTTCCTTCCGGAAATCGAACCCGACATCCTTTAAAGGCAAACGCCCACCCAACTAAGCTAACGGGCAGTTTTTTATGTTTTAGGGAATATATTTAACGTACCTCAGTGTAAGCAGACCCTTACTCGGAACAACTGGTAAGGCAGTACATTTACATCACCCGGCTTTACCGTTACTGCATTGCATCGGGCTCCCCTAAAATATGGCAACCTCAAATCCTACATTATTATTATAACTTTCTCAATACAAGGAAGTGGGACTACAAGAAGATACAATGGTATTTATTGCAATTTTATCGGTCATGGAATTTTATGCGGTTTCGATTTCGATAATCTCATTTTAGTTGTTTTATTAAACTTAATTTCTACTTTAGGATGTTATGTTGTTGATTATCCTTTTATAAAGTCGGTTAATATGATTTGTAATGCCTGTAGCTATGAGTTAATTTGTTGCAGGTAGTGGTCAAACGATAGGTTATACAGTCCATTCCAGGTAAAGACTAAAATGGTTATATTATCTTTGAGCCCAGTTTTACTATTATTAAAGGCTTGTGTTTAAACACCTCCTAAAAAAGTACCTATTTTACTACCAAAAAAATTCTAAACGGTTACCAAATTATGTTTCCTAAAATGAAATAAATCAATTTTTTGTATTAATTACAAAAAAAAAATGTTAACCTACTGTTACCCGATTCGGTTCTGTCACAGGAAATTTTATTTTTGAAAACGTAATTTGGTGACCATTTATATATTTTGGTAACCGTTTAGAATTTTTGGTGGCCGTCTAAATTATACCCATTATTCAATGCAAGAGTTTGGATTTCTGTCGCACAATCGAGCCGAAACTACTGAATCGATTAGGATTAAATTTGGAACGTAGGTAGATAGGTATTTTAAATAATACATTGCTTAAATTTCACGATATATGATAAACTATAACTCGAGATATGAGATGATGTATAAAAACAATTCACAGTAGTTAACCTTTATTTTAAATCCTACTAATATTATAAATCTGAAAGTTTGTGTGTAAGTATGTTTGTTCCTTCTTCACGCTTTAACGGCTGAACGGATTTAGATGAAATTTGGAATGTATATAGATTATACCTAGGATTAACACATAGGCTACTTTTTAGCTTGATAATAGCGGGCGAAGCCGCGGGGCACGGCTAGTCAAAAATAAATGTTTTGCGTTTTACAAGAGTGAATAGGTACCTTCTAGGCAAGCAGGCTACATCTTCAGCCTCATCATGACTTTCCATCAGGTGAGATTGTGGTCAAATGCTTACCTATCAGGCATAAAAAAACTCCAGTTGGCGTAGTTTGCCTTCTAACTAGCGAGACTCATTTCTAACACCGGAACGAACCCTTATTAGGTTCGATTCCCAATAGTAAAACAAGACTTCTTGCTGAAGATAATTTGTGTTTCGGATTTTGGTTGTGATTGTGTGTGTGAATGTTTACGGCACCCGCGACATAAGTCATCGAACTTTGTTATATTTTATTTTTTTTATGTATCATTTTAGAGTATTTTTGTCTGATACAACTTACACATTGGTGCTAATTCTGTTGAGCACCGAACTAACCTAAACTAAACTAAAAATAAACCGAACTAACCTAAACTAAACTAATTTTAAGCACCGAACTAACCTAAACTAAACTAAAAATGAACTAATTTTAGTCAAAGAATACCTAAACGCTATTCTTTCAAGTATAAGATCACATTAAAAATAATCCAGATGCTTTTCATGCAGACTAATTTGAGTTAAATTTTTTTATTTTTAGTCTTAATTTGACGTAAAACATGTACATCAGAATAAGAATTTGGTCATTTTCACTAAATAGAGTAACTAAACTAACTTAGTCCTGTCAAACTTAATTTTAGTGTAATCTTGCATTTTCTGAATAGGTTTTGGACTAAAGCAGGACTAAAACTAATTTTAGGCTAGTTTAGTCTAATTCTGGACAACAGAATCGGCACCATTGTACCATTAAATGTTTTGTTTCACTACTTCATGTTCTGAAATGAACACTTTATATTTTTTTTAAACCCTACCATGAGACACAATGCAACAATACCTTATGTTACGTATATATATGTATATATGAAATACCGTTCATTCGCACGAAACGTTTCGCGTCTTCGTTTATTTATAGAACAGCAAGAGAATGGAACGCTTTGCCGTTATCTGTATTTCCCGAAAGGTACAACTTGGGTATGTTCAAAAGTAAAATTAATAGGTATTTACTGAACAAGCGTGCTCCACCTTAGACTACATCGTCACTTTCCATCAGGTGTGATTGTGGTCAAACGTTTGCTTAGTCTGTTATAAAAAAAGTAAAACTATGATTGTTGATTGAGCAAAGCGAGATCTCTAAGTTGACTTGAGTCGTTCTGCACTTTGTCCGTCCGTCCGTCCGTCCGTCCGTCCATCCGTCCTTCCGTTAGAGTGTGAAGCCGTTTTTGAGATAGACCCCGTGACAAAATTGGTCTAAAAACAGTTACTTTAGTGGAGACCTTTTTCGTACTCTACTTGTCAAGCCCTTTTCAACGATACCCCACAAGGGTAGACAAAATATAAAAAACATATAGCTTTCCACTTACATGTATGGGAGCCCCTGTAATATTCTGATTTATATCATTTTAAATGTAATTTCTGGCTTTGGGCAGTAGTTTACATATTCCATGAGAATTTGAAGTCATTTGCTTATATGGTTTAGACGCTAGAAACCTCTGACAGACAGACGGACTTACGGACGTACGGACGGAACGACCCAACTATCTCGCTTCGCTCGATCAATTATTTACATACCTACATATATACGAAGTTAAAACCATGACCCTTCGTGCTTCACTGTAGTCGGATAATACCCTTAGTTCATTCTTAGTTACATTTGGATAAAACATAATTCGTTGTTTACAAAGCAAAATGAGCTCATAAAAAACTTACGAGTTAATAACTATCTAGCATAAACTCGATAAAAATATCTTATCTCATTGATTCAATCGGCACTTGCAATCAGATACGTCTAGATAAAAGCATAATTATTGTTTGTCGATAAGTTGATACTCAATTTATCGCAATTACAGGAATTTATTTCCTTTCCTTTGATTGTGTACAGTGTTGTTTAGTAGAAACGGTCGATATGACTGAGAATGGGAAAAAAAGACCTCCGTTCTTTACACTAAGGCGGTGGAACAGCCAGAAGAAGATCATCGCCGAACACAATTTGAGCTTGTCTTCGAGTCCTCGAGTACCAGATACGCCGCCGTTCTTCAGATCTCATGGCACTGTTGCTTCTAAGGCGGCACATTTCAGCGCAGATAAACCTAGAAAGTGAGTACTTGTTGCAAACTAAAGCATTCACACTCACAGCCCCACACTAAAATAAACGTAGTTTATTTAAATAAGTGTTGAGGTACACCACTATACCTATTTATAATATTTTTATCATCTCCCTTTGGTTGTCTGGAAGAAATCGCTTCGAGCGATAAGACCGCCCTTTGTGCTCCTATGTTAAACTTAAGATTTCTTTGTAAGTGTTCTTTTTTGGTGTGCAAATAAATAATTTATCTATATAGGTTCATAGACTTGTATTGTAGGTGCCGGAAACATTTACATAATACACACAATCACAACCAGAAACACAGATTTTCCTTTTCCCTTGGGAAGGAAAATTGTGGTATTGCCGGGAATTGAACCCAGGTCCCACGGCGTAGAACCTACCCACCGCTCCAACTGGGTCGTCAAACACCTTCAATGTATGGGGGTGGAGTTAATAATCCTTTCAGTGTAGTGAGAGTTGCATCGATGATATGTTCTTAATCTTTATTGGGGTTTTTTGCGTGTTAATTTTTTATTGTATTTATCGCGTGAATGAATTGTCGATACAGTTTTGCTTCTATGAGACAAGCAGGCGTCATATCTAGTCAGCAGCTTATTCAATAATCGTATTAATAAAATCTTTCGTCACATACACAATGTTCTTAGACACGTCAAACATTATAATTTAGAAAACATAAATACTTAGAAACCGATATTTTTTTTATTTGCTCACCAAAAAAATAACACTCACAAAGAAATCTTAAATTTAACATAGAAGCACAAAGGACGGTCTTATCGCTTAAAGCGATTTCTTCCTGATAACCAAAGGGAGATGTTAAAAATATTGCAAACAGGGACGGTGGTGTACCTAAACACTTATTTAATTAAATAAATGTACTTACACATACCCATTAATATTAGATACATAATATACCTACAAAAACAAATATGTATATATATTTAAATATCTACAATGTAGAATAGACATGTAATATTTATATTTATCCTAAAATATTTGCGGTAAATAATGCGGTTATTTTGTTTCTGCCGCACATTCAACGTTTTTCTTTTACGGCCAGGGTGGCTGGTGGAGAATGCTATTTGGCATTAAGCCATTCCTTGTACTTTGATTTGTGCAAAATCATTAAACGAGCAATTCTTGTATATATGTATAATCTGAATCTCGAAAACGGCTCCAACGATTTTCATGAAATTTAGAATGCAGTTGGTTTCGGGGGCGATAAATCGATATAGCTAGGTCTCATTTTTAGAAACGTCCTTTTATCCGTGTTTTCCGGCAATAAAAAACTGTTATAATGTCATTTGAATACGAAGGTAGATTTCGCCACTATTTACAAGGTTATAATACCTCAGGTGGAAAATCGCGCGGTCCCGAAACTAGAAGACCCCGGTTGGAGTCCAGATGATTATATTTTTCATATAATTTTTTTACCAAACAAAAACCGAGCAAAGCTCGGTCGTCCAGGTACTAATAAATAAAATCTAGTTATCGCAAACGTAGGTACTTACTTCTTAAACACCCTGACCTTACAAATCTTTTTAAAATTCGTCAGCGCATTCAACACTCATCATTGCAATAAATCAGTTATATCTTCAAGGCATCTTTGTCTGGATATGTAGATCAACAGCCCCAGACCCATACAAATTACTGGTCACAAAAACTGGTGCCAAAATGCGATGAGTAGTAGGTACGGTCCAAAATCTAAGCGCTACCTGATTGCCGCAAAAAATGGACAACGTACCTATTGATTACCATATTATTAGCACTTATAATCTTTTAACGAGATTTGAGAGTGTATTTAATATTTGGTCTAACGAGGATGTTAATACTGTCCTGATTTTATAGAGCAATAGCCGTGCCCTGTGGCTTCGCCCGCGATTATCAAGTTATATCCGCTATTATAAGTATCCAATTCTGAAAATTCTTTGCTCAATCTCAATTAAGTTAAAGCTATGAATGTCCCTTATTAGTCATATATATTAGTTTGTGTATGTTTATAATATATTATTATTTATGTAGGTTTTTGTATGTATATTATGTATCTAATATAAATACGTATGTATAAGTAAATTTATTAATTTAAATACGTGTCGAGGTACACAACCGTCCCTGTTTCTAATATTTTTATCATCTCCCTTTGGTTGTCTGGAAGAAATTGCTTTGAGCGATAAGACCGCCCTTTGTGCTCCTATGTTATATTTAAGATTTCTTTGTAAGTGTTACATTTTTTTGGTGTGCAAATAAAGAATTTATCTATCTATCTCGCCCGCTATTATCAAGTCATATCCGCTATTTTAAGTATCTAATTCTGAAAAATTTTTCCTCAATAGATAGCTAGACTATGCCTGATGGTCATATGTTTTATTGGAATAAAAATTAATTTTCAGTTCGAAAAAACAATATTCGTAAGACAAGTCGGAGAAAAATTAACCTATTGGTCGCTTTGTCGGCGTACACTGACTAATCTGTTCGGCATAAGTGAATACAATGTATGGCAAACATTTTGGCCTTCATGAGTTTTACAAAAAAAGCGTCAACAAAAACAAAAAAACGAAAAAACAAGCAAAAAAAACACATACTAGTAACATAATAAAAAAATGCTTTGACGATGTTCTTAATATGACATGTCGATCTAATACGCATTAAAATTACTAAGAATAACGGTTTATGATAAATAATTCATAATTAATGCTGATATCGCTTTTTAATCCTTTGATGACATGGATAGGTATACATTTTTTTACTCCTTTTTTATGGGGGGACAATGCCTTGCACTTTTACTTCCCAAGGGTGGGTGAAGAAGAAGAAGTGTGGGGCTCGAACCCACTGAAAACCCCCCTCGAGCAGTCCCTCGTTCAAATGGGGAAGATAGGGTCGGGCTAGCAGTCACTATCTTTCCCCGGTGGTAGGCCAGAATACAAAGCGGGCCGCTGCGTCGAAGGATCTTGATTATCTAGGCCACCTCTCAGTGCACTGTATATCAGGCAGAATTTTGAATTATTAAACATTAAAATTCGGCATGGCACTGAAACGGTTATGACCAAGCGTGTTGTTTACCATCAGACGAGCGATGCGCTCGCCTCCCTTATCAGTGTTTTTTTATACTAGATAGGCAAGCATTTAACCGCTATCTCACCTGATGGAGAGTGACGATGCGGCCAAAGATGGAACATGCTTGCCTAGAAGGTACCTATTCACTCTAGACTTGAAGACACCCAGATTATACTGTTCAGGGAACAAAGACGCAGGCAATGAGTTCCACTCCTTCGCTGTACGGATGATGAACGTAGAAGCAAAACGCTTCCAGCGAACTGGAGGTATGTCAGCCATAAATGGATGACGTTTGACAGTTTGTCTTGTGTTTGATGGGAAAAAGGGCATGGAGGAATTATATCATGTCATTCCTGAGCACACTCACCAAAATGTAAGCGATAGAATACCGATAGGCTTGCTACCTTACGTTCACTTCTTCTACTTCAGTTAAGTAAAGAATATCTTCATTATATAATAATATATAGTTGATATAGTTTGAGCTAGGTCCTGCTTCCTGTGTGGCGAAGCCTTTAGGCATTTAATTTTTTTTTTTGCAGATTGTCAGCTGGTGGAATAAAGGAGTTGGTGCAATGTGCCCTATGTCTGGAGGTGTTACATAATCCTAGGATGCTGCCATGCCAGCATACCTTCTGCATGGCATGTTTGGCAGTTTATATTGCAGGTACTTGAAGGTTTTTTTATTATTACAGACTATGCAAACGTTTGACTATGTAGATGTAGTATAAAGCGGAGCACAGTTGCTCAGTAAATACCTATTCTCTTTACTTTTGAACACACCCAAATTGTACCTTTCGGGAAATACAGATGACGGCAAAGCGTTTCATTCTTTCGCTGTTCTATAAATAAATGAAGATGCGAAACGTTTCGTGCGAATGAACGGTATTTCAACCATAAACGCCTTCTAGATGTAAGAAGGAAAAAAGGTAAAGCTTTCTTCGAAGTTTATAGTGATTGGGATTCCGTAATTTAAACCCTCTAAAATGAAACGCTTTTAGTAAGTATTCTATTGTATCGATTGAATAGGAAAAAGAACGAGGAGCTACAAATTACCTTATATCTAACTAGCTGACCCGCCCGGCGTTGCCCGGGTAAACAAAAGCTTACATATAAACGCTTTCTCACTCACAGCCCCACTGTAAAAGTACTATAAGTTGTGTCGTGGGGCCGTAAACAATTAACACCACACACACAACATTCACGTCATACCCAGAACCAGAAACATAAACTGCCCGTGGGGAAAAAACTTTTGTTATTGTGTTCCCACCGAGATTCGAACCCGCTGCTTTAAAGACGAACGCGCACTCATCTACGCCAGTGGGTAGTTCAAAGTTCAAAGATTCCCCACCCTGCGTCGCCCGGTTAAAAAATCTACACATAAACACTTCCACATTCACAGCCCCACACTAAGTTCAGTGACTTGTAGCGTGGGGCCGTAAACATCCAAGATTCACAACATATTAAAAACCAGGAACACAAATTTCCCGTAGGGAGAAAACTTCTGTTACCACCGCGAATCGATCCCGCTGCTTTGAAGGCAAACGCGTACCCATTTACGCGAGTAGATAGTTCAAAAGATGACCCGCCCGGCGTCGCCCGGTTAAAAAATATACAAATAAACACACTTCCACATTCACAGCCCCACACTAAGTTCAATGACTTGTATCGGAGGGCCGTAAACATCCAAGATTCACAAAGTATTCACAACATACTCAAAACCAGGAACACAAATTCCCGTGGGAAAACACCTGTGTTCCCACCGGGCATCAAACCCGGTGCTTTAAAGGCAAACGCCCACCTAACTACGCTAGCGGGCAGTTCAAAGTTCAATGATAAGACTAAACAAAAAAAAACAGTCGAATTTATATCCCCCTTCTTACGTTAGTCGGTTCAAAACATAGACGTATGCCGGATTACGCAGTAACTGTTCCATTCTGTGATCCACCGTTTTCACCCTCAAATAAACTTAACGATTTCTCCTAGACTATAGGTCCAAATTATATGCAGTAAAGAGCAAATTAAATCTACGTGAACTACGTAAGCCGATGAAATAGGTTTTTTTGATAAGGATTAATATTAAATACTTAAAAAAAGCCAACGAAATAGAAGCCGCTATTTTTTAATGAGCAGGAATTCGTAGTACGTTTCTGTACATTTCTGACCCGTCCCGTTCACGGGCGGGCTCCCGTGAAACAAATTTCACGATTTCTCATAGACTATTTATCCAAATCATATGCAGTAAAAAGCAAAATGTATCTACATGAACTACCTAAGACGATGAAATAGTTTATTTTGATAAGGATTAATACTGAATGTCTCAAAAAGCCAACTAAACATAGGCTGCTTTTTTTTCAGATTTTTTACAAAGAAAAGTATTTTTTCTGAGCTATACATACATGTTAGATATATGCTGTCGCGGACTTTTTTGTAAAACTCATGAAGGCCAACATTTTTGCCATACATTATATTCAACTATGTCTTACCGTTTAGTCAGCGTACGCCGATAAAGCGGAAAGTTAGCAAATTTTTCTCCGACTTGTCTTACGAATATTATTATTTCGAACTGATAACTAACTTCTATCCCGACAAAACATAGCCTATGGCACTCAGTGATAGTGTAGCTATCTATTGGTGAAAGAATTTTCAGAATCGGATCAGTAGTTTCAGAGATTACCTTTTACATACAAACAAACAAACAAACAAACAAACAAACAAACAAACAAACTTTACCTCTTTATAATATTAGTATAGATGTAGTGAAGATTGGGAAAATATCGTTATATTATTGTATTGGTTTTAACAGATAGTCATGTGAAATTAAATCATACTTCTTACATCATCCGTAGAACGAAGTACAAAGCCAGGGACATGCCATTATGGTTTAGAAATGTTATGTAGCAATTAACATTGCTATTGTAGAACACGAATACGCAAATCCTCAAATAAAACAATGTTATCTCAAGGATACCCTTGATTTTATATTTCCGTGTAATGTGCAATTGGTGTTGTACCTACTTAGGTACGGCACAACACAAATGACACAAACGATAAATCGAGAGTACCTACTGAAAATGTGAGATATATTTTTTGTATTTAGGTTTTAGTACTAGAATATTTCTGAACCCACATTGTAAGGGCAGAGGAAAGTAAGTCTCTAACGTTGTTGTAAACTGGGTCATTATGTTTTAACATCATTATTCAAAATAGTACTCCGTTTTTATTCAAAAGGATATACTTTCTGATTGCGTCCAAAGAAATTTCATCGAAATGTTCGGTTTTAAATCAAAACAATTGGCAAAAATACGTCATCCAAGAAAACGAGTTTTTTACTTTTTTAAGTCAGTATTGACTTTCTAAGTTTGTTGAAGACGGTTTTTTTTTTTTAAAGTTTGTTTATGTTTCCACGACAATGCAAATCAGGTATAAGAAATAAATATCAGGGTATAAAACAAATGAAAATCATAAAACACTACACTGGCCCACTATATTCAGTTCTTATGAATGTTGAATGACAAAGAATGTATCGAGATCTCCAACAAATTCGAAAATACGCGGTATATTCCGTATCTATTATAATAATATTACAATGATTGATCTCACACTTTCAGACCAACCAATTGTCGACTGCCCAATCTGCCACACGAGAATCCAAGTCCAAACTTCGAATTTCGTAGAGGACCTGCCTTCGAACCTCTACATCGACTCTCTCCTCCAGCTGGTCGGTGTACCAACTCAGCCGAAGCAAGTTGAGACTCCACCTGCAACTCCCAGCGTGGGGATGCAGAGTGTGGAACTATTTGCAGCTGGAGTGAGGTGCTCTCATTGCAAGACTATGAGCGATGGTAGCGATGTCAACGCTTGTGAACATTGTAAGCTGGTGAGTAAGATACTAGAAGGACTTTTGCCGCAAAGGGCGTTCCAAAATCAACTCTTGTGTTATTTTCCAAAGCTTGTAATTCTTTGAGTGTTAACTTGAAATGCTTCCTTGCTTATCGTAAGACTAGTGGGCAGTCCTACTGTCAAGATTTTTAAGGCCACCTGAAGGCATCCGACATGGATTAACGACTGTTGTCTTACGAGTAACAACTGGGACCGACAGCTTGACCCCTCCGTGAGCAGTCCCACGCCAAGGTGGGGCAAGATAGGGTCGCGCTAGCAGTCACTATCTTGCCCCGGCGGTGGGCCCGGATGCAAACTCCTCCGGGCCACTGCGCCCATGGAGGGGTGACCTTGCTCACCAAGGCCACCCCCCAGATGTGTGGGAGAGGTTCGATGGAGAGGATCTAAGCACTGGTCTGGTTGAACATTGCTAAATTTTGTCAATCAGTTACGATCGACTAGGCGGTTACTACGAGTGTCAACCTGTTATAATGGTGGATTATTTACTGTTAATAGTTAGCGAAAGTGCATGAGTGCAAATTATACAAAGTTGTAAAGGTGATTTTCGCTTTCGCTCCAATACAAGTTCTAGTAAAGTTTGTACCACTTTCAGGGCATGACATGATTATGACTGGAGTTTATGCGTGGACCTGAAATCTATGGTAGATGGACATTTCTGCACATTAACGTACTGTGCATAGAACTTAGCCCTAGTCAAAGTCAAGTAAAAGAGTCATGAGCCAGTCGTAGGCAAGTCATGCCCTAATAAAGAAAAAATCAGCATCATCATCAGATTAGCCGTAAGATGTCCAATGCTGGATATATATGGGCCTCTCTCTAATGTTACCAAAAAGAGCGATTGGAAGAGGCCTAGGAAGTGATTGGAAGAGGCAGAAATTACAAAATCGACTCTCGCAGCAAAACGCTACTAATGTTATTTTAAATGTATTCTCTCTGAACTCTATTCAACTGGTTTGTATTCAATGTGTCAAATCATGCGGTAATTCCATTTATTTATTTGCAGAAGTTCTGCAAAGTATGCTGGGCCCAACATTTGGACGACATGCGCATTCAAATAGGCTCCATTTTGAAACAGCTGGACTCCGCTGCTAACCGTCTAAACCATAAGATTGAACATTACAAGGTAATAAGGAAAAGTATGATAATAATACCCGTAGGCTTAGTTATGCGTGCGTCTAAGCATCGGGTTCGATTCCCGGCGGGAACAAAAGTTTTCTCCCCAAGGGAAATTTATTTCTGGTTCTGCGTGTGATTGTGTGTGTGAGGTGATTATATCTGTCATTCAAGTTTTCGGATTAAGTCTATACTTGGTACCACACTCACACAAGTATAAAGTGAAAGCGTTTTTTTTTTTTGCATTTAAAGATTGGCGACAATTTTTTCTACTACGGTAGTATAAACTACGACTGTATTTCGGTACAAAGTAAATAACTACGAGTGCATATAAAAATATGTACAGATACATAGGTATATCCCACAAGAAACGTAACTAACTAATAAAAAAATCGAATGTGAATGTGTGCAATATCTTGCCGAAAATAGCAGTGGGTACTTAATACGGCCGATGATAATGATACTTGTTAATTTTTAAATACATTTACACTCACATCCCCACAATAAATTCAAAGACTTTTACCGTCATTGCCGGAAACAATTACATCAAACACAATAACACCTAGAACCAGGAGCACTAAAGGGAAATGGTGCTTCTGTCGGCAATCGAGGACTCGCGGCGTACTACAAGTTAGGTATACAGGGTGAATTTTTACAAATAACTTTTTACCTAACTAATAAGTTGCTAAAAATGGTTTCCATTGACTCAAATGTATAAGCTTATATTAGGTATACGTCTCTCTAAAGACTTTACTGCATTTGATACCATGACAGAATTTATCTTCCATAAAATATCAACCAATGAGCTTTGTAAACTCTCAACCATTTCTTTATACAATTAGATATGTTTGGGTTTTCTTTCGTTTAAAAATAATAAAATAGTGAAAATTTTATATTTCCTTTTATTTTTAGTTATACATTTCTTTGCAAAGATTGATCCTTATGAGCAACAAAATCCATTGGTTCAATAACACAGGCTGTTTTATTTTTTGAAATATCATTCGAGTCGATTTCAGTCAAAAGTAAAAAATTTAAAGGAAATAAAAATATGCAGTAATTGTTTTCTCATAAAGCGAGGGCATCATTCACGACATTTCTATAACTCTTGTGGATTCGGAATTGGCTATCAACGCCCTTCTTTTTTTTTCTCCTTTGTAGGTATATAGTAAAAAAAAAAATTTTCTCCACAGGACCGTTGCGAACGCATAGCAGAACAAATAAACCTAGCGTCAGACGAGAAGATCAACGCCATAATAGAGGCGAAAGAAAATATGCTGATAGAAGCAGCTGATTTGCAGAAAACTGGAGACATGTCCGCTCTAGCGCTTCAGACATCGTTGGACGAAGCATTGTCTGTCGCCAATAGATCCATGACGGCTTCAGATAACCTCAGTGAAAATGAACGCGTATGTATAACTAGTCATATCCCGCAACTTCGCTCGCGTTGATCAAGTTAAAAAGTAGCGTATGTGTTAATCCTAGGCATAAGCTATATACACTCCAAATTTCATCCTAATCCGTTACAGCGTGAAGAGGGAACAAACATACTTACACACAAACTTTCGGCTTTATGATATAGATATAGATTAAGACAGTCAAAACCGTAAGATTGAACATTACGAAGTTATAAGGAAAAGTATAATAACAATTAATGCTGTCGCACTAACAGCCCCGCTCTAATTCGATGACTTGTGTCGTGGGGCCGGAAACATTCACATCACTCGATCACACCCAGAACCAGAAATACGAATTTCGCTTGGGGAGATAACTTACGTTCTACCGGGAATCGAGTCCAATAACCGCTGCTTAGAAGGCGGACACGCACCCAACTAAGCCTGGTCAGTTCTATAAATATATACCGTCTTTGGTAAGTAGTGAACAATCCTCCAGGGTATGGTTAAGAATCGACAAACGAGCAAAAAAAAATGAAAAAAAATTTTTATCTTTTAAAAAAATATTTCTTAACCTACTGGTCATTAAATTGTAGCAGAAAGTTAAGTAGTAACTGTCAAGTAAACTATGGCAACTCTTAGACAGCTGCTACAATAATAGCTTATAACTGCTACGAGTGCTTATATGACCGTACGGTATAAATAACACTCTCGTAATACATGAACAGCTGTGACCTCTCGTGACCTCTCGTCTCATGTTAGTTCAATGATTCCGTAGCACTTAGGCTGAGAACAAATCTTTACAAGTAGATTTTACTTTATGTTCTTCAGGTGACAATCTTCGTCAACCTCCATCAAAACACAGTCCAACTACTATCAGATGTTTCTAAATGGGATTCGGAACGCTTTGTGTTCGATAAAGAAAACTTCAAGATCGAGATTGACTCTGCCACTCCAGTTGACGCGGAGTCGGACGACCCTGTACCGGAGGGAAGCAAGCAGAACAATCCATTAGAGAGTGAAGACAGTCTTATGCTGTATTATAGGTAAGATATACCTTTAACATCAAGGTCATCTCGGCCACTCGAGGTAAATCTGATGTCCTTTTTCCGTAGGGAAGCTAGTGGAACAAGTTTGAAGAGCAAGGCTAGTCTCATGCGGTTTTAAAGGTTCGATAAATTTTAAATATAGGTCAACTCGGCCACTCCAGTTGATGCGGAGGCGGATGATCTTGTACTCGAGATAAGCAAGCAGAACAATCAATCAGGGAATAAATAATCTGATGCTGTATTAATGTATAACTTACAAGTGAGATAAAGACTGAGATCAACTTGGCCATTCCATTTGACGAATAGTCAAACGACGCTGATTATTTTTTCTTTTTTTATGCTTTACTAGCCGTGCCCCGCGGCTTCGCCCGCTATTATCAAGTAAAAAAATAGCCTATGTGTTAATCCTAGGTATAATCTATGTACATTCCAAATTTCATCCAAATCCGTTCAGCCGTTAAAGCGTGAAGAGGGAACAAACATACTTACACACTTACAAACTTACACACAAACTTTCGGATTTATAATATTAGTAGGATAGGCAAGCATTTGACCACTATCTCATCTGATGGAAAGTAATGATGCGACCGAAGCACAGCCGAAGATGTTAAATGCTAGTAAAACACCCATTTTACTCTAATTTCTACATATTCTGTGGGAAAATTGAATTAATGGCGCCTATGTATGGTGGATGTAACAAACGTTGGAGTACCGCGGTAGCAATTCATATCTTATTAATAAGCGAGAGGGAAATAGTACTTATAGACTATATTGTATAGTTATTTCATTAGAGAGTGATGATAATAACATGCTGTATTACAGCTTATACTCAGATCTCCAGTTTTTTTTGGTCTCCACTGTCGCAAGTGTTTCTTATTCTTCAATTCTATTAAACTTATTCAAACCAGCTATATCCAGTTCGCTCAAGTTCATTATGATGATGGATGAGCATAAATAGTAACCTGTGTCCATCTCCTTGATTTAAACTATATCAAGAAAAGGTAACAAGAGCCATACGGTCTCTTTCAGATTTATGATAATTGATCGAGCGAAGCGAGATCTCTTAGTTGACCTGGGTGGTTTAACACTTTGTCCGTCCGTCCGTCTGTCATAGGCATCTATCGTCTAAACCATACAATCAAATAACCTTCAATTCTCATTGAATATGTAAAGCTATGGCCCAAGGCCAGAAATGGAAATTAAAATGATATAAATGAAAATATTAAGGGGGCACCCAATACACGTTAGTGGCGAGCAAAATATTTTCTATATTTTTTTCTGCTCACGTGGGGTATCGTTAAAAAGAGCTTGGCGAGTAGAGGACAAACGCGTTTTTATAAAAAAATATGTTGAAAAATAACAATTTGGTACGCCAAAGTCACAGTTTTTAGACCTATTTCGTCCCGGAGTCTATCTCAATAACAGCTACATATTTAAAGCTGAAACTTACGTATAATATCCGTTATATCCTGTACTAAAACAACAAATACAGAAATAAAACAATTATTATGAAAATAATAAGTAATAAGCAATTAACCTCAAAAGTTTTTCCTTATAAGGCAAAATGTAGGCGCTAGTTTTGCCGCGAAAGTGAAAAAATGGCGTTGTTGAATTTATATAATTTTCTAATACCTGCGATTCTTCGAGTGTTAATGTGCAATAATGGTGGATTATTAACCTTTAATACTTAGTAAATGTGCATAAGTGTAGGCAAATCATACAAAATTGAAAAGTGATTTTCACCTTCGCTCCAAAACTCCAATATTCTAGTAAAGTTTCTACCACTTTACTAGGGCATGACTTGACTATGACTGGACTTGACTCTTTTACATGACTTTGACTTGTGACTAAGACTTATAATATGAAATACACTTGAAATGTATTATTACTTGACACTGGCTAAATGCACAAGATTGCGAAGCCAAATTTAAAAGAAAAAAAAATGTAGGCGCGAGATCTCAATTTGGCGCTAACGAAAAGTACATAATGTAAAAATATATTTAAAAAAAATTACGTACCCCGCACATACGGTAGGCTATCAGCTATCACAACTATTTCATATTGTTAGATCTTTCTTATAACATCACAGATAATAATCTTGCACTAGTCTACCACAGCACCTTACTAATTTTACTAAATTCTTCAGACGACTGAAGAAAATCTGGCTGAAAATGACGTCACACATAAATCGCGTGTATGTCGACAGCAAAATATATTGTCGTTTTAGTACTTTGTCGAAGTAAAATCTGCAGTATTTGATACCTACTTTATAACGATGTAGTATCTATTCTTGATAAAGAGTGAAAGTGAGTAGTTGATTGCACTCAAGCGTGTGGTGTTGCAGTTTTTCGCCAAATCTATCGGAGTATCTACAGAAAATTAAGGAATATGACCTATTTACTTGCTACCTATTAAGTTATTTGTAAATGTCAAAATTGCATCAGCACGGTACTATACCCATGGAGTTTTGCCGCGAAAGATAAAAAAAGGCGTTGGAGATTTTGTTTAATTTTCCAAAACCTACGATTCTTTAAGTGTTAATGTGCAATAATGGTAGATTATTAACTGTTTATAGTTCGTGAACGTGCATGAGTGAAGGTAAATCGTAAAAAAACATGATTTTTGCTGTCGCTCCAAAACTCCAATAGAAGTTCTAGTAAAGTTTCTAACTACCACTTTACTAGTACATGACTTGACTGTAATTGGACCTTAACTTTTTTCTTGACTTTGACTGTGACTGGTGACTACGACCGGTTTTGTGAAAATTTGAAAAATATGTATTACTAGACACGCACATAGCCTACGAAGCCAAATATAAAAAAAACTATAGTACCGATGCACGATGGAATATTAATGAATCCTTAGTTATATTTTCAACAAAAAAAAACATTTCAAAGAAAGAATTGCCTTATGTTGAATTTTTAGGAAAGAGAATAATCTATGGACTCATTTACTTCTCCATAATGTAGAATATTGTAGGTAAGATGGCCCTAGGAATTTCAGAAAAAACAAGATAAACACATCGTATTTGGGCTCGTTTGATTCGTCTTGAAGATTTTTCTAGTTTTATCACTTTTTAGTCCTTTATTTATATCTGGCAAAAGCTTAATATTAAACTGAACTGCCTGTTGGCTTAGTTGGATGCATTCGCCTTCTAATCAATGGTATCGGATTCGATTCCCGGCGGGAACACAAGTTTTCTCCTCAAGGAATATTTGTGTTTCTGGTCCTGGTTGTGATTGTGTGTTTCCGGCACCTACGACACAAGTAATCGAACTAAGTGAAAGCGTTTAAAAAAATGCAACGGGTTGCTTGCTCTCCGGGAGTGCCGGCAGAAGTGAAAACTTGAACATTAACGTTGTAACCAGCAGGAACAGGCATACCTTTTCGCCAGACGGTAGAAAGAAAGGGGGATATTACTTCCTCTCCTCCCTCCGTCTTACGAATTTTCGATCAGGTCACGTGTCCTGACGCGAGTTTAAATTTTTTTACCCATCCCAAAAAGTGCACAACGCCGCTAAAGAAGTTTTTACATCAAAGTCTTTTTTTAATTGCTACTTGTTTATCTTTAAAGGTCTCGTAACTTCGTCCCGCATTACGTATGGCGCAAAACGTCCCGACCTTGCGGCATCGGCCTTAGTCCATGGGATAACCATCTATACATCTGTGGAATGGACAGTCACAGCGTTCTGGTGGTGGAGAGAACTCAAGCGAAGATCGTCACGAGATTGTCTTACGAAGAGATGCTGTGTCCAGTACATATAGCTTTTATGAAGAGCTTGGGGGAAATTTATGTTACAGGTTAGAAATCGTCAATGGAAATGCTTAAGACGGTCTAAAAAGTTCTGACGCCGGAATCTTTGTTGGCTTCGTTTTCATTTAGAAACTGATGGAACTCTTAGGAATTAAGGTTTATTTTTACTGACTTCAAAAAAAGAGGAGGTACTATGTTCGACTGTATGTATGTTCACCGATTCCTCCCCCTTTTGTGGACCGATTTTCAAAATTATTTTTTGCTTGGTCGATTATACTTCAGAGGAATCGATCAAGAAATCGATCAAGTCAGAACCAAAATATAAGCGGTGAAGTTGGTTTTTTAAGCTTTGCTTACGTTTAAATTAATTAAAACCTTTCGCAGCAGAGATGGTATAAGGGCTGCCTACTAGTGCACAGGACAAGCAAGCAAACGCCTATGTTTATATGAATAGCAAACAAGTAAGGGGTCTGCCTAATTGTTAAGCGAATGTAACCGAGTCTCGAAGATTCAAAATCAGTTTCACATTCCAGGCATTGCAATTATAGGCCTTTTATAGTATGTATATAGGTATCTTTAACTAAATTGATAAATTTAGAAAGGAAAAAACGTACGTACGTACATCCCTGTAAGACGTTAATAATAAGAAAAGGATAATGTCGCCGCTTCTGGCAGGGCTTGAGTAGCTCAGCGGTTAGACCAATAGGGCATGACACCCTTTTATCTCTGGTAGGCCAGCATTTGACAACTATCTCACCTGTATGTGATGATGTGGTCGAGGGTAATAAACATGCAAGATTAACATTCTCAAGCTATTTCGAAGGTTTAGTACAAAAAAACCTTTTTTTTTTCAGATAAATGGAAACACTGCGTCCACGTTTTCACCAAGGAGGGCAAATATGATCGTTCCATCGGACAGAAAGGGAGTCGAGTGGGCATGTTCCGCTCTCCTGAAGGGATCGCCACTGACAACACCAGTCAATACCTCTACGTCGTTGACACTGGGAACGATCGAGTACAGGTATATTGGAATTATAATATGTGTATATACAAGTTTAAATTATAGGGCGACTGTAAATGTCCAAGTTGGTAAGGGTCCATCTAGGCGAACGTATCTTGACCATATCGAAAACTTCTTGAGAAAAGGACAGGTCAAAAGTACCCGCAACCAACGAGCATGTATGAAAAGACTCATGAATGTAGGAGAAGCATAAGGTGTGTGTCAGGATCGTAGCAGGTGGAAAGAAGTGGTCTCTGCCTACCCCAATGGGAAAGAGGCGTGGCGTGACTATATGTATGTATGTATTTACTACTAATAACAGACTTTAATCGCAAATATCTCTTAAACTCTTCACCAGATCTTGATAAAAATTATTATAAAACCAACTAGCATATGTTCCTTATTCTTGTATGGTATGGGCTTGACAAATTAGAGAGCTGTTTCAGCATGTTTACTGTTTGCAGTAAAGTTCAACGTAACTCTTACAGAGTATGTAAACAAGTCCTGTGTTAATACCTTATAGTACTGTGTAATTTGACAACTCCCGACGCTCCTGCAAAGGTAGCCCTCAGTCGCCTGCAAGGGTGATCTGATATCGGAGTAATCCGTGCGCAGTGAAGCCACTTGTGGTCCGCTTGCGAGAGCTGCGACCACAATATCAGAAAGTCCTTATCGAAAACTTTCTGAACTTAGGTATTTAGGAATCACCTAATTAGAAAATTCTTATCCTCCAGATCCTACAACCAGACGGCAAATTTATCGATCAGATAGGCGTAGTGACGCGCTTGCAACCGGTCCACACGCCCAGCGTCTGGGACTCTACAGAAGTCACCTGCACAGAACTCAACGCTCCCACAAGCGTGGCCATCACAACCGACCGAGTCATAATCCTCGACAGTGGAAACCGACGCGTCAAAGTCTACAACAAACAAGACAAGAGCAAAATCATGGAGTTTGGTTCCTTAGGACAGCGGAAGGGCCAATTCAGGCAGCCAGAAGTACTCGCCGTTGATCCTCTTGGCTACATCCTTGTAGGTGATTCTGGTAACTGCAGAGTGCAAGTTTTCAAACCCAATGGACAGTTGGTTAGGGTTTTTGGAGGACTCGGAAGTAATCCGGGCAAGTTTGGATGGATTTCGGGCATTCATGTGACTAAGCAGCTGGATATTATCATTAGTGATACGAAAAATCATAGTGTTAACTTCTTTTAGCGAATATGGGCTTTGTAAATATACTGCTAGCTGATTAGGCCCGTTCAATGAGTCACTTCGGAACAGCCAATGAGTGTACAAGAAAGACACGAGCAAAATCGTGAAGTTTTGACGCGATGACGGCATTACAAGGAGCAATAAATAGTAATACCTCCAGTTCGCTCGCTTCTACGTTTATCATCCGTACTGCGAAGGAGTGGAACTCATTGCCCTCGGCTTTGTTCTCCGAACGGTAAAGTAATGGGGATCTTACAAGTCGAGAGTGAAGTATCTTCCAGGCAAGCATGCTCTTCGGCTGTATTATCGCCTTCCATCAGGTGAGCTTGTGGTGAAATGATTACATATCGAACATATAAAAAAAATTGATCGTTTTCTGGATGGCAAAATCTAATGCATATAAATATGTAACACCTTAAGACTATATATATTGTAGTGGAGGGGACGCATTACGGACAGATCCCATGCCTATCAAATGGAAAAAAATGAAACTTTATTATTCAATGTCCAGAATGTTCTTCGGCTGACTCTTTCACTGCCTTGTATAAGAAAATGGACTACACATAAACGAGAATAAACAATATCGAACTATCGTTAGTAACGGGATATTTACCATAAATTTTTGTTTTTTTACGAGACTCCCAATGTTCTCATGATCATGGCGCAAATTTTT
Organism: Lomographa bimaculata; assembly: GCA_948107665.1. NCBI lineage: Eukaryota > Metazoa > Arthropoda > Insecta > Lepidoptera > Geometridae > Lomographa > Lomographa bimaculata. The sequence continues at coordinate 4,645,939 of OX403601.1, read as the reverse complement.
GAGTCGACAATTTGTTTTTTATGACGTAGAAGGGTACGCAATATGCACTTGGTTTTTTTAATAATTAACGACAGAGATTATACCTCATGTATGTAGCCTAGGGGTAATATAAATATAAGCTATCTTAATCCTTTTAACACACAGGAAAATAATATACTATATAAATGTAACAATATTTATTGAGTGAGGAAACAATTCCCATATTAATTTACTTATAAACTAAACATTATTATAGCACTGATGTCAAGTGATTAAAATACATTTAAAACAAAATACGTTTTTCATTTCACTCATATACACATAATAATTCGTAAAATGTAGAAAAAATAAATTTATTTATCACAAAAAGTAAGATCAGTGTAGAAAAAATTAATATTTTAAATCATACAAATTTTCCTGACAAATTTAAGACATGGTACACAAATACTGTATACCTTCATTATGTTACAATAAAAAGTATAAAAAATGCGGGTAGATATAGGTTTCATACCTCGGACAACCAATTAAAAATATTTCGTCAAAAAAATGCGTGGACATTCAGACACATTCGATAAAAAACTAATTTAAATTGAATAGGATTTTACAATATAAATCAATAAAAAAAATGTGATTAAGCTTTAACACTTCAATCAAACCAAGATGGTGATACAATATTAATTATTTAACTTTACTTAATAAGTAATTGAGTAAATATATTTATTTGTATGACGCGTATATATATATATTTTGACAATGCGTTGAGACATTTATGCCATTTAAATACCTAATTTATTGGACGTGACATCTACAATTACAATGTAACTAAAGTTAATGCATTATTTAATAATATACTATGGATAAACTATGATTTACATAATGTAAAACATCAATATACACATATATACTACATTTAGTTAATTATTTAATTATAAGATCACGCTTGACTCTAAAAATCGAGACCTAATGTGGGTTAGTGCAGTTGAAAAGTAATTTTAACTCGACTCCACCTTATTATATTGTCAGGGTTAGTAAAATAAAAAATAATTAATCTCGAGGAAGTCTAAAAGGCTAGACGCCTGAAAAATTCTATAAAGAATTTACATTATCAAAAAATATTGGAAACGCATTTTTTCTTTTGTCAATTAAACAAAAAATGACGAAGGTATAGTGCGTTGAAATGACGCGTGACGTCACGCCTCAGTACACTTTTTACCGAGGAGTGTTTCACAATCCGCCACTCCCGAACATTGACGGTTTTTATCTCAATCAATTTCTATTTATTTGTTAAATAGAAAAATACATGTCCAAAATTATTTTGTTAATCTTACTGACGGACTAAGCAGGCATCATCCCTATTCTCTAGAAGTCATGTCTTCAGACATACTATCGCTGTTGTCAAAGAATGGAAAAAAAATGCAGAGCCGAGTCTCGCCAGCTTCTTCTCGAGATGGCTGTAAATTTGCGAATCTGGCAATTGGAGACATTATCTTCCATAAGTGCCTCTATCAGGCACATAGAATAAATGTGAATAAACAACTTTGAATATTAATTTGTTACAATCGGTTTCAATTTGAAATCGAGAAAAATTCTCAGAAATTACATTTATTTTAGCTCAATTCAAATTCAAAAGTGACTGTTAACAGATATAGGTAATAACGGGTCAGATAACGCATAAAGGAATTCTCTGTTTGAGAAAGAGGCCGATAAAATAAATAGCTCCCACGGATCTCAAGGCCTGAGAGCTGGAAACGTCAAGTGAGAGGTCAAACGCTTGCCTATAAAAGATAAAAAAGTAAAGTCAAATCTTCTTAACAGTATGATTTTGCTGATCTCTGGTGTGGGTTACAATCCAATACTAATTATGGCTTACATCAGTCTCGATTAGGTGGTAAAATTAAAAATATTTACAATATATTTACAAATATCGAAACTGATCATGAAATTAGAAACTAAGAGTTCTTAAGATTAACTTAAAGCTTTACGTTCATAATAATTATATCATTAACGATAAGACACTAAGAATACAACGTAATATGCACCAAGGAGATAAATCTTATGAGTATAAACGGGATATTTACAATGTACTAGACTAATTTATTTGACGACTCGATATTTCGGCACAGTTACTAATGAAGTATTTAAACAACATAATACAACCAGCGCCGTGCGAGCTGAAATACACTTTATTACGTCGTGCCAGAGTCGCCATTTATTTAAATGTCTTTACTGAGTGAAACTTCTGTACAGAAGTTTCTCTCTGTAAAGACCATTGAGTATTCTGTGTCCATACTTTGTATCGTGATTGCCAAGTATGTGTTTTTGTAATATAATATGTAGCTAAATAGTAAACACCCCGTTTCTACCATTTTACACTATTATTCATGTCAGTTTAACACATAGACTGCTAGTCTTTCCAAAGTAACTTTATCTGTGCTGATTTGCCAAGCGGAGTATAGAAAACACGCCACGTGTGTGGCGCCACAAAGATAAAACACAGGCTATGTGTATTCAGCAGTGTATGTGTTAAGTAATAATCTTACTTGGGTTTCTTGGCTCTGAATCAAGAATTGATTATTTGGTGCAAGTGCTTGCCTCTATCTAAATAAACTTTATACAATTATTACAATGTATATGTAGTGATTCTGATTATTATATTTACATGTCATTATTTGTTCATTATAAATAAAAAAGTATTAATGTATAAAAATTAACTGACTGTACTTAAATTATTTAAACATTTTTGTTAAAATTTTTAGTAGGCCAGTTTATATATTATTAAACCTGAGTACAAAACTGTTAAATCAAGTACCACGGGAACACTATAATATAGTAGCCGAGTGCCTTGTTATAAAATAACTAATATTGTTACAAAATAAGGGTTAAGAAGAATTTGTTCATCCAAGGTTCATTGGCAAGAAAATGAGACAACAGGTGTTGCCGTAGTGACAGCCCTATTTAACCTGATTTGTCACTCGACCATACAGATCAATGATGACTATAGATTTATTAGAAAAATCTTCTCTTTATCTCTTCTTCTCTTTATATAGCCTAGAATTACAGAGAATTACTAAAACATATGAGGCGTTACTTTCTAAATGTAATGCCTTCCATGCAAATGGCTCTGCAGTTGCAATTGTAAACCTGCTTCGGCAAGCAAAAGAGATCATTTCATACGGGCAAACTTATTTTAGACACGTGCATAAACACAATATTGTGTCCTACCTAACCATACCATCTTCAGTTTCATTCAACAAATCATCCGGGGTTTATTGTTCATGAAATTTTTAATTTAACTATCGAGTACTATAATAAAATATACATAAACCACTTTACAAAACTATTGTTATCAGATCGTGTTAATATGCGTGTTATAATATAAACCTTTAAATATGATTGCGGCGGTTAAATTATATATTTCATGCTAATTTACAAATCATGAAGGCGACCGTTTTCATGCACGAATAAACATTGCATTGAGTGTTAGACCTCGTGGATCTATTTCATTATATTTCGATGGTCATTTGATATACGTCACTGCCATAGCTGTTTGTGGATAGGTGCAAATAGTCACTGACAAAAGGCAAATTAAAGGAAAGTTACAAAATAGTCGCTGCAGATTATTGAGAGTTGTAAATAGGGTAAGCGTGGGAAGAGAGTTGGTACGAAAAAATTAAGAAGCGACGCACACAATCTTAATACTAGATATAAGCATAAAATTACAGTGCGCGCATTTAGATTAAGCAAAACGAATAAATCTTTTATGGCAAATGGTGTTAGATTTTACAATAGAATTCCTAAAATCGTAACTGAATTACCACTGGGAAAGTTCAAATCTGTAATAAAACGGGCATTAATTAAGAAAGCTTATTATAAGACTACAGACTATATTAATGACAAGGATGCATGGAGGCAAACTGCACAGGCTCTTTCTAGCGACTACCATAATAACACCTAGGTTAAGAAAATTATGTATTAGAAATTAAGAATGTTTTTTAAAAAAAATGAATGAAAAAAAATGCGCCGCCGAGTTTCTTGCCAGGTTCTTCTCGAGATGGCTGTAATTTTGCGAATCTGGCAATGAATCTATTGCTATCTATTTAACTTTCATGAGTGCCTCTTTGGGGCCCATGTGAATAAACGATTTTGATTTGATTTGATTTGATTGAAAAGTATAAATAGGCTGGGTCGCAGGGGAATATAGTTTGTTTGGGAGGTTTAAACAGGCGCCTGTGGAGATAGGCCGGTTGTGAGAGATGTGTCAAAGCACGAAGAAAGGCAAGTTATAGGGACGCTCTAAGAGAAGGGATGGTTGTTGACCAGTTTCGGACAAATTAGCTGTCCTTCATCAGGATGAGTGGTGTTTTAAGCGTATTAATCATTTAACAAAAATTATGTGTTATATCTTCTCACGATAGTCTTAACTTCCAAAGTATACATTGTGACATAGCTAGCACCAGCGACACATGACTATCAAATAACAGATCTACGTTACCTAATGACTTTTAGCTTACAATGTAGTGATGTTAGTTTTATACACTGATCCTTATATCTATGCTATAAAGCTCTTATTTGCACGCGTGTATTAACAGTACAAGCACGCGATGCAAATCGATGATCATTATAAAGGTAAAAACGATAAAAAGTTTCTTTTGAAAGGAAACAGAGTAAGTTAATTATACGTCGAATGCACGACACTATACTATATAACTAAAAGTGAAGTTAGCTTTGCAAGACAATTGACTACAGTCCTCGTTTATTTGAGACTTATTACAATTAGTGAAGGAAAATATATGAAACGAGGTATTTTTGCGTTTTTCAATGCCATATAAATAAATTATCAATGCAAATAGCAAGTCTTTTCTAGTCTATCTGGGAGTCTTCAAATCAAAAGTGAAAAGGTGCAAGTATGCTACATCTTCGGATGCATCACCGCTTTCCATTAGGTATAATTGTGGTCAAATGCTGTCCCATCGAGCATAAAAAATGTCCTAGTAATCTTATTTTAGACCACATTGAAACGAATGCAAACCTATTGATTTGATTCGAAATAGAAATTACGCACGAAACTGTGTTTGAAATTGCGCGTTTCCGTTACCCCTACGAACTTACGTTGCGTACCCAATTCTTAGGTAGTAGGTTCGAATCTCGGTTTGTGGTTTACGTAAATTACCCATTCTACGTTAAATTTTCATTTTATAAACTCTTAATTATGGTCAAATATGTCATTTTAATCCTTTCGTGCATACTGTCTTTCTATTTATGTAAGTTTATTTTAAGTTTTAGTCGGTTATTATATTTACATTTATTTTAAAGTATTTGACCATTCGTTCGTATCGTTCGTTTATAATTTGAAGTACATACATTTATCAGGCACACTGTCCAAACAAAACTTCTTACACAAACTTCTTAACGTTTTTTGACAGCAACTACACAAAGCTGTACTGCGATAGTTGTTTAGTTTGCCTGTTAGTGAGATTTCTCTTTTTTTTTTTACAGAAGTAATCTAAAAATAATACAAACTTAGTACTAGTATTTCCCGGGCTACGTTCCGCTTAAAACCTGTGAGCGACCACATCATCTTTGACTGCACTCGATCTACTGGTATTTTAAATAAACAGAACGTTGTGTTGGTGTTAATGTGGTTCTTACGAAAACTATTTGAAATGTAAATTTCCACGAGTGCCGCAGACATGCGTAAAATACATGTTATCGTGACAGTGAGCCGTCAAGGTACACTGGTACACAACTGCAACGAACGCGCTAAGAGTAAAGCATGTACGCAGGCGAGTGTCGCGACAGTTTCAGACGCTAAGGGGAACGTAGCCCGAAACATCTATCAGAGCAGCTATCAGATCGTTTGGAGTTGTAATCAAAACTTGTTATTTGCGATGTCATGTAAATGCAAGGCATTAAAAACATGTTGACGTGACAACGCCTCAAGGTACATCGATACTGCAACTAACGTAAAAGCAGGTACGCTGGCGAGGCTTGCGATCGTTTCAGACGCTAAGGGGAACGTAACCCAGCGTGCAGATCGTAGATCGTTTTCGAATTGTAATCAAGACTTGTAAAACAAACCACATTTAAGACGTCAAAAACACTGATAACCAACTGTTCTAACTGCTCATAGAAATTAATTTAGATGAAATTTGGTTATAAAGAATACAGTATGGCTCCTACGCTGACCGGCATGGTTGGCATCTGCCTACAGAATGGCTCTCACCCAACACGACTGCATCCGAGTCCACTGGTGGTCCTTCGCTGCTGTCGTGCTGTCTCTGTAAAATTTAAAAACACATTCTTAAACTAAGGGAGCATTCATAATAAACACATCACAACCGCGACCCGATGGCTCGGTTCTAGCAAAGGCACTTCCCGGTCTTTTATCATTTGAACTTTTAAATGGCCTAAGTTTTCGGTGCTGGTAACATTGTAATGAAATCCATGGCGAAAGGACATTTTATCACTCACCTGGATAGCTACCCTGTACCAAAATACAAACATATATTTTACCACTTTCAAGTAGAAATCAGTCAAATCTTTCACCAAACATCAAATAGTGTTCCCGTAACTATTCTTGAGAGCAATGACATTCTAGATCACATACATTACCAACTTGTGAGATATAGGTCTCCTAAACAGCTGGATCGAATTTGATGAAACTGTTAGTGTGTGGGTGAATTCAAGAATGGTCTAGATTCAAGCAAAATAAATATTTATAACATTGAAAAAAAATATGCAAAAAGAACCATTTTCTTATGGACAGGAATACGTCTCTCGGATTTGGTAAAGTATGGCAAATATAAACATGAAAGGTAATAATTTAGTCAATAAGTTTTTAGTATTATAGTAGATACTAGGCGACCATAAACGTAAAAGAGATAAAATGCTTTTTTTCTTAACGCGGCATTGCAAGGCAATCCAAATCCAGGTATAGCTAGTCAATATATTAGCCTGAAAGATAAACGCAATAAAATAAGAACACGAATTGCACTAACACGAACTGCACTAACGAATTACAAAAAACTAATATCATCAATATAAAATGATACGACTATAAATACATATATATTTGTCCTGCTATCGGTACTCGAACCATAGAAGAAACAATGTAGAGATCTTTAATTTTAAATGTACACAACCCCTCTTTAATTTTAAATGTACCCCTCAACAAAAATGTTCATACATTTGACACTCGATCGTTAGACAAGTTTAAGGTGAAGTAGGCTCCAAATAGGACGATTCATCCTCACGAATATTAAAGACTAGCTGACCCGCCCGGCGTCGCCCGGGTAAACAAAAGCTTACACATAAACGCTTTCACACTCACAGCCCCACTCTAAAAGTACTATAAGTTGTGTCGTGGGGCCGTTAACAATTAACACCACACACACAACATTCACGTCATACCCAGAACCAGAAACATAAACTTCCCGTGGGGAAAAAACTTTTGTTATTGTGTTCCCACCAAGATTCGAATCCGCTGCTTTGAAGACGAACGCGCACTCATCTACCCAGTGGGTAGTTCAAATTTCAAAGATTCCCACCCTGCGTCGCCCGATTAAAAAATCTACACATAAACACTTCCACGTTCACAGCCCCACACTAAGTTCAGTGACTGGTAGCGTGGGGCCGTAAACATCCAAGATTCACAACATATTAAAAACAAAAATTTCCCATAGGGAGAAAACTTCTGTTACCACCGCGAATCGATCTCGCTGCTTTGAAGGCAAACGCGCACCCATTTACGCGAGTAGATAGTTCAAAGTTCAAAAGATGACCCGCCCGGCGCGGCGTCGCCCGGTTAAAAAATATACAAATAAACACTTCCACATTCACAGCCCCACACTAAATTCAATGACTTGTATCGGGGGGCCGTAAACATCCAAGATTCACAAAGCATTCACAACATACTCAAAACCAGGAACACAAATTTCCCGTGGAGAGAAATCTTCTAGGTAAATTACTACCGGGAATCGAACCCGCTGCTTTGAAGGCGAACGCGCACCCATCTACGCCAGCGAGCAATTCAAAGTGCAGGAACGACCCGCCCGGCGTCGGCCGGGTAGTAAATATTAAAAAACATACCCATAAACGCTTTCACATTCACAACCCCACACTAAAATCAATGACTTGTATCGTGGGGCTGTAAACATCCAAGATTCACACAATATTGACAACATACTCAAAACCAGAAACACAAATTCCCGTGGAAAAACACTTGTGTTCCCACCGGGAATCAAACCCGGTGCTTTAAAGGCAAACGTCCGCCTAACTACTCCAGCGGGCAGTTCAAAGTTCAATGATAAGTTATAACCGACTAAACAAAAAAAAAACAGTCGAATTTATATCCTCCTTCTTATGTAAGTCGGTTCAAAACATAGAAGTATGCCGGATTACGCAGTAACTGTTACATTCTGTGATCCACCGTTTTCACCCTCAAATAAACTTAACGATTTCTCCTAGACTATAGGTCCAAATTATATGCAGTGAAGAGCAAATTGCATCTACGTGAACTACGTAAGCCGATGAAATTGGTTTTTTTGATAAGGATTAATATTAAATACTTAAAAAAGGCAACGAAATAGAAGCCGCTATTTTTATGTGCAGGAATACGTAGTACGTGTCGATAAATTTCTGACCCGTCCCGTTCACGGGAGGACTACCGTGAAACTAATTTCACGATTTCTCATAGACTATTTATCCAAATCACATGCAGTAAAAAGCAAATTGTATCTACATGAACTATGTAAGACGATGAAATAGTTTATTTTGATAAGGATTAATACTGAATGTCTCAAAAAGCCAACTAAACATAGGCCGCTTTTTTTTCAGATTTTTAACAAAGAAAAGTATTTTTTCTGAGCTATACATACATGTTAGATATATGCTGTCGCGGACTTTTTTGTAAAACTCATGAAGGCCAACATTTTTGCTGTACATTGTATTCACCTATGTCTAACTGTTTAGTCAGCGTACGCCGATAAAGCGGAAAGTTAGCAAATTTTTCTCCGACTCGTCTTACGAATATTATTATTTCGAACTGATAACTAACTTATATCCCAACAAAACATAGCCTATGACACTCACTGATAGTGTAGCTATCTATTAGTGAAAGAATTTTTGGAATCGGATCAGTAGTTTCAGAGATTACTTTTTACATACAAACAAACAAACAAACAAACAAACTTTACCTCTTTATAATATTAGTATAGATTTGACTTTTAAAAAAGGTCGATTAACTGCATTTTTTTATGTGTAATAAATGTTCACAAAATATTTTATTCGGATATGTTCAGCGATACACGATTGAATAAATTTGGCTCGATAGAAAAAAACATTAAACTTTACTAAAAACACCAAATTTCCCGTTCCCGTCAGTGGAACGAATCAACTTTATTCTGTTTCTATAAAAGATATTTTTTACAAAAAATATTGGGTGTTATCCCAACAAACATTCAAACCTCGTTGTGAACTCAATTTTTTTGTAAAAGGGTAAGATTAATTTTAAAAAATATATGAAAGCGCGCACGCTGTCTATGCAAGCAATTCTACAAGGCTACAGTTTGGCTCCAGTCCGCCAACTCGATACCAAGTCGCCTTAATGGAGGGGCGTGCACATTTAGAATGAAAGATCTCTACATTGTTTCTTCTATGGTTCGAGTACCGATAGCAAGACAAATATATAATTCAGTATTCATTGAAATGAAATCAATATTTTCAATACTAGCCTTGTAACTTATACCTAAGTCATAAAAAACTAGCTGATAAGGCCAAGGCAACTAAATAATGGAAGAGACGTGCACTTTGAATAAAGCAAAACTGGAAACACTATTTCTATTAAGAAAAAATATTTATTATAGATAAGGAAACTTGTTACATAATGGTTTTACATTGATAATACAAGACATAAGAATACTTTCACTCAAATTTTTTGGGTGTGAAAATGATAATCTTTGAAAAAAATATATCGCCTAATTCTAAACTTAATATTTTTTTAAATGTTTTATATTCAAATACTATGAAGACACTACATAAAAAATCAAAAGCTCAACTGCGTAAAATTTACGTTTTCGTTAATAAGAAAACGTAAATTTTACAAATACATAATAACTTTATTATTATTATCACGCTTCATGTTTTTTTTTTTTCTGCAAAATTTGTAATTCTTTAAAACTTAAATACAATTGGCCTCGATTCTGATGTACACTCACTAAATTAAATTTAAATTATCCCTGTCTCATACAAAATAGAAACACAAGACAGAGATAGCATATATTTTAGTGCTGTCAAGCTAGTTTATCAATTAAAATATGAACAGCAGAAGCAGAAAGAGCGTGTTTTTAGTCAACACCAATAACATACTCGACTAAGCTTGCATAGACATCTAAGTTCTGACTAACTTGACAGCACTAAAATGTATGCTATCTCTGTCTTGTGTTCCTATTTTGTGAAGACAGGAATAGTTTAAATTTAATTTAGTGTGTGACATCAGCGAGGCCATTATATATTACATTAAACCAAAAATGTAGTAGGTATACATAAAATTTAAGTCAAAGTCATCCTTATATGGTTGACATGCCTCCGGTTCTGTGTGTATTTGTATGATTTTTACCCCTTCACTTATTTAGAAGCATAATATAATATGTCTTTAAGTCTCGCAAGAGAATTTATTTATTTATTTATTTATTTATTTATTCAATCTATAATTAGCTTACAGCTAAGCCAAAACGCTAACTATACAATTAAAGTTATCTCAAATAAAAACTTAAAAATACTCTTAAATTAGTTGCAACATTACTTATGTTATCTACAAATATGTCAACATGCGGGCACTGGTTTGAAAATGCATTTATAATTTCCATCGCCCGAATGGAAGGCGCGACTGCGTAGACTCCCAGATTATACCGTTCGGGGAACAAATACGCAGGCAATGAGTTCCACTCCTTCGCTGTAAGGATGATAAATGTAGAAGCTTCAAGCGAACTGGAGGTATGTCAATCATAAAAATATGACGTTTGACAGTTGGTCGTTTTTTGTCACTTTCGCATTTAAAATATTAGTGTATGAACACAGCTAGGTATATAAATATCTTACCTTTAGCTCAGTAGCTAAGCTGCGGAATGTGTCTTCAACGTTTGTGTTATCCTTAGCCGAAGTTTCCATAACGAACATTATTTCAGGTACATATCGACAGAAACTCTGTGGTTCATCCGGCTCCACTTCTCTCTGCTCTATAAGGTCACATTTATTGCCTATAAGCGACACTATGACGTTGGACGATGTGTACCTTCTCACTTCCTCAATCCACTTTTGTAGGGACAAAAATGTTGATCTCTTTGTTATGTCGTATACTGAAACAAATTTAAAGGTATTTTTGCAAACGCAAATACACTCACAGCTCCACACTAAGTTAAAAGACTTGTATCGTGGGTGTCGGAAACATTAACATATCACACCTAGAACCAGAATCACAAATATCTTCACAAGGAATTTTTCTAAGCTGCATCCGTGGCGCTTACCGTTAGGCGAGCAACTTGATCGTTTCGTCGTTCAATTATGTAAATAATTAAACGCAAGCAAGCTTAAAAACCCGACTTCACCGTTTTATCTTCGGAACTTTGATAAGATTAGATGTACTAAACACGCATTATTGACGATATTTCAAAAACTACTGATCAGATCTTGATCAGATTTTAATGGGACTAATAGGAAAGCAACATATTACATAAAAACATTCGAAATCGGTTCACGTGGAAAGAAGTTACGAGGTAACACATAAAAAAAACAAAATACAGTCGATTTGAATACCTCATCCTTTTTTGTGAATGAATTGTTTATGTTCTCCACAAGGAATGTTTCTAAGCTGCATTCTTACTTCAGCAGATCAACACATTATATCTGCTGATATGTCATAAATATCATATAAACAATAGCTTCGAAACATATTGAGTGAGAAGGAATATTAATTTTACTATAAACAGTAATTGTTTGGCGTGTATGTAGGTTTAATTACCCTATGACTCATTGAAGTGTCAATGCCATGTTGCATGTTTGTGTTATATTAATTACAATCGTAATTATCTATGTTTTACGTTTAGTTTGTGCGACATAGATATTTCAGATAGAGGGCATTCTATATTGTAATTATGTTCAATATTAGATATAGAAGCCATCACACTAATATTATAAATCCGAAAGTTTGTAAATGTGTAAGTGTGTAGGTATGTTTGTTTTCTCTTCACGCTGAACGGATTTGGGTGAAATTTGGAATGGCTATTTTTTTACTTGATAAACGCGGACATTGCCGCGGCGCTCGGCTAGTGTCCAATAAATTATTATTTTTAGAAGTTTCACAATAATTCATATGAAAAAAGAACAGATTGTGAAGAAGTGTAAAGACACAATAAAAGTGAAACTTTTGTATATTACGAGTACAAAGAAACATTTTAAGTATTTATCACAGCGTTTACCACTACCACTTCAAAAGGTTTTCTCTAATTGGCATAATGTAGGTAGCGAGATTTATGCAGCGAATAATTTCACCTTAATGAAATTTTAACAAGCACCACTATAAACCTCCCAAAGGATTTGAGTTTGTCTAGAGCAACTTTTGTATGATGGCTATTATGGAAATCTTCAAATTTTTTAGAGAGAGCTATATACGCAACTTCATTGCTACAGCTCAAGGATGTGTGCCTCTGCTTAAGAACCCGTATACATTTTTATGTTTTTCTCGCTCGCACGATTCACTGATTCTGAGATATAAAACTGACGGTGTGAGTTATTGTAAATGTTGTCAATATAATTCCTAAATAATAATATCAATTATAAACTGATATTCGTTTTCTTAGCTTTTGGATTGGCGGAGAAAATCGATGTCAAATTGATTTTATATTTTTTTCACTCTTTCTTCGTCTAATAGGTTTAAACGAAAATTAATTTAAAGTATCCGTTACATAATTATTTAGTAAAGTTATTGACAACATTTTCCATAACTCGCTCCATAATTTTTATTTCTCAAAATGAATGAATTGTGCGAGCGAGACAGACATAAAAATGTATACGGGTTCTTAAGGCACCTGATAGTGCTCAGTTGATCTGTGGCCAGCGGATTTGGGTGATTTGTAAGTCTCAGCTTGTCGGTATCTTCTGACATGTATATGTCCGCTGTCACTGTGTTTGCTTTTAATTGTTTGAGGAGTTCAGCATTGTTGATATGCAATGGGGCATTCGAGATTGATTTTAGTATTATGTTCTGCAGCCATTGAATTATGTTAATATTCATTTATGAGGCATTACCCCAAAGTTGTATGCCGTACGTCCAAATTGGTTTTATCACAGCTTTTTAGACAAAAAGTTTGTTATCAAAGGATAGTTTTGTTTGTGTTGTGCTTGATGGAACTCGACATAAATCATGCCAAGATTCAACAAAAAAATTGTTTATAGCACGATGAGTGATTACAGATGAATCAAACAAAAAAAATGCAACAATGTTATATGGCTCAAAGCTAAAAATGGCAGTTATAATGACATAAATAAAGAAGATATGAAGGGGGCGAGGCGCCCATATATGCAGATATGGGGGCAATTGTTTTTTTTTTCTTTGTCCCCACAATCTATCATTGAAAAGAGCTCTGCAATTACATATATTTAACCAATGTATATGTAAACGATTTTAGAAAAAACTAAAAATTTTAATAACAATTTAGTGAAACAGCAAAATCGCAATTTTCTATCGACTTCACAAAAAAGGAGGAGGTACTCAAGTCGAATGTATTTTTTTTTTGTTTGTTACTTCATATCTTCGTTCCACTCCACGTGAACCAATTTCGAAAATTAGTTTTTTTTGTTTGAAAGACTTTGCTTTCCAATTGGTCCCATTTAAATTTGATCAAGATCTGATCAGTAGCTCTTGAGATATCGTCAATAATGCGTGTTTAGTACATCTAATCTGATCAAAGTTCCAAGGTGTAGTTGGTTTTTTTTCAAGCTTTGCTTGCATTTAATTATTTAAAGTATATTGTCCAGGGGTCTATCTTAATAATGGCCAAATATTTAAAGTTAATACTTGCATGATAATAAAATATCAGTTATATCCTGTAGTTAAACAACAAATACAATAAAACAGTTAGCTATTACCATCAATAGCTTTTTCTACTAAGCAATATGTAAACGTTACTCGTGAAGATTCTGTACATGATTTCATAATAATAACTTACCTATGATAACTCCATTTGCTGATCGGTAATAGCTCTGCGTAATTGTCCTAAATCTTTCCTGCCCAGCCGTATCCCATATCTGAAGCTGAGAAATTATCAATTTAATACATATACATAATGAACTGCATGTTGGCTTAGTTGGGTGCGTGTTCACCTTCTATCAGGTTCGATAACGAAGGGAACACAAGTTTTCTCACTAAGAAAATTTGTGTTTCTTGTTATTATCAAGTGTTTGGTGTAAATATTTCCAGCGCTTACAACACAAGTCATTGAATTTAGTGTCTGTGAGTGTGAATGTGTTTTTTGTTTCTGTTATACAACAATCACATAGAACTAATAGCTGACACCAAATATTTGTTCAAACAGAAAAAGAACAACAACATTTGCAACAACTGCAGGCCAACAAAAGATTTCCATCTACAAATAAAAATACCACAAATAAGCTGCTTAAGATAGATAGAGAGATAATACTTTATTGATCCACTTCATATGAGAAACAAAAAGATAACAAATAAGTTTATACGAAAAGTGTCACAACAGGCGGCCTTATCACTAATATCATCTCTACCAGGGGGTCTATTCCGGGCATCGATTATAAATTATCTTTACATCGACATTGAAATCAAACGATTTTATTTTCTTAAGAACCACCGAGGACTGAATTTACAACCGATCAACGTCACATCAATTTGATCAATTGTGGTTTGACCTACAGGCAACCTTCAAATGGAGAGAACTATAGAAGGTAATAGAAGGGGTTTCATTAATTGGTGTATGAATTATATTACTGAATAAATATCATATAAGTTACCAAGACAAGACCTTCGTCTTATGGTAGATCTTATAACAGGACATCGCAATCTACAATACCATCTACTTAAATTGGGGTCTACTGACAACCCTCTATTCATCAGAATGTGCATGAAGGTAGAC
The DNA here is from genome assembly GCA_948107665.1 of Lomographa bimaculata. Lineage (NCBI taxonomy): Eukaryota > Metazoa > Arthropoda > Insecta > Lepidoptera > Geometridae > Lomographa > Lomographa bimaculata. The sequence continues at coordinate 4,630,805 of OX403601.1, read as the reverse complement.
AAGACTGTAGAGCACATTTTACTCCATTGTATGGCAATAGAGAAGATTCGTTCCAACATTTTTAACAGTGCTGAGGAACCTTTATGTGACTGAAGCAACTCACACGTGCTGGAGGCCCAAAAGCAACCTTATGTTGCTTTTGGGGCCTCCAGCACCATGTATCAGGGTTTCATCATTACCACTTCTCTTGCTTCTCGCAACATCTATCTACACCACCCATCACACTGGAACAACTATGACAACAACCCAGGGCAATACTCCGTTATGTAAATGAGTTGGGTTGGCTCAGATGAGAGCTGGCAGGGGGAAATGCACAATACACTCTAAAGTGAGTCATCAGTACAGGACTATCAGAATTTATATTAGGACTACATAAAATAGCTGGTATACATAAAATCATAATTATAAATAATGTCACAGTACAATATAATTTATTAATAAATATTTTTTTCCTGTTTAAACAAAATAATAAATCTCAACTGCAGCTTCATATCTTGACTAGCGATGCCCTCTGGCTTTTCCCACATTAATCAGCATAAAGTATCTAGACAAAGATAATAATAAGCATAAGTATAGATTTTAGTTTTAGGAAATATAGGCAATTATATCAAATCAAATAGTTTATTTTCTCTTTATAAAATATATGCCACAATTATAACTAAAATCAGAAAATATAAGCTAGTGCTTAGAAGAGAAGAGAATATCTACAACTTAGCTGTAGAAATATGCATGCGTATGTGCGTTCATGTAAATTTTAGTTGGTGTGCGAGTTACCCTGTTAATAATATAAATTTGATAGCATTTCTTCAATGCCTCAATCATAATTTTTGAGATATGATGTTATAATATTTTTTATTTCATTATTATTCTTTCTTTTGATGTTGTGTCTTACAATACAATACTCTTTATTGAAAACCACTACAAATTTATCTACTATCGAACTATCTAAATTAATAATTCTTAAAAAGGTTTCTCAATAGGTGGTCTTATCACATACTAGGTATTTCTATAATAACTGCTTAACAGTTTTAGATGAAAGCTTACTTGTAGATATGTTTGTGTAATGCGATAAAAAAATATATTTTGGCATAATCTAATTTAAAACATAAATATGCGATAAGTCACTGGCTCCAGAAACACAGTTTTTAACTAGTTCAGGAGCCTATGGATTCAACATTAACATGTACTTACTAATTATGTCAAAAAAAATATTTGTATTTGCATTGTATATTTTTTGAGCTGAAGTAAATTATTGCAAGTATTATATTTTGTTTATAATACATATACACATAGGATTTATAATATTAGTGTAATTCATCATCATAAGTACAATGAATGCCGCATGCCTGATGCCGCAGATTTTAGTTCTTTGGGCGCAGTACCCCAGAGATATATAAAATAAGTTTCAAAAAGGTTTGATAACATTCAATAATAATAAAGAAGGTTTAAGTAGCTACACTGAAACCTTTGTGCATGTAAATGATGCACGCGCCGCCCGGTCGGAATGCAATTATAGAAATTAGATTATATAATTAGACTTACCTTGACTTTCTTCCCATCCACTATTAGCGTTTTCATTGAGAAGTCTACGCCTATAGTATTTCCGTGTCTTTCAATGAAATTCCCTGATTTCAACCGCTGTACGATGCATGTTTTGCCGGTGCCACAGTCACCGATAAGCACTATTTTGAACAGATAGTCGAATTGTTCATCTGGGACACTCATTAGTGTGTTCGGATTGCGACTCATTGTTTAATTTTATATAAATTTAATTACGGAAAGAGAAATTCTGCGCCTCCTCCTGTTTACGTTGTTTACTTGACATTGCTTGACATTCTTGACAATGGTTGACATTTAACTTGTATGACAAATTGACAATTCTTGACATATCTTTCATTGATGAAATGGCAACGTTCAGCTACGACTCTGCATGGATCAGTGGACAGCCGCAGCCGTTCCACTCATGACCACAACAAGACACCGAGGCAGAAATAACCCCAAACAATATATTAATGTAACCGGACATGTTTTAAACTCAATCTAGTACCGTATATTCTGCCAACATTCACTTTTATTATTCTAGATAGGCAAACTTTTGACCACTATCTCACGTGATGGTAAGCGACGATGTGGTTGACGATGGAGCAAGCTTGCCTAGAAGATACCTATTCACTCGTGATTTGAAGACTCTCATACTGTACTCATCAGGAAAGCAAAACGCTTCGTCCCATCTGTAGAATGTCTACCATGTAGCGGTGTCGCTTATAAGTTTGTCAGCTTGCATTTAATCAAGTAATTACGCGCACTCATGTCAAAAATCAAGACATCTCTACAAACGCCTAAACAAGCAAAGTACACAAACAAAAATAGCACACGTTATCTGTACGCCATTGTTGTAAACCCGGTGGTAAAAGTTGTAAAGGGGTGCTCATTAACAATAACAATTTACTAAAAATAAATAAACGGAAATATGTACTTAATATATTCCCAGTAACAAAAAATACTATGCAAGTAATGATTTTCTTTTACATCATCAATGGAACATCAAGCATAAACTTTAAGAGTTAAAGTTTGTAGATGCTATATTTTGCTGTTTATAATGTACGCCTAAATGGTTAAACATGACTTCAATTTGGAGTAGAGAATGCACTTATAATTACTCCATAGTTATATAGGTAAGCGTTATTTTTTTATAAAATATTTACAAACGAAATGTATGTTATTTACGCTTAATTTCTTGACATAGTTCTTTATTTTTAAATTGAATAACGCTCACCACCTGCGTGGCGTTGTTGATTTTGTATAATTTTCCAGAACCTGTGATTCTTCGAGTATTAATGTGTAATAATGGTGGATTATTAACCGTTAATACTTAGTAAATGTGCATAAGTGTAGGCAAGTCATACAAAGTTGAAAAACGTGATTTTCGCTTTCGCTCCAAAACTCCAAAAGAAGTTCTAGTAAAGTTTCTACCACTTTACTAGGGTATGACTTGACTATGACTGACTACTTGACTTTGACTGTGACTTGTGACTAAGACTTTTATTATGAAGAATAGAAATTGTTAATATTTGTTTAATATTTCGACTGAAAGACTATGCATCCATGGTCATGAAATAATAAAAAAAAAAAAACCTACTCGGAGTGATAACATTGTCTTTGACATTATCCACAGAGTACCTTGTATATGACATTATCCATCTCTTTGGTCTGTGACATTATCTTTGGATCTCGCTCGTCGCCCGTCTGTATTAATTTTTTTCGTTGAATAAAAATATTAATATTAACTATATTTTCAGCTCCATGACTTACGATGTTACTAAAAATTAAGACAAATTATATCTTGCTTTTTCTGTTTACGGTCAGCGTTTCTTACACTATAGGGATAGAGGTAAACAACAAACATTGCAGGACCCGTATCTATTTAGCACGCTGATTACGATAATCCTAATTGTCCTGTATTAACTTGTATTTCCAGATTCCTGAAGCATTTCAGAAGTCAAACCATACAAATAACTGGGCAGTACTGGTGGATACATCACGGTTTTGGTTCAATTACCGGCATGTAGCAAATGTTCTATCAATTTACCGCAGTGTAAAACGTCTTGGTATACCGGACAGTCAGATTATTCTGATGATTTCGGATGATATGGCGTGCAATCCGAGGAACCCTAGGCCGGCGACGATATTCAATAACGCACATGAACAGATAAATGTGTATGGAGATGATGTTGAAGTTGATTACAGAGGGTATGAGGTAAGGAGGTATTAAAATATAACTACAGTAATCAAAATTCAGATCACTATAAAAGTAGCACAAATCAGTAACGGGCTATCTGTATTTTGTTTGTTATGAGTTTCCGATATTTCAGCACTGTTGCAAGCACCATGATCATTTGACTATTAAGCTTCTACATGAGTGGACTATGGGCCAATTTTATGCAGAAAGCATACAGTACTCTAAGAGTACATTATACTAATACCTTTACGGTTTTTAAAGGTTTCCGTGTTTCTGTAGTGCATCTGGTATGTTTGCAGATGCGTATAAAGATGATTTCTTTGCAATAATACGCCAAAAGACTGTATCAGTTATTCTTCACATACCCAGCATTTGTAACAAGCAGTAACAAAATCCTCAAGTTGATAGCTGAGAGGATAGACTCTTTTGTATTGCAGCGGTTCATTGATTCACATGTTACCCGTGAACAGCTGTACTAAAAATAATGTAATGTAATAATAATGTAATTTTTAATAACATCATTTTGTAATGTGTGTAAGACTATCATTTTTTATGTAATTATTCAATTTGGGCGATGTCTGAAATAAAAGATGTTTTTTTATTTGTCATTATTATTTATTAAAAATAAACTGGTCATAGAATAGTGTTAAGTTCTCAGAAATGTAATTAAGACGTAATTTTCTATAACGTAATTATATGTTGATTAGGTACAATACAATGACATATATATGTATTTTGCCATAAACATATTTGAGTTTAAAACAGTTTTTGTCAGATTCTCCAACAAGTTTCAGGAATAAACATATTCAAAACAATATACATACACATACAAGCATTCTAATTTATAATCGTAATAACTTTAATTATTCCCAGGTGTCAGTAGAGAACTTTATTCGTCTTCTAACAGGCCGAGTCCCACCCGACACTCCACGCTCCAAACGTTTGCTAACAGATGAGGGCAGCAACATACTGATCTACCTTACAGGACACGGAGGAGATGGATTCCTGAAGTTCCAGGATTCTGAGGAAGTCACGAGTCAAGAGCTGGCAGATGCTTTAGAACAAATGTGGCAGAAGAGAAGGTATATTCTGGATTCTTATTCAATGTGGTAAGGCCTGCACTGATGTCCCGCTTTAGGTGTATTGTGCATTTTTCCCTACCAGGAACTACCCCATCCACCCTAGCTCCTTAATACATCGAAGTGGGTTTTGGGGTGCTGATATAACTGATCCAGTTGAGAAGCATTGCATTGTATCTGTTGCATTTGATTTCTGTAAGTCTTTCGGTTTTGTGGAATGTTGCTCCAGCATTACAGTGGTGGCTCTGATTTCTTCAGTGACAGTGCACTGAGCTATTATATGTTATACAGTTTTGTTTTCCTCCGTGCATTCCTACACAGAGGGATATCTGTGCCACCTATCTTATGCAGTTGGTAGTTGAGGTTACAGTGACCTGTTGCCTACCATTCTACACTCTTAACTATAATTTTGAATGGCATTAAAAGAATAATTGAATGAGTGAAGCAACATCTTCGAGTTACTATGATTTTAAATTTTTCAACTAGCCAAAAAATCTGATAAAATGGCTGTTGGCTTACTTTGGTGCATATTAGCCTTCTAAACAGCGGGTATCGGGTTCGATTCCCGGTGGAAACACAAATTTTCGTCCCAAGGGAAATCTGCGTTTCTGGTTCTTGTGTAATGTGAATGTGGCACCTACAACACAAGTCATCGAACTTAGCCTGGGGCTGTGAATGTAAAAGCGATGATATTTATGTATTTGCCAGTGTTTGATCACAAGCATTTGACCGCAATCTCACCTGAAGTGACGAAAATTTGATGGTTAAGAACTGTCTGTCCGTAACTTCTAAATAAAATAAATGTAACTGTTTTCCTAAAACTTTCACTATCACAGCCCCACGCTATGCTCGATGACTTGTGTCGTCTTCAATTTCTCACATAATGTTCTGGCCTAAGAATAGCCAGCATACCAAGTAAGTTAGCCCTTCTTACTATTTTTACTTTTAGTTTTTTTTTTTATACCTGATAGGCAAGCATTTGACCACTATCTCACCTGATGGAAAGTGATGATGCGGCCGAAGATGTAGCATGCTTGCCTAAAAGGTACCTATTCACTCTTGACTTGAAGACTCCCAGATTGTACCGTTCGGGGAACAAAGACGAAGGCAATGAGTTCCACTCCTTTGCAGTACAGATGATTAACTTAGAAATTGATTGTTTACAATAAATCTCTTTTCAAAGTTAATGTATTGTTTCAGATATAATGAAATATTCTTCATAATAGACACATGCCAGGCCTCATCTATGTATGAGAAATTCTACTCTCCCAACATACTTGCAACTGCTAGCAGTCTGGTTGGAGAAGACTCTCTTTCGGTAAATATGTTGGCCTTTTATATCTATTTCTATCTATGTACGTCTACTATGCTACCTACGTATTTATAAATGCTTGTACATGAAAAAATACATAGAATTATTTAGTGAAATTACTTAACATATTCTTATATTTTGATTTAACATATTCTTATATTTTGATGAATATTTGAATATCTGTATATTAATAGTTCTATTCTCTATTTATTACTTACTTCTTAGGCGTACACCTCAGCCAGATGGTTCTTTATAAAAAAAATATATCCATGCTAAGTTTGTCTGGAAGAGATTGCTTCATGCGATAAGACCGCCTATTGTGAAACCTCTTTAAGGTTTATTTATTTAGTTAGTTTTTAAGATTTTTGTATTGGTTTTTCAATAAAGAGTATTTGTATTGTAATATCTCAGGGAGATGAATGCAGTGCTTTGCTGAGCAGGGTTTTGGCCTAAGTTCAAAAGTCTGGGTGGCACTAAGCGGCATACATGACGCTTACCATCAGGCGAGCTACTTGCTCGTTTCGATCCACAATTACCATTATAAAATTTTTTAAAGTTTACCACCTTTGAGTAGGAAATATGTAATTAAAAGCCAAACTGTGTTCCGGCACCTATCAAATTCCATTCTAAGCCTGATGTTTTTTTTTTAATCAAACAGACGCTTTCACACACTAAGTTTGTCAACTTGTGTCGTGGGTGCCAGAAACATTCACATCACAGCACAATCACATCATATTTTACTGCTCCAAGCGAATCGCTACTCGCTACTGCTGTAGCACATATGCACTCCATCTACGCACCGTAGTAGCAACGGCATAAGCTCTGTAATGGCCTGTCATAACAATCGTCTCAGACCGAAGCTCAGCCTGCTCTTCGTAATATGTTACTATACTCACATGCCGTTATTATATTTTCCAGCATCACGTAGACTCGGCCATTGGTGTATACATAATAGACAGATACACTTATTATGTGCTGGAGTTTTTGGAGAATGTACATCCTAACAGCAAGAAGACGATGTCAGAATTTGTAAGTAATTAAACATAAGCAAAGCTAAAAAAAACCGACTTCACCGCTTTATTTTTTGAGGATTCCGAACCCTTGATCAAGTTTAATAAATTAAATACACATTATTGAACATAAACATAAACATGAACGCTTTCACGCTCACAGCCCCACACTAGGTTCGATGACTTGTGTCGTGGGTGTTGGAAACATTCATATCACACACACAATCACAACCAGAACCAGAAACACAAATTTTCCTTGGGGAGAATACTTGTGTTCCCGTCGGGAATCGAAGCCGATACCCCTGCTTAGAAGGCGAACGCTCAGCCAATTAAGCGAACGGGCAATTAAAAACTACTGCTCAGATCTTGATCAAATTTAAATGGGTCCAAATGGGAAGTTCCAGCTTTCAAACAAAATCGGTTCACACAGAAAGAAGTTATGAGGTAACATACATACAAAAAAAAACATACAGTCGAATTGAGAGCTTCCTATTTTTTGAAGTCGGTTAAATACTCTATTTTTTACCCCCGACGCAAAAAGAGGGGTGTTGTGTCTGTCTGTGGCATCGGAGCTCCCAAAAGGACCGATTTTGTTTTTTTTTTAAAGGTGAATTGATTAAGAGTTTTCTTAGCTAGGTTTGGTAAAAATCGGTGCAGCCGTTTTCCAGATAGTGTAGGATATTTTCAAAATTTAGATTTGCTTCTTGTCAAGCACAATACAAGTCTTTGAACTTAGTGTGAGTGAGAAAACGTTTATAATTGAGAATAACTCAAAAACTGGTCAGATCTTGATCAAATTTAAATGGGACCACATGGGGAGGAACTTAGTTTATATATATTACCAGCCGTGCCCCGCGGCTTCGCCCGCTATTATCAAGTTAAAAAGTAGCCTATGTGTTAATCCTAGGTATAATCTATGTACATTCCAAATTTCATCCAAATCCGTTCAGCCGTTAAAGCGTGAAGAGGGAACAAACATACTTACACACTTACACACAAACTTTCGGATTTATAATATTTGTAGGATAGTTAATACATTTAATTTAATTCCAGCTGGCTGTATGTCCAAAGAGCGCTTGCCTCTCGACAGTAGGCGTCCGTCGCGACTTGTTCAAGCGCGATCCGGCCAAAGTGGCCATCACTGACTTCTTCGGGTCAGTACGACCTGTCATACTCACTACCAACCCCCTCAATATACTCGACGCGCCCAAGAGAAAGAACAAACAAGAGTAAGTACAATACAATAAATCATCATCATAAGATATTTACAAAGCCTAGTACAATTTTTTATGTATGTATGTGTTTTGTACACTATATCTTATATTATATTTATGTATGACTCGCTGACCTTCCCGGCGTCTATGACACTCACAAATAACGTGGCTTTCTATCGATAAAAGAATTTTCATAATCGGTTCAGTAGATCCAAAGATAACCCCGTAAAACCTAACAAACTCACTATCTTTTTATAATAGAACTAGCCGTGCCCCGCGGCTTCACTCGCGTTAATTAAGCTAAAAAAAGTAGCCATGTGTTATTTCGAAACCATAACTATCTACATTCTAAATTTCATCAAAATCGGTTTATTCGTTGCGAAGATACGTGGTAACGTGGTAACATACTTTCACACACACACATACAAACTTTCGCATTTATAATATTAGTATGATATGATATTAATCCTATAGTATAGATAATATATATTTCTATTTTATATATTTGCAGTATGTTATGCTATGTATATTATTTGACTGTAATTTTGTAAATCTGGCAGTAGAGTCATTAACTTTCATGAATGCCTCATTTGGGGCCCATGTGCAAAAACGACTTGAATATATATATGTAGGTATATTTAAGTCATAAATAAATATAGATGTTCATAGTCCTTTTACTACACTACCACGAATTTTCCTACACCTCGGATGACTGGCAGAAAATGCTGTATTAACATAAGTCCTCAGTGTACAGCTAAAATGTGCAAAAGAATAAATAAATGAGATATAAATAATTTTATTGGTTTAGATATTGTTATTGTTCCAAAATTATTTCAATTAACCTTGCGAACAAATAAAACACATACGAGTGGGAAGTTAATTGAATTAAGAGTTACTTTTCGGAAATCCATTACCAAAAGTATATTTATTATATTTAGTTAGTTAAATAAACACTATGCGGTCAGCAGGGTCCTACGAGTCCGATCATATCCGGTTCGAAGGACCACCAAATTTGTAGGGGTCCTACGAGTCCGATCATACCCGGCTCGAAGGACCACCAAATATGTCGGAACCCTCTTTTATTGTCTTGAAATAAAATTTGTTTCAGGAACAAAACCAAAGCAACAGAGAAGAGGGAATATCTACCGCAGTTCCCGATGCATCTAGTCCAAACCACGTGAAATTAATATATATTGTATGTAGTATTATTTGAGGTAATAAAACAAATTACGTTTTTTATATGAATCTTCGTTTTTTTTATATATTTGTTGTATAGCTCGGTCGTATGAATGCGCTTCCCGATCGAGTGGTCGTGGCATCGAATCCTACGACGACGAACTTGGCTTTTGTTGATGGTGGGCCAATTTTTAATGCAGATAAAACAACAGACTATGTACCAATATACAGTCGTAGTTTACCACCCTTAAGTATCAAAACGGTCTTTTAATTCTAATTTGTATTCCGACGGTAATCTAGCTGGATGTCAGGTAGAGAATGCTTTTAGCATTAAGTCGTCCTTTTGTACACTATTATTGTGCAATAAAGTTATAAATACATCAATCTGAGGATAACTTTCCGGAGTCAGCCACTTCCTAGGTCTAATTTATTTACCACCCTCGACCACATCATTTACCAATAGTAAATGGAAAAACACTAGCCTATCAGAGTAAAGCAGGTACTTACAAAAATAGTATGCACTTAATAAACATTAAATTTATTAAGTGCATACTAATCATAATTAGTAGGTGAGACTATGATATCTATATGACAATGTTATATCACTATCGCTTACCATCAGGTAAGATAATGATCAAACGTTTGCGTTTAATCATCATCATCATCTCAGCCACAAGAAGTCCAATGCTGAAAATAGGCCTCAAAGATCTGCAATAAGAACGGTTGTTAGCGGCCTGCATCCAGCGTTTTCCTGCGACCTTCATTATGTCGTTTACGTTTGTCTACTGAATAAAAATAAAGAGAAGCTATTAATAAAACGACTTATCTATAAAAAATCAATTTATTCCTCTATAAGTACTAGAATCATTTAAACATTACACAACCGGCACTCGTCGATGCAGCTATCCCAATCTCACGTAATGATATGAGATCGAGAACTAGTTCTAAGCTATAGCACCATTACATTTACTTCCATAGGCCATATACTTTTGGTCTAACGATAGCACATCTGCGTCTAACACACCATTGTATGACTAAAAGGAGTAAAGTAGTCGCACAACCGTACCGCGACACCACTAACTTAGATGTTCGGTGTCGGTTGGGGTCGAGATACGTTGATTTACAATATTTGTTTCTATTTCTATGTCTTTTACGTGTAGTTTAGTAGTACTATCTTTATTACGAGATGGTATATGCACTTTTGACGTCACCTACTTTTACAGTTGTACAGCGTCCGGTAACGAAATGGACGATGAACCTTGGATGACCAGAAGGAACGCACGCATATACACTATGCGTTAGATTTAAATAAAAGTATTTTTTTTTGTTATGCTTTATATGTATAAAATTACACATAAAATTATCTTATTTTTTTTAAATTAGGCATTTGACTTAATTAAAAGTCTTAAAAACACATGGAAAAATCAAAATAGCAAAACGCACGCTATTGGCTTTTTGGTTCGTGACGTCAGTAACCGTGTTTTTAATGTGAATGACCTGTCAACTTCACGGCAGCCATTGTGACTGACGTCACAGAAATCGTAGAAACGGCTGCGTTTAAAATTGGCCGAATCTGATAGTATTATCAATTATTTATTTTGTTATGAAATGTGATGTCTATTAATGTTTTTTGCATAATTGAAATTATGCATATTCCGGAACTATAGCTCAAATCATATGTCAAACACTGTATTATTATTTGCATACAATAATGATAGACGCAGATGTATCTTCGGCTTTCTTTCCATTTATTCTACGAAACATTTATCAGTGAGGAAGTTAGTGCTTGTTTCTATTAATAAATAGCATTTATTATAGTTTAGGTACATAATCTTTACACTGGTAGTCTATGACTAATAGCTATCCGGTTTAACAATATCTTGCATTGATTGATAATAATTCACCATAAACAATAAAAAAAAGGTAATATTTCCTTATTTGTAGTTAACAAATTATAACATAGGAGATAGTAAGTGTAGGACTATCTACTCCCTATTAGGCATGTTGACTGATTTTTTAGGAACAGATAAACGAAATTAAAATCCGTTCAAAAGTAACCAAGTTATACGTATTTTTATTGACAGAGAGCGGCTTATAACGTTATGGACCCGTTATACAAACTGCACTAACTCTTGCTTTGCGGAAAAGGGAGAGAGCATCCATCCCCTGAGATAGAGAATACTTCATTCGCCAATTTTTAATAATTTGTTCGTAAGCTTTGTTTATTATTAATAATCTAACATCAGTCAACATCCCTATATAACATGATTATTATTATACAAGTACATGTAAGTACCGTCAACTACTCAACTACATTGCCCCTTTAAAAGGCTCTGCATTGAATACTTCCTCACTGTGTAATAATTGTACTAATAGAACTCGACTATGAGTAGGACTTCCTAACGCCTAATTTCACTATAGTCAAATAAATTGCCAGATACCGCGCAGAATTTACCTATATAACATGTAGAATTTGCGAAAAATGAAGCCTTTTTTACAATCCGCATATCTCGAACAAAATCAACGTTTGGGCACTGCTGCTTTATATCGACTTTGACTTAATTCTTGTACATTATCTGATAATGACATTACCTGCGAACTATCTATAATATAGATAAAATGCTCGGAACCTGGAAGTGAAGCCGAAAAAGTGATTCCAACCCTATAATAGCAGATTTCTTTTGCCGTAAAATTTAGGTTTTAGCTTACCATTCGTCACTTTCAGACTAGATAAATACAAAATATGTAAGAGTAACGAGTTGTAAGCAAAATCATTCGTAATTTAGCTAATGATGGATCACAGAGGGACACTATTTGCTAAAGGTGTACTTCAAAGTGCTATTCTCAGTACTTAAATATAGCTTTTATGACGGTATACTAACTATATTATACTCAGGTAGACCGTTAACTTATTTCATCACTTTGCTAGAAAGCTTTATACCCCGTGACTACATTGCACTACCAGGTGTGCTATATAAATTATCTATATTGTGACACTACCGATATAGTCATGGAAAAATTGCTTTTCCCGTTGTACTACTCTAATGAAAGTTGTGCCAAAACAAATTGGATCCCCGGTACGAGTAGCACTACCAAGAAATAATTAAGTAATTCATTTTAAATACGTTAGATCGATAACAATGTTTAACAGACTCTTTCACATTTATGCTTGCCTAGTACTTTTTTGTATACGGGCTTAAATTTATTAATGTAATTTCTAATACCTTTTTCACGTTTATGCATGCCTGTTACTTTTTATAATTAAGAGTAACTCAAAGTAATTCAATTAAGTAATTTCAGAGTCCACGGGTATTCATGGGTCCCAAAGAGGCACTCATGAAAAGGAATCACTCTAACTGCCAGATTCGGTAATATACAGCCATCTCGAAAAGATTTATAGCATACTAGTAGCGCCCCGCGTAAGTCCCGGAGCCGCCGGAATTCCGGGATAAAAAGTAGCTTAGTCCTCTCCCAAGCTCTAGTCTATATCTTTACCAAATTTTATCGAAATCAGTTGAGTGGTTTAGGCATGAAAAACAAAGTAGGGATTATTGGAAATAGTAGTGTCATGACAGAGAGAAATTTCTATAGCACTATCGGTAGTACCAAGCAGAATCACAGGAGATTTGTGAAACGAATAGATTTCGTACAATGGCATCATTTTGTTCTGAAGATATACTTACATAATTTTAGGAAATAGATAATTATCTTACATTAACAAACTAGTTTTAACCGTCTTTTGCGCCTGGGCTACCGGGGACGTTGAAACTCCCCCAGCTCGTCCCCCATGATTTATGCCAACGAAACGCCCCCGTTAAATGTCGATGCCCACGGCTACCGGGGACGTGAGTACATTTTTCCCCATAATCCCTGGTACCGGGGTGGGCCACTGGGGCCGATGGGATTAAGTGAGTTAATACTCACTCAAACATTGGGCTCATATATCATATAGGTACTACAATTTTTGTTTTTGTTTAAAGCATTATAGATATAAGTTTAGTATAAAGTGTACCTATTATTTTCACTAGGTATTGGTTTTTTTCACTTTGATTATTTGCTACATAGGTACAACACGTACGTTTTAGAAATGATGAAACAATAACTTAAGTATTTTAAGAGTAGGTAACAGCATACTATTGGTATTAAACTAATTGTATAACATAGGTACTTGCTTATAACCAAATGACTTACCTATACAAAGCAACATTAAAAAATACAACTGCGATGCGACCAACATAAAACATATAAAAAATCATAAAAACATTTATTGTCTGACATAATATGGTGTACATAATAAATTAAACCATAGGCTCCTGAACTATCACCTATCACCGTATTTCACGTACCAATGGCTTCTCTCACTAATATTATTGCGGATTATGTCGTACGTTATGGTAATACAACGACTGTAACTTATTTTAACTTTCTTAATCTTTTGGCATACCTAAAAAAAAAAGTTGAAAAAAAGGCCAAAAGTTTTATATTTAAAGATGACGAAGTAACTTACATAAATGTTATTTATCAGTAGCAAAAAATACGAGATTCATATCTATTCGAGGATTGTCGTGGCTTTCTGACAGCGTTGCATACTTTTTGGTAATCATATCGGAAGCTAACTTAATACAAATGGTTAAATCAAAATTTTGAAAATACTGACGCCCTTTCAGGAAAACGGCTGTACCGATTTTCACCAAACATACAAATAAATCCAGCAGTTTGGGAGCGTCGATGTCACAGACAGACGCATAGATACACAGATACACCCCTAAAACTTAAAACACCTCTCTTTTTGCGTCGGGGGTAAAAAAAAAAATAGGTATTTATCTGAGAATATGATATCTAAACCCGGTTTCAACGTGTTGTGCTAGTCGCATCGCGTAGCCAAGTTAGACTTGTATCTTCGTTGTATCGTGTAAAGGATTCGCCAAATAAGACGCATTTAGTTCGGACAATATGGCGTATGGCGACGCGACTGTAAGCACCGCTGTCCCCCTAGCCAAAAACCAAAACACTTCGTCTCTATTCTATCAAATAAACGCTTGCTAAATGTAAAAAATCTTAAAACCTGTATACATAAGGCTTAAAATATCTTGACGTTATTTAGCGCTCACCGAGATTGCAAAGTTACAGACAATTTGAAACCTTTGTACACAAGTTTTAAAGTCTGTTACATTTGGTTTCTTTTGTTTTGGTTTTTGGCTAGGGGGCTGTACGTGAACCGCATACACGCACGTCCGATCCATTAGCTAGGTGCGTCTTGTGTGGCGAGGTCTTAAGAAGGACCTAATAATAAACACAGGCCGTGACGTGGCCGAATAATACAACTCTACTTTAAAACAGTGGTAACTAAAAACAACAGTAAATTCTCACATATAAAATGCTCATCTCTGATATCTATAATATACTATAATAAATAACAATATACAAAAATTCAATTATATACAAATTTAAATTAACAATGTACTTATTTCAGTTGGTGTTTTGGAACCAACGTTAAAATTTAATTTGTACTTAATTTCTACTAGGCATGTTTTCGCTATGTACATTTTTGTTGTTATACCAACCAACCAGGTATTTTTGTTTAAAGAGAGAGAGAGAGAAGGCCATATATGGCAGAACAAGACAGGCTATGAAAAGCTTCAGTCTCAAAATGTATGGGTTAATGCAAACAGTATCAAATACAAAATTAAAATCAAAGATTAAATTTCAAAATAAGAACTCATAACAACGATACCGTTGAGTCATAACAATTTAATTGTATGCATGACAGAGATAGCACTATAGCGGCTGATGACATCAGTTATCATCAGTTATCATTAACATCAGTTATTCGTAATTCGAAGCAATTGTTAAATTATCGCAGATGTTAGTACTAAATTGATCTTAATACCTTGTCAAGAGTTAATATAATAATATATTTTAGGTCTTCACGATACAACTTTGCCTAGTGTGAAGGCCATTGATATATCCTAAACCCCTTCGGCCGTCTACGAAACCGTAGTTTAGTAACTGGTTTCGGTGGAGGAATTATTCTTCTTTGTACGTAACTAGTTTCGATGGAAGAACTTTTCTTCTTTTTACGAAACTATGGCTACGTATTATGGTTAACTATAATCAGCGATTAGCAAAATTTTGTAATTATTGTGCATAACCGAATGGCTTAAACAAAATGTTGAACATTAACCAGTACCGCTGCAAAATAACCATCATTCATTTTCATACCCATATTTAGACATATATAATTTTGTCAAAAATTTGTTCTAGTCTTTGATTACTTCGACATTTCTGGAGCGCAAATTGAGTATATAATTTACTTGTAAAGAAATGTATGTTAGAAATTCTTTCGATAAAAAGAGGTTAATGAAACCTACTTGGTTCATATTGAAAAAAGACGTAACTGATATGTTTGTCAAAATTGAGCTGTATACATCAAAAATTTTTATATATTTTGACTTGTAGCTGATTAAAAGTTAAATTTTGTAGGTTGCGTTTCAATATTTTAAAATAAAAAATAATAATAGATGCGTCTATTTTTACTGATTACGATAATTTTATAACTCAATTTTGACAAAAAATGTAGTTACATCTTTTTCCATTATGACAACATACTCTGTTGTCATAATGAAAAAAGATCATATTTTAATAACGAACATACATAATGAGACTGAGCTTCCAAGTTATTAGTAGACAATGTTGTATTAGTTATTTCTACCTATTTAACATAAACGCTTTCACACTCACAGCCCGCACTATTAAAATTACAATGTTATAATATGAGAAATGTATACATATAGACAAGGAAATGTGTAAAATACCAGAAATCCCTTGGGAAATACATCATTCCAACTAATGAGAACAACGTCATTTACTGTGCGGCTATTGGAAAATCTGTTTTTTTTTATATATTATTTATCTTCTCTGTTGAGTCTAAGTTGTTAAGTATCGACTGGCGTTGGCGTGTTTATTACGAGGCACGGCGCGGCGATGCTGTTCTTTCGGGAAACTGTCGTTTAAACCACTATGAATTATAGATTGTATAGAATACATCATCTTAATTATTACGTAAAATATAGCATTCTCAAGAAAGTCGGAGAACTAAATGACCAGAATGAGGGTCTGAGAACTTTCTGGTATTTTACAAATAATCCAGTACAAAGTCGAAAATTTCCGTCATGAGTAAACATAGTTTTGATAATTAGTGAAACGCAAGCAAGGCTTAAAGCTTAATTATCGGAACTTTGATCAGATTTGATGTACTAAACACGCATTATTGACGATATCTCAAGAACTACTGATCAGATTTTGATGAAGTTTAAATGGGACCAATCGGAAAGCAAACTCCTTTAAGCAAAAAAAAAATTTCGAAGTCGGAGTTAATACACACAAAAAAATACAGTCGACTTGACTACCTCCTCCTTTTTTGTGAAGTAGGTAGAAAATCTAATGTGATGAATAGAATAGAATTTCCTTTATTGTAAACTGTGCAAATAAGATGGTATTACAAAAAATATAATATTATACAGGTAACAACAGTTTGCCCGTTTCGGGCGTACAATAGTGTGCTCTAGAATTTTAACATAAAAATCTAAATTGTATGCAACAGTTAGTCTTAGTTTACTTTGATGACATCATTATAATAATAAATCAGGTCATTGACATTTAAACACTAAAATATTCTTTTAAGTTATAGTGCGATTTCCGAACAAGCCATGACTTCAACTTCACTTTGAACTGAGTTCTGTTAATTCTAAAATTATAAATATAGATAATAAATTAATTATTAATTATGATATTAATAACATCGATGAAGTTTTTTCGGTAAACTCTAAGAGATAGTATTTACAAAATTAACAAATATCGTTTTTAACAATACTTATAGGGTATATTTTTCGTTTTTTTAACTAAGCCACTAATTAGGTATCTTTAACGCTCATTTAGTACATTTCAATACGTTTTTTTCATCATATATTTCTATAACAAAACAGCTGTGTATTATTGATTATATACATTCATAATATAGGGAATAATCTATATGTGTATATATAAATTAATAATGATGTATTATAAAATAAATTTACTGCCATTTCGTTGTATTTCATGTTTTATGTATGTTGGTATGTTATTTACCAGGCATCGATTAATGGTTCCAATGTTGGTGCTATGACCAGTTTTCTGCTGAGTTGGAACTATTTTGCGACGATAACTTTTACTCTCTTTTATTACTCGTGTTATTGTTGCTAATAAATATCTTTCTTTCTTTCTATAATAGGAACACTTCAATATCTAAGATAATTCTTCGCTTATTTTTAAGAGAACGGCTTAGTAGGGCTGGCGCTGCGCAACCATAGATTGTATGTGTTTAGATTTAATTATTAATATTTAGTTATTCCCTATACTATTACACAATCATACGAGCATGTGAAGTGCTAAAACTAATTTGTCCTTGTTTCTAAGATCCGAATTAGACTTTTTGTATTACAACCTCATCGGCTAACCTAAGATGGCGTTTAGCAAAAACGTAGACTAAAGCATGTTACATTTTCATCACATCATCACTTTCCATCAGGTGAGAGAGTGGTCAAATGCTTTCCTAACAAACATAAGCCATTTTATATAATTTTTTTGGGTGTAAATTACAGATAAGTTCACTTGTAAGTTACTGGTCGACTAACATAAGTTTACGTAAGTACATCGAAAATGTAGTTTTTTTTTTATTCGCGATTGGCTAACCTTTGACCATCCCTTCTTTCCCATCTTCTTCTTTCCCATACCATTTTTGGTAGTGAGCTGCGCTCTCGCGGTGTGCCAGCTTAGGTTGGTCGATATATCCAATTTAATTTTTTCTTCCGTGCCTTGCTAAACCACGCCGCAAAAAAGATACAAATTGACATCAAGGTTAGTCGACACTCGGCCGCTCCCGGGATCATAGCATAAAAAGCCAATCAATTATTTTTTACAACTTATTCAATTATTTGACGCGATACTACTTTTTTGTGTAGTAATTACATACACAGTAGTTTTAACAACCTACGAAACGAGCAAGATTTTTGTTAATCAATAAATCCAACAATTTTTCTTATACCTTTATAAGTGCAAGGAATATGCATCTTATGCAACAGCCAATTCACTATTATTATAGGTATTGACTTTTAATTTATGACTGGCACTTGAACTTGAACACTTAAGTCATAAACGCAAAATAAATGGCAACACTACAACTCTCACTAGAAACGAGAAATATCGATATTTACGATAACTAGAATTTTTTAATGCCTCCTAAAACAGAGAACGCGCGTGAAATGAGAATAATTAAGAATAAGTTAGATACGTTATCTTCTTCTACCACGTCGTGGTATGATTTAAGGCGTATTTTCTCTGTTAGGCCTTCTGCGGTCCCGTGGTGATGATGATGAAGCTCCCAACGTCCACAGATGTTCACCCGTGGCTGTCGGGCTTCACCTTCTCGTAGTATTCCTGTATCGTGTAGTTGAACAGTTGGAAATCGTTTCTGGAAAGACATATAAAAATTCTTTACAATCTATTATAGCGGACACGTTAATAGATGATAAATGAATTATTATTATTACATTGATTTTAACACGCAGATGAGAGATTATACAATTTATAAAATAGATCTGTAGAATAGTAGAAAACTGTCACGTAAATGTATCTTACATTATTTATATCATTATAATTTTAACTAGTTCTTAAATTGAACCGAATGCCTTTTCTGGCCAGCTATTTATCTTACAGAATGCTCAGTAACAGGTCCTAACTATGTGTGAACTGCCTGTTGGCTTTGTTGGGTGCGTGTTCGCCTTTGAAGCACCAGCTTTACCTATTACTAAGCATTCTGTTTTACAAATAGTCGGGGCAGAATTATTTACAAACTATAAAAAAAACTTGTGCTCCCACCGGGAATCGAACCCATCTCTATCGGGTTCAATTTCCGGCGGGAACACAAATTTTCTCCCGAAGGAAAATGTGTGTTTCTGCTTCTGGTTGTGATTGTGTATGTGATGTGAATGTTTCCAGCACCCACGACACAAGTCATCGAACTTATTGTGGGACTTTGAATGTGAAAGCGTTTATGTTATGTTTATTTGTGTACCTTATATACCAACTAAAGATTACCTACCGAGAATCATAACTAAGACTTGTTATATTAGTTATTCTGCTGGCTTGACGAGATATTATGTTGCAATGATCAAATTCAAGTGGTTTGTAGGTTTAAATGTGATATTGTAATCGGATACATTGGCGCCTTGTATGCAAAACATTGGTAAGCAAAGCTAATAACATAGTAGGTACCTAGGTTTGTAAAAAGATAATTAAACGCAAGCAAAGCTTAATACCGACTTCAGCGCTTTATCTTCGGAACTTTAATTACATTAGACGCATCATTGACGATATTTCAAGAACTACTTTTTAGATCTTGATCAAATTTAAATGGGACCAATTAGGAAGCAACATATTTCAAACAAAAAAAATAACTAAATCGGTTCACGTGGAACGAAGATATGAGGAAACACACATAAAACAAACAGTCGACTTGAGTAACTCCTTTTTTGTGAACTCGGTAGATAAAATAAGAATACAATTTATTGTATAACTATGTAGTAGGTATAAGATATTTTAAAATATCAACATTGTTCCAACAGTCTATTTCGTCGTTTTAAAAATACAATATACTTGGGGATATAATGTAGGTAAGTAAACAATAGGGACTCGTTTGACCCTTTTCCCTTACCCTTTTCAGTACATTTTTTTTTTATATTTTAATAGTACTTTATCTTCAACCACATCGTCACTTACCAGCAGAGTTAGTAGTAAAACGTATTCCTTTTTACAATTAAATAATACTTAATTGTATAACGTATTTGGCTCATCTAGCAATAGGGTTAATTTTGTAGTTTATATAGCCCATCTAGTAGTTGATTACTTGTATAGCTTATATAGCCCATATAGTGGGTGACTTACTTGTATAGCTTATATAGCCTATAGCCTATCTAGTAGTTGACTTACTTGTATAGCTTATATAGCCCATCTAGTGGTTAGCTTACTTGTATAGCTTATATAGCTCATCTAGGCTAACTTACTTTTATAGCTTATATAGCCCATCTAGGTTAACATAATTGTATAGCGTATATAGCCCATCTAGTGGTTAACTTAATTGTATTGCTTACTAGCCGTGCCCCGCGGCTATTATCAAATTAAAAAGTAGCCTATGTGTTAATCCTAGGTATAAGCTATGTACTTTCCAAATTTCATCCAAATCCGTTCAGCCGTTAAAGCGTGAAGAGGGAACCAACATACTTACACACAAACTTTCGGATTTATTACATTAGTGGGATATAGCCCATCTAGTAGTTGACTTACTTGTATAGCTTATATAGCCCATCTAGGTTAACTTACTTGTATAACTTATTGAGTCCATTTAGTGGTTAACTTGTACAGCCCATCTAGGTTAACTTACTTGTATAGCTTATATAGCCCATCTAGCTGCTCCTTGGTCAGTCGCGAGTACAAATGGTTGATGTTGTTTAGAGTGTTTGTTCCCTTGCCGGTGTTCCGCCATTCTGGTTTTACCACGTCCTGGAGCCGGGCTAGCTGGATTAGGTACCGCTGGTCCTCCTGGAATGCACATTTGGATAAATAGATTAATTACATTAAAAAGATTTAATTCAATAAACCACAATATATTTTTCTAGCCAGTATGGGTTAATTCTGAACTAGTCTGAACTAAGCTATAAACACTGAACTATGGGCTCAATTTTACAATTCTTTAAGAATTAAAGATAGACCTCGTTACAAAATAGTCTAAAAACAGCAGCTGTATTTAGATTTAGGAAATTTAACCAACTTTCCGAGCCCCGCGGCTTCACTCGCGTTGATCAAGTTAAAAAGTGTACTTATGTGTTAATCCTAGGTATAAACTAGGTATAAAAAATTCAGCTGTTACAGCGTGAAGAGGGAATAAACATACTTACAAACTTTCGGATTTATAATATTAGTATAATAGTAAGATTAGCCCGTAGATATAGTATAAAAAACTGCAACGTTGCTAATCCTCTATAACTATTGATATAAGACGTGAGTTGGTAGGTAAGGGGGCATCCATTTATTACGTGACGTGATTTTGGCGATTTTTCGACCCCCTCTCTCCCCTTGGTGGGATGTCGTGAGATGTTGCTCGACCCCCTTCCCCTAAACTCACGTGATTTTTCGAAATGCGTATATTTAAAGTCAATAAGTTAATATGTGCTTGATTGCGTTGAATTTATTTAACACACATTTTGTTCAATTCTTTTTTTAATAACCCCTACGTTACTATCTATATGATTTAGCTATATTTCTGTAGTTTTTTTTACTTCATTAAACCCAGTTTTCTCGCAATTTTACACTGATAGAATTAGTTATGAATGAATGAATTAATTAATGTTTATTTCTTCTTAACACGTTTTCTTAAATAACTCTTACACTAAAGATACAGAATAAAGTGTTTTTCCGAACTAAAAGTTATAGACCTATAGTCTATTTGCTTCAAACAATAATTAAATTCCTGCGTCCCAGTACAAGTAAGTTCGCATACAATGCGGTCAACTTGCTTGTAATTGGCAGATTATGATGATACCCTTATTATTCCCTCCCTGGGGTTGAAACGACATTGCAATTATGGTAAGCACATCGACGCACCCTTACTACGGACCTATATAATAGTTGGAAATGATTACGACAAACATTTTATGGTCATTAGGAGCGTACAAATATATGAAGGAGATAAAGTGCTGCCTGTTATTAAGGCTTGTGTTTAAACACCGCCCAAAAAAGTACCTATTTTACTACCAAAAAAAAAATATACGGTTACCAAAATGGATAAATGGTCACCAAATTACGTTTCCTAAAATATTATGAAATAAATCAATTTTTTCGTATAATAAATATTTTTGTATTAATTATAAATACAAATACAACCTTAACCTACTGTTATCCGATTCGTTTCTGTCAAAGGAAATTTTATTTTATGAAACGTAATTTGGTGACTATTTATCCATTTTAGTAACCGTTTAGAATTTTCGGTGGCTGTCTAAATTATACCCTGTTATTAATAGGAGAGTCGCTTGAAAGCGCACACTTATCATCTCGGCTTCAATTAGCACCGCCTTGCCTGTGCCTTTTTTTTACATCTTCGGCCGCATCATCACTTTCTATCACGTGAGATTGTGGTCAAATGCTTGCCTATCGGGCATAAAAGAAACACTTGCACACTCACAACTCTACACTTAGTTCAATGACTTGTGTCGTGGGTGCCGGAAAAAATCACATCGCACACACAAAATCAGAACCAGAAACACAAATTTCCCTTGGGGAGAAAATTTGTGTTCCAGTCTGGAATCGAACCCGATTCTGCTTCAAAGGCGAACTCTTAAAGTAACAATTGATAGCATTAATGATCGACCCCGGATAGAATTGCGATATATAATAATTTTTAGGGAACCTGCTCTTAAATGGTGGATACGCAGGCGAGACGAATGCTGATCTGTTGCCGGGGTGAAACGTGTACATCAACCTTAGACAGTTTTAACAAGTAATACTTAAAAAGTTTTTTTAAAATCAAGTAAATACCAGTTTTACATAAAAAAGGACTAAGAAGATATAAAACTAGTCAAGACGAAGCAAACGAGCCTAATCTCTCTACGTTTGTTTTGTTTAGTTCAGAAGTTGCTATTATATGGCCATCTCCCGTACTCATCAACTGACCAGCTACATTGTCACCGAAGATACATATACACTCTATTTTTTTTGCTTCCACATTAATTATTATACGTACTGCTAAGGAATGGAATTCTTTGCCCGAGTCTGTGTTTCCCGTTAAGTACAATCTAGGAGTCTTTAAATCTCGAGTGAACAGGTATCTTCTAGGCAAGCATGCTCCATCTTCGACCACATCGTCACTTTCCATCAGGTGAGATAGTGGTCAAATGCTAGCCTATCGAGAATAAAAAAAACAAAAAAAACATAAATACACCAAATTTGAGTCCATTCAGACATCGGGCAGTGGGTCTAATTTAGCTTGCAAGATTTGACCATAGACCGATATATGGGACATATGAAACTAAATAAAAGCTTGTAAATAATTGTCATATACGATATAATTATTTCTTTTCCCTTGGGGTAAAAACTTATCTTTATTTCTTATTCAATGTGGTAATGTGGGGGCGGTAAGGTCGGCACTGACGTCCCGCTTGGAGTGTATTGTGCATTTACCCTGCCAGGAACTACCCCATCCACCCTAGCTCCTTACAATAACGGAGTGTGGTTTTGGAGTGCTGGCATAACTGATCTAGTGGTGAAGATTTAGTATATGATTTCTATGAGTCTTTCGGCTTTGCTGAATGTTGCTCTAGCATTACAGTTTTTTTTTTTTTTTTTTTTTTCTAATAATTATGTACCAATTACGTTTGGAACACCATTGGAATTACGATCTAGCCTTAAGACTAATAGGTAATTTGATTTTGACCTAAACTGCTAAGTAGAGTAGTATATTAAGAATGTGTCCAATAACACTTTTCTTACTGTCTCTATTATCGGGAAGACACTTTGTTCTTGTGTTCTTTGTTAATAGCACTCACTATATTACACTGTCACATCACTACACTAGCTCAAAAGGTTTAGTTCTTTTGAGTCTTCTCACTAAGTCTGTGTTGTCGAGGAGCTGGATTGCCTCAACATTCTCATGGTGATGAAGTCTTTGTTCATGAGCTTCGGCGAGTCTTTTTTATAACACTAGCGACGAGTTCCACTTTTAGGTCCCCATGAAGATCGTCATTTCTAATGTACCATGGTGCATTAACAATGCTCCTCAGTACTTTGTTTTGGAATCTTTGTATCATCTGGATGTTGTTATGTTTTTATGTATGATGTAGCATTACAGTGGTAGCAATAATTTCTTCAGTATATTTTCTACGGTTTCGTTTTTATTTCATACAAACACCATTTCCTGTAGGCGTACCACACCTATTCCACGAATAACAAGGAATACGTGTGACGAAAAACCCATTCATAATTCCGGATGTCATGCCAACAAATACAAATTGCAATCCATCACTACCTATAACTGGCCACAATGGTGTCGACCGCGGCTCTGCATTTTCCAGTCAATGTTAATGTATACGAGAAAACAGTATCACGGCTCGCTACTACAGAGATTTGCTTTTTTTAGTCAGAAAATTTGATGAAAGACTAAGTATATCATTTAATTTTTTAATGTTTTTCGTTAAAAATAACGGCAAAATGAGGAGATTTCACGATTTTCACTGGATTTTAGATTTATTTAAAAGTGTTCAGAACAAGTTACTCAAATAGCGAAAACGATAAACATTTTAAAAATAGAACTCAAGAGAAGCGAGCGAAAAGTTTAGGTTTTCCTCAGAAAAGGTTCATAATGTTGAAAATAATTAAAATAATACTCCTACAGTTTATTAAAACACTGCCTTATTTGAAACATTAATAAGCAGTGTTTTGACTTCCGTGTTGCGACTGTCTGCGTAGGTAAACTAAAACGACGACAGTGAGCGCCACAGTCGTCGTCAGAAAAGTATTGAACAGAGGAGCTCTCAGAGCTTGACAGTTTTTTGAAAGGGAAAGGTCCCGCCAAAATCCTCTATCCTATTATAGGCAGAACGTGGCTTGGAAGCTGTTAAAGAAAGTATTGTAAAATGGTCTATTGTTTTGTATGGTTTATTATTGAAATTATAATCACTGTTTTATTAATTCCAGTTAGTAGTTGAAGTAGAAAACGTTGGCATCAATCATGATAAGTTTTCGCATAAACAATTCGGGAAGCCATCCTTCCTCGAGGTGTGACGAAGCGAAGAAAACGAAGGAAGAAATTTTAGTATCCAGAATAATTGAATTGTTTAGCGATTTCAATCAAAATTAAATAAGCGACGAAATACAAAATTAATTTAAAAAAAATACTTCTGACGAAATTAACCAAACAGTTAAGATCACTATCGATCAATCATCTTTCAAACAAAAATTAAACCAAAATAAGTCTAGTCATTTGGGAGGTACGATGCTACAGACAGACACAATGATACACATTACAAACCCCTCTTTTTCGTGGGGGATTATAAAGGATATATAAGGAAAAAAAACACAAGTGAGGTGAGTACACATTTTTAGTTTTCTGTCATAAGAGATTCATAATTAAATATATTATTATAATGTTTAAATCTTTTACGTTTTCTTGTCTACACCATTGCATGGTTCTTATATGGGAATAACTTACAAGAAAAACGAACAAAGCTTTAAAAAAACCTACCTCACCGCTTTATATTCGGAACCCTTGATCAGATTAAATGAATTAAATACACATTATTGAGGATAACTCAAAAACTACTGGTCAGATGTTGATCAAATTTAAATGAAAAATGGGAGGTACCAGCTTAAAAAAAAAATCGGTTCACCCATAAAGAAGTTATGAGGTAACATACATACAAAAAAACATACATTCGAATTGAGAACCTCCTCCTAAAAAGAGTTGCGGTTAAAAAGAGCATTGATTCTTTCCTGCGGCGACGCAAAAAATGTATTTTGATTGAAGCTTAACCTCTGCCGCATACCGTAGAAAGCTTTGGTTTCCTTTAACGGTAGCGGTGGCCGACCACAACGCCATTGTGTGAAACTCACTGTTACTGTTGTGAACTAAACTCTGACAATGGGAATAACTTGATGGTTCTATGTTTAATGAAACAAAGCTTGTGCTATAAAACAATACTTTAACGAGTCATGCCAGTATCCAATTATCTATAATTAGTGTTTTAAAGGGACAGATATACCTCAATGCGAGCACCTTTGTTAACCACAGCCAATTTTCCCCCTTACACTTATGTACATAAAGGCGCATATTGCGTTACATTAATTTCGTGGAAATGCACCACAAAAAAAACAAGTAGAAATCATTCGTCTCGTAAATATACGTGTGCTATAACTTTCCCAGGGTTCTGATATAACATGACGCAACAAAATGTTTTCAAAAAGAAAAATTGATATGATTTTCACGTGACTTTATATTTTTTTCTTGAATTTCTAAATGTTATGAATATTCTGAGAAGAAGCAGTCAGTTTTTTTTAAACGCATATCGAAGGACATTTGGATTTTGAAGACGAATATACCTTAACTGTCGAAATCCATCTAGCCGTTTGAAATATGGCATAAATCGAAATTTACGAGGCTATAAAGAAATTATTATACATCAAGATACGCGCGAAAAACATAACCCTTTCTTGACAGTCAGGTAAAAATATGTAAATTCTCTATTAAGAGCATAATAATATAGGAAGGAAATATATAACTTATTACTTAGTTACCTATAAGCTCGATGACTTGTATAATATAATGTATATAATTTTAGTTTAGTTTTAGGAAATGTAGGCAATTGGCCCGTACTTAGAAATATTGAACTTATTAAAATACTTACATCTAGAGTCTCGAACTTCAGCACAACGTCGAAGTTGAACCTGCAAGGTGTACAGAAGTCCGAGTAAGGGGTCCAGTGCATATCCAAGCTACGCTTAGCCCTGGATTCGTTCAGGACGTAAGACACGAACTCTTCGAACACTGGGTACCGCTCCGTAGGTTTGGGCGCTTTCTATAATAAAAAAACATTTAAATGTAAAATGTATCCCATTCTATAAATACCGTAAATATACGCACAGCATACACTTATAGCCCACACTAAGTTCGATGACATTCACAACTCACCAGAACCAGAAACACAAATTTCCCTTTAGAGAGAAAGCTGGTGTTCCCACCGGGAATCGAACCCGATAATATAACCTGCTTATAGCTGATATCCTGCTTAGAAGGCGGACGCGCACCCATCTAAACTAATGTGCAATTCAAAATTATTTCTAATATGTCGTAAATAAACGATTTGACACAGCCGCGCAAAATTTAAAAACACCTGACCTCCTAAGACAACCTCACCTGCCCAACAAATAAAGCACAAGGAGATTTCTGACAAGAGGCCGGCATATATAACAAACAATGATCCACAGATGATTTTCTGCTGTACTGAACGACTCAATGGGAGGAGGACAAATAGATGATAAGGTTCGCAGGTTATTGCCTAGTAGGTGCTGGTTAAAGTATATGTATCAATATCACATGCTTATTCTTAAATAATTTGAAAGCCTTTAGTTATTACAATCTACTGATACACAAACATTTAAATATTCCACGTACCTTCCTATATTTTTTTATAATCACCTGCCCGAGCCTATCATGGACAGACTTAGGCCACGGGTGCACAATTTTGTCGTTGTACGCAGAAGCCAGCCTCTCTAGAGGATGTCTTACAATAAGGAATGATATGGAGTCCCCCTGAGCTTTCCTGATCATCTCCACAGTGGGTCTGGCGTATTTCTTCCTCGCTAGCATTAGAGGAACTTCTTTAGTCTTGTTGAGGAATGCAGCTGTGTAGTTCGCCATGAGGTTAAAGTTGTACATCCAAGATGTTGAGGCGGCTTTGAAGATATTGCACCTGCAGGGAAGAAAATATAATGATTTACAACCTTACAGTAGTAGGACTCTTTTCAGGATCTGCCTCGGGAAGTACCACACTATTGCCAGTCATTTAACTGACAAGCAGTAGCGTGCAAGAACCACTGTATCTTGGATTGAATGGAAATTCTTCGGTGAAGTTAGAGACCATATTTAATTTGTGTTTAATAGGTCAGGATAACGAGCGGAGTCTATTGCCACGGAAGATTTGGAACTGTTGAAGTTTAAAATCATTGGTGGCACTGAAAAGTATATGGCCAGCGATTTCCTCGATCCTTCAAGTTACATAAAATTCTAGGTTTGAGAGCAACGACGTTTTACCCTAAGGTAGAAGTGGACGCAGAAGAACGAACTCAAAGGCGTAATATGGACATAAGAACGAAAAAAATCTAACAATCAGGTGTTAAGCAAAAGAAAGTAGATAGAAGACGATAAGTTTCTCACCATATCACATGGTACTGCCTGTTAATCAGGTACTCCCAAGCATTTGCCTTGTGACTGGTGCTGCCCAAGCCAAGTCTGGAGCACTCGGACCTCAAGTACTCTCTCCGCGCATTCATCCTAGCATTGACCCTCATGAATGTTGCCCTCGTGATCAGGCTTTCGTCGTGAGTGCCGTTGTCGAAGATAAACTGTAACAAAGGGTTTAGTTAGGATTCATGTTGGTATGAGGACATCCTGGCGTGATGACGCAGACCCTAGGTCCAAGAGGTTCGTACGCTGAGTTGATCTAATACTTACATACTTATATACATATATGTATTCTTTTTTCTGTAAACTGGATTTATTTGGCACTAGCAACCCGTCCCGGCTTTGCACGGGTAAATAAGAAGAAAATGTAAAATGTAATTTGGTTTTTTTTAAGTCTATATGAACAACAGTATATTATTATACTCGTCGTAAGTACGCAATTTTTGAAGGTATTGTTTTTTCCAACTTATATATAAACTTAACGTAGCTTTTGAACTCATGTGAAAAATTATCTAACTGATTCACAATCATGGAAACCGCATCAAAATCCGTTGCGAGGAGGAGTTAGCGGTTAAACAGACAGACACGCAGAAAGCGGCTTTTTTATACTAAGTAGAGACAGAGAATGAGAGTCAAATAGTCTGAACTATTGGGTACTTCCAAACGGATCATAGTATCAGATTTTCACATTAACCGAACTGTTTCTAGGTATGTGTTATTTGTGGGTAGGTAAAAGAATCAGGAAAAAAGGTGACCTCTTCAAGTCCAGTTTTTTTACATTTATAAGTTTAATTGTAAGTGCCTCAACACGGAACAGATTGGTTGCCACAACACAGGGCATCTTAGTGTGGGAACTAGAGAACTTGTTAGTTCAACAGTATATTTATGTACCTATATAAATAAGTAATAATAATTATGTATACACGTTGTGATAAGAGCCCATATTGGAGCACTACACTATTAGCATAGTAGAAATATATTTCTACTATGCTATTAGGCTCTAACTACACTTGTTTTCTCCTTGGCAGTCGGAAGTGGAATGAGAGATACGTTTGGCGTAACAACATGAATTTATTAAAATGTTCCTACTTATATAGGCGAGGCTACTTGTTACTTTGAATAAATATAATTTAATTTAAATAAAATGAATTAAAAATATACTTTCTAATTGTTTTTATGATTTTAATAAATAATTTACTTAAATAAATACATTTTTAATTATAAATGTATTTGATTGACACTTAGATATTTAAACACAACTAATATCTGTAATAAGCAAAATGTAGGCGCGAGATCTCAGGTCGGCGCGAACTACTAGTATAAGTAGGGATATGTTTTAATGTAAAGTTTCTCGCCTAAGCAGATCTCATCCACTTTAATTATGAAAACATTCCAGAACCTACGTTAATTCAGTAAGTATTTTCAAACCCAGAACAGCCCACTCGCGGCACGTTTGCGATAATTTCAGCTGGTATTCATTATTTTAATCATTTTAACCCATTAATTACCTCGGTTATGGCAGTCAGGGGTTATTTAATTAGTTAAAATATCATTAATGTCGTACCCATGCTGATAACGATATAATGAATTAATTTAGGACCCAAATTGGATGTTTTTAAATGGAAAAGTGATTAGTAGAGACTTTAAATATAGGTACAAGCACTGGTCGTTTTTAGAGTTCAGAATGTTTAATTAGTCTGCTGTTTCAACTACATATAATAATATATAAGTATAGATATAATTATGAGGAGTAGTGTATGTGTATTAAATATACCTATTTGTACCAACCATTGTATATATATTTTTTTATTTATTAACAAAATAATATTTGATAGATTGTAACCAGCCACCAACCTACCCTTTTTTTCTTTTTTCATCCAAATTGGGCATAAAAAAAAAAACTAGGTAACGCAGCCAGTTGTTATAAAGAGATTTCTATTGTACATAGAGTTTTTTTTTATTCTGATCTGATTATTCGGTAGTATAATTAAAAATAGCTTTAAGTATTAAAAAAAATACTTCCTTGTTAAATTTTTTTTAAATCTCTTTACATATTCGAAATCGGTCACGTGGAAATAAGTTATGAGGTAACTAATACAGATAAAAAAATACAGTCGACTTGAGTACCTCCTTTTTTTTGAAGTCGGTAAATAGTCTTCTAGATTTATTTCCAGCTCAAGCTGACAGCACAACGGGAGCGTGAAGCATCGCTCCGTTCGATTGGATGAATAAAGCTTTCAATACAATCGATAGTGATGGGAATCGGTTTATCGATACATAGACTATTCAATCTCGGAACTTTATTTTAAGCTTTTACTAAAACTGATCGATAACGTACTGAAATTTCGACTGGTATGTAGATAGTTTATATATACTCTCGAAATTGGAATAGATCTCAATGTACACATACAACACAAAAATATAGGTAATAAAATTAAAAATGTTATAAAATGAAAAAATTGGTAATAAAAACATGATAGTACAAATAACGAGCATGATGGAACGCTATTCACTGGTAGTGGGCTTGAGCTCTTGAGTTACCTATAAGCTCGATGCCTTGTAGGTAACTTAGGTCTTTGCTGCTTAGATGTCTATAGTTTTAGGAAATATAATTATAGGCAATAAGCCTGTAGATAGTTAATATAAGAAGTAAAAATAGAAGTGATAAAAAAATAAATAACAAAAAAATTACAAAAACATTATTTATATCTAAGTACGATGGGCGGAACTATCGCTAAGGGCTATCTCTTTCTTTCTTTTTTTTCTTTTACGCATTTACACTCACAGTCCCACACTAAGTTCAAAGACTTCAACATCTCACATTCACATCTCACACACATTACACCCAGAACCAGATGCACAAATATCCCTTGGGAAGGAATTTGTGCCGGGAATCGAACCCAGGACCCACGGCGCAAAGGGCGGAGACCTGTCTACTGCGCCAACTGGATCTCTTCCAGTCTATCTTGTATATCTTTCATCCAGATCAACTCCGGTGCAGAGCAACTGGACGTTTTGGCATTATGTTGTTTTAACAACTGGACGTTTTGGCATTTTGTCGTTTTAGCAACTTGGTATTATATCATGGACATTTTAACACTTTGGACGTTCTGGATTTGGACTAATACACCCCGGAGTCATATTATTATAGTATCTCAAACAAATGCAACAAATACCTATTGTTTAAATATTTCCGAGCCAGTAAAAGTCCCGCCTATCACAATACAGTTGACAGCACTATTACCGCCCAGCGAGTGATCGTGCCATTTGTTCCAACTTCCCGTCCAATGAAACTTCGATTGCTTTCGATCCATAAGCACACGGCTTATCGTGGTTCGGCATATTGGATCGCCGACTTTACAGCACCTTCACACGCGATGTGGATTCATGTTTGCAATTAGAATAAAGTAAGTATCGATAGGTTGATTTAAGTAAATTGCATTGATAGTATATATTCTTCTTCGGCCACATCTTCACTTTTCATCCGGTGAGATAGTGTGCAAATGCTGTAGTATTCTGCATAAAAACTAAACGTAAATACAAAATTTCAGCTCAATCGGTTGAAGATATCTGCTTCAAATTGAGTTGCAAGATTCCACCCGAATAAACATAGTTACATACATACATTGCAAGTTAAATAAAAGTTTATAAACTGTCAATTGAGTCTTGGCTAATACTAAGAAGGCCCCATTCTTAAAATGACTAATTCTACATTACGCCGAATTCTCAAAATGGCTAGATCACTCTGTACTTACAATAATATTGGTATGCGGGACGAATACGCACAAATATTATCGTGCGGGACGAATAAATACTTGTTAATGGCGTGGGCCGAAAATTCGGGACAAATGTGGCATAAATCCTTTTTTATTTTGTGTGGAGAGACGATCTAGCCGCTCACCTGACGGTAAGCGTCACGCTTGCCAGTGACATGTGCTTGCTGAGAATAAAACGAAAAATCAAGTGACGTCACTTTGTCTAATATCCGGACGGCGGACTATCTAAAAGCTTGTTTTTAAAAAAGTTTTTCAAAGATATTATTAAATTGTGTATTTTGCGCCTAAACCAGTAATACTCGTATTCCAAGCTATATTGCAGTACAATCTCGACTCTGACCTGCCGACCTTTACCAGCTAGGATACTGTTTATCTATGCAGGTGTAGGTATACCTATAATGCCAGCTTGTACTCTATAAAACCACGTGCCTGACCTTTGTAGCAAAAATGTCAACATTCTTCAAAGTAACCTTCTAAACTTGGCGAGCATGATATAGTTTTTATTAGAATTTTGCATTCATTGTTCTCTGATAATATCTTAGGTGCTTCAGGACTTTGTTCGTACATCCGTCTGACCCAAACATTATGAATCTGACAGATTGGCAATGAGTTTTTAAGTGTATAAGTGCCCCCTTAATATGTTTATTTATATCATTTTAATTACCATTTCTAGCTTTGGGTCATAGCTATTTTTTTTACATATTCTCTGAGAATTTGAAGTTATTCGCTTGTATGGTTTAAACGCTAGATGTCTCTGACAGACGGACAAATGGACGGACAAAGTGCTGGACCACCCAAGTCAAACTTAGAACTGGCTTCGCTCGATCAATAATGAAAATGGTGAAATAAAATATAGTAAATTAATCAGCAAATTATCAAAATCAATCAAAATTAAAATCGTTTATTCACATGGGTCCCAAAGAGGTACTCATAAAAGTCAATGACTCTACTGTATCTGTTTTATTCTCGTCTATAGTCATGGAATATAATGAATTAATGATACTGGTGTTTTGTGAGGGCGCTGTTCAAGTGCTCGAGGCCAAATATGACAATTTACTAGGAAATTGCATTAATTCCAGCGATTGGCCACACGCCAACTCATGTTTGTCGATCCGTACGTATCATGAGACAGGTAGGTACCTATATATCAAATGTACTTACATTACTATCACACTTAATAAGCGCATCATTACTTTTAGCCTTATATAGCTAAATAGCTATTTAAATCTGTTATTTAGTAACGTATATGGCAGACAATTCTAACCTTTTTAAATAAATAAATGGCGTTACACCCAGGTGGTCAATAATCACTATTTTGCGCTAGTTGGGAAGTTATGAAGTGGATGGTAAGCACATTAGAATAGGCTTTTAATAATTAAACGTAAGCAAAGCTTTAAAAACACCGACTTTACCGCTATATCTTCGGAACCTTGATCAGATTAAATGTATTAAACACGCATTATTGACGATAACTCAAAAACTACTGATAAGATCTTGATCAAATTTAAATGGGACGGTCAATAACCTCACACTAAGACTCACAGAAATCAAATACAATAACTTCACCACTGGAACAGTTATGCCAGAACCCCAAAACCACACTCCGCTATTTTAAGGAGCTGGGGTAGATGGGGTAGTTCCTGGTAGGGGATATGCACAATACACCCCAAGCGGACGTCAGTGCAGGCCTTAACACCCCCATATTGAATAAGAATAAGCAAGAAATGGGAAGAAGAAAGCAACAGCTTTCAAACAAAAACAAACATTTTCAAAATCGGTTCACGTGGAAAGAAGTTATGAGGTAACGATTACGCTGTTCTTCGAGTGTAAATGTATAATAATTGTGGATTATTGTGCATAAATTTAGGCAAATCATGCAAGGTTAAAATTTTTGAAAAACGTGATTAACGCCTTCGCTCCAAAACTCCAATAGAAGTTCTAGTAAAGTTTCTACCACTTTACTAGGGCATGACATAACTATGACTGGACCTTGACTCTTTTACTTGACTGTGACGAAGACTTTTAATATTATACTTGACACTGGCTAAAAGTACAAGATTGCGAACTCAAAATTAAAATAAAAAAGGTATGTATATAATATAGGGACCTATAGGTCTTACGCACTGCACTAAACTTTCTCTCAGACTTTCCCTACACTTAAAAACTCTCGCTTACCTCGTTCCGAGTATCAACTGTTGCAACTTTGTAGGAATTCGATTACGCAACCAGTTGCATCTTGTCATCTTCTCTTGCATACCTACTTACATAATATTATATATATATATATATATATACTAGTTGACCCGGCGAACTTCATACCGCCAATTGTCTGTGGTCAAATATTCAGAAACATCTCCTGTTTGACAGGTACGAACAGTTTGTATGGGAAAATAAAATACTACTTTTTACTAATTTTATTGCAATTTCTTTATATTTTCTCACCTTTTAAACCTTCCCTGAACTTCCACAAATATTTCAAGATCAAAATTAGCCAAATCGGTCCAGCCATTCTCGAGTTTTAGCGAGACTAACGAACAGCAATTCATTTTTATATATAAGAAGAAGATATAAATTTTATATATAAATTTCAAATAGTATATATTAGTTGACTTAACACACACCCATTCTACACACACTTATTTCACACATATACAAACCCCTCCCACACATAATATTATTATCAACCGACTACCAAAACGGAGGATGTTCTCAATTTGACTGTGTTTTTTTATATATGTAACGCGATCATTGCGCCAATTATGAATCGATTTTGATGATTCTTATTTTATTTGATAGATCATTTTTCAGAAGTGGTTCAATATAAATTTTATCGAAATTAATTTACAGCTATTTGAGAAAAACAACAAAAAACAAAATAAGCGGTAAAGTCGGTTTTTTAGGCTTGCTGTTGCGTTTTGTACCGGAAAAATAATTTAAACGGTAGCAAAAGTAAATAAAAAAAGTTCTGAGGTAACACACATAAAAAAAATATAAAGTTGAGAACCTCCTCCTTTTTTGTGAAGTCGGTTAAAAACAAAGTCGAATTGAAAACCTCCTTTTTTTAAGTCGGTTAAAAAGATAACTGCAAACAAAGAATATAGCACACTGTGAACAAGGAGAGTTCTTATGTAGGTAAATATCGAAAATCTACTATATCAACTAATACACACACATACTCGTAATATGGGACACGCTAATTAGTCAATAGAAGATATGGTAAAAGTAATGTTCACTTGCCCCTATGCATGTTTCATGTAGATAAGCCCTAATAACCTACAATGTACACTTACGTTAATTTACAGGCACAGTTATGTATAACTATAATGGAAGTTTTGCCGCGAAAGTGAAAAAATGGCGTTGTTAATTTTGTAAAATTTTCCAAAACCTTTGATTCTTCGAGTGTTAATGTGTAATAATGGTGGATTATTAACCGTTAATATTTAGTAAACGTGCATTAGTGTAGACAAATCATAGCAAGTTGAAAAACGTGATTTTCACCTTTGCTCCAAAACTCCAATAGAAGATCTAGTAAAGTCTCTGCCACTTTACTAGGGCATGACTTGACTATGATCAGACACTGAGTCACCCACGTCCGTAGGAGGATACCCCTTAAGTCTGACTCCCTACACGTGGTCCCCGGGTGATGCTAATCAGGTGACATTTGAGAGGTGGTAGAGCATTTTGTGAGTTGCTCGCCTGGCTTGCTACCAAAGTAGCTTACCAACATCAAGTTGAAAGTCTGCCGCCAAGCCAAATACGGTGTTCCGGCAGTTATCCTTGAGAGCCTGCGTATTCCAGGTCTAGTGTGTTTACCAGCTTCGATCACATCGTCACTTACCATCAGGTGAGATAATGGTCAAACACTAGCCTGTCACAAATAAAAAAAAATAAAAATAAGACTCAAACTCTTTTACTTGATTTTTACAGTAACTTAGGACTAGGACTTTTAATATGAAATACACTTGAAATATATTATTACTTGACACTGACTAAATGCACAAGATGGCGAAGCCAAAATTAAAAAAAAAAACAATAGAATGATTGGCACTACTCGTGTGTGTGAAGGAAGTTTTTTTTTTTTTTTTATTTGTTACAGGCTAGTGTTTGACCACTATCTCACCTGATGGTAAGTGACGATGTGATCGAAGCTGGTAAACACACTAAACTGGAATACGCTCATAAGTATAGTACTAGCTGTACCCGGCATGCGTTGCAATGCCACGTTTAGAAAAAACTGTATACTTCTTTCACGTTTATGGGCGCCTAGTACTTTAATACCGTACTAAAACCTTTGGATATTGTTCACGCAAAAATAAAAAAATCACGATTAAAATATGGGGGATGGTGGGGTAGAAGGGTGAAAAATACTTAACGACCTTTATTTTTTTTTATTTTTTTGGTAGCTACGTTTTTTTAGTAGATGGTGGTAAGCTACTTTGGTAGCAAGCCAGGCGAGCAACTCACAAAATGCTCTACCACCTCTCATATACCTATAGTCATACCTACCAAATATACAAAAAAAAAAGTCGATCCGTTTCGGAGGAGTTCGACTACAAACACCGAGACACGAGATTTTTGTATATTAAAAAAAAAATGTATTACCGTCTTGGATATCTCCATGATCAGCGAATATGACAGTTCTAATATAAATGAGTTTGAAATTATTGCATGCTTTCTTCGCTTCAGTCGGGTGACTATAGTGAAGCAAAAAGAAGGGCTAAGATTTTGCACCGTATCTACGAACATTATTTATATATTAAAAATAAAGAAATAAGATAATAAGCTTCACCACTGGATAAGTTATGCCAGCACCCCAAAACTACACTCTCCTGGCAGGGGGGAATGCACAATAAGCCCCAAGTGGGATGTCAGTGCAGATTTTACCTTTATATTGGCGGGATGAGCGCATGGCGGGAGAGCACTGATATCCTTCACACAGGGCAAACTAGTTAGGAGTTAGGGTTTATCCATGTACACAACAAATATCTGATCAGCATAGTTTATTTATGAACCACCTGTATAAGCCAAGTTATAATATAAGATGCTGTTTTGACACACAATAGTGTTCCTACTATTACTATAGCTAGTTATAAGTACATGGTGTGTTACAAATTAGTTAAGTTTTTGTCCAAATAAAAAGATTTTTAATTTTTACATTTTTCATATTGATTAAGAATAATAACTCTCGATCGAGTCACTTTTCAAACAAAAAGAAACTAAATCAAAACCCAGATACGATGCCAGAATGCTAGAGCACTTTTTATACAAATTACTAGGTACAGTAGGCAGGTATAACTGTAGTTGTCCGTTTTTATCGTATAGTTCTACGGTTTACTTAATTTTTTATCCATCTAAATAAATAATCATTATCGTAAATTACCCATAATCATAGTTATCAAACCATACTGAATTGCAGCTACTAATTACGTTAACGGTTTAGTCTAACTATGATTTAATTGATCAGGTGTCGTTATTTGATTGTCGAATTAAAGTTCGTAGCGATACCTATTAATTAACTTGGTATATAGGCAGTGTAACTATAATTACCGTGAAATTACGTGTGGAGTTTAAAATGTATCAGATTTGTTCGTCTTATAGTTTCTTTTTTTTAACCGACTTCAAAAAGGAGGTTCTCAATTCAACTGTATTTTTTATGTTTGTTACGTCATATCTTCTTTCGTAGTGAGCCATGTGGTCCCATTTAAATTTGATCAAGATATGACTAGTAGTTTTTGAGTTATCCTCAATAATGCGTATTCTGTTGACTACATTGACGATGTTCTCGTTTTTAACCGACTTCAAAAGTTACCTCATAACTTCTTTCGTTGTGAGCCGATTTTTTAGGCCGAAATTTTAAGCGTCGGTTTTTTTAAGCTTTTATTGCGTTTAATTATCTTCTTATTGGCTCCGCATTCTTCTTATGTGCATTTCAGCCAGTATTTCCGTTCTCTATTTAATTAATTTCAAAAGTCCTAGTCCGCAAGTCGCAGTCAAATTCAACTAAATGAGTCAAAGTCCAGTCATAGTCGAGTAATTGGTAGAGAAGAATACTTTAATAGAACTTCTATTCATGAATATTATAATAACCTTATAAAAATATATACATTTCGGACCTGAAAAAGTTTTTTTCGATTTAATTGGTTGTTCTCGATCTAGTTGGTTCAATATTATGCTCCCTTACCCTTACAATACAGTTAAAAGACTTAAGCCATTTAAATTTATCAACGTGAAGTGATATTTTTAAGGAATGGTTGGTCGGTTTAGTTTTAAAATTACTTTATCGCAGTTTTGTTTTTTCGTCAATTTGTAATACAAAAAGCCGAGACGGAATGTTGACACATGGAACCAAATACTCATCCTTGGATATAGTCACTAGACCCAAGCATGGTATGAGTAGCAAGCATCAATCAAGTACCTAATACACGTTGCAATAGTTGAAAATTATATTTTGATAATATTAATCAAAACTTGTGCGTAAATAAAAATATCATCTAATAATTTCAACCATTAAAAGTTTATACCGGGTGGTGCTAATCAGGTGACATTTGAGAGGTGGTAGAGCATTTTGTGAGTTGCTCGCCTGGCTTGCTACCAAAGTAGCTTACCACCATCAAGTTGAAAGTCTGCCGCCAAGCCAAATGCGGTGTTCCGGCAGTTATCCTTGAGAGCCTGCGTATTCCAGGTCTAGTGTGTTTACCAGCTTCGATCATCGCTTACCATCAGGTGAATAGTGGTCAAACACTAGCCTGTCACAAATAAAAAAAAAAAAAGTATAAATTTTTAGGGTTCCGAACCTCAAAAGGAAAAAACGAAACCCATTATAGGATCTTTTTGTTGTCCGTCTGTCTGTAGCTAACGCAATCAAAAGAAACAGCAATTTAAGCCGCATATTTTTATTTTTTTACTTATATACCTACAGGTTTGTCCGGAACCCTCAGTGCGCGAATCCGACTCGCACTTGCTCGCACTTTTTTTTTATCATTCAACTTATAACCACTAACTGATTGCAACCATTATTGCCATCTTTGCACAAAATGTGTCCAGTATGTTACAGCCAGTATGCTGTTCCGCAATGTGGACTTAAAAGGTATTGGAAGGAAGGTCATTAATTTTAAAGCCATTTATACAGTTTCTTGCCCTGGTACATTGGAACGTGATTCTAATTTATGATACTTAAGTATATCATTTATAGCCATATTGCATCTACATATATAGCGGTATTGGTAGACGACGACAAACTAAGCTATGCATAGAATATAGAATAAAGCATTCGTGAACAGTAAATAAATTGGCTAAGTGCGTATCGTTAGGACAAGCGTACTATAGGATCTGTTGCCATTCAGTAGAACTCCTTCTACTATAAGTCATAAAAGTTACTTCACTTTATTAATATTTTAACAGGCATCGCTAGTAACTGCCAATTTGAGTGGTCCGGACTCTGGAACGATTTCTATATCTTAGGCCTTGGACTCGACCACAGCGGGAAACGGGGCGGCAGCGGTAGCGACTAAGAATATTGACGCTGAATAAATAATAATTATACTGTATAGCCACCACTGTCACCCCGCCTGTCCGCTGTTCGTCGAGGCCACGGCCTTATAAATAGTATATTATTATGGTGGTTATCAAGAAAACTGCCAATTTATTTATTTTTTACCGAATTTAGACAAACCCATCGAGATAGGAGACAAACCAACGGCTTTAGCTTCAGCATCCTTGGACAAACCAAAATCAACAACGCCATTTTTTCACTTCGCGCCAAAACTCTACTAGCATATTTACATGTCAGTGTCAGTTTAATGCTACGAATAAATAATCATCGGAGAGTTTTGTCGCGAAAGTGAAAAAATAGCGTTGTTGATTTTGTATAATTGTCCAAAACCTGTGATTCTTTG
Source organism: Lomographa bimaculata (assembly GCA_948107665.1). Classification (NCBI taxonomy): domain Eukaryota; kingdom Metazoa; phylum Arthropoda; class Insecta; order Lepidoptera; family Geometridae; genus Lomographa; species Lomographa bimaculata. Next base: position 4,590,562 of record OX403601.1, on the reverse strand, counting down.
AGTGTTAATGTGTAATAATGGTGGATTATTAACCGTTAATACTTAGTAAACGTGCATAAGTGTAGGCAAATCATACAAAGTTGAAAAACGTGATTTTCGCCTTCGCTCCAAAACTCCAATAGAAGTTTCAGTAAAGGTTCTACCACTTTATTTGGGCATGACTTGACTATGACTGGACCTTGACTCTTTGACTCTTTGACTTTGACTGTGACTTGTGACTAGGAATACTAAGGCTAAATGCACAAGATTGCGAAGCCAAGTTAAAAAAAAACATCGAGATAGGAAACAAACCTACAGTTTGTAAAGCTACAAAACCCTTGTAAATAATGAATTCGTAGCCACAATATCTTTTAATACTTACCGACATTAAATTCCGTTATACTTTTATCACCACATGTATATTTGGCTTCGAAATCATGTCTATTTTGCTACAAGCCATCAATAATACATGTTGTATAAGTGCAAAGCAAAAATTCAATCATATTCAGAAGTAAAAGGCGTTTACCTAAGAAGGTAAACGTAAGAACGTATAATATTTACTTATCTGCCAAAAAGTGCTAAATGAAAATAATGTAATTTCACTTTTATTACTTTGTAAAGTCTTAAGAGGATATTTCGTTTGTAAAGTCTTAAGAGGATATCTTAATTGGTCAATAAAAAGTTTAGAGTTATGCAAATTATTTTATGACGAGAAATGCGGACGGTTGGATTTGGAGTTTATTGACATTTGTTTTTTTTCTTTATGTCTTAAGCCAGCACTTGAGTTGATCCATAATCCTCTATAATATGATTGAGGTAGATGTTTAGAACGGAACATAAAACTCATTATTGAAGTAAATAGGGTTAATGTACGTACTAAACAAAAAACGGCACAAAATGAGTGTCATGTGTGTTGTAAATGATGTTAGTTTGACGACTCAGTTGGCGCAGTAGACAGGTGTCCGCCCACTGCGCCGTGGGTCCTGGGTTCGATTCCCGGCAGGAGCACAACTTCCTTCCCAAGGGATATTTGTGCTTCTGGTTCTGGGTGTAATGTGTGTGTGTGATGTGAGTGTTTCCGGCACCCACGATACAAGTCTTTGAACTTGGTGTGGGGCTGTGAATGTGAATGCGTTTGTTTGTTTTTTGTTATTCGTAGACGAAGACAATTACAATACTCAAAACAATACACAAATGAGTATTGTTACCGAAATAATTAAACGCAAGCAAATCTTAAAAAAACCGACGTCACCGTTTTATCTTCGGAACTTTGATCAGATTAAATGTATTAATCACACATTATTGACGATAACTCAAAAACTAATGATCAGATCTTGATCAAATTTAAATGAGACCAATGGGAAAGCACCAGCTTTCAAACAAAAATCGGTCTATCAAAATCGGTTCACGAGTAAAGAAGTTAGAGACCTCGCTTTACCCGGTCAAATATAAATAGATTTTCATATGATATTTTCAACGTTAATTTACTTTTTTTACGCCACTTCTTTCCTAACTAAACCTCTGTTTCCTTACACGTGAAGCGACGCGACGGAAGCTACCGGAACCACGTCCGGCCCATTGTCTGGAAGCACACTACGCGCATCACTATTTGTAGATATGATCTGTCGTGCTATAATTATTCCTGAGAATACTATTTATTCTATGTTGTAGTTCTTCCTTCCTTTTCAATACTAATGTACTTCTTAGAAAAATAATACAGTATACTACTATTAAGGTAAACTTTTTGTGCGTATTATGTAAATGTTTCTAGCAACCACGAGAAGTCTTTGACACCTTATGTGGGATTGTGAGTGTGAATACGTTTGTTTTGGTAATGTTTTTGTTTTTATTATTAGATTTACTCGGGATAAATAATAATGTATTCATGGATGTTAGATATGATAAGCCTTTACTGGCAACTGGGTATCAAGGATACTTCCCTGAAAACAGTTAGGCGCTTGTTTTGATTAAACATAGTATTATTAGTATTTTAAGCCGTTTAATAAAACAGATGTGACTGTGAGCACATTGCATTTTCAAAAAAAAAATATGAGAGCGCCTGCTTGAGAGGCGACGCGTGATCAAAATACTGAACTTACTTGCATACTTTGATACAATAGCAATACGATTCAAAGAGGCAATGCCGCCAGCACGATGAACACACTGCCCATATAGAAGCCTACTGATTAACTTAAAAGCTTTGTAGCTTGAAATAATGCAATGCATTTATTTGTTTAGGTTCACAGAAAAAATTACCAGTTCACTGCTAGTACCTTTTAACCCCTCACGAAAATAACATGCCTTTTGAAGCATCAGTAGAACTGTCACATCAGCTAATCACAAGCATACATTTCAAATTCGAACTATTTTTATTCCCAAAAATACAGATACAATAAATAACATTATATATTTTTTTGTCGAATAGTGAGTGAATTAGAATTTATTTGTTACATGTATATAAATGAATAGTTAATCACAACACTAACCTACGTTCTTATTATTTTTTGTCTCTTTTTCCATCCAAAGGTTGACTGGAAGAGATCGTTTTTAGCGGTATGTCCCCCATTGTACTTAGATATAAATAATATGATTGTTTTTATGTTATTTTATTAGGTGCTACAAAGTGTTTTGTATTGTATTGTATTAGGTCTAAGTTGCAGCCGTGCTAGGATACCCGGTGTTACGGCTGCTACGATTTCTGTCTAGATTTTTTGGGACGAAGCTTGAAGGTGGGATATTATTTTTTACCGACTTCCCAAAAAAGGAGGAGGTACTCAAGTCGACAGTATTTTTTCTTTTTTTTTATGTGTTTTACCTCATTACTTCGTTCCACGTGAAACATTACACCAAAAAGCCGGTGTGAGAGAGAAAGTGACGATTTTCAGCCATTTGACATTTGACGTTGATATAAGAGAGTGGATTGCCATACATGAGATATGCTTTCGAGCGTTTAAATAACGTATAGATGTTTATAGTAATAACAAGTAAGTACATATATACATATAGTAAGTACAATAACAGCGTACCTTCCGGAATGCTACCCATTGTCAGGAACAATTCTATTCGTGTACGAGATGTGTATGCAACTGACCTTGACTGCAGGAATATACGCTCTATTGGATGATTGGCCAATCTAATTCAATTGATACTGTACTTTTCACGATTTGACTGTAGAATTTTCCATAGTAAAAACTTTACTTTCCTTGATAAATCGTGAAAAAAAAGCTAATAAAATATTAGGTTCAAATATTCTATATTTTCATAGAAAACCATAATATACACCAACAAACTTATTTATAACGTACTTAAAAAAGCTGCTTGAAATCAAGATTTTATTAGTATTATAAATTTTTTTTTGCTTCTAGAGTACCTCTTACAAAGTACCCTATTATAATTACAATCTAACCAAACTATGACTAATCAGTAATTTAACTTTAACTTAAACTGCTACATTGCTACTACTAAGAATGTGTCCATTAACACTTATCTTATTGTCTCTATTTAAGGGTAAGACACTTTGTTCATGGAGTCTTTTGCAGCACTCTGGCTTAAAAATCATTGCCTATTAGTAATTCACGGATGCTCAAGACATCAACACTAGCTCGAACCAATCGGCAATCTGATCACGTCCGTCCATGAATGGCCGCGCCACACCAGCTATGCACTCACCAACTAATGGTACAAATGACTTGAATGCTGAGCGGGAAGCGCGGAATCTCGGCAGTAACACGCATGCCGAGATTTCCGAGTATCCCGACATGTCGTTCCATGGATGGCGTGCCTAATTAATTGTGTGAACCTCGGTAAAAAAGTTATAAGTAAATATAAACAGTAATGTTACTGTAATTGCCGTTATTAGATGCAGATTAGGGTCAAAACTAGTAAGTAGTTTCGCCTTCTCTGTTTATTACTTTTGTTGATGGATATCTCAAGTAGAGAAATTCATATGTTTTGCAGTTGGGGTTTTTGAATTTTTAGTACATTTTTTTTACATTGACTTGTCTATAAGGTATGTCAGTCTCAGTACCAAGTGGAAGTGAGAGCAAGTCGCTTCGTCTGTTGATCGTCATCAAGCATTTTCCAGTGTTAACGTTTTTTCAAAAGATCTTGATAACTGTCTATCTTATTTCCGTTGGGATTATTCGATTAATTCTTATACTGTACTTTGCCGACGATACTTACGATTGCCATCAGAAATTCAAGATCATTCGTTCATGGCACGACTTCCGACTTGCTAAGAACCAACGAAGGCAATGTAATGGATAAGCCAAAAATATTCAAGATTTTGTTAAATTACCAATTTTATGTAAATGTTTCTGACAACCACAAGCCAACAAGCCTTTGTACCAATTGAAGAGCTGTGAGTGTGAAATGTATTTGTTATACCTATGTTATAATGCCTTTGTTATACCTTCGTATGCCTATACTTACAATGAATCGGGCCAATTGTGCTGTGCGCCATGCAATAGGACCTTTAAAACTATATTCGCCAGCCATCTTTGTTATCATGTTCGAAAACGAGGTGCGCCTTTGACGGATTTGTCAAGGAGGACATAATTATATTGTTTGTTTGTATAGAAAAAACTATTAGTACTTATGAAAAGTATAAACAAATTGAAACATTGATTAAAAATAATCTACCGTTTCAAAAGTTAAGTCTCATAAAATCAAAGAAAAAACGCCATGCTACTTTCATAAATTGGGTTATGCCACTGCGCTCCACGGCTATTGTTCTCAAACGATTGAATGTCCATACTTTGTATCCACCTGGCTCCACCGAACAATAAATAAAATTATATTTTTAGTCCACATCGCTCCATGGAAATTTGAGTACTGTTGGCAAAAGAATTGTCGGATTGGGAAAATGGGGTCTTGTAGGTGCATACCGAAGAGTAAATGTTAAACCATATATATAAGTTTTATGATCTATTATTCTATCTATATTATCTATCTATTATCTATTCTACCTAAATAAGTAGTTTGTTAGATACAGTTCAGTAACGTTTCGCGCTGTCACGCGCCGCACGATCCAAAACCCGCTCGTGACTCTATAAAGCGTATCTATAAAGAGTAACACAGGGTGATCCTGTATCACCATTTGTTACCAATATATCAATAAAGATTTCAACATTTTTAATCTAAGTTGTAGGTATTATACAGTTACAGTCATTACCGTTATTTATACAGTGCTTATATGTATATTACTCGTTAGTTTCGTTGGGTGCGTGTTCGCCTTCTAAGCAGGGATATCGAATTCGATTCCCTTCGGGAATACATGTTATCTCTCCAAGGAAAATTTGTGGTTCTGGTTGTGATTGTATATGTGATGTGAATGTAACCGGAACCCACGACACAAGTCATTGAATTTAGTGTGGGGCTGTGAGTGTGAAAGCGTTTATTTACAAACTGGGTCCCGGGGGCGCAGCTAGTCTTAAAATAAATAGCATGAGTAATCACTATTGTCAGTCTCGTCGTATACCTTCTATTATATTTGCAGTATAAACATTTTAAATTAATTTATATAAGTAGATCCGTATGATCTTCTATCATACGTATCTATTACGTCTCACACAATAGTTTGAATGGATCGAGACCTATTAAGGGCCTCAATCATATCTGGGATGCCTCAATTGAGTATAAAAAATAATTTGTTTACGAACACCCTGTCTGTTACAGTACTGTATAATCAGTGCCTAATGCGATGAACTTAGCTTATACTATTTTTTATATTAAAGTGAATTGGCGATTAAACGATCTTTTTAACAATTCTCAAACAACAATATTATTATTATTAAAGAATATTTTTTAAAAGATCATTTTTACTGAAATGACGAAGTTCGTAGTAGTTTGTACGTGTAGGTACATAGTTATAATTCGAAAATAAACAATGTACATACAAGTAAATTTCTTTACGCTGCTAGATGTGCAAGCATTTGACCACTATCTCACTTTATGAAAAGTAACGATGCGGTCGAAGATGGGACATGTATACTATAAATTACCTTTATGAATAATGTAAAGAGAATGTATGTAGAAAGGTACCTTAATTTTTCAACAATATATAACCTTTTATTGTACTTTCTCAGATAAATTTGTTGCAACGCTAATGATAACCCATTTTAAGATCTTTTTATACATAGTTATAATTTTTTTTATATTCTGGTCTCACTGTCAAAATTGATAAATTGACAAGCAGGATTGTTAGATGAGCCGTTGTCCAGAGGCGGATCCAGGATTGTCGTTTGGGGGGGCTTGACCCCGCTGAGGGTAGGTTTTGTCGCCGCTGCCTGCCCCACCGCCCGCGGTATTGTTCGTACCTTAGCACAGCTCTATTGAATCTTTATGCGAGGCTGCTCGAAGAAGCCCTTTATGTCGTTGATCATCACAAAACTGGGTTGAAGCCGAGAATCAGCGCAGAACTGCCTGTTGGTTAGTTGGATGAGCGTTCGCCTTCTAAGCAGGGGTATCGGGTTCGATTCCCGACAGGAATACAAGTTTTCTCCCCAAGGAAAATTTGTGTTTTTGGTTTTGGATGTGTTTGTGTGTGATGTAGATGTTTCCGGCACCCACGACACAAGTCATTGAAAGTGCTGTGAGTGTGAAGCGTTTATGTTTATGTTACGTTATCTGACACTATAGGTAAGAATGTATAGTTTTAGGAAATGTAATCTAAATATAACCTTATTCGAACAATAGTCAAAATCCATGTAGATTAGATCTATCTATCTATATAGAGATATATACCCTTTCTAGAAAACCATAAAATAACGAAAACACAAATTTTAATAGGAATAAAGTAGAAAATGTATTTACCTACCAATATAAAATCAAATAAGACTACAATACATCAAGTACGACGTGCTATATTGAATTTTCAAATAGACACGTCTCCATAATAGGCATTTCAAATTAAATTTCCACGGTTCCAATTGACAAGTGCGTGAAAAAACTGTCTTGGGCGAGAATACGAGCTCGTTCCCGCCATTCATGTCACATAACAGTGATATTGAGAGGCTTTTTGCACCTAGTGAGCGCGAGCTGGTGAAACTAGGGCGACAGATTACTGTTTTTGAGTTTACTTGAACGACATAATTTGAGAGTTGAGGGTGGGTTGAACAAAAAGGTTGTAGCCTGGAACTACAGTCTATTTATTCTGTGCTATATAGTTTGAGGTTGAAGCATATAAGAGGGAGTTTTGCCGCGAAAGTGAAAAAATGGCGTTGTTGATTTAGTATTTTTTTTTTTTTGCAAATATTGTCTTATTACTTTTTGAGCGTAAATAAGTAATAATGATAACAGCCGTTAATACTTAGTGAACGTGCATGAGACAAATCATACAAAGTTGAAGAACGTGATTTTCGCTTCCGTTCCAAAACTCCAATAGAAGTTCTAGTAAAGTTATTACCACTTTACTAGTGCATGACTTGACTTTGACTGGACCTTGACTCTTTTACTTGACTTTGACTGTGACTTGCATTATGAAATGTGTTAAAATATTTTATTATTTGACACTGGCTTATCAAATGCGGAGCCAAAATTAAAGAAGAAAAAAGAACTTGTAGACGCACTCAACTAAGCTAACGGACAGTATGAACAGGTTACAAACTTGTTTGGTTTAGAAGATAATAGCCTTTAACAGACGAACGGACGGACAAAAGGGCGAACCTCCAAAAAAACAAAAGAATTACCATTCAAACCTGCGTGCTTGATTCTCTTGAAACGTAAGCACCTGGTTTACGTTTAGGTTACGTTCTGTTTATGAATAATAAAATATAATCAATCTTCCTGAACAAAACATCTTTCTGATTATACTTTTGATAAAATACCCTCTGTTGTATGCACGCTTGTTTACCCTATAGAACATTTGATTGCGTTCGGAACGTTCCGTGCCAGGAACAGGCAAACTTGGTACACTATCCCCCTAATCTTTTCTTTTAACCGACTTTACATAAATTAAACGCAAGCAAAGCTTAAAAAAACTGACTTTACCGCTTTATCTTCGGAACTTTGATCAGTTTAGATTTACTAAACACGCATTATTGCAGATATTTCAAAATCAAAATTAAATGGGACCAATTGGAAAGCAACATCTTTCAAACAAAAAAAATAATTCAAAATCGGTTCACTTGGAACGAAGTTAAGAGGTAACACACAAAAAAAATACAATCGACTTGAGTACCTCCTCCTTTTTTGTGAAGACGGTAGAAAAATGTGGATGTTCTCAACTCGACTTGTTTTTTTATATGTGTTACCTCAAAATTTATTTCTAGGTGAACTGATTTTTAATTTTTAATGTGAATGCCGATGCTTCCCATATGGGCCCATTTAAATTTGATCAAGATCTGACCAGTACTTTTGAGTTATCCTCAATAATGCGTATTTAATTATTTTTTCAAGTTTAGTATCTTATGTCTTTTTTTTTATATAAGTAAGTTTATAAAGTTTAGTGCAATATTGAACTGCCCGTTGGCTTAGTTGGGTGCGCGTCCGCCATCTAAGCAGGGGTATCGGGATCGATTCCCGGTGGAAACACAAGTTTTCTCCCAAAGGAAAACTTGTCTCCTGGTTCTGGGTGTGTGTGTGCCTGTAATGTGAATGTTTCCGGCACTCTCGACATAAGTAATCTAACTTAGTGTGGGATTGTGAGTGTGAAAGTGTTAATTTAAAAAAAAAGTGCTTCTATACGCATAAAATAACGTGACAACGTTCCGAAAAACAACGTACCTATACATCGGCTATTAATACGGTAATGACTAAGTAATGAGTCATACTTTAGCTAATTATGTAATTTGTGCTAATGGGTACAAACATATGGCTACATTGTAGTAAACACTCACATAACGCGCACACAATATCTTAGTTTATGATTTACTAGCCGTGCTCCGCGGCTTCGCCCGCTATTATCAAGCTGAAAAATAGTATATGTGTTAATCCTTGGTATAATCTATGTGCAATCCAAATTTCATCCTAATCCGTTCAGCCGTTAAAGCGTGAAGAGAGAACAAATAAACTGGGCACAGCCAGTGATTTATAACTGGCTGTGCCCAGCGGCTTCGTCTACGTTAACTAAGTTAAAAGTATACAGCCTATGTACTAAATCCAAATCCGTTCTGTCGTTGCCTGAAGATAGAAAAAACACATACACTTTCCTGGAATCATTTGTCAATATGTAAGCGATTCAGCAGAATTGCCACACCAAAAAAAAATCTAACATATCTATAGTTGACTGAGAGAGCAGCGCGAGCTAAGCGTCTCCGTTTCAGCTTGGGCCAAAATGCTTTCGCATGTCCAGACGTTCGGCGGATGTCCGGCTGTTCTCATCTACAGGACGCATTCCTCAACCGATCCTCTTTCCGAAAATTTGTGAGCATGTTCGATGATTACATGGTTATTTTTACCTGGGTAAATTACTAGCAATACTTATTATCCCAGTCAAATGTGCGACGCGTTGTATTGGGAAATTGCATTAAAAAAAATAAAAAAAACATTTTCGAGTCGCATTAACTAAAATTAAAGGATTTTCATCCACTATAAACGATATCAAGGGGTTAGTATTTTTGCTCTAGATTGGAACGGGTAGATTTTTTTTTCTATCTTCCTCTGGAAAATTTTGGTGGATTCCAAAACATAGTCTCTTGAAATCACTTATGTGTTATTCCAGAAAATTAGCCTGTTATTATTTTTTTCTTGAAAATTCGTAATTATACTGGGTAATATGTGATTATGAATGTGATTATTATTTTTTTCTTGAAAATTTGCTTTTACTGGGCTATATACGACTGTGAATGTGATAATTTTTTTCTTGAAAATTCGTAATTTTACTGGACTATATGTGATTGTGAATATGTTATTTTTTTCTTGAAAATTCGTAATTTTACTGGGCTATATGTGATTGTAAATGCGATTATTATTATTTTTCTTGAAAATTCCTAATTTTACTGGGCTATATAAAATTGTAAATGTGATATCTTATATCTTTGAAATGTGGGGCTGTGAGAGTGACTGCGATTAGAATTGTTGTTAGATACTGGATATTAATCTTGTATTGCTACGATAGATTAAATCATTGGATTTTGTTCAAAATAAACGGAGTCACAGGGCTTGAGAACGTAAAACAGTATAATAAGCCATTTCGAAAAATACGTGAGTTCTTCAGGTTACAGAGCCTCTAGTAAAGTATCATTAAATTCATTCATCAACACCTATTAAAGGTAATTACAAACAGCAAAAAAATATCCTAGAACTGAAAGCATTAATCGCTTTTAGTCTCCTTTGTTACTTTAACTGATGTGTCTATTTCGTGTACGATATTTTTTGCTGCACCTCTTTATAACCATTCCAGTTAATAACGGAGTACCCTGGGGAAAAATCTACCGCAATTGAGAAACCACGCTACATTTGGTATGTCAAATTTTAAAAGTAGAAAAATATATTAATTAAATCCTACTAATATTATAAATCCGAAAGTTTGTGTGTAAGTGTGTTAGTGTGTAAGTATGTTTGTTCCCTCTTCACGCTTTAACGGCTGAACGGATTTGGATGAAATTTGGAATGTACATAGATTATACCTAGGATTTACACATAGGCTACTTTTTTACTTGATAATAGCGTGCGAAGCCGCGGGGCATGGCTAGTTAGTAATATAATATCAGTATAAAACGATTGACTACATTAATGGATACATCGAGGCAAACTGCACAAGCGCTTTCTGGCGACTACATAATATGGATATAAGTAGGTGTATTAGTGCGTAAGTGTTTTAACATACAATCGAACCTCCATTTTTGAAGTCGGTTGAAAAGATTCTTCACTTACGCCTGAACCCATGTTGTAAATAAGATTGGGCATGAGTTTATGAACGGCCACCTGCCTGACGCCAACCCCTTGGTAATGCGTGTCAAAAAATATTTAGAAACACAAAACCAAGATTAAAAATCACAAGCTTATCTACCATTTTATTGTATTTTTTTTTTAGGAAACAAATTGAATTAAAAACATTTGTAACCCTCTTTATGCTTCAGAGGTTAAAATCTATAAAGAAGCCCATTTACTAATATATAGGCTACTTTTCAACGGATAAAACCGAGGGCAAAAGCCACTTATCTGCGCTGATTCTATTTTGCGACAGGTTTCCACCTACTCTTATTATAAGCTGACAGTTAGTTTAAACTATAAAAGAAACTAGTTAGCCCAAGAACATGTGATGTGATCGAGTTGGTTCATTTTAGGGAGCGCCCGAGGCGCGCACCCCGGGCGCTGTGAAGATAAAATGTATGGCGCGTAATGAACCTTGTTATACAAAGCGGCGGTACAGGCGAAAAAAATGCGATTGTACCATCTCTTTCCTCGATTTAGCTGTATACAATTTTTCGATCACCATTATTTATAAACATATATCTATCTATATATATAAAAATCAATGCCACTTTTCGTTGTAATTTTATAACTCAAGACCGGCTTACCTATCCAAACCAAATGTTTAGGCTTTGTTCGGACTATTTAGTAGATGGTTTATGTGAAGTTTGCACAAAATCGGTCGAGCGGTTCTTCATTTATCACATTTTTTGTAGGCAAATTTTATTGGCGGTACGAAGTTCGCCGGGTCAGATAGTACATTATAATTGTGTCCACCCAAAAAGTCGTCTGCGATAGACGGGCCATGTGTTTAAAAATTTGTTGCAGTGGGCAATGCTTGCGGTGCACTGGACCTTAAACACCCATCGTTTGACGTTTGGAACGACGATATGAGAGCCAGCAACCGTATTTAAATCGATCAAAATTAAATACTCATTCCCACTTATAATACACATACATACACAATAACTTTGAATGTAACTAGTGCCCTTCATGTTACCACATATTTTGTAAAAATAGATGCTGATAAATAATAATCCTCTAGTAATGAAGAAGAACATAATAAAAATAAACATGGCGCCCTGAAAATTAAATAGAAAGAGCGAAGAAGATGGCCGCCCTATGAGGATCGCGTGTTGGACCCGACTTGCAGGGCTGCGATCAATGCCTACAACAGCAGTTGTTCGGTTATTTTTTATCCACGCTCGAAGGTGCCGAATGACATAGCATCATAGAATAATGAATTAATAGTTATCTACATTTGACAGTAAATTTCATCCAAAAATTTTTATCCTGAGGATTTTTGCCGCGTAAGTGAAAAAATGGCGTTGTTGATTTTGTATAATTTTCCAAAACCTGTGATTCTTCGAGTGTTAATGTGTAATAATGGTGGATTATTAACCGTTAATACTTAGTAAACGTGCATAAGTGTAGGCAAATGATACCAAGTTGAAAAATGTGATTTTCGCCTTCGTTCCAAAACCCCAATAGAAGTTCTAAGTTACTACCACTTTACTGGGGCATGACTTGAATATGCCTGGAGTTTCTTTGACTATTTTACTTGACTTTCACTGTGACTTGGGACTAGGGCTTTTAATAGGAAATACACTTGAAATATATTTTTACTTGACACTGACTAAATGTACAAGATTGCGAAGCTAAAATTAAAAGAAAAAAGTGTGTAAATAATATAGGGACTTATAGGTCTTACGCACTGTACTAAACTTTCTCTCGGACTTTCCCTACACTTAAAAACTCTCGCTTGCAATGCCTTGAGCATTTTTGCAAAGCCAAAATTAAAAAATAAATTTCATCATCAACTTTCAGTAAGACTTCACGTACATCTTTTCGCGGGCATTCTCATAGAAATTTGACATTGATAGACGTCAGAATGTTTTACAACCTTCTCTCAAGGTTGTGATTGACCGAGCCACTGAACAGTTTCAACTCGCTCTAACCGAGACTCCGAACGGACTAGGGTGAAAAAATGTAACCAGAGCGTATAGTACTGAACGCAGCCCATCATATATACTCCCTAATGAGTTCACCAAATGTTTAAAAAACCGAAGTAAAGAAGCTACCTTGTGCTCTTTTAAAACACGTGTTCAGACTTACATTAAACAGCTTTATTACAGTATAATCAATGTATATCAATGTTACAACTTGCTACCACCTATTGTAAGATCATTATACACTAACGCTAAAGCCTGGTTCGCACTAGGCTAGTAATTTAGTCGAGTAATTTAGTAACTAAACGAGTCTGAACAACAAAAATTTAGTCAAACAGATGATCAAGCCATTTAGTCCAGTAGATCCATTTTGTTCTATTTTTTTCCGGCGAGTAGCGCCTTCAACTTTGATTCACTGCTCACTGGTTTTTGACTAAACAATTCCGTACCTGTCATTTTAGTCGACATCAATTGCTACCGCAAAATTTCGTTTCCCTGGAGCGAAGAACTTTGAGTAAATTACTTGCTAATCTACTCGACTAAATTTTTGTTGTTCAGAGACGTTTAGTTACTAAATTACTCGATACTCGACTAAATTACTAGCCTAGTGTGAACCAGGCTTTAGAGACTTACACACTTTAAACATACGAGTTAGCGCCACAGACCTAAATAAATTTAAACAAAATTTGCTTATTGATCATAATATTGACACAGATTATTAGCTTAGTTAGTCACAAATACAACACGAGACACGTCTATCAGTGCTTTAGTTAACATTTAGTCGGCGCTCAGTCGTCCATAGACCTTTAGTTAGTATCCGCAAACCTGTCACCAAAGAAACGAATCGAAATATCAAAACACATGACCTCAATGTTGAATGTTTTATTTTACAATTTCAATATATATATTTCTTTTGTATTTTTCTTTTAATAATCAGTGAATATTTCTCTAGATTTCTTTTTTGGTGATTCTATAATACAATTAGAACTTATCGGTTGAATTGGCTATATAAACAGAAAAAAACACTCTGAAACGCGGAAAAAATAATATATTAGCGAAAATTGAGTTAGTTATCTGAAAATTTATTATTTCTGAATGAATTTGGTAGAACTTCTCCTTGGAAAACTACAATGTAACGCGTTCATTATAATTAATTACCTCCCAGTAATTATACTAGAATTTCTCGTCAAAAATATTTTTATATTACGAAAATATAGAGACCAGTGTGTAAATGTCATTTCGATTCGTTTCTCTACCAACCAAGTGTTTTATTACAGACTTCAGAAGCGTGCAGTGGTCAGCACAGTGGTAGTCTCAAGTGCTCTACTACACCAAACACTATGTCCTAAACTGGCAAGAATATTTTTATTTAAGAAGACATGTTTTGAAATTGTAACATACTAAATATGGATATAAATAGGTTTTCATAACATTTCTAGGATACGCAGTTTTTTTTTTAATCCAATGACGAGACTAACCAGTAGCTCGCCTGATGATAATTATGTCATTACAAATGTTATTTAAAGAAAAAAAGATTAGACGTTTATTTATTATTTGTATTTTTTCAATTAGCCCTTTTGGATAAATGTAACAATCTTAAGTTATGTATTTTCAAAGATGAATGTAACAATCTTAAGTTATGTATTTTCAAAGATGAATGTAACAATCTTAAGTTATGTATATTCAAAGATTTCAAGATTACAAATCATTTAAAAATTGCTAATAGGAACGACGCGAAAATCATTTTCAATAATTATCAATTGAGGGCTATTAGAGAAGTTAAATTTAATGCTGGCAATTAGAGTCATTAACGTTCATGAGTGTCTCTATAGGACCCATGTGAAGAAACAGATTCGAACATTAAACATTTTAAAGGGCCATATTTCTAAAGAGACAACGTTTTCACATTTGGTTACGGTACATGTGTAAGGTGTAGCACAGCAGTGAGACTTAGTTAGGTGACGTAAGATTTGTCAGTTACCTGGGTCCTTAACAATGTAGGTGTTGTTATCGTGTATGCTGGCGCATAATATGTTCCGTTAATTTTATAGAAGTCGCTCTGTAAAAAAAAGAAATTTTGAATTTACTCTCAGAACAGAGCTTTTCGACTTTCATACACACACCAAAGAGTACAGTGTGAACTGGAACCGAAAATGTAAATGTAAAGTCCTATATAGGATACCGATTATAGAATAGGTATATTTTTACCCAATTGTCTAGCAGTTCTCTTAAAGTCCAGAGACATTTTTATTCGGTAGGAATCGTGTTCAAATGTCATCGATATGGAGACATAAGTTCAACGTGACATTTTGCTGCACTTTACATAATATAAGTTATACAGCTGAGATTATTATATTGACCAAGGATCATCGATATATTGTGTTCTATACAACCACAGAGCAGGAAACCAGCTCGCTGTTTGTATTTTTTTTTAATTCTAAATTGTTTATAAAATTCGTGCCTCATATTAAATGGTAATCGATTATAATATGCAAGCTTAGTGAGTCGTCATCAAAGAACGCCTGACTAAACGTAATACCTCGCACCAGCTAGCAAAATTCATAGAAATTGTATTTATTGGCAGCGATGGCATCTATTACATCACATATATGTGATACGTTTGTAATTATGCAATTTGACAGCCAAGGCGCCTCTAGTAGAGCGCGAGCAAGTTCCATAATCTGTGGATAAATCATTATCAATAAGATAACATAACTGTATAACGCAACGATTGTAAAAGCCTCCCCATAAAGCTCTTGATAATTATGCTATATTAAAATGCTTTATCGATAAACTGTAAGTAATTAACATTATATATGAAAAATTACTAGCATAATTTACTTTAACGGGCTGAAAATATTACATAATTATGTAGAGCTGGTATCGCAGGCACGCAAAAATGTTGGCTTAATGTAATTTATAGCCTTGTTAAAAAAACAAGCAAAGGAAATATTTCTTTCACAAGTATTTTCTTTAGAAATCGTTATTATAAGTAATTAGGACAAAGAGTGATTAACGCAGCTATTTTTTGGTCAAAATGCTCGTAGTAAGAATTTATTTGTGCTAGAACAAAAATTAATTATTTTTTAAATAGAGCTTAGTTTTCGAGATTACTCGAAAAATATTTTTTTTTCTGTGACGGAATTTGATAGATTTTCAAAAAATAAAACGAAAAACATGAGTATTTTTTTTTTGATATCTCAATTATTTAGATATCGATATTTCAAATTCTCAATGAATACAAATGTTATTAAAAATAATAATGTAATTCTATAGATTTTAAAAATAATTTTATTTTTACTCTTAGGTACTTTTAGTCGTATTTTGTCGAGATCTATAAGAATCCGCCCTCAAATCGCGGCGCCCCGGAAGAACCGTAGAGTCCCCATGGTATGAGAATTTATAATAAGAGAAGACAGCGATAATTTTTCCTTTCTAAATTAATTATAATATAACTGCATGGTACATTCTAATTCCTAAATTTTAGTTAAAATAACTTCGTGTTATTTTAGCACTTGTAAATCTAAGTAGAAATATCATACCTACTAAACTTTGTAAGCCTTTTTCAAGGATATTATCCTGTATATCATCGAATAATAATATCAATTATGAAAAAACTGGCACTTACCTCTTGATAGAAAACCCGCTTGGAGTTATATGTCAAGTTGTACTGTTGGTCTGCCACCATCAGCAGAATGGTGAAAGGGAGGAGGAAGGCTGCAGCAGCTAAGAAGGCGATGAGCCTCCCCAGCCGCATCATGCTTACGTTCCTTCTAGCCATGGTGATTGGTCACTTCCAAACGTTATCACAACACCTCATTTGTCACTGTATTTCCTACTTTGCACTCTCAATAAGTATTCCTTTATCACTATTGAATTAAGTATTTTGAAATTGGAACGCTGATCAGCGTCTTATTTTATCACTATCATTTGTTTTTGACGGCCAATCGTCGAATGCTTCCTTCGTCACTGGTTGTTTTTCGGAGATTGTTGCCTGACACCTTCTCTTTATTTGTATTTGTCGGTTTATTTGGATGGTTGGAAAGTTTCACTGTTTGCGTATTTAATTTATGTGGTATTGTCACTTTAGAAATTAGGTTTGCTGGTTACTGGGGATAGCTGAATTTGAAAATTTGTTTTGTGAAAATGACAATCATTGTTCTTCTTTTAATTCTAAATAATAATTGTAATGTATTATCGTCTTTTTTAAAATCTGATTGGATGTTGTAAAATTACCGCATATTGCTGTCTAGGTTTACTAAATCTTCGGATTTACGAATATGACACCGTAAATGTAGTGTTGGGATTTTTAAAAAGTAGTATGATTTTTCGGGCTTTTCACAGATATTGGAAGATGTTAGGTTTTCCTAAGTCCTATTTATTAATAACCAGTTTTGCAATATTTGTCGTTTCTAAGGTAAAACCTATACTCTACTATAAACATATATACTCAATATATCTTAGGTTAAAAAAGCTAAAAAAGGTCTAAATTAACGATGAACATTTCGAACTTCTACCATAAAAAGTGGAAGACCTTAAGATCTACCGTAGTCCGAGCTTTACAATAAACCTTTACGGACTGTGTCTCATACAAACCATTGCCAATAAACATCTAGAAAGTAGTGTAAACGGAATGAAAGTGGTGCTCCCACAATATCATCTGCACGCAATGAGGTACCTAGTCATTGGAAGTAATAAACCGAC
Source organism: Lomographa bimaculata (assembly GCA_948107665.1). NCBI lineage: Eukaryota > Metazoa > Arthropoda > Insecta > Lepidoptera > Geometridae > Lomographa > Lomographa bimaculata. The sequence continues at coordinate 4,573,076 of OX403601.1, read as the reverse complement.
ACTAAAATATAATTGTATTGCCGCTTTAACCGCTTTATGTAAAATGCAATATCATGCGCTGGTCTCAAAAGAAAACTGGGTGAAAGTGAGGCCCATGTAGTTAGTCCATTTTGGTGTAAGCAAATATGTATGTTAGCGAGGCTTTATCAAATAGTTCGCAAAGACCGTAAAGTTGATCACCGCGTTTGTGTTTTTACAGACTTCCCAAAAAAGGAGGAGGTAATCAAGTCTACTGTATTTTTTTTTATTTGCGTTACCAAAATTAATAAAATTTCAAAGTTAAAAAAAAATCAAAATAGGTTCACGTGGAACGAAGTTTCATAACTTCGTACCACGTGAACCGATTTTGAAATTTTTTTTTGTTTGATACATGTTGCTTTCCAATTGATCCCATTTAAATAAAAAAAAAATTTGATGTAAATGTGTTTAATGTTGTTATGTGTTATTTCTGGCAATAAATTGATTTTTTATTTATTTAAATTTGATCAAGATCTGACTAGTAGTTTTTGAGTTATTGTCAATAATGCGTGTTTAATACGTTAAATCTGATCAAGATTCCGAAGATAAAGCGGTGAAGTCTTTTAAGTTTAATTATTTTGTACAACATAACAATAAATAAACATTTTTTTTCTGCTTTCACACTCATATCCCCATACTAAACTCGATTCCTCATGTCGTGGGTGCCGGAAACATTAACATCGCACACACAATCGCAACCGGAATCAGAAACACAGATTATCCTTGGCGAGAAACTTGTGTTCCCGCCGGGAATCGAACCCGATACCCCCAATGCTGAGAAGGCGAACGCGCACCCAATTAAGCCAACCGACAGTTATCCTATTTAACGCAGTGGGCAAGTCTTTGATCTCTGCGCTTCAGGTCTTAGGTTTCGATGCCCGGCAGGAGCACAATTTTCCTTCCGACGCGGAATTTGTGTTGCTTTTTCTGGGTCTAATTGTGTGTGTGATGTGAATGTTTTCGGCACCCACGATACAAATCTTAGAATTTAGTATGGGTCTGTTATTGTGAATTTTGTTTGTGTTGATCAATTGAGATGTCCCCGGGCGGTTAAGTGCTCAAAATAGATGTTTATTATTCATAGTAAAAATTGTAACAATTCTAAAATTAGATTCAGTTATGCGGATGTAGCTGATTTAGCTCGGCAATTTTCATTAGAACTACAATATAAAATTACGTACCTTTTGTGTGGCCTACACCTAACAAACAGTAACATCCGTTTTTGAAAGTGACTGTACCATAGACAATATTTACTTAAGATAAACATTAACGTTGGCTTAGTTGAGTAAGCGTTCACCTTCTACGCAGGAGTATGGGGTTCCATTCCCGGCAGAAACACAAGCTTTCTCCACAAGGAAAATTTGTGTTTCTGGTTCTGGTCGTGATTCCGGTTTTTAATTGAATTAAAGTGGTGCAAATGTAAATTGGATACAAAAAATGAAAATTGGATGACAATGTAATATTATTATGACATGGAGCTGATCTGATGATGGAGCCGGAGGGTGGCCATGGGAACTCGGTAATACGACGCAACAACATTAAGTTTGGGCTCATTTGAATCCTCGTGAGTACTCAGATCCTATATGTAATCCAGGGCCTGAGGATGAACCCGGAAGGTGGGCATGGAAACTGAGTAATAATCCGACGCATTCCGATTGAGTTTGTCTCGTTTCTTTCGTTTCAACATAAATAGCCAACTTTTGAAGTGAGAACTTCTTTAGTGGCGTTGTGCACTTTTTGGGATGGGTAAACAATTTTAAACTCACGTCAGGACACGCGACCTGATCGAAAATTCTTTAGACGGAAAATTCGTAAGACGAAGGAGAGGAAGTAATATCCCCCTCTCTGTCTACCGCGAGGCGCAAAATGTTCAAGTTTTCCCTTCTGCCGGCACTCCCGGAGTGCAACCCGTTGTTTTTTTTAACGAGATAAACGCTTGTAAAGCCGCGTAGCACGGCTAGTGTTGAATAAATACCCACGTGATGACGTGTAGGCGCATTTAGCTAAATAAATACTATACAGATATTCAGGTAAGTCATGTCGATAGATGTTTTAGCTGGATTATTATAACCAAGCCAGATATCTATTTTTATTCCTTTGTCTCATAGTACGTTGTTATAAAATAAGCTTGCCAAGTAGTTTGTAATTGCAGCAGTGAACCAATAAATATAAATAAACGTGATGTGTAAGAACTGCCTGCCCGCGCCGTGCTGGAATAATCGCGCGCCTTCGCCTTCTAAGCGGGTATCCGTTTCGAATCCCGGTGGAAACCCAATTTCTTCCACAAGAATGTTTCTGGTTCTGGGTGTGATTGTGGGTTATGTGAATGTTTTTGGCATCCAAAACACAACACACAAAGTGTGAAAGTGTTTATTTTAAACGTAAAGTACTCATAAATTCAAGTGTCATTAACCTCTTTCCCCAGACCCCTGCACTGTGCAGACGTGCAAAAACTAATAATAAATAATTTAAACGCAAGCAAAGCTTAAAAACCGACTTTAACGCTTCTATTTTGGTTTTGGCTTAATCGATTTTGATAAAATTTATATCGGACCACCTCTGAAGTATAATGTACTAAATCCTACTAATATTATAAATCCGAAAGTTTGTGTGTAAGTATGTTTATTCCCTCTTCACGTTTTAACGGCTGAACGGATTTGGATGAAATTTGGAATGTACATAGATTATACCTAGAATTAACACATAGGCTACTTTTTAACATGGTAATAGCGGGCGAAGCCGCGGGGCACGGCTAGTGAAATAATTTTGAGAATCGGTCCACAAATTGGGAGAAATTGGTGTACAAACCTAAAAAAAAAACTTACAGTCGAACATAGATCCTATTCCTTTTTCGAAGTCGGTTAATTAATACGCATCGTCGAATGCCGACCTGACAAGCTGTCAAGGTTGTCTAATACATTACAAAGAGCCTATAATAGCTTGTGTCGCTTTACTGAGGCTTCTTACGACGAACGTAGGCAGAATACGTTCCTCTCACAATTTAACTGTTGCCTAAACTATGAAATCTATTCTAGAACGCAGGTGAACTATACATACACACGTAGCCTGCGTTATAAGTTCTAATTTAGTCGATAAGTATAGATAATAATACATAAATTACTAGCTGTGCCCCACGGTTTCGCTCGCGGTGATCAAGTTAAAATTAATAAAGCCTATGTTAACACATAGTTACACATACTTTATACCTATAAGATTAACATCCTATAGGTATAAACTATGCACACTCCAAATCTGTAAAGCCGTTGCATTAGAAATAAATTATCATTTTTTATTGTATATTGGTGCACTATTTTGGCGATAATGGCTTACACATAAAAGATAGATTATATGCTGTTGCGGGCTTTTTTGTAGGGCTATTTAAGATACACATTTTACATTATATACGTATAACTCTAACGGTTTTTGCAGCGCACGCCAGAATAGCTCGCAGATGGCAGAATTTTTTCATACTTACTTGACACTTATCGTTATATTTTCGACAATTCACACAATATCTTTATAAATTATAACCTATGTGTTTATATATAGGCAATTAGCCCGTAGATATGTTTATTTATATACATTACTAGTACCTGATGTATTTATAAGCTATATTATTGTAAAGTTTCATTAAAATCCATTCAATAGTTTTTGCGTGAAAGTGTAACAAACATCCATACATACAAACTTACGCGTTTATAATATAAGTAAGGAAGTAAGGATTCAAAATTAATTGTTAGTTTACCAACCGTAAATATTTTTCTTTTTTTGATTGACTTTAAAGTTCCTTTAAACTTACGTTGATACAATAGGTACGTCTTAAAAAGTCATGGGTCTAGAACAATTCAGAATTATAGTTCAAACCTCTGTTCATAGCAAAGCAAGAAGAAAACAAACGTCTAACAACAACAATGATCAAATATTAAGTCATTGAGTAACAAAAGAACTCTCAATGACCGCACCTCTGTCATGACCTCGTCATCATTCAAGTGTTTAACAACCTATTAACACCATGGTTGGGCAATTTATCTTACCATGGAGGCATGGACCAAAGAGGCTGGTAGTGATTCAATTCTCGAGTCATCCTCATATCTATTTGAACTGCCCGTTGGCTTAGTTGGGTGAGCGTTCGCCTTCTAAGCAGGGGCTATCGGGTTCGATTCCTGGCGAGAATACTAGTTTTCTCCGCAAGAAAAGTTTGAGTTTCTGGTTCTGGTTGTGTTTATGTGTGTGATTTCGGCACCCACGACACAAGTCATCGAACTTAGTATGGGGCTGCGTGTGTTTATTATTATTTTGACGTGCGTTAGTCTCGCAAAACTCAAAAAAGGCTCGACCGATGTAGCTGATTATTACAAGGTTTTATTTAGTTTCACCTGTACAGTTTTGTCTATCTGTCGGTCTGTGATCAAACTTGTAAGCCAAATTAGACCCACTTCCAGATGCCCGATTTGACTCAAAGTATGTGTTCTTATGTATCTTCGATGACAATACAATGATATGATAACATAGAGCTGGTCTGATGATGCATACGGAAGATAGCCACAGGAACTTCTGAACTAAACAATATAAACCCATCGAGTTTGGGCTCGTTCGATTCGTCTTGTCAAGTTTACTGGTTATATAACTTTTAAACTGGTAAAAGCTTGATTTTAAAAAACGTTTTAAAGTATTACTTGTATTTGTTGTGTTCGTAATAAAATTGACTGGACCTGCTTTGGATGTAAGTTTTTTTTAATCTACTCGCAAATCGTATTCGCTCGATTCCGAGGCGGGTCGTTAGTTAACATTATAAATCGGACTGGACGGCCATTGATTAAATGTATGATCTAAATGGTAATTTTATCTTGGAATAGAACATAAGTTACTGTTTATCCCGTAAATGAAACGCTCGAAAACTTTACGCACGATGCCATCTACTGACAACTCGAAGGACTTACTCGTATGTTATTTTTGCATGTATACATGTGGCTAATTGCTTAAACAAGCAAAGCCGCGGGCACAGCTAGTTAACAATACAATTTGGAATTCCGCAAAGCGACGCCAACTGGTTCGGGTCGTAAGATGAATAAATGACGCATGCAGTTTTGCTTTTTTTGACTGACCATGGTTAATGGTTAAAGGCTAAAAGATTTCCTCAAGTTTTGCTATTAAATATAAAGTTATAAGTGGCATTAAAATTATATTTTAAGGCATAACTAATATAAGATATCATGGTGATCACGTACAGATGTTAAGTAGTGAATGGTCTATCTTAAAAAGTTAATGCTAGATAACGGGTGCCCAAGATACAGGCTTTGCCTAGTTTGGGGCCCACAGATAAGATTCACAACACCTATATAATGTATGCTAAAACAACTGTACTTAAGTGGTAATTCATGTGTTAATAAACGAATTTTTAGTGTACTTTACTTTTTTACTTACTTCAATTTGGAGTTTTAAGGCGACTTGGTATCGAGTTGGCGGACTGGAGCCAAACTGTAGCCTTGTAGAATTGCCTGCATAGGCAGCTTGCGCGCTTATATATATTTTTTTTAATTAATCTTACCCTTTTACAAAAAAATTTAGTTTACAACGAGGTTTGAATGTTTGTTGGGATTACACCCAATATTTTTTGTAAAAAATATCTTTTATAGAAACAGAATAAAGTTGATTCATTCCACTGACGGGAACGGGAAATTTGGTGTTTTTTAGTAAAGTTTTTTTTTTATCGAGCCAAATTTATTCAATCGTGTATCGCTGAACATATCCGAATAAAATATTTTGTGAACATTTATAAGACATAAAAAAATGCTGTTAATCGACCGTTTTTAAAGGTCAAATCTTTAATATTCGTGAGGATGAATCGTCCAATTTGGAGCCTACTTCACCTTAAGTAGCGAATGGTCAATCTTAATAAGTTAGTGCTAGATAACGGGCGCCCAAGATACAGGCTTTGCCTAGTTTGGGGCCCACAGATAAGATTCACAATACCTATATTATGTTTGCTAAAACAACCGTACTTAATATAATTCATCTGTTAATAAACGAATTTTTACTTTACTTTACTTTTTTACTTACTTCAGTAACTGGTGGAGTTTTAAGTGGCATTGAATTGTCATTGTGTAATTATGTTAGTAATTATATTAATTAGTTTTAGAGCTAAATTATGAAGACTTGAGTTACCTATAAGCTTGATGCCTTGTAGGTAACTTGGGTCTGCTACAGCAATAGCAAAAGATACATAGTTTTAAGAAATATGTACATTCAATTGGCCCGTAGATAGCTACAGACTGTTAGTTCATACAAAAAAAAGTATGAAGTCAAAATATATAGAGGCACGGTATTCAATAATTAAACGCAAGCAAAGCCTAAAAAAACTGACTTTACCGCTTATATTTTGGTTTTTAACTAGATCGATTTCGATAAAATTTATATGGGACCACCTCTGATGTATAATCTACCATACAAAAACATCAAAATATATTCATAATTGGCGGAGACAGCGCGTAACATACATACAAAAAAAAACAGTCGAATTGAGAACCTCCTTTTTTGTAGTCGATTGAAAATTCCGTAAAACTCAAGTACTATATCTGTAACAAAATTAATAAAACAAGCATCTAATATAGCAGAATACATAAGCACCCCAGAACCAGGTGGAGAAATATCGTAAACGTTTATTACCCCATAAATACGTACCCTCATTTAATTTTAAAATTCAAAGTTGTAAGGGAAGATGGGGGAATCGAGTGGTCCGAACAAGCGATTTAATTTTTAAGAGATTGCCTATCTTTGTGCAGAAGAAAATTGGATTTTGCGGATCAATTTCTGTCTTTCCGATAGAGTTGATTGGATGATCGCGGAATCGAGGTCGGGATTGCGACCGCTGAGTGGTGATTTTCAGTTACCTTTCTATAAATGATAGTTGCCAATTAAGTTGGTGATTTATGTGGATCTGTGGAGTTTTTTTTTAATGTTGGAAAGGCAAGCATTTGACTACTTCTTTTTTACATAATTATTGTTTCGCATAATATTTATTATTTATTCAGCATATAATTCATAATATTCTATGCCGAATTATATACGTTAATACATGAACAGGGAAAAGAAAGTCATGCATGCGACGATGAGCGGAGCGAGGAGAAACGTTTGGATATATTGGTGACCACTAAGAGCGAGACTGAGTAATTATTGAATAAAATTTTAAATCTTTTTTGCACATGGGCCCTAAAGAAGCACTCATGATAGTTAATGACTCTACTGCCAGATTCGCAAAATTACAGCCATCTCAAGAAGAACCTAGCAAGAAACTCAGCGGTGCTTTTTTATTTTTTAAAACACTCTTACGGCTAATAGTCGCTGGAAAGCGCTTTGCGCTTGCTTGTCTCTATGCATCCTTGTCATTAATTATTATATTATATCATGTGTCACATTATGCGAACAAATGTTTATGTTTAGAATTTTTGTTTGTATCATATGTTTCATATGTAAAGGTACATTTTGCACATAGACATAGTGTTGCATTGCGACATTGTACCAAAATATTGAGTCGATATGAAAAGTTTTTTTTTCAGTAATTTTCGCGCTTCTTTTTTTTGAATGTTGTAACCGCCATGATAAAGCTTTTTAAAAATGTTTATATATATATATTTATATATATAGCTATGTATACAAAAACAACAATATCGGTCCGGTTTAGCTGAAGTTTAGTCACACACTTACGTACAGAAGAATTATATTATACATACATATTTTTCTTGTGTGTGTTCAGGTGGATTAAGGATTGGCTTAGATTCACAATTCCGATAAATAATATACAATATTACACCAGTGCGTAGCCAGGGCGGGTCGCTAGTATACAATTAGTATAATAAACCTTATGACAGCTGCATTTAGTTTGCCTTGCGTATTTTTTTTATGCTCTCTAGGCAATCATTTGACTTCATGGTGATGATGCGGCCGAAGATGTAGCATGCTTGCCTAGGCCTACATCTTCTAGAAGATACCTATTCACTCTTGACTTGAAGACTCCTAGATTATACCTTTCGGGGAACAAAGACGCAGGCAATGATTTCCACTATTGTTCTTTTTTGCCAGTATCGACCTACGATTTACCATGAAATTGGAAGTGCTAAAGTATTTAACGCTATAAATTTACACAATAAAAACCCTAATCAATTTTGAAGAAATTAAGTAGCATAATTAAAAAAAAAACTCATAATTTAACTACAGCTGAATGTTTATTATGTGATGAGTACAATATGGAAGTCTTCAAGTTGCGAGAGAATAGGTATCTTCTAGGCAAGCTTGCGCCACCTTCGCTTACCATAAGTTGAGATAGTGGTCAAAAGTTTGTCTATCCTACTAATATTATAAATCCTAAAGTTTGTGTGTAAGTGTGTTTTGTTGATCCCTCTTCACCCTTTCACGGCTGAACGGATTTGGATGAAATTTGGCACATAGGCTACTTTTTAACTTGATAATAGCGGGCGAAGACGCGGGGCACGGCTACTTATAAATAAAAAAATAAAAATAATGATCACAAAATAGCCCCGCTAGCTCCTAAAGAACCGGCCAAGTGCGAGTCGGACTCGCGCACGAAGGGTTCCGTACCATTATCTATAAAAAATCAAGTTTGTTGTATGGGAGCCCCCCTTAAATATTTATTTTATTTTATTTGTTGTTATAGCGGCAATAGAAATACATCATCTGTGAAAATTTCAACTGTCTAGCAATCACCGTTCTTGAAATACAGTCTGGTGACAGACGGACGGACGGACAGCAAAGTCTCAGTAATAGGGTCCCGTTTTTACCCTTTGGGTACGGAACCCTAAAAATGACCTAACCGGAGAATAAGCGATTCACGACGGAGCGTTTAGTTGACTTGACAAACTCCAGCCTAGATTAATAACGGCATCAGTAGTCCACATAGTTTGATAAGGAAATATGAATAGCCTAACAGGTATTGCAAGCTGTAATGCCTCATAATCAACTACTTATCTAATCAAATGCAAAATCATTCAATTAACCTCAAATTTGAACGTAATTTGCGGTCACAAATTACCGACATACCTAAAGAATCGGCAAACAAGATCAGCAAATTGCTGGAGGCTTGATGATGCGGTTGCGTGTTCGCATCAAAGTGGAACGAAAGTTTATTTTTGTAGTTTTGACTTTGGAATATAATTTAAACGCAAGCAAAGCTTAAAATAACCGACTGCACCGCTTATCTTCGGAACCTTAATCGGATTAGATGTATTAAACACGCATTATTGACGATATTTCAAGAACTACTGATCAGATCTTGATCAAATTCAAATTATTTTAATGATTTTGCTTTCCAATTGGTCCCAATTGGAAAGCAAAATCATTAAGGCGCCGGGTAGTGGTTGATTTGCCCATACAATCGTAATACCGAAATTGTTGATAATTCAAGCATATTACCACCATACTGTGCTGTTATTCAGATTAAAAACGTATTAATCTAGGTTCCTGGATAGTTTTTATTCCAAAATAATTACCTAAAACGAAATATAAACCAATTGATTTTCACACATTATTACGACGTAAATGTCGCATCTTTAACTTATTCGTTTTGTATTAAAAACGAACACATTTCTTTTGTCATTACAACAGGAACATAGACTATCATTTCAAGGTACTATTAATACAAAAAACAATGGCTAAACATTACATTTTCATTCATAATTTTTGGTATTACGGCACCTATTATAATTGTTCGTTCGGTAGTGCTATCGCATCAAGCATGGGCACAGTTTGCAAGTTAAACAGAGACAGCCTATAGACTCGTTCAAAGCCACCCCGGCCTCTTAAAAAACAAAATTTTCAAAATCGGTTCACGTGAAAAGAAATGATGTGGTAACAAACAAAACAAAAATACAGTCGACTTGAGTAACTCCTCCTTTTTTAGAAGTCTGTAGAAAACAAAGCCAACGATTTTATATTCCTTTTCTAATAGCTTGTTACTTAAGTAAGTTAAAAAAAAATTAAAGAAAGTAAAAAGTGAAATACAAATATATTTTATTTTATTTTTATTTATTTTATTGTATTTGGGTGGCTTACTATCATTACAAAATAAACATAACTTAAACTTAAGAAGAGCCATTAATAAGCCCCCACAGGTGGCAAAATAAACCGGCCAAGTGCGAGTCAGACTCACGCACGAAGAGTTCCGTACCATTATCTATAAAAAATCAAGTTTGTTGTATGGGAGCCCCCTTAAATATTTTTTTTATTTTATTTTTAGTATTTGTTGTTATAGCGGCAATAGAAATACGTCATCTGTGAAAATGTCAACTGTCTAGCTATCACCGTTTTTGAGATACAGCCTGGTGACAGACGGACGGACGGACGGATAGCGAAGTCTCAGTAATAGGGTCCCGTTTTTACCCTTTGGGTACGGCACCCTAAAAAGTACATTTATATAGCTTAAGTATATTAATATAGTATATTGATATTATATTTTAATTATGATTTGTATTTTTTTTACTTCGCAAATTTTGTGCGTTTTACCAGTGTGAAGTGATGATTATTTTTCAAGTATAATTGAGTGATTCATAAATATAGTCACGAGTCAACGTCAAGTAAAAGTCATGGTCACATAGTCACAGACAACTCGAGCCCTTTTAAAGACTAAAATAGAACTTCTATTAGAGTTTTGGAGCGGAAGCAAAATTACGTTTTTCAACTGTATGATGCACGAGTGTAGGCAACACTCATGCATGTTCAAGAACCATTAATTGTTAACAATCCACCATAAGTACACATTAACTCTCGAAGAATCACAAGTCTTAGAAAATAATACAAAATCGACTCCGATATAAACATAAACGCTTTCACGCGTAGCCTCAACCAGGCGCGTATGTTCGGCTTTTTTTATCTGTGATAGGCAAACATTTGTCCACTAGCGGGCGTAGCCGCGGGGAACGGCTAGTATTAAATATAATACACGAGCTATACCACGAAAGTGAAAACATATATTCTAAGCATCGGGTTCGATTCCCGGCAGGAACAAAGTTTTCTCCCCAAGGAAAATTTGTATTTCTGGTTCTGGTTGTGATTGTGTGTGTGATGTGAATGTTTCCAGCAACCACGACACAAGTCATCGAATTTAGTGTCTCCCACACTAAATTAGATTTTTGTGACAGCGTTTATATTATTCATCCATACTGAAACCATAATTATTTCTACCCCAAATATCTACTAACATACTTATACGTAAAGGCATGGCGGCCATTACGAGTGGGTACTTAGCAATAATTGACTTAATTGTCCAATTACCACGCAGCTCTACTAACTGAGTTTGTGATGACACCGTTTGGAAAACATAGATCTAGCAAAAGCCATAATTGAACTGTTCTTTGGCTTAGTTTGGATGAGCTTTCGCCTTCTAAGCAGGGGTATCGGGTTCGATTCCCGGCGAGAACACAAGTTTTCTCCCCAAAGAAAATTTGTGTTTCTTGTTCTGGTCGTGAATGGGTGTGTGATGTGAATTTTTCCGGCACCCACGACACAAGTCATCGAACTTAATGTGGGGCTGTGAGTGTGAAAGCGTTTATGTTTATGTTTAATTACTGAGTTTTGCCGCGAAGTGAAAAAATGCCGTTGTAAAGTTTATACTATTTTCTAAAATTTGTGATTCTTCGAGTGTTATGTGAACCCTTAAAAACGCTTTCAAACTCACAGCCCCACACTATTCTGATTGTGTCGTGAGTGCCGGAAACTCACATCACCCACACAATCACACCCAGAACCGGAAGCACAGATCTTTGGAAAGCGCAATTGTGATCATGCCGGGAAATGAACCCAGGACTCCCAGAGACTCAGAGGGAATAACTGCGACGTCAATGGAAAAACGCCTGCATATGTTATATGCAAACAGTTTAGAAGTAAATATATGCGCAAACTTTATAAAATGTGCGATTTTCTATAAAAAATACTATTTAAGTAATTAATTATGTAACATTTAACCGGATTACTTAAACTACGGTTACTTTAGATGATCTCTACATAATGCCTAGGTAATGCTACACAAAAGAGAGAGAAAGAAACTGGTACTTACTTCAAGAAATACCCTTCTGTACTCTGCTACATTTGCTTTTTTTCTGTCCAGTAGAGATCTGAACATCCTCCCTATAAGTGAAACCATTACGTGTCAAATATATAAAAAGTATGTTGAAGAGGCGTTTACGGAGTTTTCAACCGACTTCAAAAAAGGAGGTTCTCAATTCGACTATCTAGATCTTTAACTGAAGCACTATAGTATCGGTGGGTAGAGTGATTTGGTACAATATAAATAACTATTCACACAATTTTTATTTCTATTCTTCTTCGTTCCAAAATGTCGTCTGTCTTTTATTTTTCATTCAGATGTCCTAAGCTGCTCTAATTTTTTTTTGAAACAGTACTCTGCAATGTTTATGTCTGTAAATTCTATTTTTTTTTTCAATATAGGCAAACTTTTGTCCACCATCTCACCTGATGCTAAGCGACGATGGAGCAAGCTTACTTAGAAGGTATTCACACGCGACTTGAAGACTCCCATATTGTACTTACTCATCAGGAAACAAGATACAAGCATATCGCTCCTGATAGTAAGCGCTTACTAATTACCTAAATCATTATATTTTTTACACAATTTCCAAAATCTTTTCTACTATAAATTCAGGTTGCTAACTACCTCAGTGGGCAAATCAATCGCAATTGAAACGACTTAATTGATTTATCGTTTACTTCGTTAAAATAATTAATTAATCACATACTTCGGTACTAACGATAACAGTGCTGCACCAACGAAGCATGTAGTACAGTTAAGAAAAAAGCTAAGTTTGAGTAAGACTCACGCTACGAGTGTTCCGTACACCAACAACTTTGAAACAAACTTAACCAGTTGGCTTAGTTTTATTATACTATAAAGTGTACGATACCGTAATACGATGACGCATTTTTTTTAAATAAAACGAATTTCTAGTTTGGTATGCGACGCGTTGCTCATAAATATGACACCCATGATATGTCCCATTAAACATTTAACTTTTTTATTATTACTATTTACATGCCCCAGCTAGTAGCCGCCCAGTTCGTAAATAAGCAATCACCGGCGGATTTCTCAAAAAAAGCTTAACAAACATTATAAATACAAAATAAAATTCAACAAAACCGGTCAAGAAGTACTAAAAAATGTATGATCATACTTGCGGCAGTTGGGTTTTATTTGTATCAATAAAAAAAGCCATAATAACAAAAACCTATTTTGTAGATTTGAGCCGGTTATCTATTGGGGATCTAAAAGTAGACAGCACGGCACGTGAGCCTAATATATAGTAATAATATCTCGTTCACGGAACCCTAAAAAATATAACTACTCGTATGTAACATTTTACTACACATAGCAAACATAAAAAAGGTTTCTAGATTTTATCAGCTCACATTACAATAGAAATATCGTGTGATATCTCTAAATAAATAACAACTACTCTAAAACCACTAACTGCTAAACCAACAGAGGCAGTACTAAAACACATTACACACAGTCAAACAAAATAACAAAAAATCCCACAGATCTTGGCAACACAATATAAATCATTTAAAATTGTATCATCAAAAGAAACAACAAAGAAAACTAACAAAGAACACACAGTAATCGTTCTAACATCTATAAAAATGTTACGAAAATCGTCACGTACAAAAAAACGAGTTCATTTGTCGCGAACGCTCGAAGCCGTGAGAAAATTAAAAAAAGAATGAAAAAAATTGCAATTGAACTGTCAATGGTCATTTAAAATAGGATAGTGTTCGCACTGGCTGTGAGCCAATGTTTCATGGATTTATACTCCTTACTATTGAGAATGCATTAAGAGTCATATTGTAAATATAATAAAGATTTATTTAGCTGGAAAGAATTATCGATAGTCAAGTAATTAATTATAAATTGTTTTAAGCTTTGTATACTCTTGCATGACTGTTAAATATAACATGCTTAGTACGTCCATTTAATAATTAGCCGTATTCTCATAGAAAATTGCTAGGCAATGTCATAAATTGCCACGGCATTTAACTATTTAAGAGAAATGCCCCGAGGCATGTGATTAATAGTTATTATGCTTTACATATTTCAGAAGTTGGGGTTGTTTTGTTGGTCGATAGGATTTATACGGTTAGAATTTAAACTTTATGTATGTATACTTAGGTATACCTATGTAAGTTTTTAAAATAATTGCAACATTTTGGAATGAACAAAAAAAATATAAAATCGCTTTCACACTCACAGCCCCGCACTAAGTTCGATGACTTGTGTCGTGAGTGCTGGAAACATTCACATCACACCCAGAACCACAAACACAATTTTTCCTTGGGGAGAAAACTTGTGTTCCCGCCGGGAATCAAACCCGATTAGATTTAAATTGCTAAGAAGGCGGACGCTCACCCAACTAAGCCAATGGTCAGTTCAGTGTATGTAGGTATATATAATCACTAGCTTTTGCCCGCGGCTTCGCTCGCGTTACGAAGTATTAATTTAAAATTGACAAAGTTTCATACAAACTTTCATCCCCTATTTTATCCCCTTGGGGGTAGAATTAATCAAAATCCTTTCTTAGCGGATGCCTACGTCATAACATCTACATGCATGCCAAATTTCAGCCTGATCCGTCCAGTGGTTTGGGCTGTGCGTTGATAGATCATTATGTCAGTCAGTCAGTCAGTCACCTTTGAGTTATATATATTTAGAGATAGATTGCAACTTTTTGTAATGGTTTTTTTGTCTATCCTATTTTTCATTATAAGCAAATGTCATGTTACCCATAAGATTGCCTTGTTTTTAGCTCTTTTGATATTGATGTCCTTTCATTTAAGTTTAGTCTTAAAACATATAGGTTATGTATATTTTATTTTATCTATTATATAAAAATTAAATGACGTTTGTAGTCTCACAAAAACTCGAGACTAATTAGACCGATTTAGCTGATTATTTTTATGTTGTTTGTTAGTATCAGAGCAAGGTTTGTATGTAAATTTTTTTTAATTCACCAGAAATTGCACCCAGGCGAAGCCGGGCGGATCGCTAGTTCTATTAAATCATGTTTGACGCTCTTTCTTCGAAATTAACCTTTCACAAAGATGTTTACTGACTGTGATAAGCAAATCTACTAAACGTATTCGGACCAGATAAGACCCATTTGAACCAAAACATAATATATATAATCGGCCATAATCGGCCATTTTTAGGGATCCGTACTGAAAAGGAAAAATAACCCTTAAGGGATAAATTTGTTATTCGTCTGTTTATCAAGTCTGTTTCTTAGAAATGCGTGACGATATTGAGTTAAAATGTATATTACATATATTGATCTACGTTCCCTTAAAGCTCTTACAAATTCAACACGATAAAAAGAAAATACCATCATTTATAATGCATTATTGTGGATTTTTTACACGCGCAATTAAACTTATAGGGTAGGTACTTCTCGTAGACCTAGAATCATACATTTTGTCCAGGACCAAGGCCACCGAATCCAGCAAAAAAATGGTTAATTTGTAAATTTGTTAAATCAAAATGTTGTAAAATACCCCCAACGCTCATCTGAAAACGGCAACACCACTTTTCATCAAATATAGCTAAGAACACTCTCCATCAAGTCACCTTGCAAACAAAAACAACTAAATCAAAATCCATCCACGCGTTTTGAAGCTACGATTTCACAGGTAGACACAGACTCAGATAAAGAGACTCAGAGACAAATACTCACTAAAAACTTATTACAGCCCTCATTTTCGTCGGGGGTTATAATTGGAAGGAGTGGAAAAGGAAGACAGGGATTTTTTTTCGATTTTTTGAAATTCGATTCCTGTGATGGACGAACTACCTACTCGTACATACAATTTCGTATACCTGTATGGAACCCTGTATAGGAGCGCGAGTCAGACTCGCCCTTGTCCGGCTTTATTCATATCTGGGTTTATTATTTGAATATGATTTTTATGAATATGAATAAATCAAGAGATACTTTGAACTTTGTCCAAGTTCTGGACAAATTGCTCGTAAAGTGCGACTGTGAATTTTGATCGAGGGCCAACAGTGGCAACTGGCAATACAGACAGACTACGCGGCGACACGCGCTCAAAATTATGGAAGCTTATATTTTGGTAGGAAGCTCATATTTTAGTGGGCACTTAAGCTTAGTTTACCTTTTTAATGTTAAAACTATCGTGAGTATTACACATTATGTTATGTTATATACGGCTTAAAACACGACAATTTTTGACTTACTTTGTAGTCAACTAGTTTCGGACAAATTAGTTGTCCTTCATCAGGATGAGTCAGACGCGCGATACGCAGAGGCGTGCGGCTCGGGCCTCGGCGCGTGACTGTTAGTTGACTACAAAGTAAGTCATAAATTTTCGTGTATTAAGCCGAATATAACATAACATAATTAGTTTACATTTAATTACAAAATAATTAAACGCAAGGAAAGCTTTAAAAAAACCGGCTTTACCGCTTTATCTTCGGAACTTTGATCAGATTAGATGTACTAAACACGCATTATTGACGATATTTCAAGAACTACTGATCAGATCTTGATTAAATTTAAATGGGACCAATCGTCAAGTAACATCTTCCTAACAAAATCGGTCCACGTGGAACGAAGTTATGAGGTAACATACATTAAAAAAATACAGCCGACTTGAGTACCTCCTCCTTTTTTGTAAAGTCGGAAGACAAAAGAGGTGCTTAGGGAGGACTTATAATTAAAACTAATTGGTTTTAATTTCACCATACTCTTAGCTTAAGAGTTCCCAAATAATTAGGTACCTATCTTTAGTGCAATCGGCTGCTTATCCATTGTCGTATTAAATCAAAGTTAGCGGTGGCCAATCAATTGAAATATTAATATGTATTAATCATACCAATACCAGCTTCATCAATAAGCAACTGGGGCAGACAGAAGGCCGTTTGTTTCCCAACCTATTAATCTTGTCGATCAATTGTGATGCCCCATGCCCATAGACGATTGGGGTCGTCTTGATCTATCGATCGACAGCGACCTTATAGCTTTGAACTCTTATGGTAGACATGGTTTTATTGTCTTTATAAAGTAATGAGGTGATAAGAGATTCTTGTTTTTGTTTTTTTTTTTTTATTTGTTACAGGCTAGTGTTTGACCACTATCTCACCTGATGGTAAGTGACGATGTGATCGAAGCTGGTAAACACACTAGACCTGGAATACGCAGGCTCTCAAGGATAACTGCCGGAACACCGTATTTGGCTTGGCGGCAGACTTTCAACTTGATGGTGGTAAGCTACTTTGGTAGCAAGCCAGGCGAGCAACTCACAAAATGCTCTACCACCTCTCAAATGTCACCTGATTAGCACCACCCGGGGACCACGTGTAGGGAGTCAGACTTAAGGGGTATCCTCCTACGGACGTGGGTGACTCAGCTCTTGTATTCTATTGGATAAAACCTAAAGCAGTTTTTTGTATAAAACGCTTCTACACTCACAGCCCAACACTAAGTGCGATGATAACTTGATGCCGGAAACATTGACATCATTATATTCTTTTGCAGTTTTAATATTTTATTGTTGTACTATAATTATGTTGCTATCTAGGGGGCAATAGCCTATTTTTTTTTTCTGTTCCCATTTTCCTTCTAATCCTTTCATCTATATCATAGTTCTATAACTTCCTTCTAAATGCTTTTTTTCTGTATTCTATACATGTATTGTATCGTGCAAAACTGAATATGTGATATTTTATTGTATTTTTACCGTTCTCCATAAGTTTATTATCTTGTTATATTGTATTTATAGTTTAGAAGAGTGAAGAATGAGAACTGCTAAAGCAAAATGTGTGTGTGTGTTATTATCAATACTGCATAAGTATAAGTTGTGATTGATAAATCGCATGTACAACAGTCTTATTCTTCCAATGAAACCTCAGAATAGAAAGTGCATTGCCTTTTGATAAGTACCTACCTATATTTTTATACTACCTACTACTTGCTCGTAAAATTTTTATTTTGTTATTACATACTTATTGTTAAAATAACTGGCGTAACGTGTATATACGTACAAAAGGCGACCATATGGAAACCTTGGCAGTGGTTACATATTTGAGCCGTTTGGTGTTGAGACAGACACTGGGCCCGTATGATCGTATTTTTAACAATTTATCGAGCGCCTGGTTGAGGCAACGTGTGTTCAAATGCTGATATTTATTTGGCTCAATGGCATTGCAATTCAAAGAGGCAATGTCAGCATGATTGGAACACAGGAACGCTGCCACTAATGGGCTTGAGCACTTGAGATACCTTAGTTAAGCTCGGGGTGGCCTTGGTGAGCAAGGTCAGGTGGAATGGACCGGTATGCTCCCGGGTCTATAGCCGGGGCAAGATAGTGACTGCTACAGGGACCCTATCTTGGCCTACTTCGACGACGGACTGCTTACGTGGGGGTTTTTAGTGGTTTCGAGCCCCACACACCCCTTTCCTTCTCAAAACACTCGGTGTCTTGTAGGTAACTTTGGTAGGTATTTGGTCCTAAAACGAACATATATGCATCTGATGCATAATATAGTTTCGTTTTCGAAAATATAGGTAATTGACTCGTAGAACCGTTCCTTTTAAATAATAAAGGCATGATTTAATAAATAGTTCGAAAACTAACAGGAACTTAGAGATCTACTATTGTAATCCTACTAATATTATAAATACGAAAGTTTGTGTGTAAGTGTGTAAGTATGTTTGTTCCCTCTTCACGCTTTAACGGGTGAACGGATTTGGATGAAACTTGGAATGTACGTAGATTATACCTAGGCTTAACCCATAGGCTACTTTTTAACTTGATAATAGCGGGCGAAGCCGCGAGGCACGGCTAGTGAACTATTTCCGAGATAAATTATGATAAAACTTCACTCATGCGTTAAAAAGACCTGATAGATTTAGCAAAGGTACCTTAAAATTTGAACATACAAAAATGGCCTTGGCTTATTTAGAACGAGATAAAAACAGTATGAGTCAAGTACACCTACGTAAGTGTTTCTTATTCTATCAGTTATGATAGCGTCAATTGAAGGAGGATAAGAGACATCTGAATTTTATCTGGCAACTCCTATATTGCAACATTACCTTTTAAGTATCTATTGTTGGCAAAAAACATGAAGAATATCGCAGACACTAAGTGCCAGTTTATAAAATTAAATTAAAAATTATACTAATATGTATTATAAATTTGAAAGTTTGTGTGTAAGTGTGTAAGTATGTTTGTTCCCCTTTACGCTGTAACGGCTGTACGGATTAGGTGAAATTTGGAATGTACATAGCTTATTAACACATATACTACTTTTTAACTTTGAACAACGCGAGCGAATCCGTGGGGCACGGCTAGTCCTACTTAATATTATAAATCCGAAAGTTTGTGTGTAAGTGTGCAAGTGTGTAAGTATGTTTGTTCCCTCTTCACGCTTTAATGGATGAACGGATTTATATGATTATAGAATGTTCATGGCTTATACCTAGAATTAAGACATATGCCACTTTTTAACTTGATAATAGCGGGCAAAGCCGCGGGGCACGGCTAGTACATAATAATACCATACTTAATTACTAATTAAGTATGGTATTATTATGTACTAGCCATGGAAAGGAGCATACTGGGGCTAAAGTTAAAGGATAGAGTCAGGAATGTGGATATCAGACGCAAAACCAAACTCACAGACATCCTTACACATATTGACCAATTAAAATGGAGATGGACAGGGCATATGCTCCGTTGTAAGCATGAAAAATGGAGCAAGCATGTAACAGTCTGGTATCCAAGAGATGGGTCAAGAAGCCGAGGTCGCAAAGTGAGAAGATGGGAAGACGATCTGAAGCTGACTCTAGGTCCTCTTTGGCAAAGAATTGCAACCGACAGGAAACAGTGGAAGACGTTGGAGGAGGCCTATGCCGTAAGGCACACCGAAGTAAGGGACATATTGTGATCAATGTACTAGCAATCTTGCAGTAAAATGAAAAAATTGTAAAAATTTCGGAATAAATGGCTTATTATTATTATTATTATTATTAATTACTAATTATATTTGCACAACTGATGGGCTCTCATAACATTCACACCTTCGTGTACGATAAGGCCAGAAATACACAACATGAAACGAACATCGTGGTCGAAGGCATAAAAAGATAAAAAATGTATATTTGCAGAGCTGAGTGGGCAAACAGGGTCCCCAAATTAGATGGCACCGGTCGACCTCGTCCAAATTCGAGATTTACGGGTCTATATTTTGAGGTCAGAACCCAACAGACTTGGTGGACGTAATATTATTAACTAGCCGTGCCCCGCGGCTTGGCCCGCTATTATCAAGTTAAAAAGTAGCCTATGTGTTAATCGTAGGTATAATCTAAGTATGTAAGTACATTCCAAATTTCATCCAAATTCATTAAACCGTTAAAGCGTGAAGAGAGAACAAACATACTTACACACACACTTACATACAAACTTTCGGATTTAATATTTTTTTTTTAATAATTTATAATTAATATTAGTAGGTTGTTGAATACTAACAGGGCAAGGTCTTGTACACGTGACAAATACAGACACGGAATTAATAAAATATTGACCTTGAATGCGCAGAACTCTTTTAAAATGTTCTAATGTTTGTATAATGAACTGTTTGGACCACGAAATAAGACTATCCTCTTTGGTTTTGACTGTGGACATTTTTATTTTTTTTATACTAGACAAGCGAGCATTTGACCACTATCTCAAATGATGTTAAGTGAAGATGCGGCCGAAGATGTAACATGCTTGTTTAGAAGATACCTATTTACTCTAGATTTGAAGACACCCAGATTGTACCGTTCGGGAAACAAAGACGCAGGCAATGAGTTCCACTCCCTCGCTGTATGGATTGATATCTCAGTAATGAAGATTTTTTACCCGACTTTAGCAGTCGGAAGGTTGTGTTTTTCGGCTGGATGGATTTCGACAGTAAAGGTATCGTTATATTCGTCTTAGGACCCAAGTGTCCTTAGATAGGTGTTTGAAAAAAATATATAACGGCGAATTTTTGGCGCGAAATAGTAATACTAACGTTTAAAAAAAATAACCAAACCTATCAAGTAGGGTATCAAAATAAAGGAAATTTAAAGGGGATTACATAAATGATACAAACAAAACAAACGCATTCAAAGGCTTGTATCGTGGGTGCCGGAAACATTCAAATCACACACACACACTACAGAAGCACAAATATCCCTTGGGAAGGAATTTGTGCTCCTGCCGGGATTCGAGCCCAGGACCCACGGCGCAGAGGGCAGACACCTGTCCACTGCGCCAACTGGGTCGTCAACATTCGATAACATTTGATTAAAAGTAGGTTCACATTTTTCGCAGACGGGTTTTTGTGGGCCATCTCCTCAACTTTAGCTCGCGCCTCGAAATCCATACTGATTGATGCATTTACAAATAGATACCTACCTATTTATTTATTTATTTAATAATTTAGCACAAAACAGTGTACAAGGAATAGCTTAATGCTATGAAGCATTATCTACCAGCTTTCCTGGGCGTGTAAGAATGTGTTTGGGCGTGCAGCTAAAAGATACGCGTACATAAAATAAATAAAAAATGAGATTTTAGAATAAATAAACTAGATCAAATAATTTGAAATATGAATAATTAATAAAAAATATATATATTTAAACAAATACAATATACTACTTACATATGTATGTATAACTAACACATAATCAGAATACCTATATAAGATACCTATATCGATGTTCATCATTTGCTCACTCATAGAGAACACATACAATGGACACTTAAAGCTCATAGTGGAGTACAATGGGCGATATTTATGCCTAAAGTGATTATAAGGCTAAGCTGTCATAAAAAGTATAAGCATGTACACGTTTATATTTTTTAATTACAATTAAGGGGCAGGTATACGTCAATGCGAGCACCTTTTTTAAACACAGACAATTATCGCCCTTACACTTTTGCACATAAAGGTGTATATTGCGTGAATTACATCGTGGCGGTTACGCAAGGTCACGCGTGGCAATCTTTGATTTTTCACATTTCGTGAAAACGGGCAGCAAAAAAAAAATAAGCTGAAGAAATTATTCGTCTAGTAAATATGCGTATATGAAATAATTTTCATAGTGTTTTGTTATAAAATGGCGGAACGAAATGGTTACAAAAATATAAATTTATGTTATTTGCATGAGATTTGATATTTTTTCCTTTATATTCATGAACGTTATGAATATTCTAAGAAGAAGGCATCATTAGTCGTATCACACAGATTACGACAAATATTTTTATTTATCTGGTTTTTTTATGAATGCCGAGTAAAATGGTTACAAAAACACACGTTTTAGATGCAATTCTGGTATCGCCACCTTAAAAGGGCGTCACGGTGTCGGCCATGGTTCCGCTGATGCCTAAAAAGGTTAGGGAAGGAATCGAGTAAACATCTTAAAAATCTTTAACAATGAATTAAAAAACTTTTAACGGGTTTTGTCGCTCATGTTTTATTCGTGATGATTCGAATACTTTGTAGTATTCGTGGAGATTATACGAATTCTATTAGTTAAATAAATAGTTAAATATAAAATTTATATATTATATTAGAAGCCAACTTGCATCTCTAACATTTCCATTATTAAGTATACAACATACATACACTTTGTAAACTGGTTATACAATAAAGAGTTTTGTATTATATTGAATTGTGTAGACATTATTATTATACAACCTGAAACAAAAAGGTGTAGTAATACTTGGTGGTGTGTATGCGTATCATGCCAGGAATCGTCTGCCAGAGAACGAAAGTCGAAATCGGACATAATTTTTACCGTACAAAAATTAATAGGTCTGTGAATGTAATATATAATATAATTTTTGTTACTTCTATACGCTCAAACGGCTGGACAAATTTTGATGAAATTTGATATGGAGGTAGCTGATTAACACATACGCTTTTTATCCCGGGAAGCAGCTACATACATACAGACAAAATAGAAAATAGTATAGATTGTATACGCTACAAACAGGAAGGAAGTGAGATCATAAAGTATGGCAATAGTCGTAAATTGATGTGAATTGTGGTCAAATTAATGGTTTAAATTCCTTTTAGTATCAATTAAACAAGAAAAAGGTGAGTAATCATTATTTTTGTAATATACCCAGGGTAGTAAATATAAAGGAAAATATCGCGTAAGCCGTAAATGTCTTACAATACCACTGGAAAAGTTTAAATCAGTAGTAAATTAGGTATTTATCATTAAAGCTTATTATAAAACTAATGACAACATCAATGACGCAGGATGCATGGAGGCAAACATCACAAGCGCTTTCTGGCGGCTGCATGATATAGATATACCTAGGTTAAGATGCGCTTTCTGGCGGCTGCATAATATAGATATACCTAGGTTAAGATAATTCGTGTATAAATTATGCAGATTGTATAAAAAAAAAAGCGCAACGGAGTTTCTTGCTTGGTACTTCTCGAGATTGCTGTAATTATGCGAATCTTGCAATAAGAGTCATTAACTTTATGAGTGTCTCATTAGAGCCTATGTGAATTTAAATATCTATACTGTAACAACAAAGAGTTACTAAAAACGGCCAAGTGCGAGTCGGACTCGCGCATGAAGGGTTCCGTACCATTATTTATAAAAACGGCAAAAAATCACGTTTGTTGTAAATTTTTATTACCCTTAAATGTTTGTTTAATTTTAATTTAATTATTTGTTTTTAAATTGAATATAAAGTTAATATTCTGTGAGTTTTTCAAGTGTCTACCTGTGGCCGTTATCAATATCAAGCAAAAACGAGCAAAAAAAATCACGTTTGTTGTATGAGAGCCCCCTTACATATTTATTGTATAATGTTTTTTAATATTTGTTGTTATAGCGGCAATAGAAATACATAATCTGTGAAAATGTCAACTGTCTAACTATCACGGTTCATGAGATACTGGTAACAGACGGACAGACAAACGGACGGTCAGCGGAATTTTAGTAATAGTACCCCGTTTTACCCTTTGGGTACGGAACCCTAAAAACTAAACCACAAAAACATATTATGATTGTAATCGCCACGTTTCCATGAAATATTCCATGTAGAGTTAAAAGTGGTAATGGCTACCATTACTAACTTTGACCAGATTATTTTCTAGATAACATCAAAGCAGTTCAAAAACCCCATTCCCTCCACGGTAGCTATTTCATTCATTACAATATTTAACTGGTGCTGACCGGTCATTTGTTTATTCTTCAAGACGTCGTTAAATTTACGAGCACTTAGCTTGATTTGATCTGTTGTCACTTCTTTTTCTTGTATCTATTTTATAGTTGATGGGACAGTTGTGTTATACTTAACTGATTAATTTTATGGTGACGGGTGGTCCCCATTATACAATACAGTACAATACTTCTTTATTGAACACCAATAAGATAGTTAAGTAACATGTTAATAACATAAAAACTAAAAACAATAATTGATGTACAATGGGCGGCATTATCACATAAAGCAATCTCTTACATGCAACCTTTGGATGGTCAGGATAGTAATAATATAATTTTTTCATGATATGTTTTTAAAAAGATTTTCATGTCATCATCATTATCAGCAGCTTGTATCGATCCACTGCCTCCTTTCCCTTGTGCCACTCATCTCTGTTTTGAGCTGATCACCAATATATCGTCAAAACATCGAGCAGCTGATTAGGCAACGGCTCGCTTGCCTTCTCTCAGTCTCCACTCAGTCAGGGCTCTACTCCACCTACCATCACCGCGCCTTAACATGTCCCATGACCATTTGAGTCTTTCAATGCGTTAACCCACATCGCAAACGTTTTTTGTCTCTCAAACCTATATTTATAGAATAAAATAGAAAAGAATAGTATTTATTGTTCAACTGTGTACAAAGTTCTTAATTATTAACATTTATATGTTTCAACTTATAGGGACTTTAGGGATATTTTAGGGACACAATAGTTAAAATAATTATGTAAAATTACTATAAACGTTTTTGTATTATTAGAAATTCTTACAATAGACCTAATTATCTAAAATGCATTAAAAATAATAATATTATTATAACAATATATATATATTATATGTTTTATCTATGTATGCATGTTGTATTAAGATATCAAGCATTACTTATCAAAGTAGTAATAACTATATGTTATTCGTTTAAAGCTCCTATGTTGGTTTATTAATTTGTCGTTCTTTTTATATCCTTTTTATCTAAACTTTTTAAACTGTTTTCTATTTGTCTTTGTAGGTGCAACATGTTTATTGATTACTTTGTCAATCTCGTTTACACTTATTGCAGATTATATTATTATTGTGTATTAATTACGTTGCTCAGCAGAACGTAAATAACATTCAAACATTCATCAAAAAAAGTTTTTTATCATAATTTTATTATAACTACAATTATAATAATAATATATTATTTATTATAATTATAGTTTAGATTATTGTCAATACACTGTTCTGATGCACGCTTTACTTTTGTTCCTACCATTGCTGGATGACTGGTAGAAAATGCCCTTAGCATTAAGTCCTCCAATTGTACATTGTTTTTGTTGTGCAATAAAGTATAAATAAATAAAAAAAAAAATTATTTTCATCCAAAAAATTCATGCCATTCGTATTTTATCATACTGATCAAACATCTCATGGTATAGGTGATTCAATAAATCACTAGTTTAAGTGATTTTTAAAAACTATTTTTCACTTTACAGTTGTTCTAGTTTGATTTTAATATTCTACGGGCGACTGTTTGTCGTGAGTATTAGTAGGCTATCCGCGTTGAATCTAACATACAATAACAATCAGGACCAACGGATACAAGAATAAATAGGCGAATAAAAATGTAATTATTGATTTCTAAGCTGACTTGGAGGGGTTCAGCACTTTGTCTGACCTTCCGTCCGTCTGCCAGAGGCGTCTAAACTATACATGAGAATAACTTGAAATTCTCATAGAATATGTAAAGCTAACAAACAATCCCAATTACAACTATTTAAAATAAAATATTAAGGGGGCATCCGTATACGTAAGTGGGGAATAAAATAAATTAAAACGATTTTTCAGCCCGTATGAGGTATCGTTGAAAATAATTCTGCAAGTAGAGTAATTTGTTAGGACATGAAAGTCACTGTTTTTAGACCTATTTTGTCCCTGATTCTGTCTCAAAAACGGTTACATAGTTAAAGCTGAAACTAGCATGTAATATCCGTTACAACCTCTAATCAAACAAAAAATACAAATTTTGTCCATTACTCTTGTAGGCGCGAGATTTAAATTCGGAGTGAACGACTAGTATTTTATATAATAATAAATAAATAAACTTAAAAAAAAAATTAGCAATATTTTCAGAAAATTATGACATAGATATTATCGTTAGCATGTAAAGTCTGTTATTAATAAAACAATATTGAAATCATGGCATATAAGTTCAACTCAAGGCTCAACAATTGTAAAACTTATTTTATAACGAAACCAAGTGTGTGTCAAATTGTCATCTCAAAGTATTCCTGATAATAAAACGACTTGTCATACAACTCATCCAACCCTGACATGGTAATCTTTAGCAGATTACCTGCCGAAATATAATAAACAAGTTCTTATTTATAGCATGTTCTTTATGAATTCTGACCTCGGCGGGTTCTCGGCATTTGATTTATTACTGTCACCTGTAAATTAGTATTGTGGCATTGCTTTGGTGGGCGTTGCGGCTATAACGTGTCATCAAAGTTACCAAATGTTCGACTTTCTAAGGTTACAAAATTGTAACGTTGACAACTAAGCAAGATTATTTAAATTGTGAAATGTATATAGTTTATGTTACCTCGATATTCTCGAAGTGTTTCTATTACCTTCGTATCCGTTCTCCATTATACTGAAAGCCGGACCTAAGCTTTAAAGGAAAACATTAAAAGTACGATCATGCTCCATTCATCGGAGACTCTACATTACAACTCTACCTTTATAACAGCTTCTCTAACCAACTCTCATTATATTCGACGTGTCAGTTATTTAATATTTATATAATTATCTTTCGTCACATTCGCTTTCACGTTAAAATTTTACCGAGTTAACTCGTAATGATCATCATTTTCACTAACGTCAAATCTTCAATGTAACAGCATCCAAACTTTTGGAGATGAATTAAACTGGACTTAATTGTGTGTTTTTATATGCACTTGATAACAATTTGTTTATAAATAGTAGTCACTGCGAGTGCTAGCCGGTTGCGCAGTGCTCAGAAATGAGAGGGTCGAGCGGCGCGAAGTCACGAGAGGCACGACCGCGCGCGGCAGAAGGCGCGGCGACACTGAGGACGTATCGACCACATGACAATGAATGGCTGGCACCCGCAGTCGCTGCAAGCTCGCTACTGCACTGCAGCTTTATTTCTGGCAGCCACCCCGACACTTAAGGGCCAGATATATGTCAATGCGAACACCTAATTAACTGACTTCAAAAAAGGAAGAGGCTCTCAATTCGTCTCGATCTTATTTTCTATGTATGTTACCTCAGAACTCGGCCTTAACCGATTTGAAAAAAATATTGTTATGTTCGAAAGGGTTTACGTTCTCATTGGTCCCATTATAATTTAATCAAGATCTGATGAAGAGTTTCGGAGATATTTACGATTGAAGTCGTCTTAGTTTATTAAACTTGTATAACTATATTTATTACTTATTAACCACAGCCTCATACTATTTTGCACATAAAGATGCATATTGCATCACTTATATTATGGCGTTATGCATGGTCACGCGCGGCAATCTTAGATTTTTTTAGGGCTTTATCAAAATTTCGTGAAATTGCGTCTCGTAAAAAACAAAAAACATCTAAAGAAATCGTTTGTCCAGTAACCGTTTAAAAAATAACTGTTACAGTGTTCTGATATAAAATGATGGAACACAAATGTCAAAATCATTAATTTTGAAAATTACCGTGCTGCTCAATAGGAAACGGCTGCACCGTTCATATTTTCATCAAAAGGTGACTTGATCGTGAGTGCACTAGCTCTTACGACTAAATTTAAATAAAACTATAAAAAAAAACAAAGATTGCCACTACGTAACCGCCATAATATAAGTTATGGAACATGCGCCTTTATGTGCAAAAGTGTAAGGGGGATAATTGGTTGTGGTTAAAAACGGTGCTAGCATTGACGTATATCTGTCCCTTAAGGGGCAGGTATACGTCAATGCGAGCACCTTTTTTAACCACAGCCAATTATCCACCTTACACTTTTGCAAGTAAAGGTGTATATTGCGTGAATTACATCGTGGCGGTTACGCAAGGTCGCGCGTGGCGATCATTGATTTTTAATGGTTTTATTCAAATTTAGTGAAAACGCGCCTCAAATAAAATAAAATAAGCTGAAGACATTATTTGTCTAGTAAATATGAGTATATGAAATAACTTTCACAGTGTTTTGATATAAAATGATCGAACGAAATGGTTACAAAAATACAACTTGATGCTATTTGCATGAGATTTAATATTTATTTACTTTATATTTACGAACGTTATGAATATTCTGAGAAGAAGGCATCATTTATCGTATCACACAGATTACGACGAATATTTTTATTTATCTGGTTTTATTATGAATGCCGAGTAAAACGGTTACGAAAACAAGCGTTTTAGAGGAAATTCTGGTATCGCCACCTTAATGAATGAACACAGAGCGCTCCCCGAGCAATGATTGTTGGCAACTACACCAGTCCGTGACACGAAGATGCGGACCACTGACCTGGTTCCACGGCGGAATGTTTTTGCAATGTTATTTATAATAATCGCCAATTCAGTCAAATTGTGGCGGCACGTGTCAGTTAGGTAAACGTTGCTTTAAAATTACCGCCGCCATCAGCTGGTTGATGTTGATGATTCTAAAGTTGGATCTAATAAGAAATTAAATCGGTCCTGGGTTTGAGTTAATTACACTTAACTATTCGCATGATAATTTAAACGCAAGCAAAGCTAAAAAAAACCGAATTCACCGCTTATAATTTAGTTGTGGCTCGATCGATTTCGATAATTTTATATGGGACCACCTCTGAAGTATTATATAATCTACTAAACAAAAGAAATCCTTAAAATCAATTCATAATTGGCGGAATTATCGCGTAAAATACATACAAAAAAATTCAGTCGAATCGAGAACCTCCTTTTTTATGTCGGTTTTTACGTCGCCGCTGATCTGTCAGCGTTGCCGATGCAATAACTAAAGTAGTTTTATGTACCTACCTTAAGAGTGACCTGATTTGTGACCCCGTGGGAGACGAAATTATTTTTCTTTTTTAAATACTTTAGAATAGTTTATTCTTAGTGAAATTCATATCCAGGATTTTTTTTCACACTGACTCTAAGTGCCTGCCTGTTGGCTTAGTTGGATGTGCGTTCGCTTTCTAAGCAGATGTTATCGGCTTCGATTCCCAGCGAGAACACAAGTTTTCTCCCTAAGGAAAGTTTGTGTTTCTAGTTCTGATTGCGATTGTGTGTGATGTGAATGTTACCAGCACCCACGACACGTCACACCCATGACCAGAAACACAAACCCTTGGGAAGAAAATTTGTGTTTCCTTCGGGAATTGAACCCGATACCCGCCGCTTCGAAAGCGAGCGCGTACCCAACTAAGCCAACAGGCAGTTCCACATATTGTTCTTATTGAAATTTCTTCTCGTTCGTAAGGCTTAATATACACGTCGCGGGTCCATCATGTAATTCATCTTACTTGCAATTTTGATTTTTATCCTAATCATTCAAAATTAAATTCTAACTGTTTACTATAAGGCTCGTTTTCTAATAATATAGATAGGTACCTAGTTTCCATAAGGTGATGATATGTTGACGTAATCTGTACAGTATCTGATCTGCATGAATGAATTCTATTGAATTGGCTAAATCGATTTTCAATGCTTTATTGCATAAAGATGCTTCCGTTGAACTTTTTTATGCCGGCAAGATCTGACCCCCTATTACGTATGTCTGTTGCGAGCAGTTTGCAAAAATGAACCTTAAATCTCTAGTAATCTTGTTGTTTTTTAATTATATGTCTGATTACCAAGCACTTTCCTAGAAGTATGAGTAGCACTGAATAAACATTTGTAAAAGTAATAATTATCGTCAATTCCTATCACGTCAAATATTTGACCACTATGGTCAAATATTTGACTATTTAGCATGATAATTAAACGCAAGTAAAGCTTAAAAAAACCGACTTCAACGCTTATATTTTGGTTTTGGCTGGATCGATTTCGATAAAATGTACATGGGACCACATCTAAAGTATAATCTAAGAAATAAAAAAAAACATCAAAATCGACTCATAATTAAAGTCTGTTTAAAATAACTAATAGTACAGACGTAATTTACACAAACATAAAAGTATTATTTTGTTTAATTGACAAAATAAAAAATACGTGTCCAATATTTTTTGATAATCTAGCTATTCTAGCTGATGACGGACCAAATAGAATTTTGTTTTTATCCCATCCCGCAGTTCGCGAAAGTTAAAAAACTATCTGCACCGGTGTAGTTACGTATACTGTTGCGCAATGCGGGTGCAGTTTACAACTGTAGTAGGCACCTACCTCTACATGCAGCATCAGCTTCGAGCCGCGGCCTTGTGCTCTCACCTCTCACTAGATTTGCATGCCGTTTTACATTGTTGTTTGCTTGAATTGCCTACGATGAGGGGCCATTACTTGCATTCACTATTATATACTTATACATACGAGTAGGCTTTACAAACTGGTGCCTTACTACGGGCAAATTGTCTATATGCCCAACAGGTCACTCACTGATCACTCACATGTGCCTTTTTTTTATGTGCAATAGGCAAGCATTTGACCACTATCTCACCTGATGGAAAATGATGATGTGGGCGAAGGTGTGACATGCTTGCCTAGAAGATGCCTATTAACTCGAGACTTGAAGACTCCCAGATTATACCCCTTTGGGAACAATGACGCAGGCAATGAGTTCCACTCCTTCGCTGTACGGATAATGAGCGAACTGGAGGTATGTCAACCATAAATGGATGACGTTTAATAGTTTGTCTTGTTGTTATATGGTAAAACATGATGTCAAATTCAATTTAACCAGCTCCATAATTCAGATAATGCGACGTAGGTAATTTTCTATTCAGTATCAGGTAATTTTAACAATGTCTGTCTAACCTGTGTTAGGCCTATCTAGGTCACATGCACACAATAATATCCGCTAGCAGCAATTATATCAAAATGTCGGCCTGTTTGTCAGTCGTAATTAGATTGCATTGAGTAATGAGACTAGCTTATTATGGGTAGCCTATTAGTGATATCTTGAAGGGTTGGTCATTTTACTTTTGAATTGATTTTAAACTAGTTTAGAGTACTTAGGTATACCGCATGCTAACAAATATGGAAGTCTAGCGTAGTTTTGGCGCGAAAGTGAAAAAGGTGTTATCGATTTTCTGTCATTTTTACCGACTTCCCAAAAAAGGAGGAGGTACTCAAGTCGACTGTATGTTTTGAATTTAGTTTCAAAGATGTTGCTTTCTAATTGGTCCCATTTAAATTTAACTCAAAAACTAGAGATCAGATCTTGATCAAAATTCAATGGGACTACATGAAAAGCACCAGCTTTCTAATAAAAAAATAATCATCAAAATCGGCTCACAACGAAAGAAGTTATGAGGTAACTTTTGAAGCCGTTTAAACGAGAACATCGTCAAAGTAGTCCACAAAATATGCATAATTGACGATATTTCAAGAACAACTGATCAGATCTTGATCAAATTTAAATGGGACCATGGTCCACCCGCACATAAAAAAGAAATGTGTTACAATGTATAACAAACTCCTACGTTTTACGCCTATACTATCCTACTAATATTATAAATCCGAAAGTTTGTGTGTAAGTATGTTTGTTCCCTCTTCACGCTTTAACGGCTGAACGGATTTGGATGAAATTCGGAATGTACATAGATTATACCTAGGATTGACAAAAATTTCCACTCAAAGTATGGTTTGGGTTTTTGTGATGTTTTTAATCGGTAGGCAAGGATTTTATAGCTAAAGTACTAAATGTATGTTTGTCCTATCTCGATGCCAGTAGGACCGACACTTGAAACAAGCTGCAGTCTGCTCAGGTGTGCAAAGGAGGTTATATTCCCAGTTGCCCCCACATGGATTGCCACCTGGGGGGCAATTAGGAATTTACTTCCCAGTTGCCGCCGGGTGGATGAGTAAAATTCACTTTTGCACAAATATACTTCGCACAAGAGCGCTCGCTTTTAAAATTTTGAAATTTTATTCCCAATTGTCACCTGGTGGCAATGCATGTTGGGGCGACTGGGAATATACGCAAAGGAGCCGCGTGTACCTGGGCAGGCGGTACAGCGCGGTGCAAGCCCCGCCACCACACTTTTGAGTTGTCCCATTTGTCGTCGACTCGTCGTCGTGTAGTTCTGCCGTGTATATACTTTGTACCTACAGCAGTCTTTCTCATACTTTTTTCATGCCAGATAGGTACGCATTTGTAGAAAATTACGGTTGATATAATCTTGTCTGTACATTTTTTGATTTAGTAAATTAGTTAAAATTATAAGAAAATGTGTATGTATCTATTTTATTATTGATCGAGCAAATAAGTTGACTAGGGTGAAATAGCACTTTGTCTGTCCGTCCGTTCGTCTTGTATCTAAACCATACAAGCGAATAACTTCAAATTCTCATAGAATATGTAAAGCTATGATGACCCAAAGCCAGAAATGGCAATCAAAATAATATAAATGAATTTATGAAGGGGGCACTCATACACGTAAGTGGGGAGATTTTTTTTATGTAGGTAACTACACTTGTGGGAAATCTTTGAAAAGAATTTGCAAGTAAAGTACGAAACCGGTTAAAAAAACTATGTTGAAAAATAACAAATTGGTAGGCCACCAAAGTCACTGTTCTTAGACCTATTTTTCCGAGGTCTATCTCATAACGGCTCCACATTTAAAGCTGAAAAGTACGAATAATATTCGTTATATCCTGTACTGTTTAACAACAAATACAGAAATCAAACAAATATTAAAAAGAAAACAGTTTAACCTCAAAAGCTTTTCTCTATTTGGCAAAACGTAGACGCGAGATCCCAGTTCGGCGCAAACGACTAGTTATTATGTTAAGCACTGTGCTATGTGTTATTCTTATTGTTTTCGTTCGTGACGTCTGTCACCTGCCTTTTATTTCCCATCTGAAGACAAGCGTTGTTGTTTACAGCCGGCAATATGCCGAGTTGGGGAAAAAAGCTTTTCCCTAATTTTAATCTTTCTATATTAGTTACATAATAGTTTGCTTTTTGCCTCAAATAAAGATATGTAACTATTTCTATGTAAATGTTTCGGTACCCACGATACAGCATGATACAGCTTCTTTCGTCTCTGAAATAAGTGTTGCTGTGAGTGTTAACATCGTAGAAATATATGAGTTTCTATGTTAGCTGCACAGTGCGGTTAAGTCACAATCAAATCATAAGTCATCGTTTATTAAACTTATAACATAGCTCGTTATAATAGGTCAATTACAATAAAATGTCCAATTATTTACCTTAACATGAAATTAATATGACGAATAAGAATAATTTTGTCAATGAGAGATATATTTTACCTGGGACCGGTTCTATCAAACAGACAACTAACTTGATAAATATTATGATATGATACTGGCTTAATGAGCAGTAATGAGCATTGTAAGCGGAGACAAAAAAAAATGGTCTTGAGTTTTGGCGCGAAAGTGAAAAAACGTGAGGTCTATTTTGTATAATTTTTCAAAAACTGTGGTTCTTCGAGTAAATGTGTAATCATGGTGGATTATTAATTGTTAAAAG
Organism: Lomographa bimaculata; assembly: GCA_948107665.1. Lineage (NCBI taxonomy): Eukaryota > Metazoa > Arthropoda > Insecta > Lepidoptera > Geometridae > Lomographa > Lomographa bimaculata. Next base: position 4,539,149 of record OX403601.1, on the reverse strand, counting down.
TTCGTAAATGTGCATGAATGTAAGCAAAGCATACAAAGATGAATAAAGTGACTTTCGCTTGCGCTCCAAAGCTCTAATAGAAGTTCTAGTCAATTTTCTACCACTTTACTAGGGCATGACCACAGAGAACTTTGTATAGGTGTACGGCGCATGAATTGATTGTTTCTTGTCTATGACTGGACCATAAATCTTTTGTTGACTCTGACAAGTGATTAGGACTGACAGGTAAACGGAGTAATCATAGAGGAACTTACATTATCGGATATTACATTATCTTTGCCGACAGGTTTTATGAAATTATATATAATTTGAATAGAATAATATTAATACTTTGTTATAAAATGCACAAAATATGTGTTGCCAAAACTAAATTGGTCCGATTTGGTCCCAATATATAAAAAAAGCTAATAGCTCGGTATTTTGCAAGGTTACAAGATTGGCGGAATTAAAGTATAAAAGATAAAATGATAGAAAATACAGGAAATGTGCGCCACGAAATCACAATGCTTGTTCCTTCCTCTTTGTTAGAGGACATAGCATGCTTTACGTTCTACGACAACCACCCGAGAGGAGAGAAAAACATTGATATAACAATTTGTACGACAAAAGGATTGGTCAAAGAATTTTTCCAAAGAAGTTGCGTCTCTACATTAGAGCTCAACTGTGATGAGCCCACATCCATAAGGATCTTACGTAATAATGATTTGAAACTGTTCTATCTAGTCGGAACTGAAAACGATCTTTTCATATTATCAAGTGAACGTGAGCTTAAAATTCATAGAAAACTGTCCAATATAAGCAGTTACGATGTAAAAGACGCAGCTTGCAGTGGCAATAGCTATCTTCAAGTTATAAAAAAGGATGATGCTGTGCCAATAATATTGGATAACAATTTCGAAAGTATGGATGACATTGATGTTGTTCACAGCATCCAAGATGAAAAAGATGCTATCTTGGCAGTGATTGAGCTAAAGAGAAAGCTCATTGAAGCCACATTAGCTACTCAATCTAATCAAAAGACATATTCATCATATTTAAATCTACGTCAAAGGGTGGCAATGTTGTCCAATCAAAGTTCCGATCCTTACTTAGAAGATGGTACTATCAGAGATGAAGCCAGTGATGTAAGTTTTTAGTATTTATTTAACCTATCACGCGTCCTGCGTATCAACGCACGGTGGTCCACAAGCCACTTGGTCTCACAGCGACTTTTTCTAAGATGGAGGCATGACGGGTTTTGTGAATTTCTCTCTTATGATTATTTTTTTTTGTTATGTACGATATGCAAGCATTTGACCACAATCACACCTGATGGAAAGCGATGATGCGGCCGAAGATGTAGCATGCTTGCCTAGAAGGTACCTATTCACTCTTGACTTGAAGACTCCCAGATTATACTGTTCGGGGAACAAAGACGAGGGCAATAAGTTCCATTCCTTCGCTGTACGGATGATTAACGTAGAAGCGAAACGCTTCGAGCGAACTGGAGGTATGTCAACCATATATGGATGACGTTTGACAGTTTGTCTTGTTGTTAGATGGTAAATTTTTGTTAGATAGACTTGCGACCTTATGTCGGTGACTGAGACTCTGCAATTTGGACTCGACTAGCTATATTGAATTGATATTCTATATTTTCAATTTATTAGGGGTAATGTAGAACACCATTTTCCAAAGAACCTTCAGAATCGAATCTGTACCTAGTTACAATGCTTAGAGGCAGTTTGGGCCTTGGGCTAGACTAGGACTAAGACCTTGGGCTAGACTTGGGCAGGACTAGGAGCTTGATGGTTAGAGCAATAGGGTATCAGACCCTATTGGTATTGGTTCAATCTCCGCCTTAATTTACTACTTTAGTCCTGCCGATGCTGTAAAAACTATATCAATTGGAATTATTCTACTAACTATTTCACATAATTTTTCAGACATATGGTGCACTCAAAATTAAAATACAAAAACCAAAGCTCAAAGTTTGCAACAAGAAGGTTATTATGACAATAAATGTGTTCAATGACAACAAAGAGTAAGTAACAAGTTAATACTAAGTTGTTATTTTCGAACATGGATTTTTTTTATAAGTGGTTCCGTAATCTATTGGTAAGCTCTTTTCAATAATTGCCCACACAGGCAGTAAAAAATATAAAAAAAAATTTGCCCCATAAGTACGGGTTGCCCTTTTAATATATTCATTTACATCATTTTAATGCCATTTCTGGCTTTGGGCCATAGTTTTACGAATTTTATGAGAATTTCAAGTTATTTGCTTGTTTGGTTTAAACGCTAAATGCCTCTATGCCTCGCCGACAGGCGGCCTGACTGACAAAGTTAGTAGCTCTCACTACTGACATCCACATAATAATATTGCCCTATACCTTCTAGATGTCATTGGTATGTCTTTCCTTTGATTGTGATTGACAGTACAGAATGCAATGAAAGGATAAATTCGCCATGAGAAGCAGGCCTTGGATAGTTCAGCGTTTAAGAGCAGATAAGCACGACATGTTATGACTGTGGGCTCTAATCCCATTCCAAGCAATCTTTTTGTTCCTTCCTAAAACTACATTAATTCTTCCCAGCATGCCTTAGAAACTAAAGATCAATGTTATGTTTGTTACAGACCTCTAGAAAATATTCACATGCTCGTCAATAACACAACTCCATCATTAACATATTCCAATAAGCTATACACAAAGTTATCCGAATCACCATTTTGGAAGGAATGTAGCACCCTTAAACTTGACCGAAACAAAGAATCCACTGTAGTCACTGTATTAGGTCTAGAAGACGTGAAACCTATTACCACCAGTATAGTAGAACTGAGTGGGTTGTTAACCTACAAAAGGTCAGGGAGAGTGTATTTTACGCAGTTAGAAGATGTGTTTATATCTTCGTTCGAGACTATGGGAGACAAGTTTGATGTCCTTTCTAAAAAAGAAACGGGTTAGTTACCTTTGTTTAAGTAATTATTACCTTGTAATTGTTAAGTTAAATGTTTTTTAAGGTATCTTGTATGCTAGCTTACTAAATCCTCGACTGTGTTGTTTTAATAATTTAGTGCCTTGAGACAGATATCGTATATGGTCAAGGGTAGTAAGAACATTACACTTTGATGGGATCTCAATTCCTTGGTACCACTTTGATGCGGGTATTTCTAGAATATTTGTATTTGCATAATCAAGTACTTGATAACCCTCCTTTTTGCTACCTGCATACTCAGAAAAAAATAGACAAAAAACATAATATGATTCAGAGATTTTTTTTTTTTTTTTTTTTTTTTTTATGATTTATAGATAAACATTTGACCACTATCTCACCTGATGGAAAGTGATGATGCGGCCGAAGATGTGACATGTTTATCTAGAAGATACCTGTTCACTCTTGACTTGAAGACTCCCAAATTATACCCCTCGGGAAACAAAGACACAGGTAATGAGTTCCACTCCTTCGCCGTACGGATGATGTACGTAGAAGCGAAACGCTTCGAGCGAACTGGAGGTATGTCAACCATAAATGGATGACGTTTGACAGTTTGTCTTGTTGTTAGATGGTAAAACGGGCATGGTGGAATTAACTCATGTAATTCCTGCGCACACTCTCCAAAATGTAGACGATAGAATACCGATAGACTAGCGACCTTACGTCGGTGACTGAGACTCCGCAATTTAGACTCGACTAGCTTATCATCGCCAATGAGTCTTTTTGCTCGTCGTTAGTGACTGGACTTGTACCTCACCAGCTCGTGCGTTGGATATGTATCTTTCGACAACAGTGCTATCATCTGCATACCCAAAGATACCGGGCTTGAGCAAATCGTTGATATGAAGCAAAAAGAGCGTTGCCGAAAGAACTGACCCTTGAGGTACACCGGCATTAATTGCCATTAGATCAGACGAGCAGCCGTCAACGACAACTCGAATCGATCGTTCCCTCAAGAAATCTGAGATCCAAGCACATAAACCAGGAGGTAAACCATAAGCGGGAAGCTTGCCAATAAGGCTGTCGTGCCATACCCTGTCGAAGGCCTTGGAAATATCAAGCGATACCGCAATCGCTTCGCCGTATCTTTCCAAGGCCTCACTCCATATGTGAGTGGCATATGCAAGAAGGTCTCCTGTTGACCGGTTCTGGCGAAACCCATATTGCCGGTCACTCAGAAGGTCATTCGCTTCAAGATAGCCAAGGAGTTTCTTGTTCAGTACACGTTCCATTGTCTTACAGAGAATGGACGTGACTGAAATCGGCCTGTAGTTGGCAGGGTCGGCGCGACTTCCTTTTTTAGGCACAGGCTGCACGTTGGATGATACTTTTAGATGTACTTTTTTCCATAACCAATAGAAAAATATAAAACCCCGATTATTGTCTTATTCCAGATCACGACACAATCCTGGCTGTCCTAGCATCTACAGAGAAGACGGATCTCCATCTCAGACACATAAGGAACATGGATGAACCAGAGGTCTCCGTTTTGGAGCTATTTCGTACACATTTGCAAATGGAACAAGTTGGCAACACTGCAAACGTGATTATGTATAGAAAATCTCCCTATCATGTCCTAAATGGCACCATGATTATCTTTCATGAAAATGGTTTAGAGAAGGCAGTACAAGTTTCTGTACACACAAGGTAATTTTAAATTAAAAGTTTCTGTAAATAAGCATTCTCTCACAGACCCACACTAAGAAAAGAAACTTGTATCATGGGTGTAAAATTTACGTGTCACACACGATCACACCCAGAACCAAGTGCAAAAATGTCCCTTGGGCAGGAAAATTTTGCATGGGAATCGAACTCAGGTCCCAGGGGTAGAAGATAGAGACTTTCACTGCGCCAACTGTTTACAGGATAGTTAAGAACTTGTCATACAAAAATAATTCGATCCTATTTTACAAGCTTTTAGTTAATTTTACATGTCCATTGTCTATCTGTCAGTCTATAATAAATCATTCAAGCTAAATTAAACCCTCTCCCCGATGTCTGATTGGACTCAAATTTAATGTACTTACGTATCTTCGGTGACAATACATTGATATTGTACCATGGAGCTGGTCTGATGATAGCGACTGAAGATGGCCACAGGAACTCTTGAACTAAACAAGATGAATACATCTAGTTTGGGCTCGTCTGATTCGTCTTGACACATTCTCTGGTTATATAACCTTAACTCTTTTTATTTACAATGGATAAATTTAGATTTTTAAAAACTTTGAGAAGTATTACTTTTTTCGTAAGAGGTAATCAAATCAACTAGACAAGATTGCGCGTTCGCCTTCTGAGCAGGGTTCGACTCCCGGCGGGAACACATGTTTTCTCCCCAAGGAAATTTTGCGTTTCTGGTTCTGGTGTTGATTGTGTGTGTATGTGTGTGTGTGTGTGTATGTGTGTGTGTGTATGTGTGTGTGTGTGTGTGTGTGTGTGTGTGTGTGATGTGAATGTTTCTGGTACCATTGACACAAGTCTTCGAATTTAGTGTGGTGCTGTCAGTGTGAAAGCATTTATTATTTTATTATATATTATTAATTTGTTTTTTTTATACTATTATAGGTCACGATGGTGTGTTCCCTATTTTTGTTACAATCTAGCCAAGATTAGGCTAATAAGTAACTTAAATTTAACTTATTCTGCTAGATCTAAAATATGCAAGAATGTGTCCATTAACACTTTTCTTATTGTCTGTATTAAGGCGAAGACACTTTGGTTCATGTGTTCTTTTTGAGCAGCACTTATAAAACACTACATTACACTAATACACTAACACTAAACAAGTTCAAACGGTTTTGTTCTTTTGAGTCGTCTCACTATATACGTGTGATCGAGGAGCTGGATGGCCTCGACGTTCACATGATGGTGAAGTCTGTATTCATGAGCTTCTGCGTATTTTTTTATGATTTTGTTAACGAACTCGATGTTGAGGTCCTGGTGGAGATCGTCATTTCGGATGTACCAAGGTGCATTCACAATGCCTCGTAATACCTTATTCTGGAAGCGTTGAATGATTGAAATATTGCTCGGTTTAGTACAGCCCCAAAGCTGTATACCATAAGTCCACACGGGCATCAGGACTTGTTTGTATATTAATATTTTGTTCTGGGTTGACAGCTTTGACTCTCGCCCAAGCAGCCAATGCATGTTCCGATATCGAATTTCTAATTCCTCTTTTTTCTTCTTGACGTGTGCCTTCCAGCGAAGCTTTGCGTCAAGCGTCATACCGAGGTATTTGGCTGTATTCTCATAAGGAATGATTTTACCATTGATGTACACTGGACAGTATTGTGGTATTTTGTTGGTAAAGTCAATGTGAATTGATTTAGACTCGTTAAGCTTTATCCTCCATTTCTTAGTCCAGGTATAGACTTCATTTACAGCCATTTGAACCTTTTCAGTAGCTTCTTTGTGAGTTTTGCGTACCCCCATTATAGCGGTATCATCAGCAAAGGTTGCAATGGTGTTATTTTCGAGTTTAGGTATATCACATGTGTATAATAGGTACAGGACCGGACCTAATACACTTCCTTGTGGTACTCCAGCTTTAATTTCCTTTATCTCAGAGTATGCATCTTCATGTCTAATTCTGAATACTCTATTTGAGATATAGGATTCCAGAATATCTGCGAACTGCTTAGGCAATTTATTTTTGAGTTTCTGTATAAGGCCCTCATGCCAAACTTTATCAAAAGCTTGTGCCACATCTAGAAAAACAGTAGAGCATACGCATTTTTTTTCGATAGCATTTTCTATTGTATTCGTTATTCTGTGTACTTGGTCTATAGTTGAATGCTTTTCACGAAATCCAAACTGATGCTCTGGGATCAGATTTTTGCTTTCTATTATAGGCTTCAGCCTCTTTAGTAGTAGCTTTTCAAACAATTTTGACATGATAGGAAGCAAAGAGATAGGCCTATAAGATGATGTTTCATGAGGTGGTTTTCCAGGTTTAGCTATCATGATTACCTCAGCAACTTTCCATAAGTCTGGGACATATTTTAACCTTAAAGCAGCATTAATAATTGTAGTTAACTTTACTAAGGCCTTTCTTGTGAAATTGTGTAGTATTTCTCCTGATATCAAATCATACCCTGGAGCTTTTCGTTGACTTATACTGTATTTAATTTCACGTGCGACTTCTCTTGGTGTAACGAGTTTTATACTATTTTCTTGAGGTATGACGGGGTCAGTATCATCTAATCTTAAAGATTCATTGATTTCACAATTATTTGGCTGAAAAATGTTTTCTAAATATTCAGCTAACCTTTTAGCTTTTTGATCATTATTGATTGCCCATATTCCATTATCGCATTTGAGGGGTGGAACATGGGAAATTGGCTTTTTTAAGTTCTTAGTAGCTTTCCACAGTGAGTAGTTGCTACTGCGATCACAGGTTAGCTTTTGAAGGTACTTATTGGTAGAATCATCGTTGAATTGCTGGATATATATTTTTAGCCTTTTTGTAAGTTCATTGAGCTTTCTTTTATCTTCAGGACATCTTGATCGATGCCATGTTTTTCTTTGTTTTCTCTTTTCACTAACAAGTTGTTTTATTCTAGCTGGGTATGTGTTACACTTGGTCTTCTTATGTACAGTTGGTGTATTATTCCAAGCTGTTTGTTGAATAAGTTGGCAAAAATGTTCTATTTCGTTGTTTAATTGTTCAGGTGTCTTAAGCGGCGCTTGCAGGTTCATATGAATATCTAAATCAATCTTAAAGCTATCCCAATCTGTTAATTTACTAACCAGTGTTAGAGGTTTTTCTTTATACGTGATGTGTTCATTTATTTCTAGGTATATTGGGGAGTGGTCTGAATTCAGATCATAACTCTGATATGTTCTCATGTAGCTAGGTGACAAATTTTTATATACAAAGAAGTCTATGAGGTCAGGGACTTTATGTGGATCTGTTGGCCAGTAAGTAGGCGCTCCAGTAGATGTGGCATCACAATTCATTAGTTTGATTGCACTTAGTAGTTCTTTTCCCTTAGTTGTAGATAGTCTAGAGCCCCAGTAGGTATGTTTGGCGTTGAAATCTCCTCCTAAAACGAATCGGTTACCAAAACGTTTTAGTAAGCTCATATAATAGTCCATTTTTAGCATGTATCGAGGTGGGCAGTATATAGCTGATACTGTTAAACTGTACTGCTTTGTTTTGAGAGAAATTGCTACTGCTTGTGTCTCTTTTTCTTCGACTTTAGTCACTTCATGGTGTTCAATATATTCTTTAACTATGACAGCACTACCTCCTCTCGCACTATTGTCTGGATGTAAGGCATGATAAACTTTGTAGCCTTTGAACTTGATAAAAGATTGTTTAGTGAAGTGTGTTTCAGATATGAGACACACGTCAACATTTTCTGTTTCTAAGATTACTTGTAATTCACTTTGATGTTTTAGTAATCCGTTTGAATTCCATGCCATGATTTTAAGAGACTTATTCATTTTATTAGCTTAAGGGTAGCTGTTTTTGCGCTACTTTCAATTTTCTTGAGCCTTTCATCAAAGGACATCATCATTCTTAAGATGTCATCCAACTTTTCCTCAGCTGATACACCTAGATTAGAATCCCTGAGAGATTTTACTGTACCTTTCGAAGCAGCTTGAGCGTAAGATTGGTTTTTGTTGGTAGTATAGAGTTTTGTTCCACTAGTTTTATTGATGTTAGTAGGTACATCTTGACTTTGAGCAGTTGTTTTACGTTGTCGTACTAAACTAGGCTTTTTTAATGTTTTGTTTCGAATAGCCTGTATCTCCTTCGCTATCATGCACCCTCTGTAGTTTGCCGGATGCGGGGCTCCACAGTGAATGCATTTTGGTTTTTCGTCTGCTGATTTTTTGCAGTCCTTTGTTAAATGTTTTCCTGTACATTTAACACACCTCGGTTCTTTAGAGCAGTACTTTTGGGTATGTCCATAGGCCTGACATCTCTTGCACTGGGGGACCAGTTTAGTTGATTTAATTCCTTGTACATCCACTGCGCATCCCAGAATGGTTTTAATATTATATATTTTACTTACTATTTTCAAAGGTCAACATGAACATATTCAGAGGCTCTTTAGTTCTCCAACTCAATTTGTTGACTGCTTCAATAATTTTGTAACCTTTACCCTTAAGATCTTCCAAAATCCTTTCAGGCTTGCACGTTGAAAACAATTTTTTGGCCATTACTCTTATTGGCCTGTCTTGTTTATTTTCGTAGGAGTGCCATAGGCAATTATTGACCTTAAGGGCTTTAGTAATTGCTCGATACGACTCTTCGTCAGTGGTGTTTACTTTTATTGTATCACTGTTCATCATTTTAATGGTAAACGAGTTATCAGGTTGCTTATCTGACAAAAAGTCATAGAAGCTTTGGTAATCTTTTATGCCGTCTACTATTATAGGTGGAGGTAAAAGAGTTTTCTTACTTTTTTGTTGGTGTTTTCGATCATCTTCATTGCTGGATTCATCCTGAACTGGTGAGGTGTTCAATTTCCTTTTTTTCCTCGATTTTTGTCGAATCCACCCTGTTTCACGAGCTAAATCTTCTTCGTCCGTGCTAAATTCACGATCGGCAGAAGTTTCATCCATCACCGCGGGGACAGTTTTTGTAGAAGTAGTTTCCGCCAGACATTTGAGATGCTGCTGGAGGATTTCTATTTGGTTCTGTTGGTCACTGATGAGACTTAACAGTTTTTCTCGGTCATCTCTTTCTTCGCAGAATCGTTTGTACAACAGATGTTCAGTTTCTGTTTTCAATGTTATTTTGCCTTTTCCCGGCGATTCGTCGTATTTCGAATTCATTATCAAAGCAAATGTACTTCGCCTTAACAATAATATTCACACGTCGTCATAGCATAGCCTTGCGTCATAAAAACTAGGCCATCGCGGAAGCACTGGTGAGCACGTATCGACGCGACTGTTTGTTGTGATGCGTTAGCAGATTACTCCGTTGGTAACCATTCGCGGACGCGGGGCACACAACTGATTTCAGCGGAAATCGAACGATCACTGATTATATTATTAATGATAAAAAGTAAACAAAATAATAAATAACTCTTATTGTCTTTCAGATCAATCTCACAACTACTAGCCCTTCTCCACTTAATCTACGATAAAGTACCTGCCAAATTAATAGCAACAACACCAAACTACAAAATAACATCGAAATCTGCCGACCTCTCCCACTACAATGAAGAAATCAATACACCTGGAGATATAAACTATATGGATTATGCTACATCAGTTTTGAACAGAGGCGCCAAAATTTTGGAGCATCTAGACAACTCTATGATACAAATGAGTGAAAGTAGAAACCCAGCTGTTACAAGCCAAGTTGGCAGCCATATTGATGTATTTGCCGGTGGGGTGGAGAATTTTAAGGAATTCAGGAAGTACATAATAGAGGAAGCGAAGAAAGGTGTGGATTCTCTGATGAAAGTGTCTTTGGAATGTAATACGCCTGACGAAGTGATGTTAATCGATTGAGGTGAACAATTAATATGTGCATAATAGAGATGAGAGAGTGTGACTCAGTGAATGAGAGTGTGACTCAGCAAATGAGAGTGTGACTTCATATCCTATATACCTGGGTTCAACCCGGTATTAACGATTTCCAATATTTTTCTGTGGAATTTTTACTCGATCTTTGGAGCATCTAGACAATTTTTCGGTAAAAATTAGTGAAAGTAAATACCCAGCGGTTACAAGCCAAGTTGGCAGCCATATTGATGTATTTGCTGGTGGGGTGGAGAATTTTAAGGAATTCAGGAAGTACATAATGGAGGAAGCGAAGAAAGGTGTGGATTCTCTGATGAAAGTGTCTTTGGAATGTAATACGCCTGATGAAGTGATGTTAATCGATTGAGGTGAACAATTAATATGTGCATAATAGAGATGACTGAGTGTGACTCAGTGAATGAGAGTGTGACTCAGCGAATGAGAGTGTGACTTCATATCCTATATACCTGGGTTCAACCCGGTATCAAAGATTTCCAATATTTTTCTGTGGAATTTTTACTCGATCTTTGGAGCATCTAGACAATTTTTCGGTAAAAATTTGTGAAAGTAAATACCCAGCGGTTACAAGCCAAGTTGGCAGCCATATTGATGTATTTGCTGGTGGGGTGGAGAATTTTAAGGAATTCAGGAAGTACATAATGGAGGAAGCGAAGAAAGGTGTAGATTCTCTGATGAAAATGTCTTTGGAATGTAACACGCCTGCCGAAGTGATGGTAATCAATTGAGGTGAAAAATTAATATGTGCATAATAGAGATGAGAGAGTGCGACTCAGTGAATGAGAGTGTGACTCGGCGAATGAGAGTGTGACTCAGCGAATGAGAGTGTGACTTCATATCCTATATACCTGGGTTCAACCCGGTTACGAAAGATTTCCAATATTTGTCTGTGGAATTTTTACTCAATCGAAATTTTGGAGCATCTATACAATTTTATGATACGAATGAGTGAAAGTAAAAACCCAGCTGTTTCGAACCAAGTTAGCAGCCATATTGATGTATTTCTCTATTGGGGTGGAGAATTTTAAGGAATCAGGAAGTACATAATGGAGGAAGCGAAGAAAGCTGTGGATTCTCTGATGAAGCGGCTGGTATGGAACGTGATACGACTACCGAAGTGATGGTAATTGATTGAGGTGAAAGATTACTAGGTGCATAATAGAGATGAGCAAGTGTGACTCAGCGAATGCTCGTGTGACTGCATATCCTATATACCCTGGTTTGAATCCCGGTTACCAATGATTTCTATTGTATGTGGAATTTGTACTCCATCTGAACTCTCTGTTGGTTTAGTTGGGTGCTTCGCCTTCTAAGCAGCGAGTATTTGGTTCTGGATGTGATTGTGTGTGATGTGAATGTTTCCAGCACCCACGTCACCATAATTTGATCTTGGTGTGGGGCTGTGAGTGTGAAAGCGTTTTCTATGTTTATCATCTAATGGTAAAGGAAAAAATCTTGAAAGATGGAATATTGATGAAACCATTCTATTATCTATCTTTTATACTGGGTCAGAGAGTAGTGGATACTATCCTGGACTGGACTCTTTTCCTGAAAAAGAAAATCCCAAGTCTCAGCATTGGGAATGAAATAGGCTGATATTAAAGTCGCGTCACCAAAATCTAGTTCAAACATTTGGTGCCCCTGCCGATCACATGTGCCAATCCCGATAAGTTTCATGCTTGCTTGTTGTATGATTGGACTTGGGCTTGGTGTCCGGTATTTCAGTCCGCCTGAACCCAGAACGCATTCGACATGGCTTAACGACTGTTGCCTCATAACTAACAATCGGCATCTTTAATTAGTGAGATAAAGAAAATGTGATTTAATTTTATACATAGTAACTTCACAAAAAAAGATGGTATATGGCAAGGCTTACCTTGTTTAGCCTATCAATTTTATTTTAATAACTTATTTAAAATAATTAAAATAAAACACAATTTAGGGCATTTTCATAGATTTAATTTAACGATATTTAAGTATTTTAAGTACATTGGTTTTCAACCTGTAATACAAACTCTATTATATTTAAGTACAGTGAGTATATCTAATGTATAGATTACACTAATATTTATCTTCCTGTAGTCACATAATGCATTCTATAATACCTATTTAATTAACGATATATAAAAAAATATAATGTATTAAACATAACAAATCTATGCTAATAAAATGATTTTTCGTCTTATCTCAAAAGTCTTTAATTATTATTTTATAATTACAATTATTTACTATTAATTTATAATAATTTAGCCAATACAATATATTATCTTAATTTAAATACTGGCTGTAAAGAGAGAATTACAATATTCTATCACATTTTGATATAATATTCATTATTTACTTTATCGCTTTGTCAATAACTATTATACAAAATAAACGCTTTTACACTCGCAGCCCCACACTAACTTCAGACTTGTGTCGTGGTTGCCGGAAACAATTGTTAAAACATCACACCCAGAACCAGAAACGCATGCCCTTAGGGAGTAAACTTTCACGGGGAATCGAACCCAATACCCGCTGCTTAGAAGGCAGACTCGCAAACTACTACGCTATCTGACAGTTAAATACCTATCTAAATATATATTAAATGGTAGCTATCTTAAAAACTAAGAATATTCTTAAATACCGTAACATAATTTGTGCATCTTGATGATTTAATCGAATGTTAGCACACTCAACATTAGCGCGCTGAGAGCCAATTTGGAACGGTCAATAGCGCGCTGACAGTACTGACAGCGGCGTGCTTACAGTACTGACAGCTGCACGCTGACAATACTGACAGCTGCACGCTTAAAGCCGATTCCAAACGCAAGTGTACAAGTGTATTTTCGTCATAAGTCACAGTCCAAACTTACAATAATCCTATAAGGAAAATGCATCAGATTTACATATAGGTTAAGCATATTTTTTTATATTCATCATAGATAAGTATTACAACTTTAAAATTAGGTACATCTTCTTTAAATGCTTTTGATAAGATATTTTAAAGAATAAAAAGAAAAATGCATGGAAAATTCAACGTGGCGAGAAGCACGTTATAATTTTTGATGTCGATGATTGGTCAACTTTACGGCAGCCATGATTGGATTGTGAATGTCACAAACAGAACGTCAGAATAGCCGCGTTTAAAATTGATCAATTTGCTTGCATAATTATTTTGGTATCAAATGCTATGTTTTTAAGAACGAAATTTTGTTTAGGCAATGCATTATTCAAACAACCTATTAAAAGCATAAAAATATACATGCATATATTCAATTGCGATATGACAAACGCAGAATTGGTCTCGTAGATTATGAATTACAAATAAAAAACATATACTTCATAAATAATTGAAACGCAAAAAACCGACTTCACCGCTTATACTTATTTCGGTTTTGGCTTGACCGATTTCGGTAAAATTTATATGGGACCACCTGTGAAGTATATTCTTCCAAACAAAAAAAAACGTCAAAATCGATTCATAATTGACGGAGATATCGCGTAAAATAAATACAAAAAAAAACAGTCGAATTGAGAACCTCCTTTTTGAAGTCGGTTGAAAACTCCTTTAAAGAGTAGTAACAATAATAAATACAAATAATAATGTACATTAGTGATTAATTTAGAAAGGAAAAATTATCGCTTTAGGCGGGATTTGAACCCGCGGCCATAGGGTGTCATGCCCTATTGCTCTAACCGCTGAGCTCTTCAAATCCGCCTCAAGCGATAATTTTTCCTTTCTAAATTTATCACTATAGTTCTGCCTAGCATGGCTAATGCTATATAAATAAAATAATAATGTACATCTACGAAACAGGTTTCAAATGAAATAGCTTTAATGCCACATAATATAAATGTGTGTGTGTGTTGGCTATAATGTAGTACATTTGCCTAAATTATAATCTAAGAGGCAGTGTTGTAAAAGTCTAGGTCTTCGTATTTTAAATTTAATTAACTAGTTGATAACTACATTACTAACTTAACGAAATAATTACCATAAACATAAATCACACTCAGCCCCACACTAAGTTCGATGACTTGTGTCGTCGGTGTCGCTTACACTCGCATCACACACAGAATCACACTCAGAACCAGAAACACAAATTTCTGATGGGAAGAAAACTTATGTTTTCACTGAGAATGACACCGATTCCAGCTGCTTCGAAGGCGAACTTACGCTAGCGGGCAATTCAAAATTATTTAAAAATAATGAGGTTAAAGATTTTAAAAGCAATTTCAGAGTGGTCGTTGCTTGCCGAAATTCTCACCTCTTTTATTCTAGATTTTCTTAACTTTGACGAATTTTTTTGTGAATATTGAGTGTTTTAGCAACTGTTTGCGATATAATAATGTTTATTATATTGATCTACCACATCTGCCGCCACAGATAAATTGTATTACTTAATAAATGTTATGAATAAAAGCGATAAGAATACGAAATTTTCACAAAAGTTACCTCACTTTTTAATATTTTGATATTTTAAATATCCAGCTTCTATTTAAATGTGAAATTTCACTTTTTGTTAGGCTGGTTGTTACTCAATCACGCTAAACTGACTTGACTGAAATTTGGAATGTAGGTACAATACAGCTGAAATAACACAGGCAATATTTTAACTGGATTAATTCGAGCTATGCCGGGGGACACAGCTATCTAGAAAACTTCGCCAATATCGGCTAATACAGTTAAATTTAAAATACATACCTATATACGATTCCAACTGTTTTAATATATCCTAATTCGTGTAAAAAATACAAAAATAAACACACTGGTTTACTTTTAAATTGAATTCATCACTAACTTAATAAAACAATCAAGTTTGTTTCCCGCAAAATAACATTGAAATGAACAATTCATGTCAACCTAAAATTATACCCGAGGTTCCCTTGCGTTCTAGCACCACTATATCAGCTACTCTAATAACATTAATTAACAAATCGTAATTACGATAAACTATATATTAAATTAACCACAACCGAAAGAAGGAAACCCCTGACTGTTGGGAACAAGCAATCTTACTTGACTTATTAGTAAAATGGTAGCAAACATTCAGGCGTTGCATTGTTAGGTCTGGTGCCAGTGTGCCAATAACACTGCGTTGGGATATCGAAATAACAATAACGTAGACAATGTACTAAGTTATTGTTACGTTTTCTTTATAAAGAAAAGCTTTCATCGTCTGTAAACTTCTTCGCTGATCATTCTCTAGAAAACTTATACAGGCTTTTATCTGACTCATTCATCGCGTTGGATATAGTGAGTCTCGACCCAGTTATAATTGATATTAATAGTATTTTGGGTACTGCTGAGTGTGTGGTGTCCCGGTGAGGATAGTGGTAGTACCCAGGGAAGAGTGACAAGTCAAATAAGACCGAAATGCATTTCAAGCCCGAGATTATCCGCATTTGTTTTCGTACTGACTACTTGCTTATGTCATTGAGGCCTCAGCAGCGTGTTTGGGTAGAAGGCACCAAAGATGCAATCAAGGTCCGTTTATAATAGTGTCGTATGCAAATTCAAGCTGGTTAATATAGATAAATGAAATGTTCGAATATATATGTTACTCGTACCTTTCAAGATTATTTGTCCCCAACTAAAGTCTAATGCCAACCCAGACTGTGCTCACACAAAGGGGATCTTCAGTCCCACTCTGGAGCACCTTTAAATGTCAGGTACTAGGAAGCTATCTTTTGCCGCCTGACTCTGCTTATATTTATATAACACATAAACACTAAAGGAAAATATAAAAAAATAGTATAACTACTACATTTTATTTCATAAAAATAGTAACTCTTCTTATGTTAAAAAACTACATTCAACCATATCGAGAAGAAACTTATGTTAAGTATTATTGTTATATTGAACCTAAGTAATAAATTATTCTATTATTGCATTGCACGTCCGGCCATTTTGAGCTTAAATCGTATAAATCTATGTTAGGAAAATATTGCTATAATTATTTAAGTGTAGATGTTACTTTAATTGCTTACTATTAAAACCGTAGCTAACATAAAATTTACATATATTGCACTTGGTATTGCACAGTATCTTCACTTTATTGCACATAACTAACTAAAACTATCTATTAAGGAATTCACAATTACTCTTCAGAACGTTTCAGCTTTCTACTACTGTCTCGTGAACTTTTACTGTTATTGTTATAGTTGTATTCACTTTCAATATTTATTTGTGGCTTTCTGAAGCTATCGAAATATACAGAATGTGTCTCGACACTTTCGGCACCAGATTCACTGCGAGCTTCGTTTTCTGTATCGTCACTTTCACTACAACTCACTATTTTGGCGATCACTAGTTTTCTCTGCATTTGTCTAGAACTTGAATCACTGCTGAGATAGCCAGAGTCCTGTACGGGTTTCTTTCGTCTAAACTTTTTGCTCTCCGTTTTAACACTCTTAACAAATGTGTCCGTGTTTATGCCGCTATTACATCCTCGGCCCGAGCGCTTCCTATTAGAGGTTCTAAAAGAATCTTCGAACCTTTGTGCTGATATTGGTTCTAAATTCTCATATTCCGAGGACTGGGATTGGACAGAAGCTCTCATTGGACTGCAGGATGATTCAGCAGCAACAAATGAACTATCACTTGTAGCATATTCATTTGCAGTAGTAAATGTCCTCGGGCTGAGGCTCCTGCCATTCAAGTTTTTTGAATGTGATTCTATAGATATTCTTTCACATTCCACTCTCCTCGGAGGAAAAGCAGGTTGCTCGTATATAGGTTCGTCGTCACTGGGGGGTAATGGAGGTAAAACGTCAGGTCGGGCTAAGGTCTTTTGTTTGATTGTTGGGGGTGTAATCTGGCGTTGTCTCTTCGAATGACGGAGCTCCAACGTTAATATGCGACCATCTTCCGTTTCCCATTCGTTTGCGTCTTCCCATATATCCTCCGAACTCGTTTCTTCTAGACTCTTTGCTCCACTAAATATCCCAGGCGATAATTTGGGGCGATCGTAAATAGCGCGTTGCTCATATTCGTTTCTGAGACTAAAAAACTTTGGAGAGGTCGCTTCTCTTTCTACAGGTTTTTTGAAAGTGCCGCTGCTACGGAGCTGTATTCTTTGGCTGGATCGAGTTTCGGTTGCATTAAAGTTTGAATAATTTGGGCCAAATTCGACACTTCCTATAACGCTTTTGTGTTTAGGATGTTTTCTATCGAGCGTGTCAGGTTCGAAGCCATCGGATTCGTGAATTTTTATATAATTTTCTGGGGAATCTTTCACTTCTATCGTTAGACAGCCTGGCTTCTCTTCCACATCATCACTAGGTATATTTAGTTTCCTGCTTCCCAAAGAGCATTCAGAGCCACTAGGTGACGTTGGCGCGCTGCTGAAATTATAGTTATTGTTGACATAAACTTCACTTACCAAACTATAATCACTGCTAGGGCTTCCGTTCTTTTTGATTGGTAATATTGGATTCAATACTTTGTCTCGCTTACCGATGGATTCATAGTGACTTTCTTCAATGCTAATCTCTCTATGAGGAGATGGTGTATTGCTGTTACTGCTACTCTTGTACACATCATTCCTCATGGTTAATTCTTCTTCAAGCGGCAACGCGTTGCTCAAACTTGGGCTAGCCTGCGAAGACGGTATATCTGGATACTCAGTAGGTGTCGTAATTCCTTTTTTATTTGATGTTCGTTCTAAGCTATCCGTTTCGTAGTCGTTAGCCACTGGACTTTCGGAGTGATTTCTTATGAATGGATGCTGAATAGAAGCGTTTGGATTCTTACTAATAAAACGTTCTTCATCGGAACTACTTTGGTTATATGATTTGGCGCAATGTTCCAGAGCTATAGCTTCGTTTACCATATCTGGCAAATCACTTTTGTTCCTTCGTTGATTTGTTAAATTGTTTCTGAGACTACTAGGTCTGTAGCCAGTGAAGCCTATTGGTGTAATATCGTCAACTTGCGCTACAGTTTGTGCAAAATAATTGTAATTCTGCGTGTGACAGTCTGTATTTTCGAATTCAGGTAATGGAATATTATAGTTATGTGGCCTGATACAAGGGTCAGATCGTACTGATTTCGTGGACTTCCTTGGTTTGGAGAAATTTTCGGTTGAATACATTGATCCAGTTGAAGTGAAGCTGTTTTGTTTTCTTATTTTATGACGATGTTCATCTATTGGGAGAGAGAGAAGTGAATTGGCCAAGTGATTTTGACTTGTATTCGGCATGAAGTCATTGTAAACTTGCTTAGCTGGCGGTATATTCTCTAGCCACTTTCGTATACTGTGCTGTTTGTCACCTTTGGCACCGATGCAATTCGTACACGACGGGATATTGTTTTTAACAGAATGTGGCAAGTCATTGCCGTTTTCAGATTTGCAGCCGGGACATCCGAGACAGTTCTTTTTCCGACTGTTTTCTCTCTTTAGACTTATAACACTACCGCTTCTCTGGCTGCCCAGACCTTGGTATACGTCAATGCTATTGCCATTTGATGAGTACGTTTCTTCTTCTGGTATTTCATTTAGGACTGGTTGATAACGTTTTGCTTCCATTTTGTGTTTGGCAATTGCTATTACTTCTCTTATTTTTACTAGAAACTCAAGAGCAGCAGCTGGTGGCTCCTGGAAAAGAATGGAAGATTTTGTTAATAAGTGTTTTTGCAAATCGTCGCTAAGACGTCCCTTAAGGACGTCTAAGCTGCTTAAACTCTTATTTGGTAGGACTTACCGCCATCAGATGTGGTTCAAAATAAGCCGGATTGAAGTACAGCTTTCGCCTAGTGGTACCAACTGGTCTAGTTATTTCCCGGTCATCAGTAGTCTCCACTATTGATACATGTTCATCAGGAAGTCTCTCGATGCCAGATTCATCTCGATGACTAAGTTCCTGATTGTCATTATTCTGTTTCAAGTCACTGTGGTGTTGGTGGATTAATGCTGCCGTAGTTTTAGTCTGAAATATTTGAAATTTAAAAATAAAGGGTCAATAGAAATTTAACATTTAGGCTTTATGCTTGTATCTTACATGAAACAAATTATCGTCGCTCCTAGCACTGCTGTCTCCAAAATCCTCCGAATCAGATAAATTACTCCCAGAATCGCTCGGGAAACTTTTGCTTTCTTGAAATCTGTTCATAGACAAAAGCGGGTTCTTCTTGACTACTCCGTTATCTTGACCCATCGTATTTGGCAGCGTTTGAATTCTTTCGTTATTGACTCTCACTATATCCCTTTCGGTGATCGAAGATCCATCTTTCTTCTTTAAACCTTTAAGCCTTCTGAGGCTATCGCCTTCGTCTGACGCTGCTTTTCTGCGTTTTCTTATGTGTAGGAAAAGGAAAACAGACGCTACGTAGACAAGGCCGAGAAGGAGAGAGCTGATGCCGATTGCTACGTATTCTGTGACTGTCAAACCAGAACTGCTGGATGTTTCTGCGGTGTGAGCATTGGATGCAAATTGAACCTCAGTTACATCTGAAAGAGAGTTTTTCAGATTTCAGAATACTTATCGAATGATTTAAAGATCGCATAATATTAAGGTTTTATCGGACATTTCATTAGTATGGCTTAACTTATTATCTTTTACATTGTCAACTTCATAAAGGTGAAAATACACACGATAGAAAGTCTTTTTATATGCTCGATAGCATTTGACTTGACCACAATTTCACTTGATTGAAAGCGATGATGCAGCTGAAGATGTAGCATGCTCCCCGAGAATATACCTTGAAGAATATACCTATTTACCTTGAAGCTCCCAGATTATAACGTTCGGGGAACAAAGACGAGGGCAATGAATTCCACTACTTCGCAGTACGGGCGGATAATAAACGTAGAAGCGAAATGCTTCGAGCGAACTGGAGATATATTTATTTTTTACTCCTCAACAGGAGGAGTTACACCGCCCACCCACGGGTGCCTCAATTCGACGCAGAATCAGATCATAGCTATCACATGGAATCAGATATGCTATTAACATGTTTTGTATATATAGCCACTCTTCTCTCACCTCCACTACTGATTTTACAGTGAGAGTACCTAAAACACATGTAATAAATGTCGTCAATAATCCCTTTCTTTATTGACGCTGTTTATTTAGTCCCCTTGAGTAGGTCACCATATTTTTTAATACTTACTAGATCTATGAGGAGTCCCTTGCACCCTAAACGCAACGCACGGCGTGAAGACCCCGCGCAAGTCCAGGGGAGAGGATGGCGCGGCTGCGACATCACGGCAAAGTAGCCGCACCACCATCACTCGGCCGATCATCCTGGCTCGCACGTCATTTTCACCACTCCACTATAAAATTCAGACGAACAAATGTTAAAACATAGTTTTAATGGAGCCAATAGTTTACGACTTGCGTATATCAAATGTAAAAACATAGTTTTTTCGTGCAGCCAAGAGTTGAAGACTTGCATATCTTGCATACGTTTATACCATACCTCGTCGTAATTATTGGTAAGTGAAGTTTTGTTCGATGGTGGTAAACACGCCTGTCTAGATAAAGAGTTAAATTGGTTCTCAGGGATGTCTGACTAAAAATGTCGGAACCTATTACTTACGTTTTTGCCCATTTAAAAAACGAGAAGGTTATATGACTTATGACTATTCATCGCATATATTTTAACTAGGTAATTATATATTTTTATGTATCTATATATAGATGTTTTTTGGCTGATTAGCTTTTATTTTTGACAAGGCCTAAAGTAGTTCCAAAATTTTTAATAATTTTCAATAATAGTTTTGAAAGCTATTTATGAAATGTAGGTATATCTCTATTGTAAAGTGATAGTCCGTTGTAGTACTTTAGAAAAAAGCATAAGCAATATTCTTACCTGCAAAAACGTCCTTCCTTCATCGCGAAACAAGTTGAAAGGGACGTCCGCATCTAAAGTATTCCGAAGGTCCAGAAAACCCTTGCGCGTTAAAAACTGAGCTCCGGATACTGCACATATCGGAGTTTTGACATCTGGAAGAAATAAAATAAAACATTACTAAGGAACATAAAACGAATAGAAATTCTAGTAAAGTTTCTACCACTTTATTAGGGCATGACTTTACTATGACTGGACCTTGGCTCTTATACTTTACTTTGATTGTGACTTGTGCCGAGGGTTTAATATTATAAAATTTACTTGATATTCTTTATTACTTGACACTGGCTAAATGCAAAAGATTGCGGAGCCAAGATTAAAAAAAAAACATAAAACGACGAGTTGACAGGCACTCGTAAAATACGGTGCGCACAAGCTCGCTGTCGATGGACGGGCATTTCTAAAATATCAATAAAAAGTTTTTAGGTACTTAATCTTAGTTTCGATAGAAAGTTACCTCAGTTTTCCTAGACGCTAAGTAGATACTTATAAGTTACTTATTGTTTCCCGCGACTTCGTTCGCGTTAGAATTCCTTTAATTTATTTTTTTATCCCCCCTCTTTTTTGCTCCCCTACCAAACGAAAATGCCTTGAAAAAACAATAAGTAAAATATAAGTTCATAACTCGGGGTAGCACTATATATAATTTAATGGGAAAGCGTGACGTTTAGAAATGCACGCGACATGCTTGTCTCGTAAAAAAAAATAGAAAAATATATGTATATATGTATATTAGTTCAGTATGAAAATTAAAACTATCGTGAGTATTACACATAATTACAAAGTAAGTCAAAATTTTCGACATGTTTCAAGCCGTATACAACATAAATTATATTAGTTCAGGTTTAGGTTGTGCGTTTGTAGTTAAGTCAATTAATCAGTGACACCACGGCTTTTAATAAACAAAACGTTTCCGGTAT
Source organism: Lomographa bimaculata (assembly GCA_948107665.1). Taxonomy (NCBI): domain Eukaryota; kingdom Metazoa; phylum Arthropoda; class Insecta; order Lepidoptera; family Geometridae; genus Lomographa; species Lomographa bimaculata. The sequence continues at coordinate 4,516,910 of OX403601.1, read as the reverse complement.
GTAAACGGTTTGGTTTTTGCACTTACTTTTGAAAGTGATTTCTTTGGATGGATGAATGATTTGCCCCTTCAGCGGCAAATAAACGAATGGTATCCGCTGCGTCGTAGTTCCACTCCCAAACGTAGCCAACGAGCATTCTGAAATAGATTTGAGTACCTAAGTAGAAATAAAACTAGGTCGTCATCCTAGTATGAGGTCAGTGTTAACCAGACAGTAATTGCAGTTCAAGCAGCTTCACCTTTCCTATAATGAATAGATTCTTTTTACTGTATTTCTGCATTAGGTACATGTGCAACAATAATTTTACTTGATCATACCTACTATATGTCTGTAGATATAAGTACCGATGTATTTGTGAATAAACTATTATTACTATTAATAGGTACCTAATGCTAGATCGTCAAACCTGTCATGAATGCAAAATAAGCTGATTATTTATTTTAGGGTTATAAATAACTGCACATGCACAAACATACGTGGCATTCGAAATAACTTCATGACAAAATAATGATGTAAGTAGTAGGTACCAACTATTTTAAATTTTGTTTTCGCAGACTGTATAAGTGTACTTTACCTCCCCAGTGTTAAATCGTAAATATTTTAATTTTTTATAACTTGGGTCTTTACTGTATTGATGTAAATATATTTACTTCCTGCACCTTATCGGATGACTGGCAGAAAATGCTGTATTAGCATTAAGTCCTCCGTGTACAGCCAAATCGTACAAACGAATAAATAATTAAACGCAAGCAAAGGTTAAAAAACCGACTTCACCGCTTTATCTTCGGAACCTTGATCAGATTTAACGTATTAAACACGCATTATTAATAATAACTCAAAAACTAGTGATCAGATCTTGACCAAATTTAAATGTGACACATTAAAAGCTCCAGCTGTCAAATAAAAGAATAACCATCAAAATCGGCGCACAAAGAAAGAAGTTATGAGGTAACTTTTGAATCGGTTAAAAACGAGAACATCGTCAATGTAGTCCACGCATTACGCATTATTTATGATAACTCACAAACTACTAGTCAGATCATGATAGTCAAATTTAAATGGGACCAATTGGAAAGCAACATCTAAAAAAATCGGTTTACGTAGAAAGAAGTTAATAAAAAAAATACAGTCGACTTGAGTACCTCCTCCTTTTTTGTGAAGTCGGTAAAAAAGTAAATAAAGACAGACGTATAATTATGTATATGCATAAGTAAGTCTGTAGTTACAGAGTTGCACTGTTAAATCATAATACAATGAGATCTTCCGGCTCTACCTTAGGATAAACTACCGGATTGTAGACCTTATACAAACCACAGTAAACATCTCAAATTGACAAGTCGAAGGTTTCTGCTATATCATCCTCAACGGCTATGTTCAAAGGATTCAATGAAATCTTTGATGTATTGAAAGCTGCAAGAGCTTGCTTATAATCTAAGCATTAGACTTATGCACTACCCAATGAGATGTTATCAGATGGTTAGATAGTCTAAGCACACGTAGAGACTTGAATTTAGAACTGAAGCCGAAACATTAGGAATGCCTTGACAGATTCATGTTTTGAATTAGGTGCTACTTATACATATACCTATTCGCTTCTTATGAACAGGTCATTATTTTATCTATTTATTTATTTAATAAGGCACTGCCACATCATACATACTAAAAATGTAAGGAAAAATAAAATAAAAAGATAATATTTAATTTTGTTGGCTATTTTAATTCATCTTATTAGCTTTTAACCCGCGAGACGCAAGGGAGGGGACTGTGTTTATCAGTAGGTATACGTATGTATGTATCTATGATTGTTCCTTTGTGGCGTTCTAGAGACCAAACGCTTGGACGAGGATTTTGATGATTCTTAAGTCATTCGATTTGTCTTTATTTTGCGTCAGAGACTAAATACAGGACAGTATCTAATTGAAATTAAATATGGCGACAACCAGGCGCCATACTATTAAAAACAAAATAAAGTCGATAAACTGCGCCATGAGGAGTATTACCTATTGAATAGGTATTTGAAAATCATCTTGGGTTTTTTCATCATCTTTAGACTCTTCAATACTTAAAAAAGCTGTGATAAATAAAGTTATTATATAATTGCATATTAATTGGATTTATTAATGAAAAAGTCGGGATTTTTGAAACTGACGTCACAGATCAGTCTATCCAAGTCTTACTATTTAGAATTTCTCATGCTTTTTTATTCATTAATATTTCTAATAAAGAAGCGTTAAATACGAAAACAATGTTATGGGTGAAATTATATAGATAGCTATAGCAAAGATTAAAAGTTGACCTATATTTAAATCTCATGCATATGTATATATTTATGTTTATCGTTTAAAAATAATCTCTTAATCAATAAATGAAGATCTCATAATTAAAACATCGAATTAAATATCCTCGTTTATATCCTGCGGTTACAAATGAACAAATACAATGCGTTTTATATAAATCCGTACAAAAATACACACGCGCTATTTATCTTTACCAAGGTTCCCGATTTGATAACCTTTTCATCTGTTAGATACTGCAAGATCATCATACATTGCAGCCTGTATTGGATAAGTATTCCATAGATACTTTAAACTTTCTCATCTTCATTCGAGGATAAATATTTTGTAACTACTCATTCTATATGTATTAATAATTCTGCCTAGTAATCAGGCAATGTTATGTTTGTTAGATAGAAATCGCGTTTGCTAGAAAGTAGTTGAAATGTGCACGTGCAATTTGTTATCGTCATTGCTATGGACTGTACATAGGGGAGAATAGCCCAAAACGGGTACTCGCTTAAAGTGGGTAAGCTTTTGCAAACTGCTGAATGTCAAGACTTGCAAAGTGTTTTAACTTAAAGCCAGTTTCAACCTCTGTGATGCAAAGTGACTCTACTGGAGTCTCCTCCATCGGAGTTTAGTCGCTAGGTTGTAATCTCATGTATAAAAATCATCATTATTTGTTTCTTCGTTTCGTTTGTCATATAGTTCATCAGATTGCGATAAAACTTTGCAACTTATAGTTTGCACTTGCGCGAAGGTTATAAACAAAAACAAAAACAAACAAACGCATTCACACTCACAGCCCCACACTGAACTTCTTGTATCGTGGGTGCCGGAAACATTCACATTACACCCAGAACCAGAAGCACAAATATCCCTTGGGAAGGAATTTGTGCTCCTGCCGGGAATCGAACCCAGGACCCACGGCGCAGAGGGCGGACACCTGTCCACTGTGCCAACTGGGTCGTCTAAAATAATAATAAGTATAGTACAATTAACCTGCAGTAGGTTGTTCGCATATCATATTAACACAAATCTACCCGGGCGACGCTGGAGCAGCCCACAGAAATCCTATAGTGTACATTAAAAGTGGCCATAAAATAACCTAGTTTTTATTGCATAAAATGTTATGATATTAAGCGACTTTCATACGTCATAATTTTCCTTTCGAATAACAAACAATAAATATCTAAAATTAAGATTTTGTAGTTATTTTAATTTTAGTAGGCACAGCTTTGGGCTTTTCTCCCCTCGCCATTTTAAATTAGAGACGTGGGCGTGTATTAAGGTCACCACTCACCACTGTTTGCGCTGTGCGCTTTTCTTAAGCTCTACGATTATACCCAACTTTAGAATGATTCTGAATCCTAATTGCAGAATCCCTTTTATATCTCAGTAATACTGAAGGTAAACAGAACTATCGAACGAGGTTAATTTACATGTTATATCAAAGCAAATAATCTTTAGGCTGCGATTATGGTGGATAAACCTTTATACTAAAGCTGAGACGGACGTGAACTACAAACTACTTATTTACGTCATACAATGTATACTCAAGAGATGGAGACTCGTTGCCCTGTTTTCTATTAATAAATTATTTTTATTACCAAAAATAAGGATACATCTGCAATGCTACTATAAGCGGCTGCTCAACGCATGTCCTATCATGTTTATTGATAAAGTTTTTGTATCTTCGGCCTTGTGAGCTGTGGTATCATGTTACTCTTCTAATTATTTATTTTCTTCCTAAGCGCGAAACTCTTACAAGCGACCGTCCTCCTATTCAAATTTACGGCTTAATAGAGACTGAGACCATCACAAAAAAAATAATTAAGAAGGCTTATTTAATTTTATTTTAAATCGAATGACTACATTAATGACAAGGATGCATGGAGGCAAACTGCACAAGCGCTTTCTAACGACAGAGTATACATAACATAGATATACATAGGTATATATAACTCATTTATTAGTGAAAGAATGATTTAAAAAAAATGCGCCGCCGAGTTTCTTCCTTGTTCTTTTCGAGATGGCTGTAATTTTGAGAATCTGGCAGTAGTGTCATTAACTTTTATGAGTGCCACTTTGGAGCCCATGTGAATAAACGATTTTAATTTTGATTTTATGAAAATTTCTGATCTAGAGAGGTTTTGACTACTGCCTCAGGCGATGTTAAGTGACGATGTGGTCGAGGATGGTAAACACTGCCTACTCACCTGGCAAATCATCGACGCACAGCTCGCGGTCCTCTCTGAAGAGGGGCGCTCTCTGAGGGCACGCGCACGCGCATGTACCGATGACGTCACCAGCCACCCCTGCAGCCCCATGTTCTGCGCATTTCTTTGCGTCGCACTCGCCCTCTGAAAATGGTCAAACACATTTCAGTGCAATTTAAAAAAAAATACGAATTTTCTGAACAAAAATCTTTAAACTCAATTATATGTGACACAAGCTGTGCTTGCATCCAGAATATAGTAGGATATTATCATTATCTTAACCACTGACAACGGCCGAACCGATCAGGTACAATTTCCGTATGAACGTTTCAAATATTTGACGAGCAGTAGAATAAGTATGTACACGGAGTTAAAAGATTACTTGAATTTCGAAAAAAAAAAAATCTATTTGTTACGTTTAAGTAAACGTATTTTTATACAAGCAATATATTATCGTTTCAAGACTATGATGTTTTTCAACCAACAAAACATTTTACTTGATTTAGTAGGTAACTAGAATCAAAGAATAATATTGGAAAAAAAAAATCTTTGTTCAAATTCCTCAAAATACCTTATAAGGACCTATTAAATTACTTATATGATACATTTAATATCTTAACGTGACGACGGACGTACTTTTTCAATGCAAGAAAACTAATGTTTTCGGTGAATCAAGAAAATAAACCTAAATTATAAACATCCATTCCAATGCAATCGTTAATCAAATGAAATTGATTTTGTGACTTGTGATACTGTATTTTACTTAAAAGAAATATATAATAAATTAAACGCAAGTTAAGGTAAAAAAAACCGACTTCACCGCTTTATCTTCGGAATCTTGATCAGATTTAATATATTTAACACGCATTATTGACTATAACTCAAAAACTAGAGATCTTGATCAAATTTCAATGGAACCACATGAAAAGCACCAGCCTCAAATAAAATAAAAAAACATCAAAATCGGCTCACAATGAAAGAAGTAATGACGTAACTTTTGAAGTCGGGTAAACGAGAACATTGTCAAAGTAGTCCAGAAAATATGCATTATTGACGACATTTCAAGAACTACTGATCAGATCTTGATCAAATTTTAAAATGGGACCAATTAGAAGGCAACATCGTTCAAACTAAAAACAGATTTTCGAAATCGGCTCACGTGGAGAGAAGTTATGAGGTTAACACACATAAAAAAAAATATACTAACTACCTCCTCCTTTTTTGGGAAGTCGGTAAAAAATATACTTGTACCTAAGCAACATTTCTTTGTTCCTATGAAATATTATATAAGATGAACAAAAAATTTCATTGGCACGGTATTATGGGTTATAGGTATGCGCGGACAATTTGCAACACTCAAGTAGGCACAATCAAGAAATTACTCTGATTTCCGACTATATTACACAGTTTAGCAGAGTAGTTTATATAATATTTTTTAAATAAAGTAATACAGTAAAATAACCCCACTCCATTATTAACTTATGATGGACAATATAATTTGTTACATGCACGATAACTAGATGGCGCTGGTAACCCTTAAAACTCGCAATCGTTTCGTTCGCGAATTTGATGTACTTTGAGATCAAACCTTATAGTCTGATTGTAAAGTTGGTACTGTTATTGGGGTTATTACTCTTACACTGTATGTATTAAGTGTGTTTTTGGTTTGGATAAGGAATATGTAAATAAATCCTAATATATAAATGTGATATTAAGTATCAACTAATACGAGCATATTTTATAACTACAACATAACAACAGTACAACAAGTAAAATTATTTATTATCTTCAGAAAGTATCATTGTATTGTTTAAAGATTTAATTTATTTCTTGAGTTAAGATTTAAGAATAAACAAATGTTTAAAAAGCGATCAATAATTTAATATCTTTATCCAAAACTGCGATTTCTACAATTGATAATTAATTTAGTCGTTTAATAATACTACAATTTTTCTTAGATGAAGAATAGCACTTATTTTTCGCAGAAGATGCATTGTTTACCTCTAAGAGTTTCTCCACACAAACCAGTAAGCATGATATCAGTTTAAGAATATTTTTTTTCTCAAATTAAGAAATGATTTGTTTTGATTTATATGAGATCGCTATTCGCTTGGTTCAACGCAAATTTGTTTTAGACAAAATTATGTATGTATTATTTTAAAAGGAATTCTTTTGACCCGTGTAGTTTTCTGGATGGTATAAGGTTTAATTTTTTCACACCCAGCCTAAGTCTAAGTTCGATGATTTGCGTCGTGGATGCAGGAACATCACGTCATTACACCAGAAACAGAAACACGAATTTCCCTTGAGTGGAAAATTTGTATTCCAATCGAGAATCGAATCAAATACAAGAAAGAAAAAATAAATAAAAGAAATATAATATGAACTGCCCGTTGGCTTAATTAGTTGTCCGTCCGCCTGTTAAGCAGGGGTATCGGGTTCGATACCCGGTAGGAACACAAGTTTTCTTCTCAAGGGTTCTGGGTGTGATTTTCTGTGTGATGTGAATGTTTCCTGCACCCGACACAAGACATTTTTTTTTTATTTGGTTTCCAATTAAAGGACTATCTACGGGCCAATTGTCTATATTTCCTAAAACTAAACTAAAACTATATACATCAAAGAATTAAGTTATCTACAAAACATCGAGGTTATATATAGGTAACTTAAGTGCTCAAGCCCACTAGGTAGCGTTGCCATCATGCCGGCGGCATTGAACTTAGCGTGGGGCTGTGATTGTGATCGCGTTTATGTTATGTTAATTAAAAAGAAAGAATTAAATTTCATAATTTCAGATCCATCATTACATAGATCTGGCCTCATCACTAATATCGATCTGGATGTACTGAGATTGAACCTATAAAAATAAACTTCAACAACGTACCTACTTTTTTATCTAATAAGTGTGGGCAAAATAATGAGAGCTTGTGTTGCATTTGATTATTCAAATGTTTCGTTTATGCAAATGATGTGTAGTTCTACATTTTAATAATACTTATAACATACAAGCATCCAGGTCAAGAAGTTTTTTGATCTTCGTAATTCTTGCAAGTAATTTATGTCCGAGTTGTTCACTGTTCTTGAATATATTTCTTAAGGGGGTGATACCCAAATGTCTCTTAAAACGCGTGACTTTGTAACTTTTTTTACTCGGCATTCATAATTAAATCAGATAAGCTAGTCGTTCGCGCCGAACTGAGATCTCGCGCCTACATTTTGCCTCATAGAGAAAACCTTTTGAGGTTACTTGCTTATAACTTTTTTCTATATAATAATTGTTTGATTTCTGTATTTGTTGTTCAAGTACAGGATATAACGGATATTATACGTAAGTTTCAACCTTGAGTGTGATGCCGTTTTTGAGATAGACCCGGGGACAAAATAGGTCTAAAAACACTGACATCGGTGGCCTACCAAATCGTTATTTTCCAACATAGATTTTTTTTAAACATGTTTCGTTCTCTACTTGTCAAGCCCTTTTCAACGATTGTGTGATCACAAGGGTAGATAAAAAAATAATAAATATTTTCTCCCCACTGACATGTATGGGAGCCCCCTTTATTTTTGGATGTATACAATTTTAAATGACTTTTCTGGCTTTGGGCCGTAGTTTTACATATTTTATGAGAATTTGAAATCATTCGCTTATATGGTTTAGACGCTAGATGCCTCTGATAGACGGACGGACGGATAAAGTGCTGAATGACATAAGTCAACTTAGAGATCTCGATTCGCTCGATCAATAAAATTGTTCGTCGGAATCTGGTGATATGATGCCTTCTTATTACAATATTCATGACGTTCATAAATACAAAGGAAAAAATATCTCAATTTCGTCCCGCGATTTAATATCATAACACTATGAAAATTATTTTTTATACGTATATTTACTAGACGAATGATTTCTTAAGCTTGTTTATATGCAAAAGCGTAAGAAAGATAATTGGTTGTGGTTAAAAAAGGTGCTCGCATTGACGTATCTGCCTCTTAAAAATTTAGGTACAAACTGCGTTCCAGTTTGACCAGTCAAGTGTTGGTACTTTGTTTAACACTTCAAGTTTTAACACTTGTCTGCTACGATTTCCATGCACTTTTCTAGAAACTGTTAAAAGTTTTTTACGCATATCAATGTCGGTACAGTTTTTGGAGATTTCGGTAAACATCTGTTGGTTAACAAGTAAACGGAAAGATAAGCTTATTTGCTCTAATATTGGTTTTAACTACTTATGTATACGTAGGTATATGTTAGATGTTTGGCTCAAGCATTGTGTGAAGTGCTTGGGTAGGCATCTATCTACATTTTAAATGATCAGCATTGCAAATCAGTAAATAAGCAATTATACATTATCAAACGTTCATTAAATTAGTATAATATCTAAGTATCTAAGTAAAATATGTCAGATCGTACATACTCCGGTCTACATATTTACGTCATACTTTACGATGTTTATTTTTTGCTAATATAACTAACTTTACATTGGTCCCATAAACAATTCTACACACAGACACAAACTATAGTAATTTTTAGAGATTCTGACAGTTGCTTATTAGTTTAGACTATCGAGCCTCGCGGCCTGATCTAATCCAGACTTAACAAGCAACAGCGTGGTCACCATGCTATTTGTCGCTGGCGATGTTCAGACTTGCCTATGTTGCAAAGTAAAAATATTGTTGCCGTGCCAGATCGCGCAGAATACTTAATAGTACAGGTGTGATATTTTTATAGCCATGCTGGTCTACATCTGGCTAACAGCGTGGCCATGATTCTATTTCTAGCTGGTGATATTTAGACGTGCTCTTCTTACCTTGCAAAGAATAGATATCGCCTGAGTTCCTGCGTGCCAGGTTGTCGAGCCGCACGGCCGTTTCGGCCAGATATGGCAACAGCGTTGCCACCATGCTATTTCTCGCTAGTGATATTTAGACATGTTAGTCATACCTCGCAAAGTAAAGATATCGCTTAAGTCCCTGCGTGCCAGTTCGTCGAGCCGCACGTTCGTTCTTGGCTTGCAAGCAACAGCGTGGCTACTATGCTATTTCCCACTAGTGAAATTCAGACATGCTATAGTCTTACCTAGCAAAGTGAATATATCGCCCGAGTCCCTGCGTGCCAGATCGCCGAGCCGCGCGGCCCCGGCCGTGGCCAGAAGTAGCAGCAGCGTGGCGGCCATGCTACCCCGCGCCGCCCGCGCACCCGCCCCCTCCCTCCCGCATCGCTCTCACCACCTGAAAAGAAACCACACGATTTAAAATTATCTTTAGTTAATTAATTACAGAGGTTGACGGCGTTGCCGCGTGACTCTATTATTATTATATATTACATATATAATAATTAAGTATTGACTTTTCATATAAGTCGTAGCTGTAGGTAAGATAGGGAGGTACTTACCTACTCAAATTGTATGTGTGTAGCTAACTATGTTAGATATAGATATACTGCGGTACGAGATTTGTCAGTATTTCGCAAAATCGAAGAAATTGCATAGATAATTATGCTGTCATAAATCATACGGCATACGTAATACAGTTCTATGACGAAACAATTCAAATATCAATTGGTAAGTATATGTATTCGGTATTTCGGTAATACTATATTTAAATTCGTTATTTATATCGTATTAGCGAAATAGAGGAGGTTTTTTTTTTATTTTTTTTTATTATTTGTGACAGGCTAGTGTTTGACCACTATCTCACCTGGTGGTAAGTGACGATGTGATCGAAGCTGGTAAACACACTAGACCTGGAATACTAATAATATAATAGGTTGGTAGTGAAATCGCCTCGACTGAAGCGATCTTGACCACTCGGTCGAGTTTTAGCCTCATTTAATTTTCATATTATATTTATTTATCCTACTAATATTATAAATCCGAAAGTTTGTGTGTAAGTGTGTGTGCATGTTGGTTCTTTCTTCACGCTTTACCGGCTGAACGGATTTGGATGAAATTTGAAATGGATATTATTTATTTTTGTTTATTTTTATTTTCATAATCCAACAGCGTTTACGTCTAGCCAAAATAGGATTACATATGTTATAATATGAACATTGAGTGTCCGATCTTAAAGAAACAATCCCTATTGTATATAAATAAAAAGTTATAAGAGTGCGTTTTTCTATTTGTATTTGTACCTAGGATACTTTTTAACTTGATAATATCGGCCGAAGCCGCAGGGCACGGCTAGTTTACTATAAATTAGTACAGTTAGGCAGGGGCGAATTTATACATTTGCCGCCAGTAGGCTATTAAAATTTTTCCGCCCTTCTCCAAATTGGATTCTCAGTTCAAAATCATATTAATTACAATATTTTTGCCAATGAAATATTATGAAGTTACAATTTCATGGGCCCTATACTAAACAATATTACACCACATTTGCCCGTAATTAGCATGAACGTGAACTAGGTAAAAACAATTAGGTCCCTAATTTGCCGCCCCTAAAATCTGCCGCTCTAGGCTCCAGCCTACTCTGCCTGCTTGTAAATCCGCCACTGCAGTTAGGTAAAAAAGTGTTGCAAAAATCAAATTGAGTAGGTACCTAACGACGTAAGTAACTTGCTTACTACATCTATAATCTGAAAGCCGTCGTGATCCTTTGAGTCAGAAATGTGCCACCTGTGCAAACAATATGCAGTAGGTAAGTAGGAATATACCCATAAGAGACCTCGAGGTCGGGTCGGTCAAGCTTTGCCACGCGACCACTTCAGCAAAGTGCCTCTCTGAGTTTGAGCTTAGAATGTCTCGTTTATAGGGTTCCGTACCCAAAAGGTAAAAACGGGACCCTGTTACTGAGATTTCGCTGTCCGTCCGTCCGTCCGTGTGTCACCAGGCTGTATCTCAAGAACGGTGATAGCTAGACACTTGAAATTTTCACAGATGGTGTATTTCTATTGCCGCTATAACAACAAATACTAAAAATAATAAAAAAATATATTGAAGGGGCATACAACAAACTAGATTTTTTATAGATTATGGTACGGAACCCTTCGTGCGCGAGTTCGACTCGCACTTGACCGGCTTTATTATTTTGACCTTTTCACAAACAAAGCGCAAGTGTGCGTCGTTGTGTGACTGCGTCGTCACGTGGTCACGTATTTTTTTTTGTGAGGTGAAATTGCATTCACTTCACTATCTTCACAGGGGTGATGGAAAGGTATGTTTGTGGTTCGAACCCAATAATACCCCTCAGTAAATAGTCGCCGAGGTGGTAAAATAGAATCGCGCTAGCAGTTACTATCTCGCCCGAGCGTGCAGCGGTAGCCCAAGACTACCTAAGCTATCGAAAATATATGTATCCACATTAAAAATAGAAAATGTAATGTTCACAAAATACAAGGTGAATCAAACCATAATATTTATATGATCCATTGAGAATGTAAAATACGTACCTATTTAAGTTCCAACAGATCCTATGATCGGTTGAGAACAACAATATATAATTTACTGAAGTCCCAACGGATCTTATGATCAGTTGGGAAGAATAATATATAATTTATTTTAGTTGCAACTGATCTTATGATCAGATGGGAACAACTGCTATGATCGGTTAATGTGAAAATCCGATACTATGATCCGTTGGGAAGTACCCCAGGATACGAACCGGGCCACTGCGCCGGCGCATGACCTTGCTGACCAAAGCCACCTCCCAGACGTGTCTGGAGACCCCCCTGACTGAAGCACGTCCTGTGTACTATGAATTCCGGTGCTTTGCACGGGGCCCTAAGCGGGTTAGATTAAGGATTGTCCTCTCTGGCCACGACGTGGTCACGCTTGCCTGTACCATCTGCAGTGCCCGGGACTTTGAATATCAGCCTTTGCTATTTTTTTTACTATTGTAGGTATAGGTACATACATTACATATGTGTATTAGGTACATTCTGATTTAGAGCTAGGTATTTCAGCAACGTTCGAAGCGGCTTTGGATTTAACTACTGTCTCACCTGATTGAAAGTGACGATGGGGCCGAAGATGGAACATGATTGCCTAGAAGGTACCTATTCACTCTAGCCTTGAAGATAGGTGCTTGCCGATCTTGTATTAATGATTATATCTAGCTAAATTTTACTGTGCAACGTAGTTAAGTTAGCGCGCGTTGCGAATTAATATATCGAGACAAACCCAGTGGTTTTTCGATACAATTGTATTGTTAATAATTGTTAAATTGTAATAAATAAAAAAAAAAGATACTCTGATGGTAAATATCTCATGTCGAATATTAATTCTTACTGTAGGTACGTTGGTATTGTTGCTTACACTATAAGAATAACCTAAGCTTTACGCACTGCCAATCGGTGTCCTAAGTTTAGGTAGGTCTTAAGGTCGTTAGGCATCTCCTAAAGGTTGGTGAAACGTATTTAAATAAAATTCTGTCAACTTACTTACGAAGACCATACATAAAATGACAGCTATTTAGGAATTACCTAAAACCATAAACACCGGTGAATCGTTGTTCTAAGCTTAGGTAGCTCCTATGGTTGTTAGGTAACACCTAAGGTTGATGAAACGTATTTTTGTGCTAGGTAGCTCTTAAATGCTTAGGCATCTCATTTAGGCGACACCTAAGTTTAGTGAAAACGGGGGTAAGGCTATTGTTATCTGTTACATATTATTAAAAAATCCTAGCATATGAATGAAAGTGTTCAAGAGAAACGCATGTAACGAAACATTAAGTATTGAATATGAAAAGTTAAGTGAGAGCTGCAAAAATTCTCCGCTATTGTTCAATGTTCGATTTCACTTCGTTCACATGATTTCCTCCACGGCCATGACCTTGGTCTATGGGAAAATGGAAAAGACAAGCCATAAAACCTATTTAAGGTCAGAGCGGGGAAGACCAGCATTTAGGTTATCTTTGCACAAGCATAACTCTGTAAATGTAACTCTGTAAAAAAATATTTTATATAAAAACATTTTTTATTGTACACCACCGTCTATTCATTCTTCTGTTACTGTCCATCCAAAGGTTGTCTGGAAGAGATCGCTTTAAGCGATAAGACCGCCCATTGTACTACCACGATGATTGTAATATTTTATTTGTCATTGTGTATATATTTTTTTTGCTATACAATAAAGTGTTTTGTATTGTATTGTAAATGTAAAAATATTAATCACTAGAAAATATATCAATTTATTAGTAGGTACATATATATATATATTAAATTACGTAAGATAAATAGAAAATTATGTGTTTTATTAATAGCGTTACGGGGTCGTGGTCCAACTAGTATGTCCAACCAGTTGGACCACGGGCCTTCGAGGTCCAATTTTTATTTTTAGTTGGACTGACCCGATAACTAGGGACCCGTGGTCCAACTGACTATGTGATTACTTATAAGAAGAATATGTTTTAATCAACTCGAATCAAACCAACACTTAATTATTCCGGGCTCGAATCTCCTACTCTATTTATTAAGGTTCTTTTGACCGTGACCAAAGATGTAATGTGAAATTTTTAATAAATTTAGGATTTTTTGACAAAATGTTACATTTAAAATATATAAGACTCTTGTTTTTGACTGGTCTTTGACCCTTTAACTTAACTGTTACTGGTAATTTAATGAAATATGTTACCGATTACACTTGAAATATTTTATAACTTGACATCGGCTAAACGCACAAATAAAAAAAAAGGCATTTTTACCCATAGAACTTCCCGTTGGCTTAGTTAGATGGGCGTTCGCCTTCTAAGCAGGTGTATCGGGTTTGATTCCCGGCAGGAACACAAGTTTTCTACCCAAGGAAAATTTGTGCTTCTGGTTCTGGTTGTGATTGTGTGTGTGATGTGAATGTTTCCGGCACCCACGACACAAGTCTTTTATTTTGTTTGGAGCTGTGAGTGTGAAAGCGTTTATGTTACTTATGTATTTTTAAGTTTTATTTAATAATTATAATTTAATACTTTCAACCGTAATTCGATTATAAATCCCAATATATTATCTACTAGCCGTGCCTCGCGGCTTCGCCCGCTCTTATCAAGTTAAAAGGTAGCCTATGTGTTAATCCTATGTATGATCTATGTACTTTTTGGAATACCAAATTTTATTAAAATCCGTTCAGCCGTTAAAGCGTGAAGAGGGAACAAACATACTTTCACACTTACACACACACTTTCAGATTTATAATATTAGTAGGATTTCGTTAAAAAGTCTGCAGATTTCCTTGTTATAAATTTAACTTTTGCATGCAGCATTTAATTTAAATTACTACCAAAAATAAATAATAAGCTAATTTTGATAACATATCAGATAAGCTTTTACTTTAGAACGAAAACATCCAAAAATACTTGCAAAAGTTATTTTTGTCTCAATTTCAGAACATGAACGCCGATTTGAACACCGTTGTGCTTGTAATTACAAAATCATCAAGATTATTTTAGTTATTTAAAGATCATCTTACCACAAAAAGCTAAATTAAATCGGAGTATTAACACATTGACCACCCGTTGATGAGAAATTTCACCTTCAAGTGTGAAACAATATCGAGACGATTCTCCAAAATGTGTTCTGCTACAACAGGCACGTGTCATTCGCTTCCGTAATTATTTACTATCTGACCATTTCATCTTGGCTTATCAAGCTTTACAAACATAGGAATATAGCCTTTAATCTCACAGTAATAAGGTAGCATACGACTGCACAAGTTACATAAGCTTAGTCGAGTTCTGCATACGAGGTTCCGTGATCTACAAGATTGTGTCGATTATTTGTTTAACTGTTTTCCAATATCGATGTCAGAATACGATCGTTTATTCCTCTGGCTTCTCTCTCGCTCGCACAATTCGATATTTTTAATAAATATAAATTATCTATGTGTTTTTTGAAAATGTTTTCAACTAACTATATGGACAATAATACAAGGATTTTTCAAACTTTTTTCGCTTTCATATCCTTCAATAAGATGAGTAAAAACTCATTTTCTAAATTTCAACGTGATTTTCATTCATTCTTCTAAAGATTAAAGATTATTTATTCACCACAATTAATAACATAAGAACAATTTGACAAAAATGCTAATATATATAATTTACTAACATTAAAATGTAAATATTACATGTGACATATTATTATGATTATGAGTTTATTAGCGTTTGATGGTTTTATTAAAATTGGTTCTAAACACTAGACTGTGGCCCCACACTAGGCTCTAGGCCCGTGTCGTGGAAACCTACTGTTACGATATATTAAACATATTTTTTATTTTTACATGTGAGGTATCCAAATATTCTTACTTAAAGATATGATAAACGAAAGGTACTTAGATTAAAACATTAATTGTATTAATGTCCATATAGTTAGTTGAAAACATTTTCAAAAATACATGGCAAGATAATTATATCTATACTAGCTGACCCGCCCGGCGTTGCCCGGGTAAACAAAAGCTTACATATAAACGCTTTCTCACTCACAGCCTCACTGTAAAAGTACTATAAGTTGTGTCGTGGGGCCGTAAACAATTAACACCACACACACAACATTCATGTCATACCCAGAACCAGAAATATAAACTGCCCGTGGGGAATAAACTTTTGTTATTGTGTTCCCACCGAGATTCGAACCCGCTGCTTTAAAGACGAACGCGCACTCATCTACGCCAGTGGGTAGTTCAAAGTTCAAAGATTCCCCACTCTGCGTCGCCCGGTTAAAAAATCTACACATAAACACTTCCACATTCACAGCCCCACACTAAGTTCAGTGACTTGTAGCGTGGGGCCGTAAACATCCAAGATTCACAACATATTAAAAACCAGGAACACAAATTTCCCGTAGGGAGAAAACTTCTGTTACCACCGCGAATCGATCCCGCTGCTTTGAAGGCAAACGCGTACCCATTTACGCGAGTAGATAGTTCAAAAGATGACCCGCCCGGCGTCGCCCGGTTAAAAAATATGCAAAGAAACACACTTCCACATTCACAGCCCCACCCTAAGTTCAATGACTTGTATCGGGGGCCGTAAACATCCAAGATTAACAAAGTATTCACAACATACTCAAAACCAGGAACACAAATTTCTCGTGGAGAGAAATTTTCTAGGTAAATTACCACCGGTAATCGAACCCGCTGCTTTGAAGGCGAACGCGCACCCATCTACGCCAGCGAGCAATTCAAAGTTCAGGAACGACCCGCCCGGCGTCGGCCGGGTAGTAAATATTAAAAAACATACCCGTAAACGCTTTCACATTCACAACCCCACACTAAGTTCAATGACTTGTATCAAGGGGCAGTAAACATCCAAGATTCACACAACATTCACAACATACTCAAAACCAGAAACACAAATTCCCGTGGGAAAACACCTGTGTTCCCACCGGGCATCAAACCCGGTGCTTTAAAGGCAAACGCCCACCTAACTACGCTAGCGGGCAGTTCAAAGTTTAATGATAAGACTAAACAAAAAAAAACAGTCGAATTTATATCCTCCTTCTTATGTTAGTCGGTTCAAAACATAGACGTATGCCGGATTACGCAGTAACTGTTCCATTCTGTGATCCACCGTTTTCACCCTCAAATAAACTTAACGATTTCTCCTAGACTATAGGTCCAAATTATGTGCAGTAAAGAGTAAATTACATCTACCTGAACTACGTAAGCCGATGAAATAGGTTTTTTTGATAAGGATTCATATTAAATACTTAAAAAAAGCCAACGAAATAGAAGCCGCTATTTTTTAATGTGCAGGAATTCGTAGTACGTGGCGGTACATTTCTGACCCGTCCCGTTCACGGGCGGGCTCCCGTGAAACTAATTTCACGATTTCTCATAGACTATTTATCCAAATCATATGCAGTAAAAAGCAAAATGTATCTACATGAACTACGTAAGACGATGAAATAGTTTATTTTGATAAGGATTAATACTGAATGTCTCAAAAAGCCAACTAAACATAGGCCGCTTTTTTTTCAGATTTTTAACAAAGAAAAGTATTTTTTCTGAGCTATACATAAATGTTAGATATATGCTGTCGCGGACTTTTTTGTAAAACTCATGAAGGCCAACATTTTTGCCATACATTGTATTCAACTATGTCTTACCGTTTAGTCAGCGTACGCCGATAAAGCGGAAAGTTAGCAAATTTTTCTCCGACTTGTCTTACGAATATTATTATTTCGAACTGATAACTAACTTCTATCCCGACAAAACATAGCCTATGACACTCAGTGATAGTGTAGCTATCTATTGGTGAAAGAATTTTCAGAATCGGATCAGTAGTTTCAGAGATTACCTTTTACATACAAACAAACAAACAAACAAACTTTACCTCTTTATAATATTAGTATAGATTCATTAAAAGTATGGAGTTTTGTCGCGAAAGTGAAAAATTGGCGTTGTTGATCTTGATCATGTGTAATTTTCAGGGTGATAATGTGTAATAATGGTGGATTATTAACCGTTAATACTTAATAAACGTGCATAAGTTTAAGCAAATCAAAGTTAAATTCCGCTCCAAAACTCCAATTGAAGTTCTAGTAAAGTTTCTACCACTTTATTAGGGCATGACTTCACTATGACCGACTACTTGACTTTGACTGTGACTAGGGCTTCTATTATTAAATATAGAATTTGTAATTTTTTGTTTAATATTTCGACTGAAGGACTGTATATCCATGGCCATGAAAAATTAAAACAATAATTAAAAGTATCGAATTGTGCGAGCGAGAGAGAAACCAATAGGAAAGCAATATCGCAAGTAGTTGTCAGTTAACAAATCAAACGGTGTGTAGTGGTGTGAGTAAATATGGCTAGGCGGGTGGTGCGGTTAAGTTTGGTTACCAGTAAGAGCTATAAATAATAGTAGCGCATAACAACAGGACGAACTAGAAAACTAGTATTTCGTAGAGATACACTTAAGAAGTCAAGTAATTGCTTATAAACTCTTTTTCTTATTTAATAATAATTGTTTAGATATATAGACGACCCAGTTGGCGCAGTGGACAGGTGTCCGCCCTCTGCGCCGTGCGTCCTGGGTTCGATTCCTGGCAGAAGCACAAATTCCTTCCCAAGGGACATTTGTGCTTCTGGTTCTGGGTGTAATGTGTGTGTGATGTGAATGTTTCCGGCACCCACGATACAAGTCTTTGAACTTAGTGTGGGGCTGTGAGTGTTAATGCGTTTGTTTGTTGTTGTTTGATTTTTGTATTTGTTGTTCAAGTATATTATATAACTATAAACCGTTAGGTTTGTTTCCTATCTCGATGGTTATAACTTATAACAGATATTATACGACACTTTCAGCTTTAAGGGGCAGGTATACGTCAATGCGAGCACCTTTTTTAACCACAGCCAATTATCCCTCTTACACTTTTGCACATAAAGGTGTACATTCCGTGAATTACATCGTGGCGGTTACGCAAGGTCACGCGTGGCCATCTTTGATTTTTTATGGTATTATATATATTAAAATTTCGTGAAAACGCGCCTCAAATTCTAAGGAGAAGGCATCATTCATCGTATCACACAGATTACGACGAATTTTATTTATCTCGTTTTATTATGAATATTAAAATGGTTACAAAAACTCGCGTAACATTCTGGTATCGCCACCTTAAGAACTCGTATACATTTTTATGTCTTTCTCGCTCGCACGATTCACTGATTTTGAGATATAAAACTGACGGTGTGAGTTATTGTAAATTTTGTCAATATAATCCCTAAATAATAATATCACGGATCTTATAAACTGATATTCGTTTTCTTAGCTTTTGGATTGGCGGAGAAAATCGTGTCAAATTGATTTTATATTTTTTTCACTTTTTCTTCGTCTAATTAATAGGTTTTAAACGAAAATTAATTTAAAGTATCCGTTACATAATTATTTAGTAAAGTTATGGACAACATTTTCCATAACTCGCTCCATAATTTTTATTTCTCAAAATGAATGAATTGTGCGAGCGAGACAGACATAAAAATGTATACGGGTTCTTAATACTCTTTGGTTATTATAGGTTATTCATTATCATCATTGTTAACTTAGCCGCTAAATAGTATAGCATAAAGGTTAGTTGTGATACTTTAACCACCCACAGAGTATTTAATCCCAGAGTGCGGTGCAGTCAAGTTCACTCAATCACACCGTGCCTCAGAACATCGTTTTCCACATTACGGTGTCTGAGGTATCGCTGCTCATATCTGGACAAGACTGATGGCGATTTATGCTGAACATTCATCTCTCTTTGCTAATACATGTTTTGTGGTGTAATTACCACTAACGAGTAAGAATACAAGCTGTCAGTTTTTTTTTTATTTAAGATAGGCAAACTTTTGACCTCCATCTCACCTGATGGTAAGCGAAGATGTGGTCGACGATGGAGTAAGCTTGCCTAGAAGATACCTATTCACTCGCGACTTTAAGACTCCCATATTGTACTCATCAGGAAACACCGACTCAAGTAAGGAGTTCCATTACTATGCGGTTCGCACAATTAATGTGGAGGCAAAACGCTTAGTGCGCATTTGTGGAATGTTTATTAGTTGGAGATTTGCCGCGAAAGTGAAAAAATGGCGATGTTGGTTTTGTATAATTTTCCAAAACCTGTGATTTTTCGAGTGTTAATGTGTAATAATGGTGGATTATTAACCGTTAATACTTAGTGAACGTGCATGAGTGTAGGTAAATCATACATAATTGTAAACGTGATTGTCGATTTCGCTCCATAACTCCAATATAAGTGCTAGTAAAGTTTTAATCTTGACTTTGACTGTGACTTGTGACTAGGATTAATATTATGAAATTGACTTGAAATATTTGACACTGGCATAATGCAAAAGATTGCGGAGCCAAAATTAAAAGGGAAATAAAAAGCTTTCAGTTTGAATGAGACTATTTCTTATCTAATAGTACGGTGGTACCTGCACCTATCTCTGTCAAAGTATACCTATATCTATCTCTTATCTATTAGTATAGGAGCACCGGTCATATAATTATGATCGAAGTATGAGAGATGATGAGCTGCCAAGTAGCTTAGTCGAGTTAGTCTCCTAAGCTGGGGTATCGGGTTCGATTCCCGGGAAAACAAGCCTTTACAATGAAAATTAGGCGAAAAAATGTTTAAATTTCCTTTCGATGTTACTGTTATCACCTCCTCTATATATAACTAGCGATCCGCCCCGGCTTCGCCCGGGTGTGATAAATGAAGAACCGCTCGAGCAATTTTGTGCAAACTTCATATAAACCTCACGGAGCCCGAGACCTTTCCAACGAATGCAAAACCGTGGAAATCGGTTCGTGCGTTCTGGAGTTATAGCGTCAGGAAGGAAAACCCGACTTATTTTTATATAGTAGAGAAGATAGATATAGATTTTTAGTACCTACATTGTTGTCATTTTAGTTCCGTGAGTTTTATCTAGATGGCGTTAGTGTACAAGTTAGATCGCGGTGGCGTTGTGTTTTCAACATCAAGCATATACGTATTTTTCTACATAATACTTCGCGATTTTCATATAATATTTCACATAATATTAATATTGTGTTTATGGACGGCTTATAATTGTTAATTTCCAACAAATAAAAGCCATTGATCTACTAAATCTGCAGTAATACGTTCTCTACTTCTCTTACTTTGAATTTAGCATTTATTTAGAACTTTCTAATTTGTATAAATGTTTCCAATCCTACCGCTATACATTCCTTTCTCGTGCGATAAGAATCTTTGTCCTGACATACTGATTCACAGACTGACTGACTAAGAGACAACGAAAAGTCTCAACCGATGGTCGTAGAGGCTTGAGGAGGAACTAAGAATGGATTTTTGAATATTGTACTCCAAAGAGGATTAAATTGGGTGAAAATATTCATGGCTATACATTGTTAAACAAAGTTCTTTGTTTAACAATGTATAGCCATGAAAATTGGTATTTGAGTAGTCCGTGCCAGGGGCGCTTTAAGGTGGTGCAATGCTAACACTGATGGAAATATGTATTGGAGTAGTTCATTTACTTAAAATAAAAAATTAAGTTACCAATATTTTTTGTTAGAGGATCGCATAGAGTTACCTATAGCATAGTAGAAATATATGTAGTATATATTGACGACCCTGTTGGCGCAGTAAGTAGGAATCTTTAATTTCCACGCCGCGGGACCTGCGTTCGATTCCCAGTAGAAGCACAAGTCCCGATTCTGAAGATTCAGGTTCTAATTGTGATTGCATGTGTGATAAAAATAACTAAAAAACAAATGTGTGTGTGATGTGAATGTTTTCGGTACCCACGATACAAGTCATCGATCTTAGTTTGGGCTGTGAGTGAAAAGCGTCTATATTTATGTTATGTTATGTTAAACATAAAATGTTAGAGCATACTGAATCTTCTCACTTTTGAAATATAATTAGCATCATACTTTATTACGAGTTACATAGATCTATTTTGTTTTTATAACATGTTAAGCAGAACTAAAGAATAGTAAGTAAATTTAGAAAGGCAAAATATCACTTGAGCCAGGTATTGAACCCGCGGCCATAGGGTCCTATGACCATACAAGAGCGGTAGAAACTTCAAATTCAAATTCAAAATCGTTATTCACATGGGCCCTAAAGAGGCACTCATGAAAGTTTATGACTCTACTTTACTAGAACTCTAGTTTTGAAGCGAAAACAAAAGTCACGTTTTTCAACTTTGTATGATTTGTCTAAACATGCAAGTCTACGAACTATTTATTGTTAATAAATCACCATTGTTGTACATTAACACTTGAAAAATAACTTTAATTCACAAGGTTTTTTTCTTTTAATTTTGGCTTCGCAATGTGCATTTAGCCAGTGTCAAGTAATAATATATTTCAAGTGTATTTAATATTAAAAGTCCTAGTCACAAGTCACAGTCAAAGTCAGGTAAAAGAGTCAAGTTCCTGTCATAGTAAAGTCTTGCCCTAGTAAAGTGGTAGAAACTTTACTAGAACTTCTATTGGAGTTTTGGAGCGAAGGCGAATAGCACGTTTTCAACTTTGGATGATTTGCCTACACTTATGCACGTTTACTAAGTATTAACGGTTAATAATCATATATCATTATTACACACAAATACCCGAAGAATAACAGATTTTGGAAAATTATACAAAATCAACAACGCTATTTTATCAATTTCGCGGCAAAAACCTTATATTTCATTCTGATGTCACTATGGCCTATTATATACTAATGGCCTATTATATTATCTAACACTTGAAGAACCACAACTTTAAGAAAAAAATACAAAATACACAAAGCCATTTTTTTTTCAATTTTGCTGTAAAGCTCCTTTAATTTTTGGCTTCGCAATCTTTGTGCATTTAGCCAGTATCAAGTACTAAAATATTAAGGTTAATATAAAAGTAATATATTACATACTCCGCAAAATAACTCCTAGTCGCAAGTCAAAGTCAAGTAAAAGATAAATACATATTACTAAAACTTCTGTTGGAGTTTTGGAGCGAAAACAAAAATCACGTTTTTCTACATTGTATACATACATGCATGTTCACGAATTTTTAACAGTCAATAATTCACCATTGTTACACATTAACACTTGAAAAATCACAAGGTTTAGGAATACAAAATAAACAAAACCATTTTTTTTGTTTCGCGGCAAAACTCCTTATTTACCCTTCACTCTCACTGGAAGACTTCTGGCGCCATCTGGTTTATTTCAAGCATTCTCTTGGCATTTTAGTTCGACGACGATTCTCTAGATGGCGTTAGTATGCAAATTAGATCGCGGTGGCGTTTCGTTCGCGAATTTTAAGTAAGTCCACTTTTGTTGACACATACCTTTGTCGCTTAAGAATTATCGACTAAAAAAATAGATTCATCATATTTTTGAATAGCTTCTTACCCAACTTAAGTAAGAGCTTATTATTTGTTGAAAAAGTAAATTAATGCTTAGGTACTGTATTGACTTAGGCTTAGCTTAAGTATTGTGTTCAGGATGTATGGGGGTACATACAATTCCTACACTCGTAAATTAGGTTAATTTAACATAATTAATAATACTAGTCGTTTGCCTATACTGGTCATATTTCCTAATAGAAAAAAAACTTTTGAGATTAATTGCTGATAACTTTTTTCTTAATTATAATTGTTTGATTTTTGTATTTCTTGTTTAATTAGAGCATATAACGAATACTTTATGCACGTTTCAGTTTTAAGCATATAGCCGTTTTGAAGATAGACTTCGACAAAATAGGTCTATAATCAGTGGTTTTGATGTCCTATCAAATCGTTATTTTCAAACAAAGATATATTAAAAAACGGTTTCATTCTTGCAAAGCTCTGATAGTTTTTATAGCTCATCAAAAACACTTTTCTTTGATAAGAATCTGATAAAATAGCGGCTCCTGTTTTGTTGGCTTTTTTAAGACATTCAATATAAATCTTTATCAATACAAACTATTTCATATTTTAACGTAGTTCATGTAGATATAATTTTCCCTTTACTGCATATAATTTGGACAAATAGTCTAGGAGAAATAGTTAAATTTATTTGAGGATTAAAGCGGTGGGTCACGGAATGAGTAACAATCACTACCTAATCCGGCGATACTACATAAGAAGGAGGATAAATTCGACTGTTCGTTTTTGTTTTGCGGGTTATAATGTTATAACCGGTAACCTTTGTACTGCCCACTGGCGTAGTTATGCCTGCGCGTTGCCTTTAAAACACTGAGATCGATTCCCGGTGGGAACACAAGTTTTTTCTCCACGGGAAATTTGTGTTTCTGGTTCTGGGTTTGGTGAATGTTTACGGACCTACGACTAGAGGTGCTCGTTATATTAGATAGCAGTTATTAAAAAGCGCAGATTATGATATATAACAGACGCAGACTGCGTTTTATATTTACAGCAGACTGCTTTCTGCAGCGCAGCTTCGCGTTGGCGCCGCGCTCTAGCAAATTTACAAACAGTTTTATTTTGTCATTTGTTTGGTACTTTATAAAAAGCCATCTAAGCTAGGGGCAGACATTTTAGTTTGCACATGTCATTGTTCTATGAAATTCTTTGCACTCTCGTTTAACTATTAATAGAAATGTTTCACTTTCGCGCTAAAATTCTACATTGACAGTTACAAATGTCATGTCCACATGTATAATAACCATCGAGATAGGAAACAAACCTACGGTTTGCTTAGCTACAAAATGCTTGATAATAACAAAGATATCGCTTTAATAACAAGATCACTGCTATCATTAGGGCTCCTGTTGGCCACCAAGCTAATATCAGAACATTCTAGATCTCGGATTGCAGTAATGTGGTGAATCTACAAGTAGAATGATTCTACATGAAAACAAGACTTAATCACACTAATATTATAAAGGCGAAAGTTTGCGAGTGTGTTTGTATGTTTGTTACTTCTTCACGCTCAAACGGCTGGACTGATTTCGTTGAAATTTGGTATGGAGGTAGCCGACACCCTGGATTAACACATAGGAATTTTTAAGGAACACTTTTGATTCCGGAAATACCACGGGTCCGGGACTTACGCGGGTAAAACCGCGGGTCGCAGCTAGTAGTTTAATAACGGTCACTTGAAATGCCTATGGACCAGTCTATATATATATTTTTTTACTGTAGTGTTTACCAAAGATTATAAAACCAAAATGGGAATTAGCGACTCTACCTTGTTCTGTTACCAGTGGTTATTTTATGTTGTCTTTTATTATTGTAAATTTTGATATTTCAAAGCATTTTGTAATTCTCGTGTGACAATTTATTTTCAAAATCAAAAATCAAAATCGTTTATTCACATGGGCCCCAAAGAGGCACTCATGAAAGTTAATGACTCTACTGCCAGATTCACAAAATTACAGTCAACTCGAGAAGAACTTGGCAAGAAACTCGGAAACTTTCATTATCATTATGTTTGCTTTCGTAAAATTTTACCGTAAATAATAACTATTATTGTATGTCCGAAATGAACGAACTGTTCAGACTATCTAACACCTTTTATACATAGTTCTACAATAAGTTTATTTTGATTATGGGTTAGGCGTTGTCGATGTCTAAATCGACAATTGTTTCGGTTTCGTTCGGAAGCCTTCTTCAGGCTGTGTCTCTTGGGAAGGAAATTTGTGCTCCTGAATCGAACCCAGGGCTCACTGAGTTAACTCGTGGTCAGAGTCATCAGTGCCCATCACCGGCATATGCCACAGGTACATTACCTCCCTAACATCTAGTACAGTAAGTCAAATAGCAGTCCTTGGTACAGCCATTACTGCAGGACCGCCCCGGAAGCCTAGATGCATCTATTGATTTCCAACTGCAAGATAATACTTGATGCATGACCACCATTCTAGTCAGAACTGCCAGCGCTTTGACAAAATACCGTACTTAACTATAGAAAAGGCACATGTTAGGATCTAATTTTAATGGTCGGAATGAATCGCCTGCTTCAGACCCTCAACGAATTGTAATCTTTATACCTTTTTGTTTAGGTTGAGAATCAAAAGCTTGGTGTTTCTAAATATAGGCGTATGTAGAGTTAAATTATAGGGATGTTTTCGAGCCCTGGGCCTCGGGGATTGACACTGGAACTGGTTAATTGCTGGTCATCATTACGGAGGCTAATGGTAAGCTCTTCATAATACTGGGTTGTGATTGGTGGTTGAGTGGCTGGTGAGGTGTTCCGGTTGCCTTTGGCTGTTTTGTGAGTTACTCAGAGCAGGGAAGTATCTGGCGCTTCTACGCGCGATCAAGTTTCCTGCTCTATGGTATAATATCTTCTGGTTTTCTGGAGAATTAATAATAAATACATTAAAATTAATTGCTTAATAATTTAGGATGAGGTTCTCAATTCGAGTGTACTTATTATTTTATCGTTTGTATGTTACGCGATGATTCCGCCAATTATAATCGAGATCTGTTTGATGAGATTTTTGTCTGGTAGATCATACTTTAGAGGTGGTCCCATATAAATTTTATCGAAATTGATTTAGCGCTTTTTGAGAACATCAGCAAAAACCAAAACATAAGCGGTGAAGTCGGTTTTTAAGCTTTGTGTAGCTATGTTTAGATATATCTGACTATTTTTTTTCCTATTATTATAATGATGTATTTTATTTTTTTATTTTTGATAATTTGAAAAGGTATTTTAGTAATTATTAAAATAAAGCTTTCACAGTCCCAAGCCAAGTTCGAAGAACCAGAAATACAGAAACTTGAAGAAAACTTGTGTTACCACCGGGAATCGAACCCGATACCCGCTTATATGGCAAACGCGCTACTAACAACGCCAGCGTGCAGTTCTAACAGCAGGACTGTATTAACAGTAGAATATTTCATTAATTTAAATATTTCGGTCACGTATTCTCCTCGGCTCCAGTATAAGGCCACTGACGTAGGATTGTTGTTCAGCCGCCTGAGAACCTACGTAAGCAGAGTCTTAAAAGCCAATCTCTGCTATCTAAATGTTTGCATTGCCTTAATTAATATCAATTACTCGAAGGTAAGGATTAACACTGATTTTATAGGACCACAGTGTGGACTATTGTAAGTACTCTTACTTATTCAAGAAGCCTACTTACTACTACACTGTACCAAAATACACACGCGTCTTACTCATACAGATGAAGGATAGCTAATTGTCCGAAACTAGTTGACAACAAAGTAATCATTTTCAGTAAGACATTTTTTATGTGTCTTAAGAGGGTTTATTCCTTGTCTTCTCCATCGCTCGCACAATTCGATATTTTTAATAAATACAATTATATATGTGTGTTTTTGAAAATGCTTTCAACGAACTTATGGGCATTAATACCAGGATGTTTCAAACTTCTTTTCGCTAAGATTCCTTCAATAAGATGAGAAAAAACACAGTTCCCAAATTTCAATGTGATTTTCACGCTTTCTTCGTTTAACTTAAAGATATGAAAAACGAAAGGTAGATTAAAATATTCGTTGTTTTAATGTCCATATAGTTGATTGAAAACATTTTCAAAAACACACGTAGGTAATTGTATTTATTAAAAATATCGAATTGTGCGAACGAGAGAGAAGACAAGGAATAAACCTTTAAGAGGGTACACATAAAAAATGTCTTACTGAAAATGCTTACTTTGTCGACTAGTTTGGGACTAATTAGCTGTCCTTCATCTTTATGAGTTAGACGCGCGATACGCGGAGGCGAGCAACATTGAACGAAGTGTGCGAGCGAGAGAGAAGACAAAAGGAATAAAACCTCTTAAGACGTATATAACATTGATATTCTACAATAGAGATGTCAAAAAACCTAATCACTTGGTAAGTAGGATTAAGTAGTAGCTACTTACATATTACTATCATACAAGATTGTAGTAATACTCGAGCCACATTCTCAGTTTTTCCGTCAACGGGATCCCAGCTTAATCAATCCTTAGTTTTTGTCGGGGCCACCCTCTAATGACATAACACACTTAATAACTAATATCATTATTTATGCTCATCTATTACCTAGTAATGACCGGCTACCTCACTCAAGCTACTTGTCCCGTACTAACACTGTATTTTGAGTCCGGCAACTTGAGCTCTGTCTTAAGCTGTACTCAGGTTAACTGTACTTTATAAATGACTAGCCGTGCCCCGCGGCTTTGCCCGCTATTATCAAGTTAAAAATCCTAGGTATAATCTATGTACATTCCAAATTTCATCTAAATCCGTTCAGCCGTTAAAGCGTGAAGAGGGAACAAACATACTTACACACTTACACACAAACTTTCACGATTTAGAGTCGACTCTTACGACCTGTCTCGGTGTTTCCTGAGTGGTTTGCTAGTTGGTCTAGGCAAGCATGCTCCATCGTCGACCAAATCGTCGCTTACAATCAGGTGAGATGGTCGTCAAAAGTTTGCCTATCTTGAATATGAAAAAAAAAAGGTTTCGGGGGTGTCCGATCACCATCATCAGGCGAGTTCACGACGGAAGGTCACGGCGGACGCGAGCAGGTTATCTTTGTTTCGAGAGAAATAACAGGGTTTAAAGACATTTAACATGTAATATCTCAGGTTGACAAGCGCAGTGCTTTGCCGCACCAGAGTTCAAATTATATATGTTCAAAACTTCTCAAACTCTAAATGGCACTGAACTCAGTGCTACCCAGAGTTTGAGTACACTTGTAATCGACAAGCGCGACACTTACCATCAGGGGATAGACTTGCACGTCTCATCTCTCAATAACATAAAAAAAATTCATTTATTTCATCGGTAAACATCTCAGAAAAGTGATACAAAGTAAAAATAAAATTCAATTTGTTTATATAAATTATGCAATTAAAATAAATTAATTCTGGTAGTAAAAGCTTATCTTTATTGATAAACAAAATATTAAATGTCGCTGTTTTTATAAATGTTAATGAATTAAGTGTACTAATTAATTAAATGCGTATAAAGTTGAGTTTTGTTTCTGTACTTTGAACGAGCTCTTACGCAGTACGGAAGACAAACGTAAAAGCGAAACGCTTTGAGCGAACTGGAGGTAAGTAAAAAATAAATGGATGTAATTTGACAATTTATATTGTGTTGATAGTAATAAGGGCATGGGAGAATTAACTCATTTCATTCTGCGTACACTGTGCAAAATTTTAGTGATTAAATCAAGATATGCTTATTACGTCGGTCACCGAGACAATGAATTTTTGAAACGCTTTCACTCACAGCCCCACACTAAGTTTGATGACTTACTCATGGGTGCTGGAAACATTCATATCATACACACAATCACAACCAGAACAAAAAACACAAATTTTCCTTGAGGAGAAAACTTGTGTTTCCGCCGGTAATCGAACCCGATACTGCTTAGAAGGCGAACTCAACTAAGTCAGTACATATTATTTTAGCGTTTCATTAATACGGGTCCATAGGCGAGGTGTCGCTGTAATCACATTATGATTGGGTACGTACTACGTGCGCTTGCTTTCATTATCAGGTCTTGTCCTCTAGGTCACCCGGGTTTATTAGGCCGGATGTGAATTATTATTAACATCATTTGCCAATCGAGACTCGAATACGGTTGTTTGGTACAGCTAGTCATTTGTGCGTTTTATTGTGTTAGATCGGACATGATATGGTGCTTGGTTTGTATTTTGATACTATTATTAATAAAACTAGTGATACGCCCCGGCTTCTCCCGTGTGCAACTGTAGCGCCATCTGCCGGGCTTATTTGTGAATCTAAACCATCCAGGGCGCCACCCAAACGCATACAAAGAAAAACATTTAAATCGGTCCAGCCGTACAGCCGTTTAGGAGGAGTTCAGTGACATACATACAGTAGAACTATATATATAAAGATAACAAAGGAGTCGTTCGGACTGAACTGAGATCTCACGCCTGCATAATTTTTTTTCCTAATAAAGAAAAACTTATAAGGTAAATTGCTTCTATCTTTTGTCTCTGATTGTTTGATTTCTGTATTTGTTTTTACGTCTAGGATATAACGGATATTATAGGTACGTATCAGCTTTAAATGTGTAGCTGTTTTTGAGATAGACCCCGGGACAAAATAGATCTAAAAACAGTGACTTTGGTGGGCTACCAAATTGATATTCTCCAACGTAGATTTAAAATAATCGGTTCTGTACACTACTTGTCAAGTTCTTTTTTAAGGGTGTCTTTACGGAACTGTACAAAAATTAATAATTATTTTGCTCGCCGCTTACGTGTATTGAGCAAAATATATTCATTTATATAATTTTAATTATTAACCATTTCTGGTTTTGGGCCATAGCTTTACATATTATTTGGGAAATCAAAGTTATTGGCTTGTATGGTTTAGAAGCTAGATGCCTCTGACAGACGGACGGATTGATGGACAGACAAAGTGCTGAACCAACCAAGTCGAAGTATAATAATATAATCTATTTCATGTTTTTTTTTTGATACCTATGAATTTATTATTTTGAATGCTTATGTGAATTTATTATATATGACATTTGTAACCGATTTTGATGATTTTTTTGTTTGGTAGAGTAAAGTCGGTTTCATGTTTACGTTTCAATTATTATCCTACTAATATTATAAATCCGAAAGTTTGTGTGTAAGTGTGTAAGTATGTTTGTTCCCTCTTCACGCTTTAACGGCTGAACGGTTTTGGATGAAATTTGGAATGTACATAGATTATACCTAGGATTAACACATAGGCTACTTTTTAACTTGATAATAGCGGGCGAAGCCGCGGGGCACGGCTAGTTTATAATAATGCTATTTCTCTTCCTCGTTGACGTGTATTAATATATGAATATGAAAAATATGAATATCATCTTGGAGATCTCGCTTCACTCGATCAATAAAATAATACAATAAATAAATACTATACCATTTTTACTACGAAGAAAAATCACATAAAATTGTTTATTATTCTTGAGGACCATTAAAGATTTCCAAATGTCACGAGCCATATCTAACGAGGTCCTTCAATAGACCTACTTGAGATAGGCCGGTCTGGACTCAAAGACCGGTAAATATTAGCTGAACTTAGGCTTCTGTTATTTCCAGTAGGTATATACTTATTTATTGATTTATTAGCAAACAGCTGGCTTAGTGAACTGCCCATTGGTTTAGTGGCGCGTTCGCCTTCTTAGCAGCGGGAATTAGGTTCGATTTGGGAGGAAATATAAGTGAAAATAGTGATGATGGTGCTATAAAATGAATGAAAAAGATTTAAAAAAAATACTATAATTGTTAAACTACATAAACAATACATACTATCAATAATAACAGAATATCTAATCAAATGAAACTATCATAATATTTTTTTTACATATAAGTAGATAGGTACCTTATATAAAATAAATAAATAATTACATATAAGTACCTGTAATACATGTTATTTAACACATATAATTAACATACAATAATGTTAAGAGATTGGAAAAATTAAAAAAATTAAAACAACCGGACATCCGGACACACAAAAGCAATTTTGTCTAAACTGAAACGGTGACGCTTAGTTCGCGCTTTGCGCTCCCAGTCTTGAGGCATAGTGGAAATATTTTATTTCTACTATGCTAAGGACGACTTCACTTGACGACCCAGTTGGCGCAGTAGACAGGTCTCCGCCCTGTACGCCGTGGGTCCTGGGTTTGATTCCTGGCAGGAGCACAAATTCCTTCCCAAGGGATATTTGTGCTTCTGTTTCTGGGTGTAGTGTGTGATGTGAATGTTTCCGGCACCCACGATACAAGCCTCTGAACTTAGTGTGGCTGTGAGCGTGAATGTGTTTGTTTTGATTTTTGCACCATATGTAAAGTATTCATCTATAATGCTTTATATACATGTGGTGCTAAAATCATAACCCTCTTTGTGTTTCGACGTAGTCATGTAAAATTATAAACCCTTCTGAGCCTATAAAATTTAGTTAGCCTATATTCAAATCGGATCGTAAAGTGTAAGGGGGTGCTCGAAGACTAAGCAGACAAGCAGTCGTCGAGATCGGGACCAATATTTATCAAACATATTCAAACATTAATTTGCTTGTCAAAGATTTTCACGCACCATTAGACTTGTATGGGGAATCCGAGAGTTAAGATTTCGGTGAAATGCTTGTGTGCTCTAATGTACAGTCGGCTGCATTATTATGTGAACATCTCCTCGTTTATAATACTAAGTACTTAACTATGTATTTAGTTTTTTAAATGTAATTGAGAGACGAGACGAGAAAGTCACTCACCTGGTGGTAAGCGTCACATTTTGTCCTATATAAGTTCAGTGAGTTTTGAACTTAGATAGGATAAAGTCCTACGCGGCAAGGAACTGCGCTTATCATAATATTTTTTTTAACGTGATGACGTCTTATAATATACTCATATATGATTACTCCAGTAAACCTGAAACTAGACAACTTAGACTTAAAAGAGAGTATAATATGAGTAATATATTTGATAATTTAGTTCAAAAATTAGTAAACACAATTTGCAATAGTCTTACCTAGGCGTTTTAATAATAAAATATTTTTTTAATAAATCAATAATTTCTTTTTTTGGACACATTTTACATGTTACACTCCATGTACTTACAACGAACAATATCTAGTAACATAAAAAAAAACATGTACTTAAGAGGTGTAGGTAATAATACTAATGACATTATGGACTATATTAATGACAAGGATGCATGGAGGCAAACTGCATAGGCTCTTTCTAGCGACTACCATAAAAAACACCTAGGTTAAGAAAATTATGTATTAGAAATTAAGAATGTTATTAAAAAAAAATTATGAAAAAAAAATGCGCCGCCGAGTTTCTTGCCAGGTTCTTTTCGAGATAGCTGTAGTTTTGCGAATCTGGCAATAGATTCATTTACTTTCATGAGTGCCTCTTTGGGGCCCATGTGAATAAACGATTTTGATTTTGATTTTGATTTTGATAATATGTACACTTAAATTATGAAAATAATCTAATACACTTTTCACAAAAAAAAAATATTTTTAATAGGTGTTATTAATAATATGTACATTTATGTTTATTATTACCTATTGTGTGCATTATAACTAATCACATACTTATCTTCCCACTTTTGAAATTATACACATTTTAAAATCTTTACATATTTCAACTTTTATACTTTCACGAGTCGAATACATGGCCTGAGACCATGGCCAATGCAACTTGGCCTAAACGTCGAGGTAAATAAAAATAGTTTTTAGTGCGATAAAGTCCCGGACATTACCTTAACTATGTTTACATATTAATGCAGTCGACTGTACGTTTGTGGAAGTAGTCAGGCGGGTTGTTCGAGAGCACTTGTCAAAACATGGAAACTTAGTGAGCAAGTTACTACGAGAACGTGTGTAGGTACATATTTTGTGGTTCTAGGTATTTTTGATGGTAAAAACCTGCTCGGTAAAAGTTCGGGGCTATAAAATTTTAACTGTTCCTTTGTAACTCCAAATGTCTCTGATTTTCTACCGACTTCACAAAAAAGGAGAAGGTACTCAATTCGACTATTGAGTTATCGTTAATAATGCGCGTTAATACATTTAATCTGATAAAAAAAAACAACGGAATATTTAGAAACTAATAATTACATTAATAAAGAAAACTACTATAGTACCTTCTACTATAGTAGAGTGGGCGTGCAGTTTAGTATTTAGCAAAAGGATAGTAAAGTTTGAAGGTATATCAAAATAATTAAACGCAAGCAAAGCTTAAAAAAAACCGACTTCACCGCTTTATCTTCGGAACCTTGATCAGATTCAACGTATTAAACACGCATTATTGACAATAACTCAAAAACTAGAGATCAGATTTTGACCAAATTTAAACGGGACCGCATGAAAAGCACCAGCTTTCAAATAAAAAAATATCATCAAAATCGGCGCACAAAAAAAGTAGTTATGAGGTAACTTTTGAAGTTGGCTAAAAACGAGAACATCTTCCTGGTAAGCAATGTCTATCAAACAAAAAAAAATTCAAAATCGGTTTACGTGGACGATATATAAAAAAAAAATACAGTCGACTTGAATACCTCATCCTTTTTTGTGAACTCGGTAAAAAAATCGACTTAATCGCTTATATTTCGGTTATGACTTGACTGATTTCGATTAAATTTATATGGCACCACCTCTACTAAACAAAAAAAATCATCTAAATCGATTTATAATTGGCGGAGATATCGCGTAACGAAAAACAAAAAAAATAACTCCTTTTTTGAAGTCGGTTGAAAAATAAATAATACACAAAAAGTAGGCGCTTTTAGCGGTATCGGGTATTTTTTATTTTTAATACATTGACTTGTTTATCTTTTTTATCCACAAACCTACTTCGGATAATAACTAATTACTACAGTCATTAGATACGCGCGTTCCATTCACAGCTCCTTTGAAAAGCCCCATAAAAACTATCGACGAAAAGTTTTGCCGTGAAAGTGAAAAAAAATGGCATTGTACTTTGTATTATTTTCCAAAACATGTGATTCTTCGATTGTTATTGTGTAATAATGGTGGAATATTAACAGTTAATGCTTCGTGAACGTGTAAAACACTTGGCAATGGCTAAAGAAAGGCACAAAGTGTGCGAAAACAAAAAGTTTATCGACGATATCCCTAGCCTTGGTACCGCAGATTCAGTAAAAATGTATTAAAATTATCATCAAAATTATCGAAGTATTAAAATTATCATTAAGCTCGTTGTTACGTAATTATTACGTATTGATTCCACGTTTGGAGGATATTTTTAAATATTCTTTAATCTATATGTTAATTGGTTTACGTAGTTACTGTTTGTATAATTATATTAATTTTTAATTAATAAAAACACATGTTACTTTGATCAAGATCTGATCAGTAGTTCTTGAAATATCGTCAATAATGCGTATTCTGTGGACTACATTGACGATGTTCTCTTTTTAAACCGACTTCAAAAGTTAGCTCGTAACTTCTTTCGTTACGAACCGATTTTGATGATATTTTTTTTCATTTGAAAGCTAGTTTTTTTCATGTGGTTCCATTGAAATTTGATTAAGATCTGATCAGTTGTTCTTGAAATATCGTCAATAGTGCGTGTTAAGTACATCAAATCTGATCAAAGTTCCGAAGATAAAGCGGTGAAGTCGGTTTTTTTAAGCTTTGCTTGCGTTTAATTATGTTCTAGTTATAATATCTTTCTTTATATTGACACGAGGAGAATAAAATCATATTTTTTTATAGAGGCGTCTTTATAAAGTTGTAAATTCTAATCAAATCGTCAAACTATCTTTAAATTTCCTCAAATTAATAATTATCCTTCATATCAGCTGAAAACAGAGAACTTGCACTAAAACAAAGAAATAAGTGCAAAAGTAATAATTCAATAATATTTTCGATTTCCTAACTATTTAGAACTGAAAAAAAATTAAAGATTTTATAAAAATAGAGTCTCGTGACACCATTGAGCGAAGAGCCAAGAGACTCATCGACAGCGAGCAGTAGACTGATGCAATGCTCCGAAGCTTAGTAATACTAAATAACAGTATTATTTTTTATTTTTTCTCACTTTTTTCAAAATTAGTCAAATGTACTTAGAATATGTAGAATCTGTCCAATGCAGAATCTGTCCAATGCAGAATCTGTCCAATGTAATAATAATAATAATAATAATAATAATAAACGCTTTCACACTCACAGCCCCACACTAAGTTCGATGACTTGTGTCGTGGGTGCCGGAAACATTCACATCACACACACACAATCACAACCAGAACCAGAAACACAAATTTTCCTTGGGGAGAAAACTTGTGTTCCCGCCGGGAATCGAACCCGATACCCCCTGCTTAGAAGGCGAGCGCTCACCCAACCAAGCCAACGGGCAGTTCAATGTAGAATCGGTCATATGTAGAATCTGGCAATGGTAAACTATGATGTCAAAAGTAGAATATGTCAAATGTCGACTAAACCGTCGAAAGGTAGCTTATGTCGGTATTTTTTTGGTTACATTTCGGAGAGTGTGCCAAGGAACTGCACGATCTAGTTCCCCCATCCCCATTCTATCATCGGACAAGCAGACAAACTGCTAGGCACCGGTATATTTGGTAGATATTCCACATATGCGGACGAAAAATGGAAAAATAATCCAAAATTAACGACACCATTTTTTCACTTTCGCGGCAAATCTCCAACTGATGAACATTCCACAAATGCGCACAAAGCGTTTTGCCTCCACATTCATTGTGCGAACCGCAAAGTAATGGAACTCCTTGCTTGAGTCGGTATTTCCTGATAAGTACAATATGGGAGTCTCTAAGTCGCGAGTGAATAGGTATCTCGACCGCATCAAAACTTACCATCAGGTGAGATAGTGGTGAAACGGTTGGCTATAGTGAAAAAATTTTTTTTTTCATTTTTATTCAAGAGATTTTATAATTATTTAGAATCTAATTAATTTATTCCGTAAAAAACCTGTACGCAGGAACTAATTATAATTAAAGAGACACCTTTCACATATTCAAAGTAAATCAATCATTACCGGAGGCGTGAAAGAGATAAATCATTATCAATGATGAGAGAGATAAATACAGTGCTAAGGAGATTGACGCCTATCAATCAGAGATGTGCAGTTAGCATGTACGATTATCGAGAGCTAATAGACAACTAAGTGATGTATATTTAATGTTGCATTTAGGACTAGTTACGACTATTATATTTAAAAAATGCAATTCAAATCAAATCAATCAAATCAAAATCGTTTATTCACATGGGCCCCAAAGAGGCACTCATGAAAGTTAATGAATCTATTGCCAGATTCGGAAAATTACAGCCATCTCGAGAAGAACCTGGCAAGAAACTCGGCGGCGCATTTTTTTTCATTCATTTTTTTTTTTTAAACATTCCTTATTTTTAATACATAATTTTCTTAACCTAGGTGTTATTATGGTCGCTAGAAAGAGCCTGAGCAGTTTGCCTCCATGCATCCTTGTCATTAATATAGTCTGTGGTTTTGTAGTAAGCTTTCTTAATTAATGCCCGTTTTATTATAGATTTGAACTTTCCCAGTGGTAATTCAGTTACGATTTTAGGAATTTCATTGTAAAATCTAACCCCATTTGCCAATTAATGGAATCACTGGCGATTATTAGCAGACGCATCTTTGGTATGTACCAAATACCCCATGCCTGTTTTACCATCTAACAACAAGACAAACTGGCAAACGTCATCCATATATGGTTGACATACCTCCAGTTCGCTCGAAGCGTTTCGCTTCTACGTTTATCATCCGTACAGCGAAGGAGTGGAACTCATTGCCCTCGTCTTTGTTCCCCGAACAGTATAATCTGGGAGTCTTCAAGTCAAGAGTGAATAGGTACCTTCTAGGCAAGCATGCTACATCTTCGGCCGTATCGTCGCTTTCCATCAGGAGAGATTGTGGTCAAACGCTTGCCTATAGTACATAAAAAAAAACCTATTTTATTCTAGTAATAAAAAATATATTACGTCATAATGACACGAGGAAAATAAAATCATGCTTATTTAAGACGTCTTAATAAAGTTGTAAATTATTTCTTTCATCCGAAATCATAGAACTTGCACTAAAGAAAAAATAAAGTCAGAATTCAAAAAAACATTTAGATTTAATTACTATTCAGAACAAAAAAAATTAAAAGATTTCATAAGAAATATGAAAATATTTAAATGAATACTGAATGCTTAGAAGGCAAACGCGAACCTAATTGGTTCGCGTCGGGCAGTTCATAAAAATCATCATCAATAAACCTTTATTTTACTTCACACACGTTTACATTGTTTTTAACCGACTTCAAAAAAAGGAGGAGGTTCTCAATTTGACTTTTTTATGTGTGCTACCTCATAACTTCGTTCCACGTGGACCGATTTTGAAAAACAAAATTTTTGTTTGGTAGATGTTGCTTTCCGATTGGTCCCATTTAAATTTGATCAAGATCTGACTAGCAGTTTTTGAATTATCTCAATAATGCGTATTCTGTGGATTACATTGACGATGTTCTCGTTTTTAACCGACTTTAAAAGTTACCTCATAACTTCTTTCTTTGTGCGCCGATTTTGATGATTATTCTTTATTTGAAAGCTGGTGCTTTTCATGTGATCCCATTTAAATTTGGTCAAGATCTGATCACTAGTTTTTGAGTTATTGTCAATGATGCGTGTTTATTACGTTTAATCTGGTCAAGGTTCCGAAGATAAAGCGGTGAAGTCGGTTTTTTTAAGCTTTGCTTGCGTTTAATTATTCAAGTTTTGCTTGCGTTTAATTATTACATGTACGGGACTCTCGGTGAGCGATTTCGACACGCACTTTTCCAAATTTGTTATTTACAACTATACCTACCACCTAAGTGGCCTTTTAAATAAATATAAATACTTTTTTATTTTTTTATTTGTGACAGGCTAGTGTTTGACCACTATCTCACCTGATTGTAAGTGACGATGTGATCGAAGTTGGTAAACACACTAGACCTGGAATACGCAGGCTCTCAAGGATAACTGCCGGAACACCGTATTTGGCTTGGCGGCAGACTTTCAACTTGATGGTGGTAAGCTACTTTGGTAGCAAGCCAGGCGAGCAACTCACAAAATGCTCTACCACCTCTCAAAAACTACTTTTACTAAACTAGACCTTGACTTAGATAACGGATGCGCCAGACATAAACATATTGCGAGATTATGTTATTTATGTCTCTGATATTCATTTATAATCTATTTTAAATGTCACTAGTTTATTTGATTTGCGGGCTAGACGTCAGGCATTTTTACCGACTTCCCAAAAAAGGAGGAGGTACTCAAGTCGACTGTTTTTTTTATATGTGTTTTACCTCGTAACTTCTCTCCACGTGAGCCGAAATAGATTTTTTTTTAGATTGAAAGATGTTGCTTTCTAATCGGTCCCATTCAAATTTGATCAAGATCTGATCAGTAGTTCTTGAAATATCGCCAATCTTACTAATATTATAAATCCGAAAGTTTGTGTGTAAGTGTGTAAGTATGTTTGTTCCCTCTTCACGCTTTAACGGCTGAACGGATTTGAATGAAATTTGGAACGTACATAGATTATACCTAGGATTAACACATAGGCTACTTTTTAGCTTGATAATAGCGGGCGAAGCCGCGGGGCACGTCTAGTAATGCATATTTTGTGGACTACTTTGACGATGTTCTCGTTTAACCGACTTCAAAAGAGTTTTGGAAGGAGAGCTGAAAAATGTGATTAACAAAATTTATCAAAATTATTTTTCTCGCTCTGTGTGATTTTCCTTCACTCATGCTCATTCACGAACTATTAACACGGTAAAACCACTATTATTAAGCATTTACACTCGAAGAAACACAAGTTTTGGAAAATAATACAATATAGACAAAACAAATTTTTATGAGTTTTCAAGTCTAGAGTGAATAAGCACTAAATCTTCGTCATACACGCTTTTTAACCGACTTCTTAAAATGGAGGAGGTTCTCAACTCGTCGTAATATATTTTATGTATGTTATAGAAACTCCTCAGATCTCCGTAATTTATTAACGAATATGTAATATTACTTATTGTTTTGTTCGAAAGGGTTCTAGTTCAAATTAATCCCGTCCCGTTATAATTTTGTCACGATCTGATGAACAGTTTTGGAAATATTTGCGGTTGAAGTCGGTTTTTTCCCGACTTCAAAAAAGGAGGAGGTACTATGTTCGCCTGTATGTATATATATATATATTTATGTATGTTCACCGATTTCTCCCCCATTTGTGGACCGATTCTTCTATAAAATTCCTTTTTTTGTTTGATTAGATTATACTTCAGAGATGGTACCAATAAATTTTATAGAAATCGATCACCAAGCCAAAACCAAAGTATAAGCTGTGAAGTCGGGAATTTAAGCTTTGCTTACGTTTAAATTATTTAAATTCGTATATATTAGCATGTTAGATAGAAAAGACAGTTATGTTACTTTATGTTATGTTATATTCGGCTTAAAACACGAAAATTTTGACTTACTTTGTAGTCAACTAGTTTCGCCGCACGCCTCTGCGTATCGCGCGTCTGACTCATTCTGATGAAGGACAACTAATTTGTCCGAAACTAGTTGACTACAAAGTAAGTCAAAATTTTCGTGTTTTAAGCCGAATATAACATAACATAATGTGTAATACTCACGATAGTTATGTTACTGTATGTACAAACAGTTATATATAGAATTTCACAAAAAACATACATATTTTTCTAATTATCAGACGCGCGTTGATGTCTATTGCAAGAGAATTTAAAAAATCAATGTGGTGTGGTGTTAGAAAAAATAAATCAGTTACTATTCACATTGCGTAGTAAATAATTACAAATTAATTTCTTTATTTCGACTTGACAAATTGATTTTTAATAAGTTCTTAGAGGCACCGAGGCATCTGTCAGTCGAGCTTCTTCCTATATAATTGAAACGCACCAAATGAACTACTCGAAAAAACGGTTTTGAGATCTATTCTTACGTGGCTTGAAACGTAACTGTAAGATAAAGATGGAAGATCGTAATTAATCATTATACTTGAAGTACAAAAGGGGGTCTGGGTCCCATACAAAATATACATAGTCAATCGATGAAATTTTCGTAAAAATTGCGAAAAACGAGACGTTTAAATCTATGTACATACAAACCAACTATGAAAATACTGACAGTTCTAATCATAATCTTCCGTCCTTTTAACTAAAAGAAACAGCCGCTTATCATTTATATTTAGTTTGAGAAGGCAAGATAGCGTTCATCATCATTATTAGAAAGAATTTTAATTACGAAACAATCAATGTCGTATGTTCAATTTGAGCTATTATTTCTGTCGAGACATGTAATGTGCCGTGTGAACCTCTTGTCTTGTATGTGAGCCTGGTATCGTGACAGTGACGGCACAACAATTGTCGATCGGTTGGCAACTTATTGTACGATTACAGACGGTCAATATTCGATCGTCAATATGAAGACAGCTTCGTCAATAATTATGTAAAAAGAAACGCTTATAATAAGTGTCGTTCTTAGTGCTTTCCAGTCTGAGTTAAGGCGACAACGATAAATTATAGCGCAAATAGTAAAACGTAAACGTGTCACAAATTAAATTTGAGATATTATATCTGTTAGTAATTATTTTTCGAGTTCTTTTTTGAAATAGTGAACGTAAGACACATGTACTTACTCAGGTTGTGTTTAGAACAGATTTGGTGTGTAAGTGGTTTAAACAGTTTTTTTAGTTGTAGAGCCGTTGTTAAAATCGTTTAGTAAAAGAACCATCTTTTATTAAACGACGTATATACCTTGGGGAGAAAACTTGGGTTTCCATCGGGAATAAAAATCAAAATCGTTTATTCACATGGGCTCCAAAGAGGCACTCATGAAAGTTAATGACTCTACTGCGATCCCGAACCAGATACCCGCTGTTTAGAAGGCAGACGCGCTAGCAACAACGTCAGATAGTAGTTCAAAACAACATATTACTTGATAATTATGACAAAAGAAATACGAAGACTACACATACGCAATAAGGTCTCAGAGAGCGAATTGCCTATATAAGTAGTACAAAATAAGTGTACCTGCAATGGTATTTGTTATTCTGAGTGCTGGGACAAAAGCGCTGAAATTAATATAGGCCTATAGAACTTTGTTTCCTCGCTTAAAAATCAATTCAACACGCCTTGTAATTGTAATTGTCATAATCAACAGCAATTGAACATCCGACATAATATTGATGATTGAATATTGATCGTCTCCGCGGCACTTTACGCTGGGTGTAGCGCAGAGCCGTTATTCCCATGACAGAGCAGGAATATTTCGCGTGCGCGTGCGATTCGAACACTATTTGCGTGTGAACTTTTCAGATTTCGCAACAGAGCACAAAAATCGATATTGTCGTTTACCATATTATTATTATACTTTAGATTTTTCAAAACGTTTTACTGACTTAGTCACGTATAGTAGTATTAGTAGACTTATTGATCGAGTGAAGCGAGATTTCTACTTTGATTAGGATGGTTCGGCACTTTGCCAGTCCATCCGTCCCTCTGTCAGAGGCATCTAGCGGATAACTTCAAATTCTATAGTTATGGCCCAGAAAAAAAAACAATTAAAATGATATAGATGAAAATCATCTTTAAAATATTTTTAAAGGTGACTTAATCGAAAGTGTTCTTTGCTATGTTTGGTGAAAATCGAAGCAGTCGTTTTCCAAATAGAGCGTCTGGGATATATTCAACATTTTGTACGGTAGAGTAAAACCAAAAAACGCTTTAGAGGTTAGAACAGACAGACAGGCGTTTTCAAATCAAATCAAAATCGTTTATTGACACGGGCCCAAAGCGGCACTCATGAAAGTTAATGATTTTACTGCCAGATTCGCAAAATTACAGCAATCTTGAGAACAACCTGGCAAGAAACTCGGCAGCGCATTTTTTTTTTTATAAATTACTCCTTAACTGCAATACATAATTATATTAACCTAAGTATATCTATATTGCAATATAATGTTCAAAAAGTATTCCATTGATACTGAATTAGATTACCAAGTAAAAGGGTAGAAGATACTTATACGGTACCAAACAAAAAAAAAACATCGAAATCGGCTCAACAAAAGAAGTTATAAGTTAGCACAAATAATATACATATATATACTGTACCAAACAATTAGTGCTAACTCATAATATAGTATAAGTATACTAGAGGTGGCTATATACATTTTTTCGAAATCGGTTCAGCCAAAACTGAAATATAAGCGATGAAGTCGGTTTTCAATATCTTCACAGCGCCCGGTGCTGTCCCAAAAAGAAGTTAATAGTATATTTTGAATTATTCGACGTGTATAGATGTCCAGTCCGGTGTGGTTCGCTCGGTGCTCCAAGCAAATAACAAGCCGGTGTTTCGGCATCTGACGTTTATTATGACACCTCCCAGTTGACAAGATAAGCGTATATTTACGATAAGGCCGTTTACTACTGCGATAGTAATTTTGCGATGCTGATTCAATTTTAAAAGGTCCCTAATTGCAACGCGTTGAAATGAGCGAGAGATAAAAATTCGCAAAATTAAGTAGCATAAAATTTTGCATATTTTTTAAGTAATTTCTGTATGTTAAGGTCACATTACCTTCGATCTTTTACCCTTTTACTCGGTAATCACATTCAGTTTCAATGGAATGCTCTTTGAATATTATATTGCAATATATTTAGGGATACGATGACGGGTTAAAATGTATATGGAGCCACCTCTAGTATAGGCACTTATACTGTACCAAACCAAAAAAAAACATCGAAATCGGCTCACAACAAAAGAAGTTATGAGGTAGCACAAATAAATATATATATAGTCAAATTGAGGGGTTGAACGACACTGGTCAAGTCTGATATTCGTGAAATCGACAATTAGTCAAATTTGATATTGGTCAAAGCTGTAGTTCGTCAAATTTGAGAACCTCCTACTTTTTTTTGAAGTCGGTTAAAAAGATCTTAAACTTTATATATATCATTCTTCTACATATACACGTGTATGTGACTGAGCTCCTCCTAAGCGGCTGGACCGATTTTTGATAAAAAAAATTGTGCTCAGTTCAGATTTACGGTCTGATAAATAATGTACCTATTTTTAATTAAATGAACGGATCCGCTAGGTTATATAGAAGCATACATCTACGATTACGTTAGTTGTTGTATAAACACTTGTAATTCAACATAATGGTAACACATTTCACGTGCAATAAATAAAAACTTTTTTTGTCAGTTTTTTTCACGACCGATTTTATCGGAATTTAGTTTGCGAAAGTTTTAGAAATTCAATTGAGTCGGGTAATTATTCTTCATGATTTGGTAGAACAGATTGTAAAGTATTGGTTTCTCTTGCTATATGTACGTTATCCATATTTATTTAATCTATCATGTATAG
Organism: Lomographa bimaculata; assembly: GCA_948107665.1. NCBI lineage: Eukaryota > Metazoa > Arthropoda > Insecta > Lepidoptera > Geometridae > Lomographa > Lomographa bimaculata. Next base: position 4,473,150 of record OX403601.1, on the reverse strand, counting down.
AAAACGATCAAATATTTGGTAACTTTTTTACCGACTTCACAAAAAAGGAGGAGGTACTCAAGTCGACTGTTCTTTTTTCCACGTGAACCGATTTTGATTTTTTTTTGTTTGGTATATTTTGCTTTCCTATTGGTCTCATTTAAATTTTATCAAGATCTGACAAGTAGTTTTTAAGTTATCCTCAATAATGCGTATTCTGTGGACTACATTGACGATGTTCTCGTTTTTAACCGACTCAAAAGTTACCTCATAACTGCTTTCGTTGTGAGCCGATTTTGATGATTTTTTTTTAAAGCTTTGCTTGCGTTTAATTATCTTATATAAACGTTTGACCACTATCTCACCTGATGTGATGATGCGGTCGACGATGGAGCACGCACCTGATGGAAAGGAATGCGGCCGAATATGTAAAATGCTTGCCTGGTTACCTATTTACTCTTGATTTGAAGACTCAAATTATACCGTTCGGGGAACAAATAACGCAGGCAATGAGTTCCACTCCTTCGCTGTACGGATAATGAACGTAGAAGCAAAACGTTTCGAGCGAACTGTAGGTATATCAATGGACGACTATAAATGGACTTTTGACAGTTTGTCTGATTGTTTTTATATTTTAATGTCCTTAAACAATACTAAAAAAACATTTACATCCGTAAATAGCATCGCGGTACCGCTTATCGATATTGCACTTGTTTTTTTTAATTGTGCGTAAATTATTCGCTACTGCTCCAAACAACATAAAATTTAAAATAAAATCACTGTATTTTTATTACGGGCCCTTACACTGATTGGACTGGCAACACATTAGCAATTTGTCGGTTGTAAAGCGATGGGCGACACTTAGTGTTTCCACAAATACGTGAGACCAATAAAATAAATTAACATTTAATTTTGCCGGTTAACGCAATCGATTCGGCAATATAGCTGTCATTGGAACACATAAAATGACAAAACTAAAACGCACGTGCTCGTAAACGTATCGCGCATAAAAAAAATGTCAAAAGATTTTCCTTATACTTTGTACTCTACATAATCCCTACTAATATTATAAATGCGAAAGTAACTCTGTCTGTTTGTTCACGCGTTCGTCTAAACCATTGAATCGATTTTGATGAAATTTGGCACAGAGATAGACTAGAGCTTTGGAAAAGGGCATGCTATTTTTTTTCCGCGGAATTCCGGAATTCCCGCGGGTCCGAGACTTACACGAGTAAAACCGCGGGGCGCAGCTAATTATATATAAAAAAAATCTGGTTAGTTACACCATTTATAACTCAACTAGCCATGCCCCGCGGCTTTACCCGCTATTATCAAGTTAAAAAGTAGCCTATGTGTTTATCCTAGGTATAAGCTATGTACATTCCAAATTTTATCCAAATCCGTTCAGCTGTTAAAGCGTGAAGAGGGAGCAAACATACTTACACAATTGCACTCTTACACACTTTTTAATAGCCCTGTACGCGTACTTCGGCCGCCGCTGTTCCGTGTCGAACATTGCCCCTGTCCGCTCACTATATTTTCTTACACTAGAGCCTATGTAAATGTCACTCATAACGTCTTGACGTGTGTAAAAATATTTGTTAAAAATTGAGAAAACACAAAAAAGTGTGAAGTCGTCGATATTAGATCCCCTCGATGAACTCCCTATGCATACATATACGGGACCTTCGATACGCAAGGCAGACTCACAGTTGTCGAGTTTTTCAATTACAATTTCTGATTTCACAGTAGGTCTCACGACTTGTGTCTGACCGTGCACAATACACGTTCATAAAACATACTGTGTACGGTAGATGTTAATGTACTCATGTCTTTATTGTCAAACGTGTGCACATTTGCACAATCACCATCGTTAGGTGGTGACCTGGTGACCTGACCATCGAATCGTGATTTTGGTCATAACATTTTTTTTTGTAGTATTTGGCACATTTAAATTGTGAGGGAATATAAAACGTTGTTATTTCTTGTACAGTTTTGCCACTAAAGGTAGCAAGTACGAGTAAATTGTTTTTTTTTTAATTTAAGATAGGCAAACCTTTGATCACTATTTCACCTGATGATAAGCGACGATGCGGTCGACAGTGGAGCACGTTTGCCTAGAAGATATTGACTCGTGACGTATTGGTTCAACAAATTCGTAAAGCTAGCGTGATTACCATCCTCGGCATCATCACTTACCATCATGAGATAGTGGCCAAACTCTAGCTTAGAAAAAAAAACATTCATTCCATACAATTTCAAAAATGTACCATTCTTCATTTGGGGGCATCGATTAAGTACGTAAGGTGATTTTATACCTGAGATTTTGCTCAACCCCCTCCCCCTCTCCTAAACTCACGCGAGATTTTTCAAAATGCGTATATTTAATGTAAATAAGTTAATCTGTCAACTTGATTGTGTTGAATTTATTTAACACTAATTGATTTGGCCATATTTCAATATCATTTTTACTTAATTTAACCCAGTTTTCCTGCACTTTTACAAAATTTCTTGCAAAAAAAAATACGTGATATTTGCTGAGCCCCCTCTCCCCCACGTGAGATTGGGTGAAGTTAGGCTCCACCCCCTCGTATTTTTTGGACTAAATTGACGTTGTTTTCTCGTTTGTAACCGACTTCAAAAGTTTGTAAAGTTTGTGTTTGACTTAAAAAACTTCTTCTTTTAAGAGCCAATTTTGATGATTCTTTTTTTGTTTGAAAGCTGGTGCTTTTCATGTAGTCCCATTTAAATTTGATCAAGATCTGATATCTAGTTTTTGAGTAATTGTCAATAATGCGTGTGGAACACATTAAATCTGATCAAGGTTCCAAAGATAAAACGGTGAAATTGGTTTTTAAAGCTTTGCTTGCGTTCAATTATTTTGTAAGCATACAACACTATGTTCATGTGGTTCCTAAGCCAAAATAATGTATACGTGGCATATTTTGTAGATTGAGCATGCTGCCTTAGTCTGTAGTATGCATGGAACACTTTGTAAATGTGACGATTGAGAATGGTAATGTCTGCAAATGAGTAGGGATGTTAAAAAATAATCGATTTTTATTTAAATCGATTCTTATTTTCTTATAATCGACTTTTTATTATCGATTTTTATAGTTTTATTAATCGATTTTTAGGAAATCGTTTATATAAATATTTATGGATTATATTTGGTTTCCTAATTCCTTACCTTGAAATTTTATAGGAACATTGCCTTTGATTTTTAGTTTTGAATTGGTTATTTTTTATTTATATAATTTTATTTGATTTTTGATATGATATATTGTTAATTTGAGTCTCTTAGGTTTATTATTGTAATATAAAAACATTTACTTTTAAATGATACAAAAAAAATCGTTTTTTCCGCAGAAATCGATTATTTTTATTACAATCGATTTTTTACAAATCGATTAATTTTTAATAAAGAATAATCGATTATTAATTAATCGATTCTTTTACATTAATCTCACATCCCTACGAATGAGACTTTTTTCGACTGCGTGACCAATTGCGAATAGGACGTTCTGCGAGAAAACCTCCTTAGAGCGTAAGCATATAGTTTTTTATCCTCGGCGAAAGCTTGGAGAACCTCGAGTGATACAACCGGTCGTAAACAACTTCTAGCATAAGTAAGATGGGAATCGTAGACAATACAGACAGTTAAATGTGGTCTGGTGTACATAATGCAGTCGTAATCATGTTTTCATTGCCATTACATTATCATAGATCAAGAAAAAAGGACATACGTAGTAACTTTTTATATTTGATGGGCTACATATTCAATCTTCAAGTAATAAAGTAAACGATGCTAGGCCTAAAACAGAAATTGGATCTCAAGGAAAGCAGCAGAAATAACGTTGGGGGTTCCATAGATCAAAAGAAAAAAAAAACCACTTCAATAATTAATAATTGAAATGCAAGCAAAGCTTAAAAACCGACTTCATCGCTTATATTTCAGTTTTGGCTCGACTGATTTCAATAAAAATTATATGGGACCTCTGAAGTATACTCAACCGAACAAAAAAAAATTATCAATATCGATTCATAATTGGCGGAGATATCGCGTAACATATATACAAAAAAAAAACAGTCGAATTGAGAACCTACTTTTTTGAAGTCGGTTGAAATTACCAAATTCTTACAGTAATTTCCGCTAAATTTACTTCGAGTTGTACTAAACGATATAAAAAAATTAAATAGAAAGACCTACACTACGTCCATTGCAAAACATATACAGCATTATCACATATATTCAGAAGAAAGTCGTAGAACTAAATGATACACAATTCTTTATTGCTACTATATTTATGTTCTAAGAGTTAGAACACAAATCAGAGTATAAAAGCCTTCTAGTTTTTTACAAAGAGTCCTATATAGGCAAGCGAATGAACACTATCTCTTACGCCTTGTAAGCATTTTCCACGGTACAGCACGCGTCCGAACCCATTTAAAAATCCGTAATCACCGTTAAATCCGATGAATATTCCGCTAATCCTATAAATCCGAGACAGTCTCGAATGGACATGGTCATATTAGAGACACGCGCGTTTCAATCATGATTTGTATTCTAAATCTAAAGAAAAATGAAAACTTATTTAATGCTTTATTGCACAATAATAGTGTATAAAAGCAGGGCTTAACGATAAACGCATTCTCTTTCAGTCATCCAGTGGTGGAGATGAAATGACATGAGGCGAGCATCTATCAGGGAATAAGAAAATATATGTAAGATAATAACTACAGATAATAGATATTTATATCGTATTGTATATCTAAAAAATATATAACATAAATAAATATATATTTATGTTATATAATTTTTAGATATATAATTCGATATAAATTTCTATTATATGTATATAACTGTGCTCAGAGAAGTATGTCAACATCATGAGACTTTGGTATACATTTTAATATTAAGCTTTTGGGGTGATTTTATATTATAATTTTGGACAAGATTCGATTATTGTTAATTTGTTAACCGAAGTTTTTGTTATATTTGTTATATTTATGTTTTTAATTCTGATTGGGCGATGTGGTCGCTCAGCAAATAAGTCATTTTTCATGTTATTAAATATAAAAAAAAACTTCTGTAAAGGTATGATAATGATAGCCAGGATAGATAGATATACTTTTGATTGTACACCTTAATATAACAAAGACCCCAAATATTAATAACATTAAAAAAATATTTAAGGCACAATAGGCGGTCTTATCGCTGAGATGACGCGGATAGATCTCTTCCAGACAACCTTTAGTTGGGGGGGAATAACGCAACGTAATTCGTCGTGCAACGTTCATAAAAGTTTTGATCAGAACAATGCTTAGTGCAGAAGGTATTATAAATTATAAATTTGAAACTATATCATCGTATACCAGAGCCTGTGTGATAAGTACAATCTTAGACCGCATCATCAGGTCATTTCAAATTTCTTATCTTTCTACTGAACTTACCTCAATAACAGCTACAAGTACGTTTTGAATGTGGATTCCCAAGCTTACCTGAAAGAAGAAATATATTTTAAAATAATAGTATAGAGCAACTATATTTTATATTTTATCGAAAGCATGATCGCTCGCGTAGATTCTAGCAGATTATAGCACCAGTAAAAAAAAATAATTATAATCGCTTCACGAAGAATGATTTTATGAGGTGACACATGAAAAAAGAAATCGGTCGAATTGAGTACCTTCTTCATTATTTTTTTTGCGAAATCGGAAAAATTTAAGTTGTATTCTTTTATTCAATTGAGTTCAACAGGTAACAAACATAAAAAAAAATACAATTGACTTGAGTACCGACTTCTCAAAGAAGGAGGTCTTTGGGAAGTCGGTAAAAAAGCACGACAATACCCGGTTTTCACATAAATTAATAATGAAACAATTTAACTCAAATTCATAAGGTTCCAATATACACGATCTCTATCGTATCTGATATATCCTATATACTAAGTTGTAATCTGCATGGTCCGGCTAAAACGCTACGATTTGATTCGCTCTTGAATTTGTTACGTGTCGTTATTAGTAGACATAATGTAACGGGTGGGTGCGCGTGAGTCGATCGCGTGGAAATGGGTTACGGTAGAACGGCCCTAAGGAACCGTTCTGTAGTGAGGCTTTTGATAATTGCTAATGGTTAAATCCAGTTACTTAATATGTACAATGATGGAGTTGCAAGTTTTTATTACGATGATTAATTGTGTGCCAAGTAATTTGTGAAAGGTAAATCTTTCTTGCATGTACATTTCATGTACTTGTACATGACGGATAGTATAATAGTCAATCGAAAGTACCTTTTCCGGATCGATACAGGCGTGCTTCATTATAAAATTCAAATTAAAACATATTATCGTAATTTTGATATAATTATATTGACATATATTATTGTAGTTCTTTAGCTACATGTAATAAATAAATACTTATAATTCTTAATTAAATATTATAAACGTAATGTGACATATAGCCGCGGGTTCAAATCCCGTATCAAGCGATAATTTTTCCTTTCTGAAGAAGATGTTTCAAAATTGAAGGAGCCTGGGCCAGCACCATGTACCACATACATACATATAGCTATACAATATAGTAACCGTTTTTGAATGTTTATTTTCTTAACTTTTATTTCGTTTTAATGTACATTTAAAATATCTTGGTACATCGATATCAACACAACACAGTTACAAATGGCAGATTGCGACAATATTGAACTGTCATTTTGACGTGTCATTCATTGTCAATAATCATTTATTGTAAACAACATACCAATTCAAAAGTATTTGGGTTTCGTTATAATTATAATAGGACTATAAAATAAGTTACTCGATTGAAACTCAGAACAGAGTGACATTCAGTATATTCTATCTTGTCAACAAAAATAGGGCTAACATATTTAAAAACTCACTAAATAATAATTTGAGTGTACAGCTGTAATCTTCTGCAGATTAATTTATTTTTACTATTAAGAAAATGCAATATTTATTCCCTATTTTTCTATGTATGGTACATAGTGCTGGACCAAAATGAAACATCTCCTTTATCACTATAGTTCTGCCTAGCATGGCTAATGCTATATAAATAAAATCAAGTGATACTTGGTCATTAATAATTAGATACTTAATAAGCCAAGACAATGGCTTAACCTGGATAAAAATAAACACATTTTGACTTTCTTGTTATAACTGTAACCAAATAACGTCATTGGAACCATTCTTCCTTGCAATATGTCTGCGCATATTGGAGGAGTGCAATAATCTATGACAAGATTAAACACGCACCGAGTCCGACGTGACATCAGATGTTGCAGATTATTTTGTAGTTATATTAACTTCGCCCCGTGGTTTTGCCTGCGTTAATCAGGATATTAAATATGATATATTTATTTGCTAAATTTCATCATTACGTGAATCTCATGTCAAACTTTCGCATTACAATTCACACTTATCACACATTACAATAAGTAATTTTAATTACTACCTATTTGGCGCAGTGGACGGGTCTCCGCCCTCTGCGCCGTGGGTCCTGGGCTCGATTCCCGACAGGAGCACAAATTCCTTCCCAAAGTATATTTTTGCTTCTGGTTCTGGGTGTTATGTGTGTGTGATGTGAATGTTTCCGACACCCATGATAAAAGTCTTTAAACTTAGTGTGGGGCTGTGATTGTGAATGTGTTTGTTTGTTTGTTAATTTATATTAAATTATTGTATAGTATAGATAAATATAAGGCTAAAACAATTCTAACCAAAAAGGATTATAACTGCTACAAAGATCGTCAATTCTTAACAATTTCTTTTTTGCATATGTGGATAGTTTTATGTTTTTATCTACCTATTTTATAAGTTATTTTGGATGTAAAGCAATAAATCCCTCATAATTAATGTAAATCATGATTTAGTATGTTTTTCAAGTCAAGAGTGAATAGGTATCTTTACGCCAAGCATGCTACATCTTCTGCTCCATCATCGTTTTCCATCAGGTGAGATTGTAGTCAAATGCATCGAGCATAAAAAAAGGTTACAATAAGAGTTTTGATTCCAAGATGACAATATTTTTTTTATGCCAGATATAGGCGGTAAATATCTCGTATCAATTATAAATACTTATGCATATGACCATATAGTTTTGAATGTTTTTTTCGGTTTCTGTGTATGAAAGAAAACAAAACATTTTTTTTTCTAGTTGACAGTATTTTTGTATTTGATTCTACGGACTTAACAAAAAAGGAGGAGGTACTCAATTCGACTGAATATTTTGTTTATGTGTCAACTTCTTTTCACGTGAACCGATTTTGATTTTTTTTTGTTTCAAATTTGATTTAGCTCTTATCAGTATTTTTTGAGTTATCGTCAATAATGCGTGTTTAATATATTTCAACTGATCAAGGTTCCGAAGATAAAGCGGTGAAATGGTTTTATTTTTAAACTTGGCTTGCATTTAAATTATTTTATTTTACCTGAATCTCTATACTAGTCTCGTAGACCACTGACATCAGATCTAAAGATACCTGGGGGACTATTACATTTTAATGTCAGATTATCTGAGGTCTTCTTTCACACCCTTCTGACTGCTATTTAAATTGCTATTGTCAGATGTGTTAGTGCATTGAAATGAAAATAAACTGGTTCTGATCTTTATCAGTGCGTATAGTTATTTTTTGTATTGTATGTTTGTAAAGTAAAACATAAAATAACATAAACGCTTTCACACTCACAGCCCCACACTTAGTTCGATGACTTGTGTCGTGGTTGTCGGAAACATTCAAATCGCACACACAATCACAATCAGAACAATAACCACAAAATGGTTTTATATATAACTAGCTGTGCCCCACGGCTTTGCCCGCGTTTATCAAGTTAAAATAATATATTAAGGGGCAGATATACGTCAGTGCGAGCACCTTTTTTAACCACAGACAATTTTCCCCCTTACTATATTGCCTATAAAGGTGAATATTGCGTACATTGTATCCTGGCGTTTACGCAAGGACCACGCGTGGCAAATCATCGATTTTATTCGAATTTCGTGAAAATACGCCTCAAAAAAAAATAAAACAAGATAAAGAAATCTTTCGTCTAGTATTTATGGGTAATATCAAATAACTTTCATAGCGTTTTGATATAAAATGGCGAAACGAATTACAAAAATACAAATTCATGTTATTTGCATGAGATTTGATGTTTTTTTTCCTTTAAGAAAGTTATAAATATTATACGAAGAAGGCATCATTTGTCATACAGATTCCGACGAATTTTAATCAGAATTTCTTATGATACCCGAGTAAAACAGTAACAAAACACGCGTTTTAGGAGAAATTCTGGTATCACCCCCTTAATTTTAGGGATAAGCTATGTAAATTTCAAATTTCACCCAAATCCGTTTCAGCCGTTACTGCGAAAAGAGAAAACAAACATACTCACTTACACACAAACTTTCGCATTTATAATGTTAGTGTGATAAAACGGTTACATAAGCACGCATTTTAGGAGACGTTCTGGTATCTTAAACTGTTTACACTTACATTGTTTTTATAATATGACGACCCAGTTGGCGCTGTAGATAGGTGTCTGCCCTCTGCGCCGTGGGTCCTGGGTTCGATTCCCGGCAGGATCACAAATTCCTCTCAAGGGATATTTGTGCTTCTGGTTCTGGGTGTAATATGTGTGTGATGTGAATGTTTCCGGCACCCACGATACAAGTCTTTGAACTTAGTGTGGGGCTGTGAGTGTGAATGCGTGTGTTATAATATAAATAGCCTCGTTATTACACTGATTAGGCGATTACTTCTCAGCTTAGAGAGCTGTACTAATATAAAACAAACGGGACTCTCGGCGGGTAAGACAGAAGGCAACTAATGATGCACATAGTTAATGTATTATTGGCTCTATAATGAAAGGATAATAAACCTACTTATATTATAAACATGTATATGTTGTTAAAACTCTTAACCCGTCAAAAGTACTTTTAACTAGAGTTTGCCTCACTAGAATAAAAAAATAAACGAAACGATATTTTAGTCCTCATGCTACTTGCTGTACTGAAATATTGTAAAATCTGTAGATTTTTATAAATTACATTATAAATGCGAATGTGTTTGTACATGTGTCTGTGAGTATGTTTATTTTCTACAGCTGAACAGATTTGTATGAAATTTGGAATGCACATATCTAATACCCGGAATTAACACATAGACTATTTGTTTGTTCTTTTAGAACGCTTAAAAGAAGCGAAACGTAATAACCACATATATTTACAAAATTTTTTGAGATTTTCTTGCTGTCTGTACTTAATAGTTTACTCGTGGAGCGTAGTGGAATTAATGAACTGGCTTATATTTTTTTAATAAAAAGTCAGAAAAAGTGCTCGTGGAGCGATGTCCACTATTGCGTGGAGCGCAGTGGCTTAACCCCTTTTTAACTTGATGAACGCGGGCGGAGTACTACATAATTTAAACGCAAGCAAAGCTGACGTCTGTGCTTTTTTGGTTTTGGCTTGACACTGCATTTTTGGTTTTGGCTTGATCGATTTTGATAAAATTTATATGGAACCACCACTGAAGTATAATCTACCAATTTAACAAACTATTTTTGTCTCGCTCCCCCTAAGTGCTAAAATATACGCTCTAAATATAGCCGCATGACAATCATGCTCGGACCGAAGCAAAGCCTGCTCCTATTAATTGGACACTTTATCTACAATAATATTCTTATAAATTATGCCTCATCATTACACAAAATTTAAATAAATATAGAAATTTAATTTACGCACCAACAACTATGTAAACAGTGACAGCGACTACCTGTCAAATTAGTGTCAACGGACAGCTTCTAATGAGGTTCTACTTGTAATCGGTTAGTTGTAAAGATTGACCATGATAAGTAGATTAAGTAGTTATGTCCGCTTATAGTTAATAAATACTTATAGCTAAGTGTTCTGCGTTTGTTTGGTCTTTATATAGAGTATTTTCTATGCGTTAGTATTTTTGTAAAGATTGGTATTTTTTTTGTTTTATTAAATCGAAAAATACAAATTTTAAATGCAACCAGCTACTCCAAAAGTATATTTGGCAGACGTTGTATTCGCTACTATAACTATTCAATATTTATTAGTAGTAAGTATGAAGAATAATTTGCAAAAAAAAGGAAATACTTTAAGCTGCAATTTTCTATTAAGGCTTATTTGGTGCTATTAGCTGCACAACGTAGCTATTGCTTCACATAATTAAGCGTATTTCTTGTCAACTGTTTAATGCAATTATACTTAACTTTAAGATAATAAAAAATATCAGAACATCGTAAGTTTAAATATGTCATTATCTGATATAACGGTACTGTTTTAATAAATAAATGAATGTTTCTAAATAAGCTGCGTTTGTAATTATACCTACTGGCATTATCAAAAAATAGAACAATAAATCTTTAAAAAAAAAAGTCCTAGTATCTTTATAAAATACATTATACTTTATTTTTCAAACATTAGCACGTGTTTCTGAGCTGAACAAAAGAGCGTAAACCTATTAACTTGGTCAAAGCAGTCGCACCAAATTGATACGTCGATAACTCGAACGAACGCTACCGAAAATTGGTGGTTAACATGTTGTTAACAGAAGTAGAGAGCAATGTCAAAGCTTTCATCAGAATATAATAGCAATTTGGTAATTGATTTACGCAACATTGTAGGACGGCCCTTCTTAATTTAAAAAAGTTAAAATGAATGGATGCAACTTCATAATTAAAAAAAGTTAAAATGAATGTTTTCGTCAGAGTATGGTAAATAATTAATAGTAATAAACATGGTAATGGTTCCACATACTCTCCGTTTCTGGTGTTAAAATATATTTTAAAAGAAGAAATCATAAAAATATCATTTTTTTGCTGCTTGTTGGCTTAGTTGGGTGGCGTTCGGCTTCTAAGCAGTGGTATCGGGTTCCCGGCCGGAACACAAGTTTTCTCCCCAAGGAACATTTGTGTTTTTGGTTCTGGGTGTGATGTGAATATTTCCGGCATCCACGACACAAGTCATTGAACTTAGTGTGGGGCTGTGAGTGTGAAAGCGTTTATATTTTAAATCAAATTAGCTACATTACAAATAAAATTATTAGTTTCGGAATGTTTGATCAAAAATAGTATAGTAATAAGTCAAAATATCATGTCAATAACATATTATATAAATTATCGTGACGTGTCAAATTAGTAGTTAAAATAAAAAAAAAATAGTACAATTAAGCTTGTCAGTTATATAAAAATATTATATTATCAACTGAACTGCCCGTTGGTTTAGTTGGGAGAGCGTTCATCTTCTATGCAGGGGTGTCTGGTTCGATTCCCGGCAGGGGCACAAGATTTCTCCTTAAGGAAAATTTGTGCTTCTGCTAAAACCATTCTTGAATCGACCTAATCTACAAAACTCTTCATCAAAATTGATCCAGCCGATTAGGAGTTAATTTTCATAGACACAAAATTTTATATAATGTAAAGATTTGTATGTCACTTATTTATAGATTTAATAAATAAATATATATAAAGGGAAAAAACGAAAATCCTTTTAAAAGTTTATTTTCAGGTTTACTTTGATACTTGAAAACAGTGGTAGGTTTTTTATTTCGATTATTTCACAACAGTTCATTTAATCACTCCTAATAAAATAAGCGCTTTCACACTCACAGCCCCACACTGAGTACGATGACTTGTGTCGTGGGTGCCGGAATCATTCACATCACACACACAATTACAACCAGAACTAGAAACACAAACTTTCTTTGGGGAGAAAACTTGTGTTCCCGCCGGGAATCGAACTCGATATCCCTGCTTAGAAGGCGAACGCTCACCCAACTGAGCCAATGGGTATTTCGACCCTAACTTACTTCTTTACACTCTAATAAAATAGGTTTAGCCGTTCCGGAGCTACGATGCCACATACACATAAGAACACACTAAAAATTTATAATCCCTCTTTTTCGTTAAAGGTTAAATAGAGATTTAATGAAGAGTATATCCATCCATTTTTTTACAACTCCGGCAAAAATAAAATTGTGTATCCTCTTCAATGAAAGGCATGAAAAAAAGCTGATAAAATTAAAATCATTCACTTGGGCCCCAAAGAGGCACTCATGAAAGTTAATGATTCTACTTCCAGATTCGCAAAATTACAGATAATACTGGCAGTTTTACCTACCAGATTCCGTGCTTCTTTAACAAATTCAGTCTCAAGCTCAATTTACACAACAATAACAATAAACTATATAGAAACGTAACTGTACATTTATAGATTATTATTTGATGACAAACTTTATGAAATAATCATAAAATCAAACTGAAGAAAAGCCATTAACAAACTATGAATGTAAGTATCGATTTATTATTTTCATGCAGTAATTACTCCACGAGTGGTAAAAACTACATTATAACTAGTTACACAAGTAATGTATAAAACATAAAATACAACTGATAGTTAAATTGTTGTCATTGTAACAATTTATATATAAGATACCCATTTTATAAAATACACAACGGACGCTACTTAATTCTGACAGTTTACAATTAGAGCTGTATTATGTGGATAGAAATAACCATTGATCTATTAATAAAATACAGATAATGCTCGAAACATAATAGTACGTAACAAATCTAGTATTCAGCTGCAGAATTATTTTTAGGATACATTATTGTAATTCGACAGAAATGTATAGGTAGATGCTAAATTGAATTTAAGTCATAGGCTACGTATTCATTTATAATATAAAATAATTAAACGTAAACAAAGCTTAAAAAACCTCCGATTATATATTGTCTTCACCGATTATATATTGGTTTTGGCTTAATCAATTTTAATAAAATTTATATGGGACCACCTCTATCAAACAACATCAACATCGATTTATAATTGGTGGAATGATCTCGTAACATATATACAAAAAAAACATACAGTCGAATTGAGAACCAAATTTTTTGAAGTCGCTTGAAAACGAATGGGCGGCCGTTGTCGCCATACAGTGTAAAAAAAAATCAAGTACAGTCAGCAATATGTATCACATAATATTAACTTTACTACAAGTAAGTATAATGTAGACCATTTTTTGATTTAAACTCTTAAGTGGTTTCGTATTAGTAGTTGGGTTTATTTATTTAGTGTTTGAACTTTCGGTATATCGATATATTATGAATTAATGAAGCTTGTCAAAACACGATGGTTAGTAAGCAAAACCATTTATTATACTATTTAATGGGATATTATTGGAATGGTATCGACTTTTTCGGCTTCTCTCCAATATCCCGTGCGCTGTATCTGTATTTTTTACTACATCAGTGTTCAACGTTTAATAAACTGCCTACATTTCTATGATTAAATGTAAATTATAATAATGTACCTAAATTGAGAATCGATCAGCTGAATACCGGATTTATTACGTATGTTCGTTCAATCAGGGTCTATTGAAGGTTAAACTATTTGGCAGGTTCACAAAGAAGTAAAAAGAAATATGATATTGTATACAAAATCTTTATGGAGCTGTCTACCACAATATAGCCAAATACAGTTTCGTGCAATAGTTAACTTTGATAAAAGCTCAAGCACATTGTGAACTATTAAATTAAAACTAGAATTAGCTTGACGTACGCGTTGTCGATGTCTAGATCGACAATTGTTTCGAGGTGGGACGCGACGGCGAGCGCTCCGCACTCATCCTGAAGAAGGCTTCCGAAAGAAGCCGAAACTATTGTCGATCTAGACATCGACAACGTGTAAGTCACGCTAATTCCCGTTTCAATTTTAGTTTAATAACTAACAAAAACGAATTAAACGACAAGATATTATGTGCTGATATGAGGTAAATCCTACTATAATATTATAAATCCAAAAGTTTGTAAGTGTGCAAGTGTGTAAGTATGTTTGTTCTCTCTTCACGCTTTAACGGCTGAACGGATTTGGATGAAATTTGGAATGTACATAGCATATACCTAGGATAAACACATAGTCCTACTAATATTATAAGTCCAAAAGTTTGTGTGTAAGTGTGTAAGTATGTTTGTTCCCTCTTCACGCTTTAACGGTTGAACGGATTTGAATGAAATTTGGAATGTACATAGCTTATACCTAGGATTAACACATAGGCTACTTTTTTTAACTTGATAATAGCGGGTGAAGCCGCGGGGCATGGCTCGTCAACCATAAATGGATGACGTATTATATGAAGCTAGGATATCAAACATTCTTAATTCTCAATAGATGCTATGAAATTAAGAACCAATTTAATTGAGCGAGCGTATTGCTCGTTTAAATTGAGACGAGCAATACGCTCGCTCAATTAAATTGGTATTTCTCGTCATTAAATTCGTATTTCTCGTTGGCAAAGTGGATACGCGTTCGCCTTCTATGCGAATTCTAATATCGGATTCAATTCCCGGCAGGAACACAAGTTTTCTCCTATAGGAAAATTTGTGTTTCTGGTTCTAGTTGTGATTGTGTGTGTGATGTGAATGTTTCCGACACAAGTCATCGAACTTAGTATGGGGCTGTGCGTGTGAAAGCGTTTATCTTTAAGTTATGTCTCGTCTCTCAATTAAAATAAATAAACAATTTAGAGAAGGTACCACTAATAAGGTACTTAGTACATGCAAATTACATACAAGGATTACTATCTTCGACTGATCTGATAGCTCATAGAGTGGGAGTGATGAAGCTGTAGTCATTAGGAGATTGAATTATAGGGCTCCTGAATAGTCAGGGCTCCGAGATATCTAGTCCTTATCTTGCTAAGTCACGTGTGCATTTAACTTTGTGGACTTTGACGTCATCGTTAAGCCGGATGTTCGATGCCACCATGCGGCTCACACTTGTTTATCTGTTTATCTATTATCTCTATATATACATAAAATCATAAACGCTTTCACACATATAACCCTACACTAAGTCCGATGACTTGTGTCGTGGGTGCCGGAATCACATCACACGCAATCACAACCAGAACCGAGACACAGATATTCCTTAGGGAAAAACTTGTGTTTCAGCCGGGAATCGAACCCAATACCCTTGCTTAGAAAGCGAACGCCACCCAACTAAGCCAACAAGCAGTATAAAAACGAATCTATATATACGCCTCAACTTGAGATCAACTTTAACTGACATCATTCATCTTTTTCAACCGACTTAAAAAAATATGTATGTTTTTTTTACGCGATATGTCCGCCATTTATGAATCGATTTTGAAGATTTTTTTTGTTTGGTAGATTGTACTTCAACTTCAGAGGTGGTCCAATATAAATTTTATCTAAATCGATCCAGCCAAAACCAACATATAATGCGTTGAAGTCGTTTAATTATTTTTACAAATTCTAATACTTTGCTGATGGTTCTTACAAACATTAATAAAGTAAACATAGTGTGAATACTTAATTTTATTGTTAGTATATTTTATTTTCTGACAAAGGTAGGAACAATTATGGAACACTAGGTCATGTCTTAAAATCTCTACACAATTAACATAAAATTTAAGATTATTTAAAGAAGCTAGGAGCTGTATAGGGGAGCTCCTATGATATATTGTTCAGATTATTATGTTATTATTTTATTATTGCCCTTTTCTTGACAACGCTTCTTTAAATAATCTTAAATTTTATGTTAATTGTGTAGAGATTTTAAGACATGACCTAGTGTCCCATAATTGTTCCTACGGTAAAAAAATAAATGAATAAATAAATGAAGCTGTGAGTGTGTTTTTTTTAATTAGCGTGAACTATGATCACTTTGTTTTGACGATAAGATTTTATTTGACGATAAATATTAGTTTTGAAGATAAAATACCTATATATTTACTATTTACTAGTCCCGAGTAAAATAGTCACCGTTACAAAGTAACACGTGAGGCGTAGAGAACCATGTTAATTAGTTATTTTCTCGTAAATTATTATTACCTTATGGCTAATGTCACCAGCAAAATTAACGACGGAGGCTTTCCGAGGACTTTCAGGCTATTTATAGAAATCACAGAAAAGATATAGTAGGAACTATCTCTAACAAAATGAAGCTTAATTATTATTATGAATTAAGTAGTATTACTATTTCACTTATGAATTAAGTACCAAATTTATATTACTCAGTGAAACAATTTCTGGAAGAATAATTAAACGCAAGCAAAGCTTAAAAAACCAACTTCACCGCACCAGCTTTTAAATAAAAAAATCATCAAAATCGGCTCACAACGAAAGAAGTTATGAGGTAACTTTTGAAGTCGGGTAAACGAGAACATCGTCAAAGTAGTCCACAAAATATGCATTATTGACGATATTTCAAGAACTGCTGATCAGATCTTGATCAAATTTAAATGGGACCAATTAGAAAGCAACATCCATCAAACTAAAATAAAAAATTTCAAAATCGGCTCACGTGGAAAGAAATTATGAGGTAACAAACATTAAAAAAAAACATTCGACTTGAGTACCTCCTCCTTTTTTGGGAAGTCGGTAAAAAAACCGACTTCACCGCTTTATCTCCGGAATTTTGATCAAATAGATTATTGTATAATCACGCATTATTGAAGATATTTCAAGAACTGCTTATCAGATCTTGATTAATTTAAATGGGATCAATTGGGAAGCAAAATCTATCAAACAAAAAAAAATACAAAATCGGTTCACGTGGAACGAAGATATGAGGTAAAAAAAATATTATATTATTATTATAATATGAGGTAAAAAAAAAATATATATTATTATAATAATTCGAATGGGACCTTTATATTTTATTTTATAACCCAGTTAGACATTACATTTATTTTATTTTCAACTGACTTCTAAAAATGTTTTTTTTGTATGTATGTTACGCGATCATTCCGCCAATTATGAATCGATTTTGATGATTCTTTTTTTATTTGCTAGATCATACTTCAAAAGTCCCATATCGAAATTGATTTAGCGCTTATTGAGAAAATCAACAAAAACCAAAATATAAGCGGTGAAGTCGGTTTTTTAAGCTTTGCTTGCGTTTCAATTATCAATTTAAAGGGATGCTCATATAATGTACTTCTGTCAATGTCTAGATAATCTTTAATTGGCTGTGTTATACATATTTAATGTTCTGTATCTTCATTACCATAAAGCTGTTGGTCTTCTTGATAATTATTTTTTCAACAAGCTTTCACACTCGCAGACCTACACTTAGTTCAATGACTTGTGTCGTGGGTGCCGGAAACATTCTCATCACTCACAAAATCACAACTAGAACTAGAAATACAAATTTTCCTTGGGGAGAAAAGATGTGCTTCCGCCAGGAATCGAACCCGATGCCACTGCTTAGAAGGCAAACCCTCAACCAACTAAGCAAACGAACATAATTAATCGAGTTGTAGCAAACCCAAATCTAAATATATATAACTCAAAGGTGACTGACTGACATAGTGATCTATCAACGCACAGCCCAAACCACTGGACGGATCGGGCTGAAATTTGGCATGCAGGTAGATGTTATGACGTAGGCATCCGCTAAGAAAGGATTTTGATTAATTCTACCCCCAAGGGGATAAAATAGGGGATGAAAGTTTGTTGTACTTCTTAACGCGAGCGAAGCCGCGGGCAAAAGCTAGTCAACAATAATCCATTGATAGGTTTCGTATGCTAATACCCAGCCTGGTAAACAGTTGCATCATAACTCTGGAAACAGTTGCATCATTACTCTCCCGGCTCCATTACTCCTGACTGATGGCCTGGCGATCGTGTTCGAGAATTACAGATTTAGCTGATATAGCCAGAATATTGATGACGTGTGCTTATTATACACTAGCTGCTGCGTGCGACTTCGTCTGCTTTGGATGACGTCTGCGTTGGAGGCATTTAAAAAACCTATACCTTATTATTATTCGTTATGTTCCTATGCGACACTGTAAACATACTACAAACAAACGTTTGTTTGTTGCACAAAGACTTGTATCGGCGCCGAAAAATGTACATATCACACACACAATCACATCCAGAACTAGAAGCATAAGTCACTCTTGGGTAGGAAAATTGTGGTCTTGCCGGGAATGGAACCCAGGACCCGCGCCGCAGAGAGACTGTTGGAGTAGTGGGGTAGAATATATTCTTTATTATGGCAGAGACTGCCCACTACTCCAACAGTGTCATCAAACACACACATAGACAAGTTAAAGCGTGATAGATGTAGACAATTGTAGATCAAATCTGAAAAAGTAGAAATTGTGCTTATTTCTCCGTGGATATTACATATTAACAAATTTATACAAAGAATGGTATATTATTTAATACATGGTGTATATCCTAATTTAAATACCGAATTTTACCGAATAGCAGTTACATAGATTATTACCTCATTGAATTTTTTTCGTGCTCGTACACTCACACTAATAAAAATTTAGATTTATTATTGATCAAGCTCAGCGAGATTGCCAAGTTGCCTTGGTTGGTTTTGCAATTTGTCCGTCCATCTGTCAAAGGTATTCAGCGCCTAAACTATTCTAGTGGACGGACGACAAAGTGATGAAAAGTCAAAAGATCAATTAATCTTAATAAACAAACACTTCAATCACACTTTTAGAAACTATGTAGTATGTGAAATAATTATATATGACGTTATAGACTTAAGTCGCCTGTAGTTTTCAATTTATAGGTATATAGCTAGATAAAATTTTATTGATCCACTTTATAAGATGAGATAAAACAAAGGTAACAAACAAGCTTATACGTAAAGTATCACAACAGGCGGCCTTATCACTAATAGCGGCCTTAAACTACCAGGCATATCATTATAAACAAAGACTTATGTAAAACGTAACTTGCTGAAGAAACTTTTGTGCTTGGCTCTTTTTTAAATTGTGCGGGTATGAACATAAAACAAAACATAAACGCAATCATATTCACAGCCCCACACTAAGTTCGATGACTTGTGTCGTGGGTGCCGAAAACATTCACATCACATACACAATCACAACCAGAACCAGAAACACAAATTTTCTTTGGGGAGAAATATTGTGTTACCGCCGGGAATCGAACCCGATATCCCTGCTTAGAAGGGGAACGCTCACCCGACTAATCCAACGAGCAGTTCCACAGTATATACATACAATTAATTTAAATGATTAAAAATGAAAACGAAACTCTTTCTGCCACATTTCTCCTATAAGATAGGCATACTTTCATCCAGCCCCATATGGAAAACTAGCATACCTACTAACCAAGTCTAGATTCTAGTGATAGTAAACATACGATCGGATTAGGCAAAAAAAAAGGTTTCTAATTAGAGTAGATTCTACAGAAAGTTGTTGAAAGTAAGTTGCTTTTAAAAGTGTATGAGAAGAAAGGACAGAATTACACATGTTTTTTTAATTTAATGTAGGTAATTTCGTATATATGGATATTAAATGCAATATATAGATGTGAAACGGTGTAAAAAATATAAAGAACCTTCTTCTTGGAAGTCGGTTATAAAGTAAATATGTATGTTTACATATTCTGTGGCAGAAAAACCCATTGAGTACGGATTTCGCTCGCACTTCATGCAAGCAAGTTCCATGCTCTGTGGAATAACCACGAAATAATATGGCGTCTTCCTTATTATTAAAGTTTTTATAGCCCAAAAGTTTGAATAACGAACGCTATTGAAAATAGAAAAGATTAATCATAGATACCGACGACGTGTCAATTAGATATTGAAAAGGTATCCTGTGAACTCTCGCAAAAACGCTTTGAAGAATGTCTATAACTGATTTTAAACACACTTACATGTGTTTTCTTGCCGTTTTTAGAGTACCGTACATAAAAGGTCTAAACAAGATTATATTATTAAACATTCATCGCACGTTTATTATAATAAGACTCTTTTAAAAATGTAATCGTTTTTTTATTTTATATATTTAAAGAAAAGTTTACGTACAATTCTATAGTTAGGTGTATAGTTATTCGCATCGATTTGCACTGTTTTATAATGATTAGTAGGACTAGATAAGTTTGCCTATCTTGAATAAAAAAAAGTAATGCTTCATTTCAGGTCATCCTAGTGTGGAATTCATGGAACCTCATGGGAAATACTTAAATGAATTTATTGCTGTGTTTTATAATTATATTGTATCCTATATCGTAGTATTAAGTTTTCAATTATGTGCCAATAAAAAAAAAAAAACAACTTACTCTAATAAAAAAAACATATTTGAAATAAAAAAGTATTTGTTATAATATTCTGGGAAATTTCAGCAAGTTTATAAACTTGCTGATATTTCCCAGAATATTATGTGTTACTATGGCGGAGTAAAACGAGGCGGAAATCCTAATAAAATGGATCAACAAAAAATAAAAAAAAACAGTGTAAAAATTTATTTCTCTAGTTAACTGGCAAAAATATTTTTCTTAGATGGTTGCACGTGTTTTCTCAGTCGTGAAATAGGTAATACAAACCAGCTTCAAACGTATATGGTGTAAACTCAAAAGAAAAATAACAGATAATTAAATCGGTCATGCGAGTGGAGCGATCTTCGCAAGGTGGCTGGAAAGCGCTGGATGAGAGAAGCCGAGGATTGCGCTCAGTGCATTGCATGCAATTGGAGAGGCCTATGTCCAGCAGTGGACTTCCATAGGCCAAAGATAAATGGAGAGTGGGGCTCGGAATACGGATACGGAGCCCTCATTGTTCGAGGTCGACTCGCACTTAGTTTTTAGTTGCGGTTTCGAGCCGATCAATATTCAATTTTTAAAAGGTGCGTCAATTACTTGATGTATTGTAAATTGCAACGGATTAAACTTTCTATGAACATATATGTAGTCATTAAGATCCATTTTTCTTTGAACACCCAAAAATATATGTTTAACCTAAAAGGTTATGTTACACTGATTCACTGAGAGTTAATGACTGCCACATTCACAAAATCACAGCCATCTCTAGAAACTCGTTAGCGCATTTTTTCTTACATCATTTAATACATTAATCATCTTAACCTAATTATCTACTTATATTATGCAACCAGAAAACGCTTGTGCAGTTTGCCTCCATGCATCCTTGTCATTAGTTTTATAATAAGCTTTCTTAATAATATATTATCTAGTATAATATATTATTAAGAAAGCTTATTATAAAGTGCCCCGTGCCCCGCGGCTTCGCCTGCTATTATCAAAGTTAAAAAGTAGCCTATGTGTTAATCTTAGGTATAAGCTATGTACATTCAAACTTCAAAATCCGTTCAGCCGTTAAAGCGTGAAGAGGGAACAAACATACTTACACACTTGCACACTTACACACAAACTTTCGGATGTATAATATTAGTAGGATAATATAATAACCATTTTTTCACTTACGCGCCAAAACTCCATAAAAAAATCCTTCTAATTTGAGAGTTTAAGGAACTCCATAGTGCAATGATCTGTGACACTGACACCTATTGTAGTCAACAACGTGCCAAAATAAAGATGTAAACCCAAACAAAATTCTACGACCGTATAAGTCAAGGTCATCGCGGGTCATCTTTACCATTGTTCAGTGTTGACCAATGATTGTCGTACCTTGTTAAAGATTTACAAAGTTAATTATGATACATTGATCTTATCAAATGGGAATAAGAACGGGGTCAGGGAGAAGGGACTTAATAGGGCGATAGGGATCTTAATATGGATACAGGGAGATCTTAATAAAACTTTGCAGCGTTAGCATTTCAGTCGTAGAGAGGTAGGCCGCGATCACGGTTTCAAATCCTTTTATAACCAACTTCAAAAAAGGAGGTTCTCAATTCAACTGTATGTTTTTTTTGCATGTACGTTACGCGATATCTCCGCCAATTATGAATTGATTTTGTTATTTTCTTTTTATCGAAATCGATCAAGCCAAAACCAAAATAATTATGAGCTGTGATGTCGGTTTTTTTAATCTTTGCTTAAATATTTTATCTTTATAAGGCAAACATGTGTCCACTAACTCTCCTAATGTTAAGTGAAGTCTTATCACAGTATTGAGCGTTTTTGGTAAAGATCAATGGTGCTAGTGCTAGCAAGCTGATTAACAGGGTTTATTCCCTTTGTCTTCTCTCTCGCTCGCACAATTCGATATTTTTAATAAATACAATTAGCTACGTGTATTTTTGAAAATGTTTTCAACCAACTATATGGACATTAATACAATATATGTTTTAATCTACCTTTCGTTTTTCATATATAAGTTAAACGAAGAAAGCGTGAAAAAGAAATTGAAATTTAGGAACTCTGTTTTTTCTCATCCTATTGAAGGATATGATAGCGAAAAGAAGTTTGAAACATCCTTGTATTCATGTCCATATAGTTAGTTGAAAACATTTTCAAAAACACACGTACATAATTGTAATCATTAAAAATATCGAATTGTGCGAGCGAGAGAGAAGACAAATTTAATGGAATAAACCCTCTTAAACCGTATTCTAGTAGTGGTTGTTTACCACATCTTAGTTAAAAATCTGACGCTTTTTTTTATTAATAATGTACTCGTATATATATATTAAAACAAAAAACAAACGAACGATGCTGACATCGTTAGTCTGAACTCACGGCCTTACACTAAGTTCGTAGGCTTGTATCGTGAGAACCGGAAACACATCACACATCACACAATTACAAACAAAACCAGAAGCGCAAATTTCCCTTGGGGGAGAAATACCTTGGAGAATATGAGATTTTTTCCCCACCGAGAATCGAACCCGGCACCCGCAGCGTAGAAAGCAAACATGATATTATCTACAATCACGCTGCGGGGAGTTCAAACTTCAAAGCTCATACATGATAAATAAACAAAATATGATAAATCAGTGTTTTTAGATAGATTTGAATTCTGAAATTCCATCTTACAGCATTACTTCACAATACCGTTTATGAGGAAAGTTGTATGGACAAATTGATGTAAAATCAAATAAACACTTGACTCAACCACAAACGTCTATAATTCGTGAAGTGGTATGCAAACAAGCAATTTCTTTATCTTCTCTATTCATACATATACAATTGAACGAAGTGTAGATTTGATAGGAGGTAGAGGTCAAACTTGAGTTTTATTCGAGAACACACTTTAGAAGTGTCACCATAGTTACACGCTGTTGTTGAAATTTTCACAGACATATATTTTCACTCAATGACTATGGTGACACTTCTAACGTGTGTTCTCGAATAAAACTTAAGTTTGACCTCTACCTCCTATCAAATCTTCAACCCCCTTTTACCATCAGACAACCAGACAATCAGTCACGCGACATCCGTTTATGGTTGATATTCCAAGGGTGCGTACGATTTGCTTCCTCATTTATTATACGTACTGCTAAGGAGTGGAATTCCCGAGTGCCCGAGTCTGTGTTTCCCGTTAAGTACAATTGGGTATCTTCTAGGCAAGCATGATCCATCTTCGACCACATCGTCACTTTCCATCAGGTGAGATAGTGGTCAAATGCTTGCCTATATTGAATAAAAAAAAATCTGACAGATACACTGAATAATAGGGAATATGCATCTTTATAATTCTTCTGTACGCGTGTATGTCACTGAGCATTTCCTAAATAGCTGATCCGATTTTGATTTATGTTATAATCAGGTGGATTCAAGAATGGTATAGATTCACAATTCGATTCGATAAATAATGTTTTTTGACATTTACGCGGAGACATGTGATGATGACCAATCCACTCTCTGAATAGGGAGAGCAGAGAGTGGTGAAATGTCCAGTCCAACTGTCTATGAATACTAATGTATATATTGGGAGGTGTTGTTCATCAAGATGATAAAGCATCTCTATTGTAATAGCGTCTCTGATCTCCTGATAGGCGGCAATGTCAATTACACCTGGGTTGAGGTGTGCTTGAGTTGATATATGAGTGGGATCATCTAGGCCCTTTAAAGAAGTTTTACGCCACCTTTTTAATAAATTTGGACACCTTGCAACGTGTATTCTTTGACAGTTTGCGTATTTTCGCGTTTGTTTGGCTTGTGCGTCGCATCGTGATGAAATGTATTCCCCAGCGTATTTGACGCAGAGCGGAGGTCTATGGCAGCCACCGGAGGAGTGGCCAGATGCCTGACAACGGTGACATTGAGGAACTATACCTTTGGCTGGTTTTGAGGGCTTTGGGTCTCCACCCTTCTATTCTTCAATTTTAACTCCAGCCTGATTCAGCAGTTTGTCAATTGCAAAAAAAAAAAAAATGTCTTAAAAGCATTTTTTTAAGTACTTTGTTGACAAAAATAAATAATTCATCAAAACATTCGATTTAATATCAACATAAATGTTAGTGTGACGTCCACAAGCCTATCATGGCTGCCTTAAAGAAAAGTTCATCATTGACATCAAAAATGTGTGAACTGCCGTTACAAATCAGTTTAATATCATCACACTAATATTATAAATCCGAAAGTGTGTGCGTAAGTGCGTAATTATTCTGTTTTCTCTTCGCTCTGTAAAGGCTGAACGGATTTTGATAAAAATTTAAACCTAGAATAAACAAATAAGCTGTTTTTAAAATTGCTAAACGCGGGCTAAGCTGCAGGGCATGGCTAACATATTATAATTTGCCTCACTACTAGTATATCTTTTTTTATTTTTTTTATTTGTGACAGGCTAGTGTTTGACCACTATCTCACCTGATGGTAAGTGACGATGTGATCGAAGCTGGTAAACACACTAGACCTGGAATACGCAGGCTCTCAAGGATAACTGCCGGAACACCGTATTATCTAAAAATCCAAGAAACGCATTCAAAGAATCTTCTATCAAAGCAAAAGGCACGTGTCCCCAACCATCTCTAGTCATTTTACATCAGTACAGTACTTACGCACTTATTGACTAGGTACATATCCCGTCCGAGTACGGCATTACCAAGCAGAAATTACAGCAAATTGCCGTGTCTTGCGAGCAACACTGAGTGACTTGGACACCATGTGCTACGGGGAAATTGTCGCTTAAGTACATCACGCGATCAGGAATAGTTTGCTGATATCAGGTTATTTACGTAGGCTAAGGGCGAATGTCCCCTGCACACATTTTGATATGGCCTCGATTCTGATGTACACTCACTAAAAACTATCCCTGTCTCTTACAAAATAAAACACAAGACAGAGATAGCATGCATTTTAATGCTGTCACGCTAGTTTAACAATTAAAATATGAACAGCAGAAGCAGAAAGGCGCTTGTTTTTAGTCAACACCAATACAACACATACTCGACTAAGATTGCATAGACATCTAAGTTCTGACTAACTTGACAGCAAAGCAGTATGCTATCTCTGTCTTGTGTTCCTATTTTGTAAAAGACAGGAATAGTTTAAATTTAATTTAGTGAGTGTACATCAGAATCGAGGCCATATCAAACTGTGTAACTTCCACGAATTTTAGAACGATGTGTTTCTAGCGGTAAGGGCTGGCGATTCTGTGGCGGGAAATTATATTTTTACCCGACTGCGCGACGCAAAGAAGGGTAATTGCCTTTATCACCCTATTTATGTATGTATATACTGTACGTAAGTATGTGTGTGTTTGTTCCTTTGTGGCATTCTAGAGTCCAAACACGTGGGCCGATTTTGATGATTCTTTACATATGCACAACTTTACAATTCAACTGCATGTTATTTTCAACCGACTTCAAAAAAGGAGGTTTTCAATTCGACTACGTTTTTTTTGTATGTATGTTACGCGACATTGATTTTATTTATATAGCATTAGCCATGCTAGGCAGAACTATAGTGATAAATTTAGAAAGGAAAAATTATCGCTTGAGGCGGGATTTGAACCCGCGGCCATAGGGTGTCATGCCCTATTGCTCTAACCGCTGAGCTACTCAAGACCCGCCTGAAGCGACTAATGCTATATAAATAAAATCATGCCTAGCATGGCTAATGCTATATAAATAAAATCAATTGATTTGGGTAGACGTTATCAACACAACGTGTAGCTAACTGCAATGTTAGACTCGTTGGCCGTAGTAGTTTCTAAAAACTGCTCGGTAGATGACGTCACACGTCCCCGTAAGACGTTAATAATAAGGAAAGGTTAATTTCGTCGCTTCAGGCGGGTCTTGAGTAGCTCAGCGGTTAGAGCAATAGGGCATGACACCCTATGGCCGCGGGTTCAAATCCCGCCTCAAGCGATAATTTTTCCTTTCTAAATTTATCACTATAGTTCTGCCTAGCATGGCTAATGCTACATAAATAAAATCAATTGATTTGGGTAGACGTTATCAACACAACGTGTAGCTAACTGCAATGTTAGACTCGTTGGCCGTAGTAGTTTCTAAAAACTGCTCGGTAGATGACGTCACACGTCCCCGTAAGACGTTAATAATAAGGAAAGGTTAATTTCGTCGCTTCAGGCGGGTCTTGAGTAGCTCAGCGGTTAGAGCAATAGGGCATGACACCCTATGGCCGCGGGTTCAAATCCCGCCTCAAGCGATAATTTTTCCTTTCTAAATTTATCACTATAGTTACGCGACATCTCCGCCAATTATGAATCGGTTTTGATGATTTTTTATTTGTTTGATAGATTATACTTTAGGGGTGGTCCCATATAATTTTTATTGAAATCAGTCCTGCCAAAACCAAAATATAAGCGGTGCAATCGGTTTTTTAAGCTTTGCTTGCTAATTATTATTTGTATGTTACGCGATCATTCAGAAAATTATGAATCGATTTTGGCGATTCTTTTTTGTTTGGTAGATTCAGAGGTGGTCCCAGAATTTTTTTTTTGATTTAGGGCTTTTTGAGAAAATCAACAAAAAACAAAATATAAGCAGTGAAGTCCTTTTTTCTACCGGCTTTACAAAAAAGGAGGAGGTACTCAATTCGACTGTATTTTTTTATGTGTGTTACCTCATTACTTCTTTCCACGTAAACCGATTTAGATATTATTTTGTTTGAGAGCTGTTATTTTCCCATTGGTCCCATTTAAAATTGATCAAGATCTGATCAGTAGTTTTTGAGTAATCGTCAATAATGCGTGTTTAATATATTAAATCTGATCAAGGTTCCGAAGATAACGCGGTGAAGTCGGTTTTTTAAAGCATTGCTTGCGTTTAAATCTAGAATGTTATCTTTTTAGGAATAACATATAACCAAAATTAAAAATCATTTCAGCTGATTTCATTCTTTGTAAAGCTTAGACGTAATCATTTCTAACTTTTCTATTACGTCTTTAGTTATATAGAAATAACTCGACTCGTCTATATAACTTTTTATGTTCTAAGAACTCATCATCGCATTCCTATCTCTATTCCAATTACAACAGTGCACTGAATCCGTTTGCCATATGCCATCTTGAGATGATTGAGATATCTCTTGCTTTCACTTGATCACGAGAAACTAGCGTTTAGAAAAATAAGTACAACGTACGAGTACTTACACATACTTACCTACTCGTACAATGGTTGAGCCTTATATGTGCAAAACTTTTGACGTTCATTATAGCACTAATAAATTATTAGTTGAGCCCCGCGGCTTCGACCACTGGTAATGATGATGATGATTAAAGTAACCTATGTCCTAATCCAAAATATTTGCTACCTACATACCAAATTTTATTAAAATCAGTTGAGTAGTTAGGGGTAAAAAATATTCACACACACACACGATCCTTCGCATTTATAATATTACTAGAATAAACCATCTATGAGTATTTACTAAATGGCTCTTTTACCGACTTCACAAAAAAAGGAGGAGGTTCTCGATTCGACTGTATTTTCAACCGACTTCAAAAAAGGAGTACCTCAATTCGACTGTACGTATATATACTAAGTTACTATGTTACGCGAGGCACTCATGAAAGTTAATGACTCTACTGCCTAAAAAGTTAGAAATGATTACGCCTTAGCTTTACAAAGAATGGAATAAACCTATGTGATTGTTTTTTTTAAATAATTGTTAAAATGTGTAGGTGGGCTAAATACGAAATTGAATTTGATAGACTATAAGACTATATTGTGTACGGTTCTGCAACCTACATAGTGTCTTTTATGTTTTGTTTCTTTATTTTATTGCTATAATAAAACTTCAGTTATTAAGTATAATATTTGATGTCAAAGCTATAAATAAAAGCAATACACGAGAAAGGGTGTATTAATTAACTGTGTTACCACACATAAAGGCTATTACTATGCTATATATAACTATGCTAACATTATCCCGTGTATGTACCAAAATATTCCCTATGCCTTTTTTATATGCTAGTTTTAGACAAGTATCTCACTTGTTGGTAAGTGATGTTGTGGTCGATGACGCAGCACGTAAGCCTATTCACTCTCGACTTAAAACATTTATGGTAGACATTCCACAAATGCGGACGCATTTTTGCTTCCACATTAATTACGTAAACTGCAAAGGAATAAAACTCCTTGCCTGGGTTTCCTGATAAATACCTTCTGGGAGTCTTTAAATCTGGGGGTATCTTCTAGTCAAGCGTGCTCTATCTTCGACCACATCGTCATTATCCATCAATAGATATTGATCAAATGTTTGCCTATATAGAAAAAAAACACTTTTTCCATCACAATGTGTACTTGAAAATATTAAAGTCGAAATAAATAATAGAAACGCAAGCAAAGCTTAAAAAAACCGACTTCACCGTTTATATTTTGTTTTTGGCTTGATTGATTTCCAAAAAAATATATATATGGGACCACCTCTAAAGTATAACCTACAAAAAAAAATCTAAATCAATTCATAATTGGCAGAATATAGCATAACATACATACAAAAAAAACATACAGTCGAATTGAGAACCTCCTGTTTTGAAGTCGGTGGAAAAGGAGGATCATGTGTAAACATCTGTAAGTATAAAAAAATATGTAAATGAACATTTTAAATATTTGGTACATCACTCATTAATCCAACACAACGTGTTCTTGAAAATATTAAAATCGAAATTAAAATAGCCTATTCGGTACTTGACACCTTTGTAAAGTTAGTTTAACAATCAGTTAATAAGCATTAATAAAGAGGATCATGTGTAAATGCATCGCCTGTATGTCAAAAGTTAAATAAATATAAGTGAAAACGTATATTATTGCCTCGTATCCATTGTTCCAACACAATGTGTAGTTGAAAATATTAAAATCGAAATTGAAATGGCCCATCGGTACTTGACACCTTTGTGTTTAACAGTCAAGTTAATAAGCATTATAATAAGGAGAATCATGTACAAACATCTGTATGTCAAAATATTAATAAACATAAATGAAAATGTTAAGTATTAGGTACATTACAACCATTGTTCCAACACAATGTGTACTTGAAAATATTAAAATCGAAATGGTGGTAAATAATCCTTAAATTCAGTACTTAAAACCATGGTTACATTATCTTTATGATTTTGCCTAGAAATTCTTATATTCATACAAGATGTAGATTTCAAATTTTTGAAGACAATCAACAATTTAGTTTTTAACCAACTTCAAAAAAGGAGGCTCTCAATTCGACTGTATGTTTTTTTTGTTTATAGGTGATATTTCCGCCAATTATGAATCAATTTTAATGTCTTTTTTTGGTTTGGTATATTATATAGAGGTGGAGAGGTGGTCCTATATAAATTTCACTTATATCGAAATCGATCCAGTCAAAACCAAAATATAAGCGTTAAGCTTTGCTTTCTTTTAATAATAGTATAAACAGTAATATTATATTGTACCTATTCATATATCCATTAGGCTAGCTAAGTTTTCTTTATAGGTTTAAATAACTTTATTCTCATAAGAACTATTGTTCACTTATAATGAGATACAATATTATTCTTATAATAATGATATTGACATTTCTCTGGTGGGTAGGTAAAGTAGGTTTTCTTTATCACACTAAGATTATGAAAATTAAAACTATCGTGAGTATTACACATAATTAATGTTGTGTACGGCTTGAAGTAAGTCGAAATTTAGACGTGTTTCAAGCCGTACACAACTTTAATTACACTAAGATTAGTCTACTGTGACTGTGAGTGAGCTTGACGAGCGTAAGAAAATTCCCTAACACGGATGTTTTCTTCACATATGTGAAATTCCACGTCTGATTTCCTATAAGCATTAGTCTT
Source organism: Lomographa bimaculata (assembly GCA_948107665.1). Taxonomy (NCBI): domain Eukaryota; kingdom Metazoa; phylum Arthropoda; class Insecta; order Lepidoptera; family Geometridae; genus Lomographa; species Lomographa bimaculata. The sequence goes on along the minus strand of OX403601.1, from coordinate 4,442,178 downwards.
GACTGAGCACTTCAACGTCTAGTAATAGTGAATATTTGTGGTAATGTGACAAGAAGCAAACACGTTACATAAATTACTGTTCAACAGCCATCGTCGACAAAAACCGCGAGTCGGCACGCGCCTAATACCCCTACTGATCGACGCATTAGTTGCGCATTTCTGGACTGCCATAGGAAACACACTTACGAGAGTTACGAGACGCGTTTGAGATGATGAAGAATGATAGCTGGTATGTGGAAAAATGATTGGTTTTGTGAAGAGGAATTGGAGACAAAGAATGACGAGCTCTTGATTATTATTTGTAACGGTGTAAAAGTTTAAAAAAAATATGGTTGTCTGTAAAATCGGTTTACGGACGATAATTTTACGTGATAACGTCATAAAACGAACGCTTGGGCCGATCGTGCCTCTCTATCGCTTGTTTCGCGCTCTCGCTTGCACGCTCAGGCTCCTGCGGAACGTGACACTTTTTCGTGCGTGCAGCCGGCGTTCATCGATTTATAAGACGTTATCACGTCAAAACTATCGTGAGTGTTGCACGCAATGATTCAATATACTTACTTAGTACCTGGATGAAGTTTTTTTTCGGTAAATGACGTTTTCTAAACATGAAGCCTAGCTAGATCGATTTATCGCCCCCAAAACCCCCTTGTACTAAATTTCATGAAGACCTGGACCGAGAAATTATTTTTTGCTTGAAATAGTATAGGTACTTCCCAGGTGGACCCATTATAATTTGATCAAGATCTGATGAAGAGTTTCGGATATATTTGCGATTAAAGTCGGTTATTCGTTTTTTAAACTCTTATATATGATATACATATTAATATTATTAGTATGGTACATTATTAATAATAATTTTAACGCAAGCAAAGCTTAAAAATACCAATTCAGCACTTATATTTTGGTTTTGGCTGGATCGATTTCGTTAAAATGTATATGGGACCACCTCTGAAGTATAATCTACCAAAAGATCAGGTGAGATTGTGGTCAAATACTTTACTAACGGGCATAAAAAAACATCAAAATCGATGCATAATTGGCGGAATTAATGCGTAATATACATAAAAAAAAACATACAGTCGAATTGAGAACCTCCTTTTTTGAAGTCGGTTGATTAGCGTGATTTGCAATTATTATCCTCTTATGTCTCTATATAAGTAGACATTGCACTCGAGTTTCTATGGAGCCATTAGCTTAGCAAGCCGATGTCCGTTTGTATGGCCAATAGAACAACTGACAGAAACACGCATATTGGTCATACACGTCAGACTGTCATACAACTCAGGCTTGACTATTCACACATACAAATTGCTCATTGTAGGCAAGCTATTCAATATGTTCCAAGCATATTGTTCAAGCTGGGCTGAAAGTTTTGAACAATGAAAGCTTTTTGTTAGATTATTGGATTTTGTTGTGAGGGATTTTAGTTTAAGGGTTTTTGCACATTAGGCATTGTACTTGATGGAAAGTGAGGATGCGGCCGCAGATGTAGCTAGACTAGAAGATACCTAACTAATTAAAACTGGAATTAGCGTGACTTGTCGATTTCTAGATCGATAATTATTTCGGCTTCATTCGGAAGCCTTCTTCAAGATGAGTGCGGAGCGCTCGACGTCGCGGTCCACCTCGCACTGCGAGCAACAGTAGGTATCTATTCCTATTTTGGGTAGAAGATACCAATTCTTATAAGCTCGTACGATTGTAAGCGGCACGCCCACCTACCCTGAGACTTAAGGTGTTAGGTCTCACAGTCAGGTTTGTTAGCAAATTTTCCTATTAATATTTTATTCTCACTGGAGAATAAATTCTATTCGTATTTCTTCCCGTTTTTATCCCTAGTAGAAATTTTATCGTGTGTTATTTTTTCGCGATCGTCATTTCCGCTGTGCCATCCGGAGGGTTGATCCACAAAGTTCCGCGTGAGACCGCAATGCGCACTTCGCGAGCCTTAAGATGTGACGTCGAAGTTACCCACTGACAACTTTAAACCTAGAACTGTATATTTTAACCGACAATGAAGGGAGCGATTATGGTTTTTGCACTTGTGTCTGCTACAAGCTGCGGTGAAGACGCGTGGTCGCCGGAAACACTGATCTAACCGCCTGATTGTTTGAAGGTCTACTGTGAAACTACTCTACTGTATAGTTTAGGTTATATCTCGAAACTTAATCGCGCTAAAAACTATTTTGATTTAATTATTTTTTTGTTTATATAGCATTAGCCATGCTAGGCAGAACTATACTAATTTGGAAAGGAAAAATTATCGCATGAGGTGGGGTTTGAACCCGTGGCCATAGGGCCCTTCCTGAAGCGACGAAATTAACCTATCCTTCTTATTAACGTCTTACGGGGACGTGTGACGTCATCTACCGAAACAGTTTTTAGATAATTTTTCCTTTCTAAATTTATTCAATATTTTTATTTACCTTGACATTAGTCTCTCAGTCTTCTCGAGACCATGGCCAATGCAATGCTAAGTCCCGAGATACTTATTACAACTATGTGTTCGAATCGCGAAAGTTTAAAATTATAAATACACTACAGTAAAGTCTACACGTGTCTACTAGGCAAGCTTGCTTCATCGTCGACCACATCGTCGCTTACCATCAGGTGAAATAGTGGTCAAAAGTTTGCCTATTATAGAATTTTAAAAAATACACGATATTGTTGTCCCCATGTTGCTTGCTGTACTGAAATATTGTAAAATCAGTAGATTTTTATAAATCACACTTTATTACAAATTTGAATGTGTTTGTATATGTGAGTATAAGTATCTTTGTTTTCTCTTCATGCTGTAACGGCTATAGTGATTTCTATGAAATTTTGATTTTACCGCTTATATTTTGGTTTTGGCTCGATCGATTCCGATAAAATTTATATGAGACCACCTCTGAAGTATAATCATCAAAATCGATTCATAATTGGCGGAATTATCGCGTAACATACATACAAAAACATGTGGAGCAGTCTTTGGGGACTGCCGAAGTGAAATCTAACACAGTATACATAGCTCATGAGAAGCGTGCGGTGACGTTGACGCGAGTTCCATTCTTTTTGTTCACCCAAAAAGTGCTCAACGCGCTAGGTTTCACTTCAAAAAATATACAGTCGAATTGAGAACATCCTTTTTTGAAGTCGGTTGAAAAAGAAAGAGCTTTAACTGTTTCACAGTAAGCCCCATTACGTTTGTACGACATCGATCGCGTGCCGATCGCGTGGCGCACGCGCAGTAAATGCGGCTATTTGTGGTCAGTCGGACCTATTAGCCACATGGCCACAGCCACAAACATTACGCCATTATATAAAAATACTATTGTGTATATACTAGTGGAACTGAAGAACTCGCGTATTTTTTTAAATGGCTGAAATAATTTCTTTTTCGTTTTTAACCCTCATATCTCCGCCATTTTCAAAAATTTACAAACATAATTTAAACGCAAACAAAGTTTAAAAGCTGACTTCACCGCTTATATTTTTCGTTGATTTTCTCAAAAAGCGCTAAATCAATGTACAGTCAAATTGAGAACCACCTTTTTTGAAGTCGGTTATCATAACTGCTCACAAAATTTCCAAACAAAATTCACAGAAATCCAGATTCTTCATCGATTCTCTCACCAATTTCTACCAGACAACCAAAGGGAGATGATAAATTATTACAAACAGGGACGGTGGTGTGTACCTCAACACTCACTTAAGTAAATATTTACACATAATATAAATGTTACATAACATACCTACAAAAACTTACGTAAATAATAATTTCTTATAAACATATATAAAATAATACATGAGTCTTGTAGGTAATTTACCTACCGACTTCACGAAAAAGGAGAAGGTAGTCAATTTGATTTTATTTTTATTTATTTGTTTTCGTTTGAAAGCTGTTGCTTTCCCATTGGTCCCATTTAAATTTGATCAAGATCTGATCAGTAGTTTTTGATTTATGGTCAATAATGCGTGTCTAATACATTTAATCTGATCAAGGTTCCGAAGATAACGCAGTGAAGTCGGGTTTTTTAAGCTTTGCGTTTAAATTATTACCTAATATTTGTGAAAAAATATTAACAATTTTTTTTCTGTGCTGTCCTCCGCAGCCGTTGCGTCGTGGCTTCTCTGACCCTTATTAAAAATGCATTATCATCCAAGGACACAAATTTTCCTTGGGTAGAAAACGTGTGTTTTCATCAGGAATTGAACCCGATTCCCGCTGCATAGAACACAGATAAGCAACCAAATACAGCAAAGGGCAGTTTCACAGTATTTGCAAGTCAAAATAATTGAAACGCAAGCAAAGCTTTAAAAACCGACTTCACCGCTGATATTTTGGTTAAGGCTTGATCGATTGCGATAAAATGTATATAGGACCACCTCTGAAGTATCTACCAAACAAAAAAAAACATTAAAATCGATTCATAATAGGCGGAGCTATTGCGTAACAAACAAAAAAAAAACAAAACAGTCGAATTAAGCACCTCCTTTTTTGTATTCGGTTGATAAAGATTGCTCTAACACGAAATAGGTCAAGGTATACACTATAGAAGACCTGTGCCCTCTCACCTCCGTTCTCTTGATAGATTTACCTTACTATCTAACTGTAAACTAATTATGTAGGTACATTTAAAGTACTGCCATAAATTACTTTGTCATAATAAAGCGCTAGTTAGCAACATTGTCACTTCGGTGTTTTCTACATTATAATTATATGGGGGCTGGAAGGTGGCCAAGGGCCGTGACCAAGAACAACTTTATGGCTTCTCATTTTATATCAGGCTCAAGTCCGATCCTGTATGGAATACTGCAGTCACCTCTGGGACGGCTCAGCCAAGTACCAGCTTCAGGCTTTGGATTCAATTGAAAAGCGAGCTGAAAAGCTGATTGGCCATACTGAACTAGTAGAGAAAAGACTTCAGAGCCTCGAACATCGGCGTAAGGTAAGCTTATGCGTGTTTAACAAGATACATTTCGGAGATTGTGCGACAGAACTGCATGATTTAATTCCTCCAGCTCCCTTCTATCATCGGACAACAAGGCGTACTAAAACAAGACATCCTTTCATAGTGGATATTCCACAGATTAGAACAAAGAATTTTGCCTCAACTTTTATAATGCGAATTGCAAAAAAGTGGAATACCCTGCCTTCGTTTTTGTTTCCCGATAAGAATAACTTAGGCCTCTTCAAGTCAAGAGTGAACAGAGTACCTTCTAGGCAAGCATGTCCCACCGTCGACCGCATCGTCGCTTTCCATCAGGTAAGGTGGCGGTCGAATGCTAGCCTATTTTTCATAACAAAAAAGTGTATGGAGTAGTGCGACCACCTCTGGGATGGATCCGCTAAGTAGCTAAAAGCTCTCGAATCTATTGACCGAAGAGGCAAAAGACTCATCGGCGATATTAAACTAGTTGAGTCAAATCTGCAAAGTCTTGGTCACCGACGTAAGGTAGCTAAGGCCTAAGTTACCTAGATATCGAGCTTGTAGGTAACTTAAGTGCTCAAGCCCACTACCAGTCTGTAGCGTTTCCATCATGCTGGCGGCATTGCTTTTCTGAATTGCAATGCTAATACGTTGAGCCAAATAAATGCCAGCTTTCTGATCGATTTTTTAAAATAGAATGAGCTCCCGGTACGAGCCCAGTGTCTCAACACCAAAAGGCTCAAATACTCGTATGTAACCACTGCCGAGGATTCCATATCTTTGCCGTATGCGGTGCTCTGCCGAAGTTGCCGCGGCGCCGCCGAACCCATTCTGTGTTTCAGGAAGATGTGACGGAGCTAAAGTATCGACACAAGTTGCATCCCACACTAAAACCCGTCCCATCTTCCAGGAAATAAAATTCATGCCGTCGGGTCTTTTACCATCGTCACGCATCAGACCATTCGGTTCGAGAATGGCTGGAACATTGGCGCTGCACTGGTAAAAGCCCGGCGGATGATATCGTTGAGGCTGGCGTGGCGGGAAATTCGGCCAGCACTTTTCTGGCACGAGAGGCCGTGGTGACCGAGCTGGTCAACAGCAGTACCACACTGAAAGCTATGGGCAAAATAGCACCTTGCACCCAAACATAAGCGTATCTCTAAAGTTAAACTATAACAAATTCGTAGTGAGAAACAGGTCAAGTGTTGAGCTCGCGCTATTGTGTGGTGGTTCGGTACCCTCGCTCTATGTTTACAAACTAATACAAAACGCAATAATATATTTATTACTAGTACTGTACCTGTTGCAATGTCACGTAAAGAAACAGTGTTGTACCTCTTTCGCTCTTATGGTTGCCTAGTACTTTAATACAATACTAAAAACTTTTTGGATATTGTTCATACAAAAATACTAAAACCAAGATTAAATAATGGGGGTGGGGGTAGGAGGGAGAAAAATACTTTACGACTCATTATCGTACCTACCAAATATATGTTTGTACGACCACAAATACCGTGACACGAAAAATTTATATGATAGAAGATTATTCACACTCGTGTAACAATACTAACAACTACATCATATAATCATACAAGCCGTGCCCCGCGGCTTCGCCCGCTATTATCAACACATTATCAACACACTTACACACACACTTACAGCAAACTTTCGGATTTATAATATTAGTAGGACTAATATTATCATACTAATATTATAAATCCAAAACTTTGTGGGTAAGTATGTTTGTTCCCTCTTCACGCTTAAACGGCTGAACGGATTTGGATGAAATTTGGAATGCACATAGATTATACCTAGGATTAACACATAGGCTACTTTTTAACTTAGTAATAGCGGGCAAAGCCGCGAGGTACTAGCCGTGTAGTATTAAATACAAGAAACCCATTAAAGCTTTTACAATGAAGACTTTTCACTCGTACAGCATAATTATAATAACACAAAAGTAATAAACGAAATTGTAATTGATATTGGAATGGTTGAAATTTGCATAATGTCTGTTTTTTATATATTTGACACTATTTACGGAGATATGAAAGTTCTTGCAAACCGATCGTTCGACTCTACCGGGCGAAGTGGGCCCTATGAATACGACTCTACGTCCTCGCCGTATAAGGAAAAAAGACGTAACAGACATTTTTGTAAAAATTGCGTTATATACTTCAGAAATGTCTTTTCTATTTAGTATGTAATTAATTCTAACAAATGTGTCTAAATTAAACGTAAGATTAAGTAGTGCGCTTGAATAGTTTAAAATAAAAAATAATAGTAAATGTTTCTATTTTTCCTGATTCTGATGATGTATATAGCTCAATTTTGACATAAACGCGAGCAAAGCTTTAAAAAACCGACTTCACCGCTTTATCTTCGGAACCTTGATCAGATTCAACGTATTGAACACGCATGATTAACAATAACTCTAAAACTAGTAATCAGATCTTGACCAAATTTAAATGAAACCACATAGAAAGGACCAGCTTTCAAATAAAAAAATAATCATCAAAATCGGCGCTCAAAGAAAGAAGTCATGAGGTAACTTTCGAAACGAGAACATCGTCAGTGTATTCCACACGCATTATTGAGGATAACTCAAAAACTACTAGTCATATCTAAATTTAAATGGGACCAATTAGAAAGCAACATCTATCAAACAAAAAAAAAATCAAAATCGGTTCACGTGGGACGAAGTTATGGGGTAACAAGGTACCCACATAAAAATAACAGTCTACTTGAGTACCTCCTCCTTTTTTGTTAAATCGGTAAAAAAGTGCAGATACGTCATTTTCCTCATGACGGCAATATTGTTAGGATTATGGTCAATTAGCTCTCATTCATATCTGCTTTCATTTTCCGAAACATAATATGAGAACCTCATTCATCTAATTGTTTTAACAATTGTTGTTTGAACTTGAACTTAGCTATAGGTAATTATCTTAACAACTGTATAATGTAATCGGTTTTCATTGTTTGACATCTAAGAGTGGTAGGTCAACGTAGAGAGAATGCTTTCGACATAACTACCTACTAGAAGTATGTAACTAAAGTTGTTTCATCGGGGATGAATGGTAGTATCAGTGCATCGCTCGAAACATTTATAACAGTGAAAAATTATAATACTAGTCGTTCGCGCCGAACTGAAACCTCGCGCCTAAATTTAGCCTCATAGAGAAAAACTTGTGAGGTTAATTGCTTATAACTTCGTTTTATATATAATTATAGTTTAATTTCCGTATTTGTTGTTTAAGTACAGGATTTAACGGATATTATACGTAAGTTAGTTTAGATGGAGGTAAGAGAAATCCATGATTACTATGCTAAACAATTCTACAGAATTGAATATTGAAAGATGTAGAAACGTCACACAAGTTTGCAAGAAGATGGCAATTCCATCACCACAAAATGTGGTGAGGAACTTGAGTTATTCACCAATATTTCTCCATAATTGTCTTGAGAAGCCCCGACAGTAGACTTAAGGATTTACTGAACATAAAGAGGACAAAACACTTAAATCTTGAAGCATATGAGTGTTTCTAGTACTTGCAATTAAATTTGCCGACTTCAATTACACGGAAGAGTTGCCCGACTACGACGATGAAAAAGTAGGGGTAATGATTTTAGCACCGAATGTACTCGTATATACTGTTCGTTTGTTTCCACAGCGTATAATCTAATTCTAAGCTAACAAATATATGAAATTACTAGCCGTGCTCCGCGGTTTCGCCCGCGTTTATAAAGTTTAAAAGAAGCCTATATTTTATTCCGGAACCTAAACAGATAGTTTAGGTTCCGTTTACATTTTAAATTTCATCAAAATCAGTTTATTCGTTACGGAGATACGTGGTCATAAACATTAACACACACATATAAACTTTCGTATTTATAATATTAGTAGATATTCAAATATTCTGATATAACATAACGAAACAAATGGTTTCAAAAAGATAAATTGATGTGAATTGCATTAGATTTGTTTTTTTTTCTTATATTTGACTGAGTGAGCAGCTGTTTTAGCTTATGAGCAAAAGTGCTTTCGTTTGTCCGACGGAGGTCCAAAGGGTGTCCGGTGGATGTCCGGCGGTTATGTCTTGTCTTGTGAAATATTGTGAGCAGGTTCGATAATGATATGGCATTTTTTTGTAAATTCAGTTAAAGTATTTTTTTTCAAAATGGCGGATGTCTTCTGAATATTATTTCTTAGCATTCTAAAAATAAGGAGTCTTTTATCATTTCAAAAAGATTTCGACGAAGATTTTTATTCATAAGATTTTTTATGGATGTTAGAGTAAAACAGTTAAAAAGTTACGTGTTGTAGTAGACATTGTGGTATCACCCACTTAAAGACACCCAGTACTGTAGAGCCTGTTAATAGCTTAGTTATACTTACACTGTACTAATATATGTATGTAATGGGCAAATCCTGTTTCAATCTCGCCTTGTGGTACGAGAGCATGATTAATGTATATCGTTATAATTTTCTCTCACATAACAACCATTTGTAATGTGAACTGATAACATATTACGCTTTAATACTATCTGATGGCTCAATCAGCTCGTTATGGACTCGGGTTAATTTAATAGGACGATGTAAGTCAGATACTTTATGATTGTTTTTAATTCGTGTAAATACAACGCGATTGCGGCACATCAGCACAAACAATGTCCCAAACATTGCAAACTACATTAACTGTTCAGTGTACTGATGCATAATACAAGTTGCCAGATCTGGCAAGTTGTATTCTGCATCAGTTCTCGGGTTTACTTGATATAACGCTGTAAGTCTGGTATTTTATAATCATTTTTAATTCGTGTAAATACAACGCAATTGCGGCACCTCAGCACAAACAATGTGTGTAAAACAATATGCCAGATCTGGCAACTTGTATTCTGCATCAGTACTCGGGCTTATTTGATAGAACGCTGTAAGTCAGGTGTTTTATGATCGTTTTTAATTCGATTAAATACAATGCGATTGCGGCAGCGCGCGGCGCCTCAACACAAACAATTTCCCCAGCATTGCAAAATGGATGAGCTGTTTCAGTGTAATAAGCAGTAATGCAGAATACAAGTTGTCAGAACTGGCAACTTTCTGATCCAATTTCGTTATTTAATAATGAATTTGTTGTGAAATTAATAACCAATTGAACCATACGAAGAAGAATTTTTTAATAAAAATTATAATAAATAGATCAAAAAATCCGACTGAAAAAAACATGTTTAAATGAATTGTAACGTGGCACAGGTTTATTTAATTTTGACTACTTACAGTTATGTTTATTGGCGGTTGAAAATCCAACAGAATTCCAGCCTTTTGCATCTGACCAATAGAATCGACAGTCCAAAAACATAATTACATAAATTGGCGTGTGTTTGATGATTTCAATGTGATAATACTTTTCTGAGTCCATCCAGACTGGAATATAAGAAAGTAGAAGTGGACTGTATGACTATTGGATACAATTCTTATTATCAGACTCTGTCCTAGTATTTATGTCCTCCTGGTAACTGAATTGACCTGACTGGCTTATCTAACGTCATTTCGATAATCTACAATAGCATCTTTTAATTTCAAACTTCCAACACTAGTTGTAGAAGCTACATATATTTTTTAAGTACTTTCGAAGAAAATTTGAAAAACAATAATTGAAATGCTTTGTTGTAAAATATTTATATCTACCAAAGAACTTAAATTACCTTATGACTCCATCGCCACAGTTGTTTTAGGTCTGTGATCTGAAATTAATAAAGAAATAATTATTGTTAAAACTTTTGATTAATATGTAGGAGAATATAGTCAAATGGACACAACGACTAGGCTATAGAGTAGTATAATATAGTAGGATTACAATAAAAAATCTTAAAATTGTAACTGAATTACCAGTGGGAAAGTTTAAATCAGTAATAAAACGGGCATTAATTAAGAAAGCCTATTATAAAACTCTTGACTACATTAATGACAAGGATGCATGGAGGCGAACTGCACAAGCGCTTTCTAGCGGCTAAATAATTTAGATATACCTGCGTTAATATAATGATTTATTAGTGTTAAGGAATGATTACAAATAAAATCAATGGAAAAAAAAGGCGCTACCGAGTTTCTTGCCAGGTTCTTTTCGAGATGGCTGTAATTTTGTGAATCTGGCAGTAGAGTCATTAACTTTCATGAGTGCCTCTGTAGAGCCCATGTGAATATACGATTTTGATTTTGATTCACAGCACAGCACAGGAAGTGCTTCTATTTATTATTTATTATCTTTATTATATTATTTATGTTTCTGGTTCTGTATTGTGATTTTATGTATATATTTTTCTTTCTTTCTTTCTATAGGCGTATTATTCGCTCCGCCTTAACCAATATAAAAACAGTTATATTGAATGAGATACTCGTTTACCAGAAACTTGATTTGTTTGACTAAATAAATATATTTGTATTAACCATACCTCATTAAGGGTATTTTACAACCAGAAAACCCAGAAAGTCGGCTTCTGTTTTACTCTTAAAAATGTTAACAGCGAAGACAACACGGTCGATGTAGAACAATAAACATATTAGAGTTGTTTATTTAATGTGGTATCTATGGACTCTTGTTAAATGTCACAGAAAAACTGACAAAGGAGGATTACGCTCACAGTGGCCGAATTTCCTGTGATTTTATTTAATGTGGCGATACCAGAATTTCATTTAAAACGCGTGTTTTTCTAACCGTTTTACTCGGCATTCATAATAAAAACATTCTACGAGATCTGCGTAATATGATATGATGCCTGCTTCTTAGAATATATAACGTTAAAAAATATAAAGGAAAAAATCAAACCTCATGCAAATAACATAAAAAATCTTTTGTAACCATTTCGTTCCGCTATTTTAAATCGAAACACTATGAAAGTTATATCATATTTGCATATTTACTAGATGAATGATTTCTTCAACTTATTTTTTTCTTTGAGGTGCGTTTTCACGAAATTTAAATAAAACCATAAAAAAACAAAGATAGCGTTAGCTACATTAACTTTGACAAGCACCATAGATAGTTAAAAATTAAACTTTAAAGGATGGTTGCTTTCTGAAAATCATACCTATGGGTTTAGATATTGAATTTCCATTTCTTTGACAATTGTTAACATAGAGTGTATAGTATTTACTGAATAACAAAATAGAGACATGGCTTTGTTTTTTTGACAGTAGCAGAATTTGCTTTTTTTAGTGGGTTATATTTGCTTTTATATAAACATTTGATAGTTTGTTAATAATGAGTCCTTTATGTAAAAGATCTAGTAAACATACTATTTTGCAACCAAGATTATCGAGATGCCTAGGAATTGTAGTCCTAACTAGTCATGTCACCCTATTTATCTCTTAGATTAGATAGAGAAACACAACATATATTTTTATTCGAGATTTAATATTATGTCTCCTAGATAAGTGTGAACAGAAAAGCCTTGACCTCATCGTTATGCAAGCACTAGGTAAGAAAGTGGCCAAGGTAAATTAATTTGTTACAAAAAAGAACAAATTTAGATAGCATGTGTGTTTCAATGATGAAGGTTTACTGTATGTAACGCCTTGAACAGACTTTGCTTGGCATATTATTAATGATTATTAACTCATCACTCTACCGTCAATTAAAATGAAGAAAACAGATACCAACCTTTATAAAGTGTTTAAATCACTGAATTTTTGAACGCATAATTTAACCACAACTCAATGACGTCATCTGTTATTGAGACCATTGATTTTATTTGCTTAAGGCGCGGTGCGTTAGTTTGTCTTCTGATGAACATTATCTGCGGTCACTAACATCGGCCCCCCACATAGCTGGACCCAAATCTTGTTGACTACGATAATAGCGCTTTTGTGTAACAACACATCGTTCGTCCAAACTCCGTACAGCAAAAATCTTTAATTATTCAGAATACATTTACTCATACACTATACAAACAATAAAGTTATGAGACCGTAGTTCATTCACTTACGAAGCAATTATCTTGCGGCCAATGAGTGGACTACTTGGCATGAATAAAGCTTTAGATTAATAAGTTTTATAGCAGGTGAAATAAGGGTTATTTTTGATTGGATTTTATGATGATGTCGTGAAGATATGACGGGTGCGATATGGTACGATGGTTAGCGCCGGAGCGTGTCGAATTACTGCTCAGAAGTGCTCTGTGCATGGTTAAAGCCTCTTCCTAGTCTTTATGTACCGGAAATTAATAAGTATTAATTTTTTTATAGTTAAAACGTTCTATGCCATAGCGGACGAAATAAGCGCTTTCTCGGAAAAAAGGCATGAAAACATTTTAAATATTTTTCGACGTGTTTTGGAAATGTTTGCCTTTCAACGCGTTGATGCCTTATCTAATTATTGATTAAATTTTAATAACTAAGTGCATATTAAAGTTCGTACGTACAGTTTTTATGCCTTGAAAATGTTTAATTAATCGATACTGGGACGTTAGTAATATTGATTGTTTCTGTCAATTCAGCAGTCGAATATTTTTCGAACTACTATCGAAAAATTAAACATTTTGTTGCAGCTTTAGGATTACTACGATTATAATATTTAAATATGACCAATATTCTGAAAAAAAACATATATATTAGTTAGTTTTGATAATATGTAGGCTAAACTAATAACATACTGTAGCACTATATTTGTATATTCAATTCATACAGACGTGAAACATGGCGTCCGCCATGTTTTGAACTCGGCTATGACAACCGTAAAATTAAGTCGAATATTACAATTACTAAAAAGAAGTAATATTTAAAAAAAAAATATTAATACATTTTTATAAGTTGTTAATAAATAATTAAACGCAAGCAAAGCTTAAAAAACAGACTTCACCGCTTTATCTTCGGAACTTTGATCAGATTAGATGTACTAAACACGCATTATTGACGATATTTCAAGAACTACTGATTAGATCTTGATCAAATCTGAATGGGAACAATTGGAAAGCAACATATTAAAAAAAAAAAATCGGTTCACATGGAAAAAAGTTATAAGGTAACACAGATAAAAATAATACTTTCGACTTAAGGAACCTCCTTCTTTTTTGTGAATTCTGTAGAAAAAGAAAAGTTATTAACTTTGATGAGTGCGTCTTTGGGGCCCATGTGAATAAACGATTTTTTATACTGTTTTTTTTAATTTTTAATTCTACTAAGAAGAGACTAGTGAAATAACTAAGTAATGCATATATAACAGCCTGAGAGAGAAGTGCTTACCTACTGTTGACCGTACCATCTAATTTGCGACTCTCATTAGGTTATAAATTACGTGCAAATCGTTGCCCTTTAACTACTGCGGTTACACCGTGGGAACCTGTGACGCGTAACTAGTCCCACTGGGGTATTTACTGTGGTAGGTTAAACGAGGTTGCGTGAAATTGGTGTGTGAGAGATGCAAACTTACTGTTGGCGCAATGGGTAAATCTTTGCTTTTTACGCCGCGGGTCTTGGGTTCGATTCCTAGTAGGAAAAATTTTTTTTGCGTATGGTTTTCTGGGTGTGTTATTTTATGAAATTAGAAGGGCTGTGAGTGTGAATGAACAATTTTGTTTATCTATTAGTTTATACTGATATTTAATGGTAATTAATTCAAAAATTATTATCTTTTCAACTTCTGATAGGTCAGTGTGACTATCGAAAAATATAATAATAAATATATAATAAAATATACTTCCAGGCGTATAGAAACTATGAAGAAGACTTATGGTTGGGTTATTGTTTTTTTCTGTGTAAATGTGTGTGTGTGTGTGAATGTTCATATTTTAAATCGGGGTATCTCTATAACAGCTCTATGATGGCTGGTATTTTGCGACTCTAGCAGCAGTCATTGACTTTCATGAGTGACTCTTTGGGGCCCATGTCAATAAACGATTTTGAATTTGAATGTTGTAATTTAAAATTGTAGGCAATTGATTGAAAATTTTGATATTTTAAATCTTAAAAAAAACCGACTGCACCGCTTTATCTTCGAAACCCTTGATCAAATAAAATTTGCTACGCATTATTGAGGATAACTCAAAAAGGACTGGTCTGATCTTGATCAAATTTATATGGGACCACCAGTAAGCACCAGCTTTAAAAAAAACAATTATCAAAATATTTTTTTGAAAGATGTTGTTTTCTAATTGGTCCCATTTAAATCTGATCAAACTCTAATCAGTAATTCTTGAAATATCGCCAATATTGCTTATCTTGTGACGAATAATGCTTACTTTAACGATGTTCTCGTTTACCCGACTTCAAAAGTTACGTCATAACTTCTTTCGTTGTGAGCCGATTTTGATGTTTTTTTTTTATTTGAAAGCTGGTGCTTTTCATGTGGTTCCATTGAAATTTTATCAAGATCTAATCTTTAGTTTTTGAGTTATAGTCAATAATGCGTGTTTAATGCATTAAATCTGATCATGGTTCCGATGATAAAGCGATGCAGTCGGTTTTTTAAGCTTTGCTTGCGTTTAATTATGTATAAAACAGTTGCATCACCCAGGGCCACAGAAAATGTAATGACAGAACATAATATAGTACTCAATTCGTATGCACCACGGTGACAAGTTCGTGCTATCTGCCGCACTTTTACTTGCACTAATTGGAGCGTGGCATGTCTAGCCATTCTTGTTCCATGTCTTTCCTTTCTGTGGCACGTGATGAGCTGGGAATTTACTTGTATGACTGTTTATACATTTACATACATTTTCGTAAATAAACATAAACATAACGCTTTGACACTCACAGTCCCACGCTAAGTTCAATGACTTGTGTCGTGGGTGCCGGAAACATTCACATCACACACACAATCACAACCAGAACCAGAAACACAAATTTTCCCTGGGAAGAAAACTTGTGTTCCCGCCGGGAATCGAACCCGATACCCCTGATAAGAAGACAAACGCTCGCTCACCCAGCTAAGCCAACGGGCAGTTCAATTTAAAATTAATCAAAAATTAAATGTAAAAATTAATTGTTTTATTTGATTTATAGATCGAGCGAAGCTAGATCTCTAAGTTAATTTGGGTGGTTTAGCACTTTGTTCGTCCGTCCGTCTGTCTGTCAGAGGCATCTATTTGTTTAACGATTCAAGCGAATAGCTTCTAATTCTCAGATAATATGCAAAGCTATGGCTGAAAGCCAGAAATGGCAATTATATATATATATTTAATTCTATGTTTGAAAATCAATAATTCTATGCCACCCAAGTCACTGTTTTTAGACCTGTTTGGTCCTCGGGTCTATTTAAAAAACAGCAACACATTTAAAGCTAATACAAACATAGATATTTAAAATAAACGGATTTGTATTCTACTCACAGAGTTCTTTTCAACGATACCTCAAATGGGCAGAAAAAGAAATATATATTACTAGCTGCGCCCCGCGGTTTCACCCGCGTAAGTTCCGGACCCGCGGGAACTCCGGGATAAAAAGAAGCCTATGTTCTTTCCCAAGCTCTGGACTATCTGTGTACCAAATTTCATTCAAATCGGTTCTGTAGTTTTGGCGTGAAATCGTAACAGACAGACAGACAGAGTTGCTTTCGCATTTATAATATTAGTAAGGATGTTGCTCCTCACTTACGTGTATTGTTGGTTTTGGGCCATAGCTTGAAGTTATTTCCTTGTACTGCTTAAGCGCTAGATGCCTCTGACGGACAGAATGACGGACATAGTGCTGAACCACTCAAGTAAACTTAGAGATATCGTTTCGCTCTTCTTACTTTTCTTCGAACTTTATCACAACTTTGTTATAAGTATTTCAAAATTTAAGTGAGAATGGTTCCTAACCAACTTTAAATCATTACAGACTAGCCGTACCACGCGGCTTCGCCTGCTATTATCAAGTTAAAAAGTAGCCTATGTGTTAATCCTAAGTATAATCTATGTACATTCCAAATTTCATCCAAATCCGTTTAGCTGTTAAAGCGTGAAGAGGGAACAAATATACTTACACACTTACTTACACACAAACTTTCGGATTTATAATATTAGTAGGATTAGTAGGATTCTAAATGGTTGAGTAAGTCATCTATATTATGATTAATTTAAAACATTACAAATGAAGTTATATAAATTACACACTGATAAAGTTAAAATTAAATTAGAATGTCACACTAAATACACAATAAAAAAATATTTTTTTTTAATTTTATTTTTATTACTTTTATAAAAATATTGTAAAAAAAACCTTAGCTTAAGAAAAAATAATAAATAAAGAGATTAATAATTTAAACTATCCTAAAAAAATTTAAACTACATCAATAATATTATAGTTTAATGATAAATATATTTAAATTAATGTTATGCTGGAGGAATTATAGGACAATTTTACTTAAGTACATGAAAGAGTGCCTTCGTATTGATTTGCAGCGTTTGTATGGAGTGTGCCGTTAGTTAGAGTAATGTTTGACGACCAGTTAGCGCAGTGGACAGGTGCCCGCCCTCTGCACCGTGGTCCTGGGTTCGATTCCCGGCAGGAGCACAAAGTCCTTCCCAAGGGATATTTGTGCTTCTGGTTCTGGGTGTAATGTGTGTGTGATGTGAATGTTTCCGGCACCCACGATACAAGTCTTTGAACTTAGTGTGGGGCTGTGAGTGTGAAAGCGTTTGTGTTTGTTTCGTAACAATCGGAATAAGTTTCCTATACTCATCTTTAACCAATAACATGTCAATAAAGGGCGTTTTATACTCCTGAGAATTCAGCGCAAACGACACCGTCTGTGTTGCCAGTCGTAAAATGTCACTAAACGTGATCGCACATCAGTGTTGCCAGTTAAATACACAAAACGCTGGTTTACGATCTGTTTACTTGCGAATTTTGCTAATGTGGTCCGTAAAATGCGGAAATGGACGTCAAATCGTGCGAATAAAACGAATACTTATAAGTTACTTGTTAAAACTTTTTTGAAGACAAGCTTTTAGAAGTCCGCCATACTGGATTTAAAATGACGTCACTTTATTTTTCGAGTTATCCTCAGCAAGCCCTTTCATTTAATACCCATATTGTAGGAGTGCATTAAAAATTACTTGTCCGCCATTTTGTGTGTTCCGCCATTGTTGGACTTAAAATGACGTCACACAACTAACCATGCATTGTCATCCAAACTAAACGTGAATACAAAATTTCAGCTTAATCGGTTAAAGATATCTGCTTCAAAATTGAGTTGCAAGATTCCACCCGAACAAACATACTTACATCCATACAGTGCAAGCTAAATAAAAGCTTGTAATATAAATTAATAATAATAAAAAATCTTGTGTGCTTTCACATTCTAGACTTAGCATGTTGAACACGCTCGACATGTAACATCATCACTTAATGAGGAAGATATTGATAGAACTACACTACCATAAACAACCAACAAAATCAAAATTTTCAAAATATCTCCAAAGACATCTGGAAGGGCTGCACCGATTTTCACCAAACATATCTAAGAACATGAATTCAGTCACCTTTTAAAACTAATGGTTCAGTGAGCTGTGATCTCGCATGTTTTTCGAAATTGCTCAAATATGTTTTTTTTAGGTTTTCAAACCCTATACCTCCGCCATTTTGAAACATTTTCAAAATTGAATCGATAAAATACTTTTATATAATTATTGAAACTACCCACAAAATTTCGCGAGAATCGGTTAAAGAATACAACATGTAGAGGAGAACAACCGAAAATCCGGACATACGTAAGCAATTTCGCTCAAGCTGAAACGGAAACGAAGACGCTTAGCTCTCGATTCGCGCTTGCTCGGTAAAAAAAAGTAAAGATTATTTGGTTGGAAGCTACAATGCCACAGCCAGATAAATTTGACGTGTGTATCTACACGTCAAACTTAAAACACCCACTGTTTGCGTCAAGTCCACTGCAAAAGAGTGGCGGGGTATTTTTAACCCTCGCGGGGGTTAAAAAGACCCCACCCCATTTTTGAAGTAATCAGCGCGTGCGTTCATATTTTTCAAACGTATATGCAACAACCTTAGCCACTCCACCTAGTATAATTCTATAGCTACATAATTAATATTAGTACCAAAGTACCTACAAATTGTTGAATTGGTACTTCAGAAGAACACCGCAAAAAAACAACGTGTGTGTCCCGCCTCTGAAGGCGTTACTGCCGCCACTTGACCAATGTGGCCAACATAACGGTGGCAATAGGTGGAGTACAAGAAAATAACGGGACCTTGTGCAAAAAAAAATTGTGTTGTGATTTTGTGTGTGAAGTGAATGTTTCCACGACACAAGTCATCGAACTTTGAGTGAGGGTGCTAAACATTGTCAAAATTTTATCATTTTTAGTGCATTTTAAAAATGTGTTTATCATTTTGAAAATAATAAAAAATATATTCGAAATAAAATATTATTAAGTATGTTTTTTACCGACTTCCCAAAAAAGGTACTCAAGTCGAAGTTGTATTTTTATTTTATTTTTTTATGTGTGTTATATAGCTCATAACTTCTCTCCACGTGAGCCGATTCCAATTTTTTTTTAGTCTGAAAGATGTTGCTTTGTAATTGGTCCCATTTAAATTTGATCTAGATCTAATCAGTAGTTCTTGAAAAATCGTCAATAATGCATATTTTGTGGACTACTTTGATGATGTCCTTGTTTAAGCGACTTCAAAAGTTACCAAATAACTTCTTGCGTTGTAAACCGATTTTGATGATTATTTTTTTATTGAAAGCTGGTGCTTTTCATGTGGTCCCATTGAAATTTGATCAAGATCTGATATCTAGTTTTCGAGTAATAGTCAATAATGCGTGTGCAATACATTAAATCTGATCAAGGTTCCGAAGATAAAGCGGTGAAGTCGGGTTTTTTAAGATTTGCTTGCGTTTAAAGGGTGGGTTCTAACGTGACCCTAATAGTAAGCCTACATGGGAACAAACGAACATATTTAATATAATATGTAGTATATAGGTAGGGGTAGGACTCTTTTCTGGAGCAGTACCAAGAAGTACCAACTACCACACAATTGCCAGACGTTCAACGGCTAGCAGTTAGGATAAAGATAAAGATAAATTTATTGCCAAAAAGGTATACAAATTAACTTAAAATAAATATTCAAATTTGCCGTAAGTGTGTAGAACAGTTTTAGCATTGAGTCTCAAACTAAGCTCGAGGCCTGTAGCTTGAGACTCGGGTGTGAGTTAACTGATAAAAGTAAGTAGTTTGCAAACCTCACTGTGTTATATGTACATCCTGCTACAGTCATAATCCTTATTTTAGCTTCGCTGTAACAGGGTAAAAACAGGAAATCCCTTCATTTCCTTCGGAAACAAATCAAAGCGACAGCAACCATTAAAACTTCGTGGAGATATCACTTTTATGTAGTCATTTCAGTATCTACTTCTAATATTGCAATATTTGTTAAATGTCGCACCCAAGTTTTACGAGTATCGTAAAAAAAAGTAATCGATGATCTCCGGTGGTCCAACAGTAACAAAAGTTTTGTTTTTCAACAGCTTCATCATTAAAGTTCGATGTTTAAAAGTGCACAAATAAAGTTCGACGTTTAAAAGTGGACAGATTAATTAAGAGGCGCACGCGCCGTTATTTAACGTATTATGGTCATTCGGTAACGGCAGCGGTAACGGACAATATTATTATTACACGCGATTTACAAGCGTTATGTGGACGTTGCGGATTACGGAACTAAGGCCACTGTGCTTGTACGGTAGATCTATTTTTTTTTATTTTTGACTAGCCGTGCCCCGCGGCTTTGCCCGCTATTATCAAGTTAAAAAGTAGCCTATGTGTTAATCCTAGGTATAATCTATGTACATTCCAAATTTCATCCAAATCCGTTCAGCCGTTAAAGCGTGTAGAGGGAACAAACATGACTACTTACACACTTACACACAAACTTTCGGATTTATAATATTAGTAGGACTATGGCTCCGATCATCGTCACATACATGCAAGCTTTTATCTGTTTCCTGTCCCGTTAATGTCCCATAAGACACAAAATTTGGTGTACTTATGTATCTTCGGTGACAATACAATGATATGGTCTGATGAAGATGGAAGAAGCGGTAGGAACTTCTGAACTAAGCAAGATAGAGACACATAGCAAGCGGGCAAGCGCACCCGCTTGCCATGTGTCAGGTTGCATATAAATTCGAACATTACAAATAAATCCCCTCCCTCCATCTCCCAAAAAAGTGTTTGCGAGATTACGAGAAAAAAGCACGGATATTTTTTTATAGTTATAAATAAATTATTGCCTGTAATTATTGTCTGTATACTGTAAATATGTATTATTATCTTCCTGGTACAAATAAAACAGTATAAAGCAAATATAAAAAACGATCATAATGTTAACTAAGTTTTTAAGGAGGAAGACAATTAATGTAGCTCAAATTTGATATTCAAAAGATTCTCTGGCATAGTTGATGACGTGTCTGCCTTCTAATCAGCGGGTATCGGGCTCAATTCCCGGTGGAAACATATTTTTTTTCTCATATTTGTGTTTTAGGTTCTGGGTATGTTTGTATGTGATGTGAATGTTTCCGACACCCACGAAACAAGTTATTGTTACAAACCTTGTCGTGACGGTTATGCCACTGCGCTCAACAATTACGAACACAACAAAAAGTTAAACAGATAGGCCGAGCCGTTCTGTGATGATCATGCGTACCGCAAACGAGCGGAATTCCTTGCCCGAGTCTCCATCGTCTACTGCATCTTCACTTTCCATTAGGCGAGATAGAGGTAAACGTTTGACTATCACAAATAAAAAAAACGATCACAGCGTTAACTACGTTGTTAGTAATTTAAACACATGCAAAGCTTAAAAAAAACCGACTTCACCGCTTATATTTTGTTTTTGTTAATTTTCTCAAAAAGCGCTAATTTAATTTCGATAAAATGTATATGGGACCATCTCTGAAGTATGATTTACCAAACAAAAAAGAATCAACATAATTGGCGAACTGATCGCAAAAACATACTAATTGAGAACCACCTTCTTTTTTGAAGTCGATTAAAAAGGAAGACAAAATGTAACTAACACATTACCTAAAAGTAGCTTCCCTAGTAGCATAAGCGAACAAAGCCTAAATGTGGAAAATAATACGTTAAATATTCGTTTATTAAAGGATAAAAATATCTAATTATCATTTACTTATTAATATCTTCCTGTAGCAAAAACTGTTGAAAAACAAAAAATAATGCAAAACGATAAATGTTAACTAGGTTTTTAAAAAGGAAGACGAGTTTCGCAAAAAAAATGCACTGAATCTAAATGACTAATCATAATCAAAGTAACAATTGAATTGAGGGCCCTAAGAAGTTCAACAATATTATCCCATGGAACCAAAGTACAGTTGGATAGACAAGTGTGAAGTGAAAGTTTTAAAGTTTATTTTATTTGTTCAAATATATTTAAAATAACCATCTATATAAGTCGTTGGTCGGCAGTGTGCCCAAAATGTTGGCTGCGTTACCTCGCTGTACAGCGAGACTTAATTGCAGAGCAAAATACAATCCAGATTTTTTTTCTTTCAGTCTCCCAGCCAAATCTTTATAAATTTCGAGTATACCTGGTCGCCATGGACCTAGCGTTTCTACTCCAAATAAACGTTTTGTTTGTAAATACAGATATTTATGAACTGAAAAAGAAGGCCCAAAGACATCAGATCCAATAAAATAGTACACAATAACAGACCACACACTTATAGATAAAATAAATAAAGAAGTTTACTTAATAATAAAGAATAACGTTTATATTGTAAATAGCAACTGAAATGTGAAAATCGGTATTATATTCGTTAATGAATTACAGTCTATGTTTTACAGATCGAGGATATTTTCTATGCTGTCTGGTTAATGACTGATTGTTAACGGTTTTTTAACCAACTTCAAAAAACGGAGGAGGTTCTCATTTTGGCTATATTTTTGGAACGAAAGTTCCTTATCGCGCGTTGCGAAAGGGGCTAGACGGAAATTGAACTTCGTTCCATCCGGCCTTTGACAACTCTCAACTTTTTTTTATGTGTGTCCTCAGAACTTTTTTTTAGGAGAACTGATTTTGATGATTCTTTTGTACTTAAAAGCTGGTATTTTCCATGTTGTCCTATTTAAAATTGATCAAGATCTGACCAGTAGTTTTTTAGTTATCCTAAATAATAGGCATATAATTCATTTAAACTTATCAAGGGTTCCGAAGATAGAGCGGTAAAGTCGGCTTTTTAAGCTTTGCTTGCGTTTCAATTATGTTATTTGCTCTTCGACACATATGTTATTTGGATGTGGTCAAAAGTACAGTCGAAAAGAAATAAACATTTTATGCACTGTTCTACTTACCTGTACCTAGATAATGATTGACTGCACTACGGCGCGCATACTAATTTGAATCAACCATAATTAATATGAAATTACGTAAAAATGCAAATACCTGCATAATAGATAGTTACAGTGGTTGAGTTTGTTCGATGGACCGCAAACTGCAGAAAAAGAACTTTGTGCCTACTTATTTATTTCCTTGTTGTATTATTTATACACTCATAAATAAGTATAATACCTATGTTATTAAATATTTATTATTTTGTGCATTACAGAGTTCAATATAAAAATGACAGTAAATATAAAGCAAGCAAACTGTCAAACGTCAATCATTTATGGTTGACATACCTCCAGTTCGCTCGAAGCGTTTTGCTTTTACGTTCATCATCCGTACAGCGAAGGAGTGGAACTCATTGTCTGCGTCTTTGTTCCCTGAACAGCACAACTGGGTGAATTCAAGTCTAGAGTGAATAGGTACCGTCTAGGCAAGCATGTTCCATCTTCGGCCGCATCATTACTTTCCATCAGGTGAGAAGAAAAGTGCTGGCTTATTTAGCATAAAATAAAACTCAAAAACAACGTCTGAAATTGGGTCGTAAAGAATCGTAAATCGATAAATAAATATTACTTATGTAGATATTGAATTTTAATTATTTTAAAAACTTAATAAATTAATTATATATGCATGAGATTTAAATCTAAGGAGGTTTTTTTTAAATACTTATATTGTGAAAAAATTTAATATGTACACTTAAAATATGTTATCACTTGACACTGGCAAAATACACAAAGGTTGCGGAGCCAAAATAAAAAATTAAACGGAACCGAAGTGTTAAGTATTCTTCTCGTTACAAAATTCTTCATAAGTGTCTTCCTATTGTGCTAGATCTCAATAAATTACATGGCATAACATAATGATGATCAGAAGCTCTGATTTTGATCATTATTCCATCTATGATACAGGAAATTATTAAAATTATGTTTGATCTACACTCGTAATAATGCGCTGTATTGTAAAGTACGCAATCTGTGTCAAAATAATTTCAATGTGTTTTTAAGTTAAATAAAAAAAAGGAGTTGTTGATTTTGGTTTATTTTCTGAAACTTGTGATTCTTCAAGTGTTAATGTGTAGCAATGGTGGATTATTAACCGTTAATACTTAGTAAACGTGCATAAGTGTAGGCAAATCATACAAAGTTGAAATACGTGATTTTCGCCTTCGCTCCTAAACTCCAATAGAAGTTCTAGTAAAGTTTCTACCACTTTACTAGGGTATGACTTCACTATGACTCGACCTTGATCCTTTTACTTGACTTTGACTGTACTAGGAATTTTATTATGAAATACACATGAAATATTTACATTACTTGACACTGGCTAAATGCACAAGATTGCGAAGCCAAAATAAAAAAAAATGAAATAATAATTCTTCTCTCACTACTAGTTACCAATCAGTGAAAGAAATTTTTTCTATTATAAGTGGTTAGGTAAATTTTGTTACCTGGACGAAGACTTTAAGCAATTCCAACAATTAATTAAATGTAAGAAATTCAAAACGTAATAATAATGACAGTCACAGATTTACAAAATATCACACTAATATTATAAATCCGAAAGTTTGTGTGTAAGTGTATAAGTATGTTTGTTTTCAATTCACGATGTAACGGCTGAACGGATTCGAATGAAATTTGGAATGTTCATATCTTATACCTAGGATTAGCACGTTTTGTGATGAATAAATAATAAACTTATTTTTACTTGGTACTGGCTAAATGCTCAAAGACTACAGAGCTAAATAAAATAAATGGGTTGTCTGTAAAGTCGGTTTACGGACCATAATTTTACGTGATAACGTCATAAGACGAACGCTTAGGCCGATCGTGCCTCTCTATCGCTTGTTCTGCGCTCTCGCTTGCACGCTCAGGCTCAGGTGGAACGTGACACTTTTTCGTGCGTGCAGCCGGTGTTCATCGATTTATAAGACGTTATCACGTCAAAAATACATTTCTAATATATATAGTGGAAATGCCAATATTGTAAAGAGATACGTATCTAGTGGTAAGGTTTGATTCCTTTTGAACATAAACATACATGCCTTCACACTCACAGCCTCACACTAAGTTCGACGACTTGCGTCGTAGGAATATTCACACACACACAATTATATGCAATCAGAACCAGAAACACAAATTTTCCCTGTGGAAAAAACTTGTGGTCCCGTCGGAAGTCGAACCCGATACCCTTGCTTAGAAAGCGAACGCCACCCAACTAAACCAACGGGCAGTTCATTAGTTTTCCATTACAAATAAATAACACTTAAGTTTGATATTATATCTGGCAGTAGAGTCATTAACTTTCATGAGTGCCTCTTTGGGGCCCATTTGAATAAACGATTTGATTTTATAGTCTTTAACTTTTATGAGTGCCTCTTTGGGGCGTGAATAAATTTGATTTATTCATTACCTATTTGACATAAAAAAAATGTGTCGTTTGTCTCTTGTTTTTTTTAATGCTCAATAGGTAAGCTTCTGTGCACCAAATGTGGTTCAAACTAGCTCATTTGAAATAACAGGGTCATTAACCCTAATACGGTTATAGGTATTCGATCAGGCATATCCCCCAGTCATTACTGAGAACATGCATGATTAGTGTCGATGATATTCAAATTTAAAAGTTAACGTTTTTTGTCGTGGTCTATGAATGTATGTTCTGTTACTTTGGTCACGAGCGAACGGAAGCAATGCACTGTCCAATCTGTTTTTAACCGACTTCAAAGCAAAGGGGGAGGTTCTCAATTCGACTGCATTTTCAACCGACTTCAAAAAAGAAGGTTCTCAATTCGACTGTAAGTTTTTTTAATGTATGTTACGCGATATCTCCGCCAATCATAAATCGATTTTGTCGATTTTTTTTATTGGTAGATTATACTTCAGAGTTGGTCCCATATACATTTTATCGAAATAGCTCCAGCCAAAACCAAAATATAAGCGTTGAAGTCGGTTTATTTTAAGATTTGCTTGCGTTTAATTATTTGTTGTATTTTACCTCATAACTTCATTCTAGATAAACAGATTTTGATGTTTTTTTTTATTTGGTGCTTCCCATGTGATTTGATCAAGATCTGACCTGAAGTTTTTGTTTTTTTTTATTCTCAATAATGCGTATCTCTGATCAAAAGAATTTTAAGCTTTGCTTGCTTTTCAATTATCATTATAATATACCTTTGTTGCTGTCTGTGATATTAATGATAATGATAATGTTTATTGCTCCAAAAAGTTTACAATACTAATAAATTACGCAAATTGCCATTAAAAACAAGTCCAGTTGTCTGGAATCCAGTTAGGTAAAATTGAATAACTATGTGATATAGATATCATTAAATTAGTTTTATGACGGATACACTCATAAAACATAATTGAAACGCAAGCAAAGCTTAAAAAACCGACTTCATCGCTTATATTTCGGTTTTGGCTCGACCAATATCGATAAAAAAATTATGGGACTACCCGTGTATACTCTACCAAACAAAACAAAATCATCAAAATCGATTAATAATTGGTGGCTTTATCGAGGAACATACTTAAAAATATTTATAATATATACAGTTAAATTAAGAACCTCCTTCATTGAAGTCGGTTGAAAATAAAACTAAAAATAAATAATTTAAACGCAAGCAAAGCTTAAAAAACCGACTTTATCGCTTATATTGCGGTTATGGCTCGACCGATTTCGATAAAATTTATATGGCAATAAAATTTATCGACCACCTCTGAAGTATCTACCAACAAAAAAATCATCAAAATCATATTTTTTTTAAAATTCAAATAAACTATTATAACTAGGTACCTCTATCTATCTACGGGCCAATTGCCTATATTTCCTAAAACTATATACAGCAAAGAACCAAGTTACCTACAAGACATCGAGCCTAAAGGTAACTCAAGTGCTCAAGCCCACTACCAGTGGGTAGCGTTCCCATCATGCTGGCGGCATTGCCTCTGAATTGCAATGCTAATAAATAAATAAATATAATAAATCATAATTGGCGCTGATATCGCGTAACATACATACAAAAAAAAACATACAGTCGAATCGAGAACCTCCTTTTTTGAAGTCGGTTGAAAAGACAATAAGTATGTATAATACCCAATAGAGTCTACTCTAGAATGGTGATATACTTACTGATCCCTATTTACTTCACTTAGACATTACTTTTTGCATACTAAAGATTGCGTCACGTTTTCTCTAAAGTAAAACCATATTTTATGTATGTATCTGGAGTCTGAACGAGTTACATAAATACCTATCGAAGAACATGATGACACGTATAGCTATTGAGTATTTAACATAGGTTATTAGAAGCAGATCACGTAACTTATGTAACTTCTAACTAATATATTAGCTGATTTCGGAATGCTAACTAACAAGTATTTTCTACCGACTCACAAAAAAGGAGGAGGTACTCAAGTCGACTGTATTTTTTTTTGTTTGATAGATGTTGTTTTCCATTGTTCCCATTTAAATTTGAGCAAGATCTAATAGTAGTTCTTGAAATATCGTCAATAATGCGTGTTTAGTACATCTAATCTCATCAAAGTTCCGAATATAAGCCGGTGAAGTCGGTTTTTAGGGTTCCGTACCCAAAGGGTAAAACGGGACCCTATTACTGAGACTTCGCTGTCCGTCCATCCGTCCGTCCGACCGCCTGTCACCAGGCTGTATCTCAAGAACGGTGATAGCGAGACAGTTGAAATTTTCACAGATGATGTATTTCTATTGCCGATATTACAACAAATGATATAAATAAAATAAATATTTAAGGGGGCTCCCATACAACAAACTTGATTTATTATAGATAATGGTACGGAACCCTTCGTGCGCGAGTCTGACTCGCACTTGGCCGGTTTTATTTTTAAGCTTTGCTTGAGTTTAATTATATTCTTAACATAACAGCAACCATTTCACAGTCCTGTGATTTTACTGGAATCATTGCAGTTCATTCCGAGACACAGCAATGTTTGCACACTACTGCTTGGCGGTTGTATGTCTTGCAATGTTGTGGTACTGCCCCAGGCGGACTCTGCAAAAAGAGTCCTACCACTACTAAAACAAAAACGAAAAAAAAAGGGCTGGACTCATATTGATTAAATTTGATTAACTGATACCCTAGATCAACATGGAGGCAAACTGCACAAGCTCTTTCTAGCGACTACCATAATAACACCTGGGTAAGTAAACTTATGTATTAGAGATTAAGAATGTTTTAAAAAAAATGAATGGAAAAAAAATGCGCCGCCGAGTTTCTTGCCAGGTTCTTCTCGAGATGGCTGTAATTTTGCGAATCTGGCAATAGAATCATTCACTTTCATGAGTGCCTCTTTGGGGCCCGTGAATAAACGATTTTGATTTGATTTGAACAAATAGGCTACTTATTATCCCGGAATTCCAGCGGGTCCGGGACTGACGTAGATATAACTGCGCAGATAGCAGTATATACAAAACTAGAGAAGATAATGATCAAAGCCTTGTCTGAATATAAAACATCAGAGAAAAAACCACAATCTATAAAAATCAGATCACGTAACCAAGTAACATCTCCAATCACTTATACCAAAGCAAGGACGCCGCTATACATTATATTGGAGTTTGTGCAATATTTCGCAAGATATCCGACTCACATTCTAGACTTTCACTCGATAATGGCTGTGTGAGACATTTGGATGCGTTTACACGATCTGATGCGATTCGTAGAATATCTTAAGATCACTGCATCACATACTAACGTCAATGCGAGCACTTTTTTTAACCACATCCAATTTTCTCCCTTATATGTCGCATAACTTATATCATGTCTTGCGTAACAGACATGATATCACGCATGGTAATCTTTGATTTTGAATGGTGTTAAGGTGAAGTAGGCTCCAAATTGGACGATTCGTCCTCACGAATATTAAAGATTTGACCTTTAAAAACGGTCGATTAACAGCATTTTTTTATGTGTAATAAATGTTCACAAAATATTTTATCCGGATATGTTCAGCGAAACACGATTGAATAAATTTGGCTCGATAGAAAAAATATTTAAACTTTACTAAAAAAACCAAAGTTCCCGTTTCCGTCATTGGAATTAAGCAACTTTATTCTGTTTTTATAAAAGATATTTTTTACAAAAAATATTGGCCAACCCAACAAACATTCAAACCTCGTTATGGACTCAAGTTTTTTGTAAAAGGGTCAGGTATATGAAAGCGCGCACGCTGACTATACAGGCAATTCTACAAGGCTACAGTTTGGCTCCAGTCCGCCAACTCGATACCAAGTCGCCTTAATCAAATTTCGTGAAAATACGCCTCTAAAAAAAAATAGGGTGAAGAAATCATTCGTCTTGTAAATATACGTATATTATATAACTTTCGTAGGGTTCTGATTTAAAATGAAGAAACAAAATGGTTTCAAAAACAAAAATTGATGTGATTTGATATTTTTTCTCTTGTATTTTCAATTGTTATGAATATTCTGAGAAAAGGGAATCTTTTAACATATTATTATACAGATTCTGACGAATATTTTTATATATCAGAATTTGTTTGTATTTCCGAGTAAAACGGTTACACGAGTTAAAGAAGAAATTCTGGTATCTTTGTAAATATTTTGTAATCGCACATTAGACCCACTTCCCGATGTTCCGATGTCAAAACAATGACATGGTACCATGGAGCTGGTCTGATGATGAAGACGGAAGATGGCCATAGGAACTTCTGAGCTAAACAAGATAAACCCATCGAGTTTAGGCTCGTTTGATTCGTCTTGACAAGTTCTCTGGTTACAGAAATTTTTGATTACGACTGGTACATTTATGATTTTTAAAACTTTTTAAAGTATTACATTTTGACATGAATTAACCTCTTTATGATTTGAATTGACCTCTATCTCACCTGTTGGTAACTGATGATGTAGTAAAAGTCGAAAGGTTGATTTTTATAAAATTATCATGAACCCATCTTAATAGAATTATTTTAATTAACTATCTATATTAATATGGAGACCATAATAATATAATATTATGGCGTACCACGGACGCCATATTGTTTGTTGATAAACCTAGCTACATCCGTGAGCTAGACGTAAAAT
This sequence comes from Lomographa bimaculata, assembly GCA_948107665.1. Taxonomy (NCBI): domain Eukaryota; kingdom Metazoa; phylum Arthropoda; class Insecta; order Lepidoptera; family Geometridae; genus Lomographa; species Lomographa bimaculata. Next base: position 4,411,839 of record OX403601.1, on the reverse strand, counting down.
ACAAACCTTAAAAAACGGTGTGTCGTAAAAACACACGATAGAAGTGAAACTTTTGTAGGGAAACATTTAATCCCCACCAATTTTCATCAAACAAAAAGTGAATTTCAAAGCTCTCCCGTAAAAAGTTACACTTTAAAAAGGTTTAACGTTAAGAGCAAATACATATATTGTTAGACTAAACATTTTTTTATCAATAGAGAAAAAAGTACCTGGGAGTTTTGCCGCGAAAGTGAAAAAATGGCGTTGTTGATTTTGTAAAATTTTCCAAAACCTGTGAATTTTCGAGTGTTAATGTGTAATAATGGTGGATTATTAACCGTTAATACTTAGTGAACGTGCATAAGTGTAGGCAAATCATACAAAGTTGAAAAACGTGAGTTTCACCTTCGCTCCAAAACTCCAATAGAAGTTCTAGTAAAGTTTCTACCACTTTACTAGGGCATGACTTGACTACGACTGGACCTTGACTCTTTTACTTGACTTTGACTGTGACTTGTGACTAGGACCTGTAATATGAAATACACTTGAAATATATTATCACTATTTATCACTTGACACTGGCTAAATGCACAAGATTGCGAAGCCAAAACTAAGGAATAAAAAAAAAAGTACCTATATCTTTAGACGATACCGCCTTATGTAACCACCGCCTTATCTTTACGTATCAAACGATGAGTTAAAAGGTGAGTGAACAAGTGTGCCTCCTCTCAAACTGCTACGTCATCATGTTAACTTTTTTTATACGCGAAAAGAAAGCACGTTGAAAACTTAGCAGAGAGGTGTAACGTTGATGATTACTTAGTTATAAATAGTTATTTGGTTGTTAAAATTACTTATTATGTGCTAAAAGTAGAATGTTTCTATTAGTTTTAATTACTATTATGAAGTAGGTACTGCATGGAAACTGTTATGTAAATGGCTTTTAAATTAGTTTTCTTTTTTCTGGGATCTTTGATTTTTACTAGGTTTTATTTAGTTTCATCTTCTGTCAGTCTTTTTTTTAATGCAGAATAGGCAAGCATTTGACCACTTTCTCACCTCATGGAAAGTGATGATGCGGCCGAAAATGTGACATGCTTTCCTAGAGAATATCTAATCACTTGAGACTTGAAGACTCCCAGATCAGGTCTGTTATCAAATCTTGTAAGCAAAATTAGATCCACTTTCCTGTGTCCGATTGGGTTCAAATTTAATAAGTTTATGTATCTACGGGTATTATGATATGGAGCTAGTCTGATGATGCAGGCAGAAGATGGCCTTAGGAACTTCTGAACTAAACAAGATAAACCCATCGAGTTTGGGCTTGATTATTTCGTCTTGAGGAACACTTTTCGCCTAGACGATATCCGGGGTCTCTGCAGATAAAACAGGAAAAAATATCTCGTATAATCGATAATTTTCCGATCAACTAAAATAAGTAAAAAAAAAACGCGCGAAATTTCGAATCTTTGAATATCGATTTCTATGATGGAGGAATGATCGGCATAAATATATAATAATTTCTTATGTCCGGATTTCCGGTTGTTCTCCTCTACAAATCGCATTTCTCAACCGGTTCTCGTGAAATTTGCTGGGCAGGTTCGATAATTAAATATAATTTATTTGTGGATTCAGTTTATGGATATTTTTCAAAATGGCGGAGATAAGGGGGTAAAGAAAAAATATTTCAGCCATATAAAAAAATACGCAAAATATTTAGCTCTCTGAACCACTAGTATATTAGTAATTACAATAACGTATGTTTGTTTAAAATCTACGAGATATGTTTTAACAGTATTATAAACAAACATAACAATGTTTTGATACTCACGATTGAGGTACGATAACAATAAACTGTATCACCTAAACATCAATACATTTATTTATAGATCTTCACAGTTACTTCATCATAAGCACGGGCCTGAAGAGAAGGCTTACCAATCTATAATTGAAAATATTACGAAATATAATTCAGAACAATGACAGAATTCTTACCAAACATCGCTCTACCTTTGCATTACATGTACGCGATGATAAGTGTTCCGAGAACATAGACAACTAAACGAAATACAAGTCAATGTACCTACGAGTACTTACTAAGAATTTTAAAAATCTGACTGCGAGATTTTTGAACCTAATTAATGTATGTTCGATGTAAAATATATTTAAATACTAGCCGTGCCCCGCGGCTTCGCCCGCTATTATCAAGTTAAAGAGTAGCCTATGTGTTAATCCTAGGTATAAGCTATGTGCATTCCAAATTTTATCCAAATCCTTTTAAACGTTTAAGCGTGAAGAGAGAACAAACATACTTACACACTTGCACACAAAATTTATAATATTAGTAGGATATTTTACATCATCTTAATTATTTTAGAAAATATAGCATCCTACTAATATTATAAATCCGAAAGTTTGTGTCACGCTTTAACGGCTGAACGGATTTGTATGAAATTTGGAATGTACATAGATTATACCTAGGATTAACACATAGGCTACTTTTTAATTTGATAATAGGGGGTGAAGCCGCGGGGCACGGCTAGTTCAGAATAAAGTCATAGAACTATGGGCTTAGAACAAGAATAAGGGGGCTGAGGGCTTTCTGGTATTTTACAAATAACCGTGTATATTATCAAACGTCATCTATTTATGGTTGACAAACCTCCAGTTCGCTAGTAGCGATTCTCTTCCACGTTTATCATCCGTACAGCGAAAGAGTGGAACTCATTGTCTGCGTCTTTATTCCCCGAACGGTACAATCTCTGTGTCTTTAAGTATATAGTGAATAGGTATCTTCAAGGCAAGCATGTATTATCTTCCGCCGCATCTTTACTTTCCATCGGGTGAGATAGGGATCAAATGCTATCCTATCTATATACATTTGTAGGTATTATTATTTTTATATGTTCAAATTGAACACGTACTTATACATCACCCGCGGGTTTGCTTGAAAATCAGCTTCGAGTTAGTTAGTTAGTTAGCGAATTGATTTGAAAATCAGTTTTGTGCTTGACTATTGTGCTGAGGCAAACCCATTTTGGCATACTTAATGATAAGTTGAGTAGTGTTAAAACATGCTTATGATTAAATGTGATTAATGAATGTGTGCGTCACATCAATTAAATCTGTTCATTATTTAGCTCTACTTTTTCTTTCTTTTTATTCATTCTTTCTTATTTCTATCTAGCATAAAAATAAAATGTTACACTTGTTACGATTTGTAAGGTACTGATAATTTGCACTTCACTGTACTCATATCAGTATATCATAACTGATGAATGTGTGCGTCACGTCAATGAAGTCTGTTCATTATCGAGCATTGCTTTTTTCTTTCTTTTTATTCTTTCTTTCTTCTTTCTATCTATCATAAAAATAAAATGTTACACTTATTACGATTAATAAGGTACAGATCGTTACAATTTTTCACTTCACTGTACTAATATCAGTATATCATAACTGATGAATGTGTGCGTCACGTCAATTAAGTCTGTTCATTATCGAGCTCTGCTTTTTATCGTGTCTTGTGGGAAGCCACCGGAACAATATCAGAGTTCTCCTCAAGAACATGCAGTACCTAGTGATTGTTCTTTGCGCGTTGATAAAATTAATATTGTTTACAACTAAAATGTTACTTAACGACATGATGTTGATTGATACATAAGTGTGGGCACCAGCCCTCGTCTATGGACAGTGTGTGGAAATCAATGGAAGTCTTACTTTTTTAGACACTTACTGACTGCTCATAAAGGTATGTAGGGCCCCATACTAAAGTGTCTATAGGTTATTCGTTTAATTTTAAACAATTTCTTATTCATTTTAGATGATTCTTAAAACTATAGGTACAGTGTGAAAACATAAGCACTTATAGGTTGATGTAACCATTTTCTTGAGGGCTCCAAACTTGGCTAAGCTGTATCTTAGAAGCCCGAAACAGAAATCTTTCAAGAGGTACTTAGTTTATTTAGATTTAGCGCGCAAAACTTTGTGATTTGAGTAGGTAACTATGTATACATATTATTATGCTAAAATTATTATATTGTCAAAATAATTTGACAATATAATAATTTACTGCTCGTTGGCTAAGTTGGGTGTGCGTTCCCTTCTAAGCAGGGGTATCGGATTGGATTTCCGGATCCCGGCAGGAGCAGTTTTCTTCACAGGGAAAATTGTGTTTCTGGTTCTGGTTGTGATTGTGTATGTGATGTGAATGTTTCTGGCACCCACGACACATGTCATCGAACTAAGTGTAGAGCCGTGAGTGTGAAAGCGTTTATTTATTTATTTTAATTTCGATGGGAGGGCCAATTTACCTATATTTTCTTAGACTAAATTTGATTGTTTATTTTTGCCTAATAAAGAAAAGGTTTTTATTATAATTATTGCTCGTAACTTTTTTCTTTAAAAATTGTTTGATTTTAAGTGGAGAGCCGTAAGATTTATACCTCGGAATCCAAAGCCAGTCAATGAATCTTTATATAAACTTTGGCAATGCGTTTTTAATATAATAAAGAAAAATGTTAAAAAAAAGTTTGTGCGATCTCAATTTTATTTTTATTTTAAAAAATTATAAATTTTTCGGAGTTTTCGGAGACATTCAGTATTAATCCTTATCAAAATAAACTATTTCATCGTTTTAAGTAGTTCATGTTGTATCTACTGCTCTTTACCGCATATGATTTGGATAAATCGTCTATGAGAATATTAGTTGATATATAAGATATATATAAGAATATATGTATAAGAATATTAGTATGAGTGTAATTAGTTTTATGGGAGATCGACAGGTCAGAAATTCATCAACACGTACTACGAATTCCAGCACATTAAAAAATAGCGGCTTCTGTTTTGTAGGGCTTTTCTAAAGTATTTAATATTAATCCTTATCAAATAAAACTATTTCTTTGGCTTACGTAGTACACGTTGATACAATTTGCTCTTAATGTATTTAAGTTGTACGATAAAATCAATTAAACTAGCATATATAATATTTGCTCATTACTGCATATAATTTGGATATAGTCTAGGAGAAATCGGTATGTTTATTTGAGGGTGAAAACGGTGTATAGCAGAATCAGTAACAGTTACTGCGTAATCCGGCATACTTTTACGTTTTAAACCGACTTACGGAGTACTTACTTACTTAAGGAGGAGGATATACATGTGACTATTTTTGTGTTGTTTAGTCGGTTATAACCTATCATTGAACTTTGAACTGCCCGCTGGCGTAGTTAGGTGGGCGTTTGCCTTTAAAGCACCGGGTTTGATTCCCGATGGGAACACAGGGGTTTTCCACACTAGAAATTTGTGTTTCTGGTTTTGAGTATGTTGTTGTCTTACGGCCCCACGATACAAGTCATTGAATTTAGTGTGGGGTTATGAATTTGAAAGTGTTTATGTGTATATTTTTTAACCGGGCAACGCAGGTTGGGTAATATCTGAACTACCACTGGCGTAGACGGGTGCGTGTTCGTCTTCAAAGCAGCGGGTTCCAATCTCGGTGGGAACACAATAACACAAGCTTTTTCCCCACGGGAAGTTTGTGTTTCTGGTTGAGGTGAATGTGTGTGGTGTTAATGTTTACGGCCCCACGACATAAGTTATAGTACTTTTAGTATGGGGCTGTGAGTGTGAAATCGTTTTTGTGTAAGCTTTTGTTTACTCAGGCGACGCCGGGCGGGTCTGTTAGTTAAATATAAAATTGAAATCTTTACTATTAACATTTTGTTCCCCTTCTACCGCTCATTTTCCGGTAAATTGTTGTTAAGTTCTCTGGTTATATAACTTTTAGTCCTCATTATTTACAACTTGTAAAAGCTTGATTTTAAAAAACTGTTTAAAGTATGACTTTTTTAATCTAACACAATAAGTAAAACTTAAGTTACTTACTTTTTATTTTTTATTTAAGTATAATCTTGGCTAGATTGTAATAATATGTAATACATTAAAAAGTTTTTATTGTCTATTACCACTTGTTAATAAAAAGGACTAAAAAGTTATATAGGTAACCCGAGAACTTGTTAAGGCAAATTAAACGAGCTCGAACTCGATGGGTTTATCTTGTTTATTTCAGAAGTTCCTTTAGCCATCTGCCGTCTCCATCATCAGACCAGCTCCATGGTACCACTGAAGATACAAAAGTATAACAAATTTGAATCCAATCGGAGATCGGGATTTGGGTCTAATTTAGCTTGCAAGATTACAGACCGACAGATAGACAACGGAACAGGTGACACTAAAAAAAAACTTGTAATTTTTTAAGCTATTGCATAGCTTCTATCGCGGGCCTTGAGCGTGGAGACCGAATCCAGAAATTCCGTAACGAAAACAACCTAACACCCCCCCCCCCCTCCGACCGGCACAGCGGTGATACTTTTTAGTTTTGCCATCTATCGATGAATAGCAGAACTTTAAATGACTTTTTTGAAATATCACGCTTGTCTTTTTAGTTCAGCAACTCGCCTCTAGGTGGCAGAAAAAAAAATACTGCATAAATTAAATAAATAAATAGTTTGTATTGCATAAGTTGATAAAAAATGCTATGCAATAGCTTTACCGCGGCAGTCCCCGAGTGCCACACGTCTTTTTTTTTTTCAGGATAGGCAAACGTTTGACCGCCATCTCACCTGATGGTAAGTGACGATGCGGTCGACGATGGAGCACGTTTGCCTAGAAAATGTCTATTCACTCGCGACTTAAAGACTTCCATGTTGTATTTATCAGGGAACACAGACTCAGGTAAGGAATACCATTCTTGTGCAGTTCGCATAATGAATGTGGAGGCAAAACGCTTCGCTTGTAAAAATAGGATCGCTATCGTGACCTACAATAGCTAAAAAACTTGTACTGGAAATATTAAACTAAGTATTGTATGAGATGTGGTCTGCGCCAATATCTTGCTCTCCATTTTATAGCACGTTGTGGGAATCCACCGGAACAATATGCGGCGAACTCGATTCAGTGGGGAGAGAAATGTAATAAGTGTCTAATTAGGTACCTTGTAGGTACTTTCTTAATTATCAAAAGGATATGTTGTACCTGACTAACTATTTTTTTTTAAAAGAGTACCTTTCCTATACGTAGGTACCTATATAGTGTTGGGATTATCTATATATATAAAAATCAATGCCACTTTTCGTTGTAATTTTATAACTCAAGAACGGGCTCACCTATCCAAACCAAATGTTTAGGCTTTGTTCGGACTATTTAGTAGATGGTTTATGTGAAGTTTGCACAAAATCGGTCGAGCGGTTCTTCATTTATCACACCCGGGAGATGCCGGGGCGGATCGCTAGTATGTTATAATTTTCACAAGGATTATTTCACATTAAGGAAGTAAAAAACATTTTTATGTTATACTGCGCCGCGCGGGTTTACCCGCGTAAGCCCCGAACCCGTGGGAATTTCGGAATAAATTGTCCTTTAAGCTCTAGTCGTTCTCAGTATTCATCAAAATTGGTTTAGTGGTTTAGGCGTGAAAGCGTAACAGAAATACAGTTACTTTCGCATTTATAATATAAAGTAGGGATTTTCTATGACATTTAATCCGACACTCAATCAAAATTAACTCATACTCACAATACACATTCACAATCATTTAACACTGGCAACGTAGAAAACGATCTAAAAAATCTCTAAAAATCTATCTGAAAAATCTTTTAGTTTTGGAACGCCCTCTTAACTTTCCTTACTAATTAAAAACTTCGTTGACGTTCGATTCTCAAATTCGCGTGGTTTCCGAATAAATGTTAATAATACTCCTTAAATATTAAAATGCCTACATTAGATGTTTTAAAAAATGAATAAAAGTTGCATAATTTGCTTTGCTAAAATTATAGAGTGAAAATATTCGTATAAATATAGGTATTTGAAAAAAAATGTGACATAATTGATACAAAATATTATTGCATAAAAATATAAGCAGATTATGCAAAATTATTAATACCGTTACACAAGAATATGTAATACATAGACCAGATTTGATTAGATGCTTTATTTTTTAATATATACAAGTATTATTGAAATTTTATTATGTTAAATTAGACATTTAATTAAGATATAACAGCTTAGCAGTAATTTATATTAAAATTATATAAATGCTATAAAACTTCGTATTTTAAAATAATCTGAAGGTCTATCATCATTAATCATACTGTTTCTAAAAAAATGCAGAGCAAGATGATTATAGTTATTATAAAATGTTCCAAAATTAAATTAAAGAAAAGTTTAAAAGGTATGCATACTACCTACTAAAATAAAATTCTTATACGAACAAGCTATTGTTCAAATAATTTACTGATTTCCTTTTAGTTTATCTTCTACATCCGCTTCGATTATAACTATCGTGACAAATTCTAATAAAAAATAATTAATTTAGTTTCTTACCTAACAATCTTCGGCGCGAAGACCGTGCGAAACTCAAACGCTGAAACAATACATCGCGATGTTTCATCTGACATTTAATCAAAATTCACAATTTAAACACAATAATTTAACACTGGCAACTTATAAAAACAGCCGCGAAGAATTAAATTTAAAAAAGGAAAAAGTTATTTTCGCGCGCTCGTTCGATTTTCGAATTCGCGTGGTTTCCCGGTGAGTGCCCGCGAAGTGACTCTCCGGTACCGCGTGAGTCGAGTAAATGGCAATGCACGGCACCTGCGTTCATCCGCGGACATATTGCACCGGCATATTTTATAAACACGCAAGAAAAAAAACATAAATTTTCAACCTTAAGAACTGGCGACAAGGCCTACGACAAGAGATGTGGTCGGATTTCATAAATTATTACTCGCACTAGTCAGACGCTTGAGCCAAAGTGATAAGGCCCGGATGATGAGGATGTGGTCGGACAAATTGTTTCGGTTTCGATGGACGTTACCGCATCTTGCGGTATTGTCAATTTTGTAAGAGATGGCAATACATTGAGTAGGACATTTTTATTTCTTCTATGGTATGTTACCTGTAGGTGGATATTTAAGGACTTCAAACAATTGATTGAAGTAGGTTCCATGTAGGTTACTTATATCTAATTTTCAGGTATATAATATACGATGGGACCACCTCTGAAGAATCTACGAAACAAAAAAAGAATCATCAAAATCGATTCACAATTTGGTAATATTGGTGGCATTATCGCGTAACATACATACAAAAAAAGCAAAAGAATATTGGCAGCGGTGGGATTCGAACCCACGCCTCCGAAGAGACTGGTGCCTTAAACCAGCGCCTTAGACCGCTCGGCCACGCTACCACTTGGGCTGAGCGTTGAAATTACCTATATATTGTTACGTAAATGCGACTATTTTTATCAACTTTCTGAGTTCAAACAGGTGCAGGTTAATCTTCATTGTATTTATTCGTGTATCGGTATTTAAGTCTAAATTAAAAATAAGATTTAGTAGGTTGCGTTTGATTATTTTAAAATAAAGAAATACTATTAGATGATATTATATCATTCCGATGATATATATAACTAAATTTTGACAAACTTAAAAAATAATAGGTAATATATACATTTTAGTTCTTTTTGCTGTATAAAGTTTTAGGAAATATCGGCAATTGGCCCGTAGATAGTCATCATCTGAAAAAAAAAAATTGACAAAAATGCAGTTAAGTCTTTTTTCCTTATGACGGCGGTATGGGTTTTATAAACTTATTTTAAGTTAAACTAGAATTTTTGTGTATTTTCGCCTTATAAGGTTTTCTAGTGCAATAGCAGCACCACTTGCCTCCTGTAATGTTTTTACCTACTTCAAAAAAGGAGGAGATACTATGTTCGACTGTATGTTTTTTTATGTTTGTTCACCGATATCTCCCCCATTTGTGGACTGTCTTCCAAATTATTTTTTGTGTGATAGATTATACTTCAGATGTGGTCCCATATCAATTTTATCGAAATCAATCAAGCCAAAACCAAATTATAAGCGGTGAAGACGGATTTTTAAGCTTTGCTTACGTTTATATTATTAAAAAACGAGACGGCGGCGGCGGGCGGCGCGAACGGCTCAACTAGCATTTCAAACTAAAGGCCGTCTCATCTTCCAAAGCCTGTGGGTGCGGAGAGCCAAAAGCTTTGAAGAAGCCTTTGGCAGTAATTATGTTGAATGAAAGTAAGAGAGCTGACGTGATGTGCTGCACCGGCGTACCTGGCAAGTCCTAAGGGCTACCAGCATAAGTCTTCTCGTGATACTTCAACTCCACTGCAGTCGCGAGAGTCCTGATCAGGGTCCGTTTCGTACACACACACAGATTTCTGTTGTTTAGTCCGTTGAGACGCGAAAGTGTCGTAGTAATATGAGAAACTGGGTGAATATTGCGGTGGTCTAAGCTTGACTGACTGGCCATCAAATCAGACCAACCAGAGGCGATGCAGCAAAAAAAATATAAAAATTTGAGGGTAAAAATAGCCATTTATTGGCGCGAACAAAGCCACTGAACTTTCTACTAACTAAATAATTATTCATTTACTTTGATAGAGTATTTGTCTAGATATTTGTGATATTTATAGATACGACATTTTATTACAGCTAAATAATATATAAAAAATGTACAATGTGCTAACCAAATAATTTGACGACTTGTCAAAAATGCTAATATTTGTACAGGCGCCAAATTGAAATTAGTTAGTAGTCTTAGTGCCCACCTTTGTTAAATAATGCTAGAAATACTAACACATGCGTTCATTACCATACATACATTTATGATTTTAAACAAATATAGATAGATTGAGGATAAATAAGATACATACAGGTGATAGCTGGTGTAGAGGATGTGCTAGCAAAGCCATCAAAGTCAAATGTCAAAAACTGTATGTCAAATATTTCATGTTCTTTTTTTGATCTATGGTTCTTATATGTATTGTAATTTTCTAAAAAATTAGTCGACATAAAATCTTCTGGCAAAACGGTGTTTTTAACTACTTAATATCCTAATCGAAGACCACTCCACGGCCTCAGAACGTTTACAGCTGGTACATGTAGCTCTTTGTGAGAAATTTAACATACAAGAATATGCTTTTTTGTTTCATCATATAAAATCAAAATCGTTTATTCACATGGGCCCCAAAGAGGCACTCATGAAAGTTAATGATTCTACTGCCAGATTCGCCAATTACAGCCGTATATATAATTGTACCGATTGTGCCGATTTTAATGTTTGTTCGAGCGAAGGGAGATCTCTTAGTTGAATTGGGCGGTTCAGCACTTTCCGTCCGTCCATCTGTCAGATCATCTAAACCATGCCAGCAAATAACTTTAAACTTTTAGAAAATATGTAAAGCTGAGGCGTAAAGCCAAAAATGGCAAAATTATTAAGGGTGAACCCATACATGTAACTGCCCGCACTTACGTGAGCTTGGGCAACATAATTATATTTTCTGCCCGTGTGTGTTATCGTTGAAAATAAAAGCTATTTTCAACGATAACACACGTTCTTAAGTAGAGTCGAATTTTTAAAAAGGTTCTATGTTCGAAAATAACGGCTAAACATTTACAACTAAAATTTACGTAGGAAATCCGTTATACAACAAATCGAAAATCAAACAAAAATTATTAAGAAAAAAAGTTATGAGCAATTAACCTCAAAAGTTTTTTCTATTGCAAAATGTAGGCGCGAGATCTCAGTTCGGGGCGAACGACTAGTTATTAATAAATGGGTTTGTTAGTCAATTTTCCCATACTATAATTTGCGGCGTAGATTCATATTTTCTATAACATTTTTTTTTAATTTCTCGTTGTTTCTTTGTATAATATTTTCTCATAATAGTAGACTATTCCTATTCAATGTTTTTACTTACAAGTTATTGCATACATTTACCACATTTTTAAGCCTAACCATTTCCAAATTTCTAGTTCTGGGTTTGATATAATTTTTTTTTATTGTATTTACGTGCCAATTGCCTTAAAACCCTTACATTCCTTAAAACTAAACTAAAACTATATACAGAAAATAAATAAGTCACCTACAAGACATCGAGCTTATATAGGATGTAATTCAAGTGCTCAAGCCCACTACCAGTGGGTACCGTTCGCATCATGCTGGCGGCATTGCCTCTCTGATTGCATTGCTAATATGTTGAGCCAAATAAGTGCCAGCATTTTGATCACGCGTCGCCTATCGGTGTGATTGTGTGATGTTGAATGTTTCCGGCATCCATGATACAAGCCTTCTAACTTTGAGTGGGGCTGTGAAAGCATTTATTAATTTTACTGATGCTTACAGGAAAGTTTTTTGCTTCGCTCCCATGTATACCGTGAGTTGTATCTGTATTTTCAACCGACTTCAAAAAAAAGGTTCGACAAGGAAAGTTCGAAAGGAGGTTCGACTGTATGTTTTTTTTAAATCTATATTACGCGATATCTCCGCCAATTGTGAATCGATATAGATGTATTTTTTTTAGTTTGGTAGAGTATACTTCATAGGTGGTCCCATATAAATTTTATCGAAATCTGTCAAGCCAAAACCAAAGTATAAGCGATGAAGCCGGTTTTTTTAAGCTTTGCTTGCGTTTAATTACTATTTAATCGATGCGTTTTGAATAAAATGTACGAACATACTCGTAACTAAGTAACCGACGTTTATGCAATAAACATAATGTTTACAGTAGCTGATCTCGTATATTGTCGTAATTTCCGCTAAGTAAGTGCTTTACTCCCATACTGCGGTTGTTTTATATAGACCGATGTTTCAATGTAAGCAAATTATGTCGATCAGTTTTTGCCGCGATAGAGAAAAATTGGTGTTGTCGATTTTGTATTATTTTCCAAACCTTGTGATTCTTCGAGTGTTAATGTGTAATAATGGTGGAGTGGGCGAATCATAAAAAGTTAAAAACGTGATTTTTAGCTTACGTCCAAAACTACAATCGAAGTTCTAGTACAGTTTCTACTTACTACTTTATTAAGGCAATACTTGACTATGACTGGATCTTTAGGAGTTTTGCCGCGAAAGTGAAAAAAATGGCGTTGTTGATTTTGTGTAATTTTCCAAAACCTGTGATTCTTCGAGTGTTAATGTGTAATAATGGTGGATTATTAACCGTTGATACTAAGTGAACGTGCATGAGTGCAGGCAAATCATACAAAGTTGAAAAACGTGATTTTCGCCTTCGCTCCAAAACTCCAATAGAAGTTCTAGTAAAGTTTCTACCACTTTACTAGAGCATGACTTGACTATGACTGACTACTTGACTTTGACTGTGACTTGTGACTAAGACTTTTATTATAAAAAATAGAAATTGATAATATTTGTTTAATATTTCGTCTGAAGGACTATGCATCCATGGTCATAAAATAATAATAATAAAAAAATAAAAAAAACTGGATCTATATTTTTTATTGACTTTTTTTTCATTCCTTTTACTGTGTCTAAGGCTTCTATTATGATATTATATACTTCAAACGGCCTAGTCAGAGAATTAAATTAAACATGTATTCTCTTTGAGAGATACGTGTAATCATCAATTTAATGTTTCATTAAACAAAACTGCTGAACATAATAAAATCGTAAATTCTAATTATCTATAAGTGCTCTTAAATAACTACAAAATTAAAATGCAATCTCACTTAACACAAAAAGATTTGGCCCATGAGGGGATCGAACCCGCGACCTTCGCGTTATTAGCACGACGCTCTAACCAACTGAGCTAATGGGCCGATGAGATGACCGTTGAAATATGCCGTCGGATAATCTGACCCCAAATGAATGTACTATAGTATCATCTGTCACTGACCTATTTTCGAGCATCTCTTGCATAACAAAAACATGTATATCGTATTTCTACGTCAATGTGGTAGGCATGTCACAGCTGCTGCTGCACGATAGAGTTATTTATACACTAGCCGTGGCCCGCGGCTTCGCTCGCTATAATCAAGAAAAAGAGTAACCTGTGTGTAAATTCTAGGTATAAGCTATGCACATTTCAAATTTCATCCAAATCCGTTCAGCCATTACAGCGTGAAATGGGAACAAATATACTTACACACTCACACTATTAACACACTTACACACAAACTTTCGGATTTATAATATTAGTATGCTATGATTAGTAATTCATCCTGAACTAAGACCTCGTGACATTTTGTGTCGAATGAATTTATTAATAAACAAAAACTTTTTATTTGGACAAAAAAATAATTTTCTTAATTAATAATTTATAGATTCTCGTATAATTTATAGTATATAGATATTATATATGTATATTTAATTTATAGTATTCGATCTTAGTGTAGGGCTGTGAATGTTATAGTGTTTAAAATAGTATTTTATATAACAGCAAACGTTTGACCTCTTTTTCACCTGATAGTAAGTGACGATACAGTCGACGGTTGAGCACGTTTGTTTAAAAGATGCCTTACTATTGACTTGGACTTAACTGACTCCCATATTGTATTTATCAGAAAACTCAGGCTCGGGCATGGAGGTTGGCTATTTTTATTCTGAATTGTTGTCACTGATAAAACAGAAGAAAAAACTTTTGACATGAAGTCGTATTTGAGACTTCGACAAAACAGGCTTGAAAACATTATAAACAATATAATAGAAAATAAATAAATATAATTAGAATATAAGTAGAAAATTCGAGTAAAAACAGGGACTTCGATCGTTTTAACGAAAATTTCGGGACAAGTGTAAAAAAAACAACATATCTGGTTCCACTAGGTAAATTGTATATGATTTTTATCATGTTTTGGCGCAATAAAAAGATTTTTCACATGTTTTTATTTCATTTTATAAATGCATAAGTGGATGTTAAGATGTTTGTATGCTTGGGTGTTTTTCACTCAATCGCGTCAGAACTATTGAACCTTTTTAGCTGAAATTTTAACATAGATAGATAGAGACCTGGAAACACAGGATATTTTTCATCATCAGCACTTTCTATCATCGTGAACACCGGGGAACAGCAAGTACATGTAATACGTAGGTAATTATGTATACAATGTAGAGTATGGTATTATCAAAGAATTTATTATCTCGTATTAGAGCATGGTAGAGATAGCCCCAACGGCTCTATAATCATTTATTGCTCGTAAAACGATCTGATTAAATGATTAGCGGATATTCGTCAATATTATAAGGCCTTTGCATATTCAAACGCGGTTCGTCTTTTGGTTCCGTATATTTTAGTTTTTACACGCTTTTATTTAGTTTCGCCTGTACCGTTGTTTGTATAATTGTCTGTCTGTAATTAAATCTGACAAACTTTTGTTTCGGTCTACGTGTAAATTCTGCAGGCCTTTGCAGGTTTAAAGGCTCCATTTTTCTGTCTACATAAATGCTGAGACCAACAGTTATAAATAGCTTCGAAGGCATTTTTTTTTTCTTTTGAAAGGAAAAGGGAAAATACGTATTTCCTTACTTTTTCCTTCACCATAGTCAGGTGTATCACCTTTACGCGTGCGGTGAACGCGGATTCATAACAGTAATAAGAAATAGCGGCGCGATGGGTAGAAAATCGCTTTTGCCGCCCCGCTGAATATACAAATGACCTTAGATAATCGTGACATTAACACGGGATGGGCAGCTAGAATTATTTCATTCAAATGTCAAGAGATATAATCTGTGGACAGGTGTGGACATTATGAGAGATCAGTCTATTAGACGGTTATACGTATTCTGACGACGTTAAGAAAGAGATAATTTAAGTAAACAAAAAAATAATATATTGTTACTTGACACTGGCTAAATGCACAAATTTGCGAAGCCAAATTAAAAAAAACCAAATACATTAACACTCACATCTTCAAGTCTAGAGTAAATAGATATTATCTTCTCTTGTATTTTTTCCTAGAATAGGCAAACGTTTGAACACGTATTATCTGACCTGATCTTGTAGGCAAACATGCCTACTTACATCTTCGGCCGCATTATCAATTTCCAGCAGGTGAGATAGTAGTCAAATTCATGCCTATCAAGCAATAAAAAAAATCAATTAGGTTACTTACATATAAGCTGTGCACTTACAGACACCTACTTCCAATTAACTCTCCCTCTATTCTCTACAGTCATAGATTTCATGTTAAGGGGCCTGCAGAGGTTCATTTGCCCATACAATCGTAATACCGAAATTATTTACAATTCAAGCATATTACCACCATACTGTGCTGTTATTCAGATTAAAAATATAATAATCTAGGTTCCTGGATAGTTTTTATTCCAAAATAATTACCTAAAACGAAACATAAACCAATTGTTTTTCACACATTATTACGACGTAAATGTCGCATCTTTAACTTGTTCGTTTTGTATTAAAAACTAACACATTTCTTTTGTCATTACAACAGGAACATAGATTATCATTTCAAGGTACAATGAATGCAAAAAACAATGGCTAAACATTACATATTCATTCATAATTTTTGGTATTACGGCACCTAACATAATTTGTTCGGAAGGTAGTGCTATCGCATCAAGCATGGGCACAGTTTGCCAGTTAAACAGAGACAGTCTATAGACTCGTTCACAGAGTCCCCGGCCTCTTAAGTACTGCGATGAATAGGCAAAGTTATGTATAAGATCAGTGACAACAGTACCACACATCGATATTTTCGGAGAAATTCTTGCTTTCTCGAATACAATTTAGATGCGTAAATTATGTAAATGTAGTAGTGTAGTTCGAATTACAAAGTTATAGTTAGGTATATTGGAGCTGATCGGATGATGGAGCCAGGAGATGGATAGTGGAACTCTTCAGTGGCTAGTAAACCCCTCGAGTTTGACGTTTGTTATAAGATTTATTTTTTGACTAAACTTCGTCAAGGTTTACAAAAACATTTTGATATTTACAAATGTCAACATATTTTTTTTTCTTTGAATATTGGCTTCGCAATCTTGTGCATTACATTTTATAATTTTTAATGCAAGATAAAGTTGTTTTTTTTTAGGAGTTTTGCCGCGAAAGTGAAAATATGGCGTTGTTGATTTTGTATAATTTTCCAAAACCTGTGATTATTCGAGTGTTCATGTGTAATATAGGTGGATTATTAACCTTTAATACTTAGTAAACGTGCATAAGTGTAGGCAAATCATACAGAGTTGAAAATCTCCAATAGGATTTCTAGTAAAGTTTCTACCACTTTACTAGGGCATGACTTGACTGTAACTGGACCTCTCTCTTTTACTTTGACTGTGACTTGTGACTATAGGACTTATAACACGAAATACACTTGATATATATTATTAATTGACACTGGCTAAATGCACAAGATTGCGAAGTCAAAAATAAAGAAAAAAAGAGCTGTTTTTTGAAGTTAAACTTTTCACGGATGGCCTTTGTAATTCTGATCCGCAACCTTTTTGTGTGACGAAACTCTAGCGGGGGTAAACACTGTGATGAATAATTCAAATGTTTCCCTGTAATACAAAAGTTTTACTTCTATCGTGTGTCTTTACTCTACATTTTTTATTCGTATGAAGAATTATTATTACTCACACCTACAAACAAAGTAAATGTAATCTTATGAGTTATTGAATGAAATTATCTACTGACTACGTGTTTTCCGTTTATTCTGCTTGTAAACGCATCGGCCCATTAGCTCAGTTGGTTAGAGCGTCGTGCTAATAACGCGAAGGTCGCGGGTTCGATCCCCTCATGGGCCAAACAATAAATTTTGGTTTTGTTTGATATTTATTTGTCTGTTTTTAACTAGAAACACGTGTAAAATGTAAACTTGATTAAAATGCATGGGAAATTCAAAGAGCAAGACACACGCTTGTTACTGAACTGATGACGTCAGTTCACACTTGTTTGATGTCTATGATTAGTCAACTTTCCTTGATGGCAGCTGGCGGTCAACTTTCTTTGAAGGTGATTGGAATGTCGATGTCTAAGAAAGAACGTCAAAATGGCCACGTTTAAAATGTTTCGCTTTTCAAATATTACTTTTGATTAAAAATAAAAATGTTTTATTTAATGAATTGAAGGCAAAAAAAAAATCTTTAGGTGAACAATAAAACAAATTATGCATGTTACCTACGGAACATTATTTATTCGCTATTTATTAAAAATCTGCATTATCCGAAATTTTAAAAAGATAAATTTATTCTATTTCATAAATGAGTTAATAGTAAAATATTACAGATATTGTACTATTATGCAGAAAACTAATTAAAGTTAAAAAAATCCAAGCCTTCTGGTTTTATCGACGTCGCGTCGGTAGCACTGTCTACTTATTTAATTAATTATTTTGCACAAATCAATGTACAGGGAATGGCTTAAAGCCAAATAGCATTCTCTACCAGCCATCCTGGCCGTGAAAGAAAAGCGGTGGGTGTGCGGCAGAAACAAAATAACCGAATTTATTATAAATATTTTAGGACATATAAATATATATTTAGAAAACATACATTATTATTTAAATATGTAGGCACATACATATACAACATATAATATATGTACATATATACAATAACAGTATATTATTTGCCCACCCAGGCAATCAGGTGACAAAGCGGCCAAATAATTAGCTATCTGACATAAAATAATTAAACGCAAGCAAAGCTTAAAAAAACCGACTTCACCGATTTAATGTATTAAACACTCATTATTGACTATAACTCAAAAACTAGAAATCCGATCTTGATCAAATTTCAATGGGACCACATAAAAAGCATCAGCTTTCGAATAAAAAAAGAATCATCAAAATCGGTGCACAGCGAAAGAAGTTATGAGGTAACTTTTGAAGTCGGGTAAACGAGAACATCGTCAAAGTACGCAATAATGCTCACAAAATAGACATTATTGACGATATTTCAAGAACTACTGATCAGATCTTGATCAAATTTAAATGGGACCAATTAGAAAGCAACATCTTTCAAACTAAAAAAATTTTCGAAATCGGCTCACGTGGAGAGAAGTTATGAGGTAACACACATAAAAAAAAAAATACAGTCGAATTGAGTATCTTCTCCTTTTTTTTGGGAAGTCGGTAAAAAACAGAGCATCGATTCAATTTGTAGTAGAGAAGAAATAGAACAAAACAGTAGAAACGGAACCAAAACACTCCATCAGCGTTTATGCAATGGCCTCGATTCTGATGTCACACACTAAATTAAATTTAAACTATTCCTGTCTTTTACAAAAAAGGAACACAAGACAGAGATAGCATACTGCTGTGCTGTCAAGTTAGTCAGAACTTAGATGTCTATGCAAGCTTAGTCGAGTATGTGTTGTATTGGTGTTAACTAAAAACAAGCGCCTTTCTGCTTCTGCTGTTCATATTTTAATTGATAAACTAGCGTGACAGCACTAAAATGTATGCTATCTCTGTCTTGTGTTTTATTTTGTAAGAGACAGGGATAGTTTAAATTTAATTTAGTGAGTGTACATCAGAATCGAGGCCAATATCAGTATCTTTACAAACGCCGACAATATTAACAACTTATTCAGCATAGACAAGCCTATCTCATCATACAATCAATCAACCAAACAAGACATGCGCGTAATTGTTTCATCCAATGTATGGTGTATAATTTAATTTTCACTATACAACCGAGTCTATTGTTTGTGTAAGTGTGGGAATACCTCGCTTCATTTGGCATCGTTGTCTCGTTCACATAGAATAAAAGCTTCGTCATACTATAAAACCACAGACTATATTAATGACAAGGGTGCATGGAGGCAAACTGCACAGGCTCTTTCTAGCGACTACCATAATAACACCTAGGTTAAGAAAATGATTAAGAATGTTTTTTTAAAAAATGAATGAAAAAAAAAATGCGCCGCCAAGTTTCTTGCCAGGTTCTTCTCGAG
Source organism: Lomographa bimaculata (assembly GCA_948107665.1). Taxonomy (NCBI): domain Eukaryota; kingdom Metazoa; phylum Arthropoda; class Insecta; order Lepidoptera; family Geometridae; genus Lomographa; species Lomographa bimaculata. Next base: position 4,392,110 of record OX403601.1, on the reverse strand, counting down.
ATGGCTGTAATTCTGCGAATCTGGCAATAGATTCATTAACTTTCATGAGTGCCTCTTTGGGGCCCATGTGAATAAACGATTTTGATTTTGATACTGGACGCACTTCTTTGGAACAGATCGGAGTGCGGGACAGCGGGCGCGGGCTACGCTGTACGAGAGGCGACCGCGTGCGTGGGCCGCACGTCATCCGTTCGAGCCAGATACGTCATGAGTGGCGAGGCCTTAACAAGTTGATTGTATTGTTATTGAGACGAGTAGTGCTAATATTACTTCTATCGTGCTAAAAAGTATAGTTCATCTCGAACTGTCTATGTTTTTGCAGTTAATTACTTACAACTTTTATATAATAATAACTGTTTATTCATTAATATGTAAAAGTGTTTTAGTATTTGTTGAAATATATAACTAATATCTGTACCTAAGTATCAACTTAAAATGTAAAGCCGTTTTTAAGATAGACTCCGAGAGTCTGAGTCAAAAATTTAGATATAAGGTAACCTATGTCCAATTTCATGATCTAACCCATCTATACATTGATATAACCTAAAATTTTTTTCCATATCTGACCAGCAGCTAAAGAAAAATCTAATTTCAAAGAATTAACTAATTTACTCAATCTTACAGGAACTGCACTAATTTTGAGGATAAAAAGTAGCCTATGGCCGATTCCAGAGTCTAGGCTATCTACATACCAAATTTTATTGAAACCCAACGTATAGTTACAGAAATACTTCATATCAAACATTTTTTGCTCACACACACACAAACTTTCGGACTTATAATATTATAGTAGGTATTGTATATGTGACAATATTTATAGGCATTTTTTATAAGATTTGACTTAACAACGAGGAAATAACAACATCTGTTGAACATCTGACATTTTACAATTTACAATTCTGAGCAATTTGTAGAGCAAATAAATCAATATTAGGAATGTGGAAACCTCATATTACTATTGTGTAGTGATTACCATTCAATAAAGAAAATATATTTTTTTATTATTGTTATTAATGTGATGTATGCATGGGACATTTTGCGAATGGGACGGTTTGAGGATGGGACGTACTGCGAATGGGACCGTTTGATAATGGATCGTTCTGTGAATAGGACAATTTGAGAATGGGACGTTTTGCGACTGCGTGACCGAATGTGAAAAGGACGTTCTGCAAGTAAACCCATTCTATTAATATCATATTCAACATTGTTTATGCATATGAAACAAAATGAAATGTATAAACAACTAGCAAACCCGGCGAACTCCGTTTCGCCACTATAAACCTCACGGAGCCCGAGACCTTTCCAACGAATGCAAAACCGTGGAAATCGGTTTGTGCGTTCTGGAGTTATAGCGTCAGGAAGGAAAACCCGACTTATTTTTATATAATAGATAACTGTACACGGCAGCAATGTGAATACACCTTGTTCTTTTTTTGCTTAGTTGTGTACTTTGTTTTTTTTTGTCCTGAGATGTTACTGACTTTTTTATTTACTAAATCTTCCACCTACGGGCCAATTGCCTATAGGTATTTCCTTAAACTTAACTAAAATTATATACAGCAAAGAACCAAGTTACTAGTTTAGTTGTGTACTGGGACAAATAATTAATAATAATAATAATGGCTTATTGGACAGAAAACTTAAGGCTAGTCTATGATAGATGTACAATATTTTAAACTATTTTCAACCGACTTCGAAAAAGAAGGTTCTCAATTCGACTGTATGTTTTTTTTTGTATTTATGTTACGCGATATCTCCGCCAATTATAAATCGATTTTGATGTTTGTTTTTTGTTTGGTAGAGTATACTTTAGAGGTGGTCTTATATAAAATTTATCGAAATCGGTCAAGCCAAAACCGAAATATAAGCGATGTTGTAGGTTTTTTACCGACTTCCCAAAAAAGGAGGAGGTACTCAATTCGACTGGTTTTTTTTTTATGTTTGTTACCTCATATCTTTTCTCCACGTGAGCCAATTTCGAATTTTTTTTAGTCTGGAAGATGTTGCTTTCTAATTGGTCCCATTTAAATTTAATCAAGATCTGATCAGTAGTTCTTAAAATATTGTCAATAATGCCTATTTTATGGACTACTTTGACGATGTTCTTGTTTACCCGACTTCGAAAGTTACCTCATAACTTCTTTCGTTGTGAGCCGATTTAAATGTTTTTTTTTTTGTTTGAAAGCTGGTGCGGTGAAGTCGGTTTTTTTAAGCTTGCGTTTAATTATTTAAGCTTTGCTTGCATTTTCATTTTTTTTCCCATAGAGATGTGTATGATCCTTGAATTCCAAACTAGGGCTCCATGGAATTCGGTGTCTTCCTCCCTAAATGCTCCTGTAGTTTTGGTGCACAGTTCTGTTGCGTCAATAAAATTGTTTATTTCTTTCTTTCTTTACATGGGGACCAAAGAGGCACTCATGAAAGTTAATGACTCATTGATTTTTATATTGTACTAAATGTGCCCCGCGGTTTTACCCGTGTAAGTCCGGGAATTCCGGGATAATAAGTAGCCTATGTGTAAACCAAGGGTGTCAGCTAACTCCATTTAGCTAACAAATTTCATAAAAATTGGTCCAGCCGTTTAAGCGTGAAGAAGTAACACACATACAAACAAACTCACAAACTTTCGCTTTTATAATATTAGTGTGATAGTTTGATGTGAATAGATACTTAACTATATACCTATAGTAATAATTTGCTCGTTTATATTTCTCAACAAAATGTTTTCTTGGCGCCGCCTACTTTTCGTCGATGTACTTAACCATGTATCTAGTAACTATCCTATAATAATATGATACTGTGGACGGGTAATGTTCAAATAATAACAGTGGTCTGACTTCGTGGTCTACCATCGACTATTTGAATTATTTATAGCTACCTGGTAATCTTCATTATAATACACATACGTGACGCTTTAATTGAAGATTTAATCTTTGTAATTTTATTACCTCAGTAGCTGTGCACTGCGGGTTTGTCTGTGTTTATCGCGGCGGCCATCTATAAACCTCTCGAATTACACCAGTTGATTCCCCTTGCCCTTTCTATAATCGGACCACAAGATAAACAAACCAACGTCATCCATATACGGTTGACATACCTCATATCCGCTCGAAGCGTTTTGCTTCAACATTTGTTATCCGTACAGCGAAGGAGTGGAACTCACTGCCGGCATCCTTGTTCCCCGAACAGTATAATCTGGGAGTCTTCAAGTCTAGAGTGAATAGGTGACTTCTATTCGGCCGCACCGTCACTTTCCATCAGGTGAGATAGCGGATAATGCTTACCTATCTATCATGTAAGAAAAATTTTGTATCAAGGCCACCTTTCAATGCTATGCCACAGTCTAGACTACATAGGTATATATAAAAGTATGTATAAAATTTATATGATTGTCAAATTAATATAATCAATACAAAAATGTTTGCTACTTGCTTTTATTCGATATATATACGGAATTATTTATTTAAAAAAAAAAATATCCGAATAACTTTATCTACGGTCAATTGCCTATATTTCCTGTAACTGTAAAACTCGAGTGTAAAACCAAACACTCTTTTAATATCCACAAATATATTATACAACAACCTTGACCATTTATAAATGATATAATTAACCTCCGTTAATCAAACATATACGGATTCCATGAAAATTCCTCTAAAAACATAATCTCCATACGGAATCCCAAAAACCATATGCCTGCCCTTTTTTCCGAGAGTTTCCCGCCAAAATTTCCGCGCCACAGACTAAAAAAATAGCGCAGCGCGACCTCCGTCGTCGCGTTGGCTAGTTCCAAGCATACAAATTGACATTCATTTTATCAGAGGTTTCATTAAACTTTACAAAACTAAACTAAAACTAAATACATCTATACAGCAAACACCTATGTTACCTACAAACAAGGCACTGAGCGTAAAGGTAACTCAAGTGCTTAAGTCCACTTCCAATAGCGTACCCATCATTTTTGGATTAATTATCTAATAAGTATCTACTATCCGTTTGGACTAATTATCTAATAAGTACTTTGTCCTGACTGACTGACTGACTTAGAGACAACGCACAGCCTAAACCGCTGGTCGTAGAAACTTGAAATTTTGAGGGTACATTTGTCTTAGTACGTAGGGGTGTATTTTTGGAAATTCTTCCCTAAAGAGGGTTAAATGGGGTGATAACGTTTGTATGAAAGTTATTTGTTACAGAACTTATAGCTATAAAATTTGGTATTTGAGCAGTCATTTAATATAAATACTTTGACTATCAATATTTTATGCTAGGGGTGCATTAAAGTGGTGTAATGGGGGATGAAAGTTCTTATCGAAAGTTCTTTATTAAAAAAATTACACTGATGCAAAATGGTATTTTTTTATTTTTTTTTGCAGTATAGGCAAGCATTTGACCACTATCTCACCTGATGGAAAGTGATGATGCGGTCGAAGATGTGACATGCTTGCCTAGAAGATACCTATTCACTCTCGATTTGAAGACTCCCAGATTATACCCCTCAGGGAACAATGGCGCAGGCAATGAGTTCCACTCCTTCGCTGTACGGATGATGAACGTAGAAGCAAACCGCTTCGAGCGAACTGGAGGTATGTCAACCATAAATGGATAACGTTTGTCAGTTTGTCTGGTTGTTAGATGGTAAAATGGGCATGGTGGAATTAACTCATGTAATTCCTGCGCACACTCTCCAAAATGCTATATTAATTGAGTAGTTTATTTATAAATAAGCGCAAGCAAAACTTAAAAAAGACCGACTCACCGCTTTATCTTCGAAACTTTGATCATATTAATGTACTGTTTTCTTTCAATCTTTGATTAGATGTTCTTTCAAACAAAACAATATCAAAATTGGTTCACGTGGAGGTTGGTGGAAGTTATGAGGTAACAGACATAAAAAACAGAAAAAAATAAATAAAAACATTCTACTCGAGTAGCTCCTCCTTTTTTTTGAAATCGGTAGAAAATTTAATGTTGATTATATTAATATTTTTAGCCAGGGGTGCATTAAGGTGGTTCAATGGGTAATGAAAGTTCCTATGGATTTTTTAATATATGAATTTAAAGTGATGTAAATGGTCCCTCACATAAAAAAAATGCAAAATCTATAAATATTTTTAAAAGGCATCTTGTTAATCATTTATTGAATACTACGCAATCTACCTAAATTTGTGATATTATTTAGTCTAATTAACTTTTTTCTATATTCTCATGTAAGTGATTTGTAATATTTTATGAGAATAAATGTCTTTAAACCTAAACCTTCTTAGTAGTAAAACGAGAAGTAAATTTATTACTAAGTCATTACAGTAAATTATAAATAACTACTCTAACGTAGTTAACTCTATTATAAACACACTAATATTATAAAAGCAAAAGTTTGTTTGTGAAAGTGTTAGTACCCATAAATAGTATAAAACACATCGATTTGTTTTATCTTAACGCTGTAAGGGCTAAACTGATTTGGCTGAAATTTCTAATGTACATAGCGTATACTCAAGATTAATACAAACACTACTTTTGAAGCGCGAAGCCGCGGGCGACGGCTCATAAGTACAGTATGTGTCAAAAAGCACTTGGGCTTATATACTCGTAAGTACTCAGAGTTACATAACATTTTTACATAATTGTTAAAATATGTATTTATAACAATTAAATATGGTAATTAATATTATTATGTTTTCTAACTGAAATTAATATTGGAATTTAATAATTATAGGTCAAGGAAAACTGATTAGTAACTGACTAGCAATTTCAAAACAAGTTTTCCTTGAACTATAGTATTCAAATTGAGACAGAAATCCAATAAATCCTAAGATACCTATTTTACCAACCATTCATCAATATTCATTGTTAAGTTTTTTTTAATTGTTTTAATAGTATGATGTTGATATACCTACACTTTCTGGCATCCTACTTATAATATTATAAATCTGAAAGTTTGTGTGTAAGTTTGTAAGTATGTTTGTTCCCTCTTCACGCTATAACGGCTGAACGGATTTGGATGAAATTTGGAATATACATAGATTATACCTAGGATTAACACATAGGCTACTTTTAAACTTGATACTAGCGGGCGAAGCCGCGGGGCACGGCTAGTAAATAATAATTGAGCTGAAATTTTCTTGCTCAATTTTCGCTCCTCGATTTTGGCGCCTTAAAAGCGTGAAAAAATTGAGAGCGCCCATTTTTAAACACGTTTTTTACCCGACTGCGCGATGCAAAGGAGGGTAATGTTTAATCACCTATGTACATGTATGTACTAGCCGTGCCCCGGGGCTTCACTCTCTATTATCAAGTTAAAAAGTTGCCAAATCCATTTAGCCGTTAAAGCGTGAAGCGGGAACAAACATACTTACACACAAACTTACGATTTTTAAAATCCCTACGTCGTCGTAGGATTTGTCTTCATCTTACGAGTGTCACTAAAGACAAAACAGTAATCAAAATTCAATATGGCGACAACAAGATGCCATATTGTAAAATATAAAAAATGGAAGTCGACGATTTGTTAAATGGAGTATAGAATTTTCTTTTGGTTTTTATCATTTTTCATATCGAATGACCTTTTAGAATCTAAAACGATTTAAAGTGGGTTAGCAACCATTCTATCTTACATTCTCAATAATTATAATAAAGCTCTGTTAAAGTTCTTTGTTTTTTTTCTTCGCCTAAAAAGTTAGTTATTTTATATAAAAAGTTTAGTTAAAAAACCAGTGAAACACAAAAATAAAACAAAACATTTATTGATCCATACAAAAATATTTTCTAATAAAACTTTGAATACAAAGTACGAAAATATTCATTCCTAGCACTAAAACTAAACAATGAAAATAAGTATGTTAATAAATATAAATACAAATTACAAGGTTAACAATATATGTCTAAGTTTCAATAAATAATTGAGCCTCTTAATCGAACCAAGCACCGTATATTTAAATATTTTCGAATGATTTCATATTCCGAAAAACTATTTTTTTTTATAATAATTGCACAACCGGCCAGCTTCAAACTTACAAACTTGTAAGAAGATTATTTACATGTGTTTATATTATTATCTAGAGGTATATTAATATATAATTGATATAGTTAGATATTGCATTCAGGAGAGCTCGTAATATTTTTAGTGTCTGCGTGAAACGAGTCTTCGCGTACATAGGTGTGTGTGAGACAGTGGTGCTAATTCTGTTGTGCACCGAACTAAACTAAACTAAAAATAAACTAATTTTAGTCAAAGAATACCTAAACGCTATTCTAATTTTACGTTGAACTTAATTTAAAAGTTTAAATGACAGGACTAAAACTAATTTTAGGCTAGTTTAGTCTAATTCTGGACAACAGAATCGGCACCAGTGTATATACACGTTTCTCACACATAGTTGAGGCGCACTCACGAAATGTCACAACTGTTTAAGGTTGTAAAACATAAACATACATAATATGGGTAAGAAAACGCTGTCAGGTTTAACGGAACAGATTTTCCGTACCAATTCGCTAAATAATAAAATACATATTGTATTATATATCCCTGTCTTGTATGATTTTGATAAGTGATAGATTATCTTTAAGAATAAATATATTAAAACTTTTGAAACATATTGTGACAAACCTAATCTAGATACGTTTAAAACAATAGTTGACCTAATTAACTTTTGCTTAAATAGGTACTAACTAAATTTTGGACAACCAGAAATGTTCAAATCGATAGGCTACGTGACGAACACTGCTAAGGTAGATAGAGAGCAACATTTATAACTACAAATATAATTGGCACACAATATAATGGTGGGCATACCTTAACAATTTACACAACTTTAAAATATTGAATTGTGATATTATTGTTTTCAACAATATGTAGAGAATAATTACGTATGGCAAGAACTATAGCGATGAATGTAAATAACAAGATTGAGGTAAAACGGTGACTAATAGTACCACGTCTCTAACCATAGATAAATAAACTTTAATTTACCTATTATAAGAATACGCACTTGCTTATAACAAAGTTGCAACAAGTTACCCTAATACAGTCATCTGTCTAAACAACGATGTCAAGAAAAACCATGAAAACCAAGTCAGTTTATTGAACACATTTCACTGAAAAAGCAGTAGGCATTACTACTTTTTTTACTTTAAGAAGTTCGTTGTGCACTAATCTACCGTCTACAGATCATAGATACAGTCTATCTCTATTACATCCTATGTATGGTAATATTTTGTTTAGAGCTACATTCAACAACGTACTTTTTACAACTTTATCAATTTTATCATTGTTAGTTCTTATCTACTGGTCTCTTTGAGCTGTATTTTATATTAGTTCCTAATCTAGGTTTTCTTCTTATCTTTATTGGTTAGAGTTCTTTTATATTTTAATTTTATTATTTACATAAATATGAGTATTATATAAGAATGATAAACATTTCAGCACTCTATAGTGTGCATATATGACGAATTATCAACTTTTTTAGGCGGTGCTCGCCCTTCTCTTCCAGTCATAATGGATATTACACTCCTGTGCTCTGAGTCACTGTCTCCACTCAGTATTATATTAGTCTCTCCCACAAAACCAGAGTCAATCTGTTCATGTCCTTGTAACATCTTATTCCGTGGCTCGAAAGTATGCAAACCTAATTCTGCGAGCAACTCCTTCGTGTCATCAAAGTTTCCGAAGAATACAGAATCCGTTTCCACACTTTCTCCACCCGATTCACTTCGACCGTCGCAAAGAGATTCCAAATCATCAGTATCCGATTCTATCAATATCGGAGGTTTGTTGACAGTTCTAGGGTATGGCATAGGACTGATTTCAGGCATTATGTTTTTCGGCCTCAGTTGCATCAAATATTTTGCTCTGCGTTTGGATTCGTTTGAATCTGTACTCATGTATCCTGAATCTTCAGTTCTGTGTATTTTTCTCAAATCGGTTCTACGCGACCTTGTTCTTGCTGAGCGCCGTCCAGAGCGCCTAGCGTTCAAGTTATCAGCTCTCGAATAAACTCCAAATCGATCTCTGTCTTCTAATGCTCTACGCCTATCACCAGGCGGACTGTCTCTTGTAGCACCACTGAACTTAGGTGAAAGATCTGTTCCATGACGATACTTGGGAGGAATTGGTGGTTTTGGATCTTTCTGTGAATCAAGATGCCGTATTAAATCAGGTGTTTTCAAAACCTTCATAAATTCTGCTAAGTCTTTACCTCCGTATTGCAAGCTTCCTCTTCTCTTGTAGAAGTAATTTTCTTCTTCTTGTGCTTTAGCCTTGGACTCATATATTTGCCGCAAATTACCAATTCTGTTCTTGAATATAACTTCAGGTGACTTTTTAAGAGGAGACTCACTCTCTGAAGAAGTTGACTTGTATTTGAAGCTGCCTGCGGATCGGAGTAAAATCTTTTCGACTCGTTTTTTAACATCTCGTTTAGGTTTTCTATCAAGAGTATCAGGATCAAAGTCTTCAAACATTTTTCTTCTGCTCTCTACTGGCGATCCACGTACTTGGATTGTTAGTGGTCCAGGTTTGGAAAGATTATCGTACAGTGGTTCTGATGATCCAATGATGATCTCGCTAACTGGTAGACTCTGATCATCCATACGGCCATAGTCACGAGGTGGTAGTTCAGCTTCGTTTTCAAACGTTCTATTCATATCAAGCCAGCTGCTTGCAAACCTCTGCCGGTCGAGGAATGATTTGTTATCTTTGCCAAATATTTCTATTTGCGATATGTCTGGTCCACAGGCCAGAGAGAACCTACGCCTTCTAACTATGCTACGTTCCAAGCTGTCAAACTCCATGGTGTTATCTCTATGTATATGTATGTCAGTTTTTCGCGGATCTAGAAGCATGTTATCATCGCTGAAATAGTGCGAATCAGCTGCAACAACAGGTATGACTATTTTTGGTGCAGGTATGAACTGTATCGTTTCCAACTTCATTTCTTCTATTTCTATTGGTTCGACACGGCGACAATCGTTTAGTTCGCGTATGACTGCTTCCATCTTTACTTTGACTTCAGGTGGTATTGGCGCGTCTTCAGTTTTAGCAGTTTCTCCAATTTTGGCAGGTGGTGGTGGTGGAGGCGGTGGAAGTTTCTTTCTGATTCGTCTTGAAGCATGACTCTTATTATCTTTAGGTGGCGAAGTTTTTATAGCCAATGAGATATTCTCCTCAGGTTTACTAATAATTTTACCGGTAACTTTTTCATTGTCCGTTTCCACAAGTAAATTTGGATTTTCTTTTGGTACACTATCAATTACTGGCTTTTTCATAACGTTTTCCATCGGCTTAATTGCTTTATTACTCTCAGTCATTAACGCCGTTATGTTAGGAATTATTTCAGTAAGTTTTGATGTCTTTTTCGGAATTGTTTCTGTTATTTTTGAAGATTTCTTGGAGTTACTTTCTATTACTTTGGAAGGTTTAGATTCTTCCTTTTGACTTATTGGCTCTGTAGACTTTGGACGCATCTGTTCTTTTGGTTTAGGTTTTATAACTCGCGGCATTTCATTTAGCTTTGCAATGGATTTTGTGGGTTTTGAATCCGTTGGTAGTGTCGGAACTTCATCTAGCCATTTTCTAACTATTCTCTGTTTGTAGTCTTCACTGACACAAGATTTGCATGAATTAGATCTAGTAAGAGCTACCTTTTGAGGCTTTGTTTTGCTGTCGCAGCCAGGGCAACCTCCACATGATATGCTCGATTTTCGGCTATTTTCTTGCTTAAGACTAATTGCACTAAATCTGCGTCCACGTCTTGCACATGGGAAATCCCACCCTAAGTCTACTCCTTGATAAAAATCTTCTTCGGGTATATCCGATAGCATCGGTATGAACCTTTTCGAAGTCATTTTATCTTTGGCGATTGACATCACTTCGCGAATTTTTACAAGAAATTCTACTGCAGCAGGTGGAGGATCCTGTAAACATTTAAGCAAATTATTAAAAAAAGTCCATTAAATTGTACATGCCTTTCTAATATTTAGTACGTTACCTTGAGATGCTCAGTTTCGAAGAAAACAGGATTAAAGTAGAGTTTCCTTCTAATCATTGGTTCTCCATCAGAAGACGATATGTGTCTGTTAGCAGCAATATGATCATCTACACTGCAATCCACAATAGACAAATCGGATTGTGGAGCTCTTTCGAAGGTATCCGGAGAAGAAGAGCGTCTTTGGAAGCGTTCGTTATATTTTGGTGAATTTTCAGATTGTTTAAGAGATGGTCTTGGTGGTTTCTTAATCTTTCGAGGGTGTACCATTGCCGATATTACGTTTGAGTTCATTTTCTGAAACTGAAAAGGCCGTAAGTTAGTTGATACATTTAGGTCTGTTTTGTGACTAGATAAATAAATTAAAACAATGTAAATTCAACACTATGACAATTTCATATTTTGCAAGCAATTGTGTTGTTTTTACCTTATGATTATTATGGCTATGATTATTGTTAGAAGAAGAATCCAGAGGCTCATCAGTGCGTTCGCTGACATCGGAAAATCCGTTGTCATTTAAGAACTCATTGCCCATTCCACCTAATTTTAATAGTGGATTAGTTTTCAGCATCTACAACAGAAATAACGTATTATCTCATTATATATCTTCAAGAGCAAACAATCTTTTCTTCATCTTGTTTGAATGTTGCTATATGGATTAACAGTTAATTTAATCTAATTTTAATTCTTCTAAGAATTAGAAGTCAAACATTTTCTTAAAATAAGTCTTGATTATAAACTTTTTCTTAAGTTAGACAGTAAATCTAGGTTTACCCTGATAAGAAAGCCAGGTAAGTGACGATTACGATATACTATTTTTTCGACAATAGAACACCTCAAGGATCTTCCTGATATAAAAAAATCGCGAAGAGAATTATTTAATTTCTTACCACATTGCTCATGTCAATTCTTGCTTCCAGCGAAGAACCATTCTCTGAAGAGTTGCTTGACATATTCTGTTCAGGATCTTTCTGTTTTCTCTTCTGTCTCTGCTTGTAATGCACGTAGAAGATGATCCCAGCGGCATAGATAAATATTAGCATCAGAGCACATACTCCGATTGCCAGAGACTCCAAGACGCTCAACCCTTGGTTCTGCTGGTTGGCTGAGTCTGCGGTCACAGCTTCACCAGCGTGGAAGGGTATTGAGCGAACATCTGAGGAACATAATTACGTTCTTACTTGTTCATTTGGTTAGTAGAATAAAATACTTCACAGTCTTCAACTAGTGTCTTGATTTGACACCTTAATCAAAGCAGTGAGCTTCTTTTTCCTCTTTGAGCTCCACGTTAGCTATTAAAGAGAAACTGTCGTTTCGTTTTTTTTATGAGATAGGCAAACGTTTGACCACTATTTCACCTCACGATAAGCGCCGATCGACCACGTTTTCTAAGAAGATTCCTGTTCACTCACGACTAAAAGACTCCCATATTGTATTTATCAGGAACAGACTCAGGTATGAAGTTCCATTCTTTTGTGGATCGCATAATGGATGTAGAAGCATTCTATGGTAATAAACTTACCAAGCAGAGCATTCTGAGAGGCCCCAGCGACTCTGAATGCTGCACACGAGGCAGCTAGCTGTGAGTTCGTGGATGCCGAACAGAGAACATGCGCAGCGACTAGTCGCCCTTCCAGCCGCGAGTGGAGGGCTGCTGATCCTCGCCACTGGAAATAAAGTATCGGAAGAACATTATTAACAGAAGGTTTCCAGTATATTCTAAATAGTCCAATTATGTTCAATTTCAACTGCAAAGTTGATTTGAATTTTTTTTTCTAGTCTAGTTATGTTATGATTTCGATTTTTGGCTTTATATAGAAAAATGTGTTTCTATGTTTTTTTTAATGTTGACTGTTTTCGGCACCCGCGATATAATCCTTCGAATTTAATGATAATATATCATGACTAAGAGACTGTCGATCTTTATGTGATGTCTTTAAAATATAAATAATATATAAATCCTACTACCCTATCCTACTAATGTTATAAATCCGAAAGTTTGTGTGTTAGTATGACTTAAGTGGAAGCCTGCGTATTCCAGGTCTAGTGTGTTTACCAGCTTCAATCACATCGTCACTTACCATCAGGTGAGATAGTGGTCAAACACTAGCCTGTCACAAATAAAAAAAAAAAAAAAAAGTATTAAGGATTTGTATGAAATTTGAAATGTACATAGCTTATACCTAGGATTAACATATAGGCTACTTTATAACTTGATAATAGCGGGCGAAGTCGCGGGGCACGGCTAGTATATAAATTATGTCTTTATGGGAGTAGATCTTTATCCGAATATGAATTCGAAATTTTTATTATAAATATGTCTTTGTATTATCTCCCATTATTTGAATGTTGTTTTAATAATATAATATACCCATTGCTGTGTCTCAATAGTGAATGCCTGATGTGGGTAAACATATGTGTTACATAGTTGCACTAACAACTTGCATAGCGTAATAATTTGTGAGTTCACTATAAATTATTCTTGATTCTTGAATCATTCTTGAATTAATTGATTTATTTTTGCGTGGGTGCAAACGTAAATACATGGTGTGATTAATGGGTTTCATGAACTGGAAAATACTACCCAAACTTGTATCAATACTAGAATATTATATCCTGCTTAATGGTTAAGCTTAGATATATGATGAAATCAAATATGTAATATAATAATAAACATTGGGTCTCACTAGAAAAATAAACATAAACGCTTTCACACTCACAGCCCCACACTAAGTTCGATGACTTGTGTCGTGGGTCCCTGAAACATTCACATTACACACACAAACACAACCAGGAACACAAATTTTCCTTGAGGAGAAAACTTGTATTTCATTCGGAAACCGAACCCGATAGAAGGCGAACGCCACCCAACAAAGCCAATGAGCAGTTCAATGCAAAAAGATTTTCTTTTTGTAATTTATATATATATATATATATATATATATATATATTGCCAGCAGGGCTTAGATAATAGCAGAAAACCTTCTCTTCATCTGGTTTTATTATTGCTATTATGGATCTTAATCTAATGTTAATTCTGCTAAGAATTAGAAGTAAATTTTTTATTTCTAAATATATCTTGATAAGTTTTGATCTTGAGCTTTGTCTTAAATCAGACGGCAAAATTAGGTTTAAGCTAATAAGAAAGTTAAGTGAAGATTACGATACAATATCTTTTGGACATTATTACACCTCAAGAAACTTCCTGAGTATAATATGTAAGTAGGAAAAATGCACAAATTTAATCGGACAACTTTTTATGTTTAACGGACCATTCGGAATACCGCAAAATCTTAGTCTTTGTGTCTAATAAATATTCCACGCAAATTCTTAAATCGGCTTATTACAATAATTTCAGTTAAAGTGAAAAATTTCAATAAGCCGACCTTTAAGCAGATTATATCAACAGTTACCAATGCCTTTCCTGTCGCAATTTGTCAATGATTAAAAAATATATAAATTTCAAAATATATAAACTTCTTGTTGGCCTAGTTGAGTAGCGTTCACCTTCTAAGCGGTATCAAGGGGGATCGGGTAGGGGTATCATCTTGATTCCTGACTGAAACATAAGTTTTCTCCATTTGTGTTTCTGATTCTGGTTGTGATGTGAATGTTTCCGGCACCCAAGGCACAAGTCATCGAGCTTAGTGTGTGGCTGTGAGTTTGATAGCATTTAAGTTTATGTTTAAATACGAAAGATGTGTTAGCTAAGTGTGGAAGCGTCTGATAACAAGGTCCAACACGCCTTCTAAAGCAGGTTTCGTTTGAGTTCGGTGAATATTCGTCTTATTTATCGGCGTGAAAGATCTTAACTCATTTATTTGGAAAGATTGTGCAAATAGCCTGTTCGCCGCCTTGTAGCTTATCTCCCGAAGTCATCCAACAGTCGTATTTCAACACCTTCCAGACGAAAGCTTGACGCCCAATTGATGAATTGGTCAAATGCATATCCTTTACTGAGACCGCCCAAAAATAAGTGGAATTGTAGAGATGCTATCTCCATTCCCTCGGCGATCCAATTTGATATTGAATCATTTTAATTTTATACAAATGCGAAATCAAAATAAGAACAGTGTCGTGAAGAATTAGTAATTATTATTATTTGTTGTTTCGACTGTATGTTTTTTGAAGTGAAAACTTCTTTAGCGGCGTTCTGCACTTTTTGGGATGGGTAAAAAATTTTAATCCCGCGTCAGGACACGTGACCTGATCGAAAATTCGTAAGACGGAGGGAGAGTAGACGTACTACTTCCTCTCCTGCACAACCAGAACGAGAAACACAAAATATCCTTGGGGAGAATCCTTGTGTTCCCGCCGGGAATCGAACCCGATACTCCTGCTTAGAAGGCTAACGCGGACCCGACTAAGCAGTTCATCGTTCTCATCATACTAGTAGTCAACTGGTTATTTTGGTCTGTGCTCCCGATAATACCGTTCGGGTACCATTGCGGTACATACACAGTCTAATAAAACTGGCATCAAGAACCTGAAAGCTTGACAAAAGTGAGACAAAGGTGGTAAGTCCGTCGATTCCTGGTAAGCTGTGATACTGAGCAGTCCTGATGGTATCTCTTAACGAGAGGCCGTCTCGTTATCATAGTCAAACCTGTACTTCAGGAAAGAACGACTGTTAAAATGACCAGTTTGTGCTATATGCTATACTATATAGCTTGACTAGATTTTAGGCTATCGTAAGATTGAGCCTATCTAACGAAATAATACTTTAAGAATACTTTGAACACAATCCTTTTTATAAAATTAATGAATTCATGATTGTGCCATTACAAACATCTTCATTTTTGTTGACAGATTCAGTAGCGCGACACATTGACATAGAATAATAATAATAAATTTGACATTTGTTTTTTTTTTATATTGACATTATAATTGATTTAAATGTATTCTCCGATTATTATTATTTTATTGCAATGAACATGAACACACGACATAAATACTGTCTTTAATTTTGTTACTATTTCTTTTTCTGCTCATTTTAAATGCATTTATTTATATAATTTATTGTTTTTATAATTTTTGTAATTAATGGTTAAATAATAATAATATATTAATTGTAATTGACATACCTGTTATAACGTACTTTGTTATAAGGTGAATAAATGATGATTATGATTATGATTAGAATAATTTACCTACTAGCCATGCTCTGCAGCTTCGCTCGCGTTTATAAGCCTATTTGTTATCCTAGATAAATTATGTACATTCCAAATGTCATACATATTCAATCAGCTGTTACAGCGTGAAGAGGAAATAAAACATTACACACTTACACATTAAAACTTACCTACAATTAAACGCAAGCAAAGCTTAAGAAACCAACTCAACGCTTTATTCGGAACCTTGATCAGATTTAATGTATTAAACACGCATTATTGTCGACAACTCAAAAACTAGATATCAGATCTAGATCAAATTTCAATGAGACCACATGAAAACCACCAGCTTTCAAAAAAAAAAAAATGATTATCGGCTCACAACGAAAGAAGTTATGAGATAACTTTTGAAGTCAGTTAAAAACGAGAACATCGTAAATGTAGTCCACAAAACGCATTATTGATGATATTTCTAGAACTAATCATAAGATCTTAATCAAATTTAAATGGGACCAACGGGAAAGGAACATCTTTCAAACTTAAAAAAAATTTCGAAAGCGGTTAACGTGATAAGAAGTTATGAGGTAACACACATAAAAAAAAACAGTCGACTTGAGTACCTCCCCCTTTTTTGTGAAGTCGTTAAAAAAATTGTAGATACTTACTACAAGGTAGAGGCTGTTAGTGCCAACTACAACTGCCACAGAATAAACAACAATGATACCAGGTTCACAAATAAGTCGAGATAAAGTGAACGATCTACAAATGCGTGCTCGGCGCGTGCGCATTATTAGTGCTTGGTGCCACGGATTTAAAGGGGCTCTGAATGCTGGATGTGGCAAAAATTATATGGTACAATTTTTTTTCGAGCGAAGCGAGATCTCTTAGTTGATTTGGGTGTTACAGCACTTTATCCGTCCGTCCGTCTGTCAGAAGCATCTATCATCTAAACCATACAAGCAAATACTTAACTTCAAATTCTATTCAGAGAATATGTAAAGCTATGGCCCAATGTCTGAAATGGCAATTAAAATGATATATAAATAAAACCCATACAAGTCAGTGTTGAGTCAGATCATCTTAGTTTCATTGTGCCCATGTGGGGTATTATATTAACGCATTTACAGTAACACGCACAGACTCACATTAAGTTCAAAGACTTGTACCATCGATGTCGGGAACGTTTACATACGACACATACAATCACACCCAAAAATTGTGCTCCTGCCGGGAATCGAACCCAGGACGGATGACGCAGAGGGCTCACCAGCCCACTGCGAAACTTGCAAAATTACACAAATTTTATAGATCAGAAAATTTGTGCGTAAGTGTTAAGTATGTTTGTTTTCTCTTCACGCCTTAACAGCTGAACGGATATGGATGAAATTTAGAACGTAATAGCTTATACCTAGGATTAACATATAATCTAATTCTTAACTTGATAAACGCAGGCGAAGCTAATATATATTATATGATATATAAATGGATATGTTTTATGCACATATACTTATATATATATACATAAAACATATCCATATCACGTCTTGTTTATGCATCCTCGTTCATCGCAAGTTGCTCCACTTTAGTAAGATCTTGCTTTTGATAACGATCCCTGTTTGCCGGTTGTATAACTTCGTATGATATTCAAATTTTTATCGCCGATTAACTTTACCTTTTTAATTATAACTTTGTAATAAAAGCACGTGGAAATAAATTACTTATAACCCGACAACCAGAAAAGTAGGGTTACGAGAATATGTTGCAATTGAATGTTTTAAACATTCGTGAGGAAATACATGGTAGTCTACGTATTAAGTAGGTACTATAATACGTAGGTACCTAGTAATTTAAAAAAAACCCATTTAGTGAGTACTAGAGTCGGGTTATGATAGACAAACGTTCGCCTACTATCTCATTTGATGTTATTACCGACTTCAAAAAAAGGAGGATGTACTATGTTCCGACTGTATGTATATATTTTTTTATTTATATTCACCGATTTCTCCCCAATTTGTGGACCGATTCTCAAAAATCTTTTTTGTTTGGTAGATTATACTTCGATTTAGAGGTGGTCCTATATACATTTTTATCGAAATCGTTCAAGCTAAAACCAAAATATAAGCGATGAAGTCGGTTTTTTTAAGCTTTGCTTAAGTTTAATTATATTATTATGACGATACAGTAGAAGATCTGAAAGTCTTCATGTCAAGAGTGAATGGGTGTATGCTTCTTCGGCCACATTATCCCTTTCCGTCACGTGAGATTGTGGTCAAATGTTTGCCTATCGGGCTTAAAAAATTACAACAACACCTAGAACCAGAAAATGAAATACAAATTTCCCTTGAACCTGTGGACAGTTTATTATAATACAGATATAGGTACCTAGGTTAATATAATTCATTTAATAGTGTTTAAGAATGATAAAAAAAATACACCCCTATTTTCTTGCCAGGTTCTTCTCGAGATGGCTGTAATTTTGCCAATCTAGCAGTAGAGTCATGAGTGCCTCTTTGGGGCCCTGTGAATAAACGATTTTGAATTTTATTTTTTAATTACTCAGTCTCACTCGTAGTGATCACCAATACCCAAACGCTACCCAAACTGTTTCTACTATGGTAGAGTCATTTTTCATGAGTGCCTCTTTGGGTCCACGTGAATAAACGACTTTGATTTTGATTTTTGATGAATTCCGTAGTTACTATTCAGTTGTATCGTCCCGCAACTGAAGCTCTGACAACTGTCGAATCAGCCAATCACAAACACTCGTTTACCTCGTCCTATTCACCCACTGGTGAATTTCATCATGAAGGAAAATTATCCTCCTACCAACTGGTTTAATAATGTTTGTAAATATAAGACCTTCCTGGGTGGTA
Source organism: Lomographa bimaculata (assembly GCA_948107665.1). Taxonomy (NCBI): domain Eukaryota; kingdom Metazoa; phylum Arthropoda; class Insecta; order Lepidoptera; family Geometridae; genus Lomographa; species Lomographa bimaculata. The sequence continues at coordinate 4,373,144 of OX403601.1, read as the reverse complement.
TGGACCACCATGGAAAGGTCCATTTGGCTACTGAGGAGGTCTGTTAGACGCATTAACTTTATTACAAGTCCAATGTTATAATTAATTATTCAGTTTTCCTTGTGGTGCAATACCGGCTGAGTTTATTGGGTTTTTAATAAGTAATATTAAAATCTAAAAGAATTTGACCTTGTTTAAATAAGTTGATACTAATTATGTGCTGCCCATATCAATTAATTGACTGATCGATAGCTTTTTTACAAGCTTTTATTTAGCTTGCACTGTGTGTATATAAATGTTTGTTCAGGTGGAATCTTGCAACTCAATTTTGAAGCAGATATCTTCAACCGATTGAGCTGAAATTTTGTATTCACGTTTAGTTTGGATGACAATGCATATTTAGCTGTGTATGCGGAACATGGCGGAACACACAAAATGGCGGACAAGTAATTTTTAATGCACTCCTACAATATGGGTATCAAATGAAATGGCTTGTTGAGAATAACTCGAAAAATAAAGTGACGTCACTTTAAATCCAATATGGCGGCCTTCTAAAAGCTTGTCTTAAAAAACTCTTTAACAAGTAACTTATTCTTTCTTTCTTTTGATTTTGGCTTTGCAATCTTGTGCATTTAGTCAGTGTCAAGTAATAATATATTTCAAGGGTATTTCATATTAAAACTACTAGTCACAAGTCACAGTCAAAGTCAAGTAAAAGAGTTAAGGTCCAGTTTTAGTCAAGTCATGCCCTAGTTAAGTGGTAGAAACTTTACTAGAACTTCTATTGAAGTTTTGGAGCAAAGGCGAAAATCACGTTTTTCAACTTTGTATGATTTGTCTACACTTATGCACGTTTACTAAGTATTAACGGTTAATTATTACACATTGACACTCGAAGAATCACAGGTTTATGAAAATTATACAAAATCAACGACGCCATTTTTTCACCTTCGCGGCAAAACTCCCGAGCGATGATTTCTATGTGAACTTGGTTGGTTCAGCTCCTTGTCCATCCGTCCGTCCGCCGGTCTAACAAAATTACAGAGTCCAAAACGTACAAGCAAAAAACTTAAAGTTTTTAGAGAATAATGTAAAGCTCATTTTTGGCTTTGGGCCAAAGTCAAAGTGAAAAATTATTATTAAAATTATATAAAAGACATTATTAAAACATATTTTGCCCTACACTTAGTGTATGTGTGAGCACACCACAAAATCAAAAAAACTTTTTTTCTGCAAGGCAAAAATTTTTTTTTCTGTCGTGCGTGATGTCGCTGAAAAGAGTTTTACAAGTACGGTACCATTTTTTTTAATTCTTTGTTACAAAATAACTATTTGTGAGGACATCACTGTCTAGTCACAGTTTTTAGAGCTATTTTGTTCCGGGGTCTATTTTATCTAAAAAACGCTTACAACTTAAAGCTGAAACTTATACGTATAATATCCGTTTTATTAAACAAAAAACAAATAAACGTATTCACACACACAGCCCCACACTAAGATCAACTCACAGCCCCACAATAAGGTGTGATTGTGTGTGTGATGTTTCCGGCACCCACGGCTCATCGAACTTGTAGTACCTACCTACAACCGTGAAAAGTAAAAAAAAAATGTTTAGAATCATTTCATATATTCATACCTGTAAAAACGTGCTGCCTTCATCTCTGTAGAGTCCAAACGGCACGTCGTTGTCGATAAGGTCCCTCAGAGTGACCCAGCCAGAGGGAGACAGGTACTGCGCACTCGTCACTGCGCAGATCGCGTCTTCTACATCTGGGAATAATACTCTATGGTTAGCTCCTCATACATAATAATCACAGCCTCTAAACTGTGCCTATAAAAAAATTGACAGTCGTAAGACAACAGTCATCGAATGCCTTCAGGCGGCCTGAAAAATTATGCAAGTACCTATAGAATTGTTTAAACATTACTTGTTTGAAAAGTTAATGATAATTTGTTTGGCAGTCGCAATTCACTCATCTGCTATCTAAAAAGTATTTTAAACGCTAAAATTATTTTTATGAGACAATTGTTAAATCTAATTATAATACAGTTTGATAATTTCGACCTGACATATAACATCCGATATGGTCTAGTGGCTAGGATACCTGGCTCTCACCCAGGAGGCTCGGGTTCGATTCCCGGTATCGGAATAACTTTTTGCAGTTCCATAAAAACATGTTTTATTTTGTTGCAGTTAAATGTATGTACATGTCTTAATATTTTATTAAATATCTTTCAGCACTTACCCGTAAAGACAATTTCTTTAGAAGGATAAATAATTTGGCCTTTTTGTGGAAGGAAGACGAATGGAATTTGCGGCTTTGTCGGGCCGCGTCCGAAACTTGCCATGGCGCATTCTGTGGAAATTCAATAATTATATATATATATTTTTTATAATAATTATTAATAAAAATGTTGTATATTGTATAATCGCTCATGGTGTTTTATCTTTTACTTTTACCCGACTGCCAAGGAAGGGTAATGTTTTTCGCGCGTATCTTATATCGTCAATCTTGAATTGTCTATGGGAAAGTAAAAATCAGTACTAAAGTGTGTTGATAAAAAAAGCTTGTTATAAAATCATTATTATGTTACTGACAAGGATGCATGGAGATAAACTTCACAAGTATTAAAGTAAAAAATAAAAGGTATAAGAAAGGTGTCTTTTAAAAAAAATAGCTTTTATGAATGGAACTCTTTGTCCAAGTCGTAGTTTCCCGATGAATACAATTTGAGAGTCTATAAATCTCGAGTGAACAGGCATATTCTACGCAAATACGCTCCATCCTCGACCACATCGTCACTTTCTATCATGTGAGATTGTATCGAGACAAACCTAGTGGTTTTCGATACAATTGTATTGTCAAATATTGTTAAATTGTGAAAAAAAAAATTAAACAAAAAATAGATAGTGGTCAAATGTTTCCCTATATTGAATACCTTTTTTTATGTGCAATAGGTAAGCATTTGACCACTATCTTACCTGATGGAAAGTGATGATGCGGCCGAAAGTGTGACATGCTTGCCTAGAAGATACTTATTCACTCGAGACTTGAAGACTCCCAGATTATACCGTTCGGGGTACAAAGACGCAGGCAATGAGTTCCACTCCTTCGCTGTACGGATGATGAATGTAGAAGCCAAACGCTTTGAGCGAACTGGAGGTAATCAACCATAAATGGATGACGTTTTATAGTTATAGTAACTAGATAAAAAATATCTTTAATAGTTATGCGCCGCTCAGTTTTTGTGCCAGATACTTTTTGACATGGCTGTAAATTTATGAATCTGGCAAGGTGGTAATAAAAAACCTCTGTGGCAGAAGCGGCAGTGACAGTTACCGTCGATGTGGTTGACGCAGACGCGGCGATCCTCGCGGAATGCGGGCGTGTCGCGGCGACAGCGACACACGCAGCCATCGCCCAGGGCCGCCAGTGCAGTCCCATGTGACACCTCCATGCAGCGGGTTACGCCGCAGTCTGTGCCTGGAAATGACAAATTTTCTCTTCTCACTCTTGTATGTAGGCATAATAATTAAACGCAAGCAATGCTTAAAAAAACCCACTTCACAGCTTTATCTTTGAAACCTTGATCAGGTTTAATGTATTAACCAGGAATTATTGACTATAACTCAAAAACTAGAAATCAGATCTTGATCAAGTTTCAATGGGTTCACATGAAAAGCATCAGCTTTCAAATAAAAATCATCAAAATCGGCTCACAACGAAAGAAGTTATAAAGTAACTTTTAAAGTCGGTTAAACGAGAACATCGTTAAAGTAGTCCACAAAATAGGCATTATTGACGATATTTCAAGAACTACTGATCAGATCTTGATCAAATTTAAATGGGACCAATAAGAAAGCAATTTATTTCGAACTAAAAAAAAATTACGATATCGGCTCACGTGGAGAGAAATTATGAAGTAACATACAAAAAAAAATACAGTCGACTTGAGTACCTCCTCCTGTTTTGGGAAGTCGGTATAAAACAAACATAAACGCTTTCACATTCACAGCCCCACACTAAGTTCGTTGACTTGTGTCGTAGGTGCCGAAAACATTCACACACACAATCAGTACCAGAAAACAAATTTTCTTTGGGGAGAAAATATAACTGTGTTCCGACGGGAATCGAACCCAATAACCCTACTTAGAAGGTTAACGTCCATCCAATAACAGTAATAGTATTGACCGAGCGAAGCGAGATCTCTACGTTGACTTGGGTGATTCAGCACTTTGCCCGTCCGTTCGTTTGTTTGTCAGAGGCATTTAGCGTCTAAATTATACAAGGGAATAACTTTAAATTCTCATAAAATATGTGAAGCAGCGGGCTTAAAGCCAAAAGTGGCAATTAAAAGAATGTAAACGCAAATAATTTATGTTGTATACGGCCTAAAACACGGAAAAAATTACAACTTACTTTGTAGTCGACTAGTTTTGGACATAAATACAAATATTAAGTGGGCACCGATACACGTAAGTTTGGCGCAAGAGCTATAAAAAAAAAGGTTCACGTAATTACTTAAGTTCAAAAGTTTTTCTCTATTTGGAAGGCAAAATGTACGCCTTAGGTCTCATTTCGGGGCGGACTGCTAGTAATATTATTATCATATGAAGAGCTTTTCTGCTAAAACAGACAAGAAAAATGACAAATAATATCTTGTTAGCCCAATCATAAATAATTACCTATTATTATTTTGATTTATCACTTCGTTTATTCTACCAAAGGAAGATATGGTAGGCAGATAACACATATTATTATGTACTATTAAAATTTAGAAAATACAGTAGAGGGAGGAGATAATACTCACCAACAAGAGAAAAAAGATCTCCCGTCGCTAGCCTGGTAATATTTTCTAGCGACATCTCTCCTCTCGTGGTAACCACGCTTACGAGCACAAAGAATAATTTTAGCGCCATCTTGTGAAATATAGTTGAACTAATTTGAGACTTGACTGTTTTCGTCATTTTCACGTTTTCTTGTAGATGGCGCTCACTGCAATTCTTCTGTTGTACTGTTGATCCATTTCGGGTGCAGAGATTGTAGCAGGAATTCTCATTTTCTGAAAATAATAAACAAGATTTATTAATATTATTTAAGTGACATATTCAGATACCTACTTAAAAAAACTATCGTGTCCTTCTTTGAACTTCTTTTCGGGATTTGGTAGAAGATTTTAATGTTTTTTTTTATTCGGGATAGGCAAACATTTAACCACTATCTCGCTTGATGGTAAGTGATGATGCGATCGACGATCGGGCATGTTTGCCTAGAAGATACGTGTTCATTCGTGATTTAAAAACGCATTAGACTTATAGGGAAACACAGAGTCAGGCAAGGAATTCCATTCCTTAGCGGTGCGTATAATAAATGTGGAAGCAAATCGCTTCGTGCATATTTGTTAAATATCAACTACATATAGATGTCGCAATGCTGTGCGTCTGGTTGTCCGATGATAGAATGTGGATGGATAGCGGAATTAATTCGTGCAATTTCGCAACACATTCTCCGAAATGTAACCGATAAAAGACCGAGTAACTCGCCACCTTGGGACAATGCTCTAGGCTTTGTAGTCTTGCTTCAAACTGCAGGTCATCACCTATACCTAAGTCTCTTGGCTCTACGCTCAATTGTATCAAGTGCCTCAAGCTGGTTCTTCGCCGAGCCATCCCAAAAATGAAAACAGTACTCCATACACGAACGAACTTTAGCTGGATAATGGCCAATGTCACACACTAAATTAAATTTAAACTATTCCTGTCTTTTACAAAATAGAAACACAAGACAGAGATAGCATACATTTAAGTGCTGTCAAGTTAGTCAGAACTTAGATGTCTATGCAAGCTTAGTCGAGTATGTAATTGGTGCTGACTAAAAACACGCGCCTTTCTGCTTCTACTGTTCATATTTTAATTAATAAACTAGTTTGACAGCACTAAAATGTATGCTATCCCTGTCTTGTGTTTCTATTTTGTAAGAGACAGGGATAGTTTACATTTAATTTAGTGAGTGTACATCAGAATCGAGGCAAATGTCAAATTTATTAATCAAATACAAAGTAAATAAAACTTGGGAATGCAAACGAGAGTGAAAATATCATGGCCGATTCGCATACACTTTCGAAATAGTTATAAACGATGTTTAACTTTAATGTATTCACACATCTTCTAAATGTATGAAAACCTGTTGCGTTAAGTTACCGAAATTATCGTTTTAGTTCAAAAACCACTTTTACTATGTGCCTACTTACATATAATTAGTATTTTAATTACTAATAAGTATGAACCTCTATATGCTGAAGCGAGAAATATTTATGATTTCCTTGAAATTCGCAATTTTTTACCGACTTCCCAAAAAAGGAGGAGGTACTCAATTCGACTGTATTTTTTTGTTTTATTTTATATGTGTTATAACTTCTCTCCACGTGAACCGATTTCGAAAATTTTTTTTCAGTTTGAAAGATGTTGCTTTCTAATTTTATTGGTTCCATTCAAATTTGATAAGATCTGATCAGTAGTTCTTGAAATATTGTCAATAATGCCTATTTTGTGACGAATAATGCGTACTTTGACGATGTTCTCGTTTACCCGACTTCAAAAGTTACCTCATAACTTCTTTCGTTGTGAGCCGATTTTGATGATTCTTTTTTTATATGAAAGCTGGTGCTTTTCACGTGGTCCCATTGAAAATTTGATTAAGATCTGATCAGTAGTTTTTGAGATATAGTCAATAATGCGTGTTTAATACATTAAATCTGATCAAGTTTCCGAAGATAAAGCGGTGAAGTCGGTTTTTTAAGCTTTGCTTGCGTTTAATTATTTTGTATGCGCATATCGCCGGCCATGTTAGTATTCTGTACCTTAGATTTTAACGTAGATAATATTATATATGAACCGATTGGTTTTGGTTAATAGTGTCTATAGTATGTACCTTTAGTTTATAAAGAGATTCTGGACATACTTAGAGCAGGTGAAAAAAATATTTTGGGTACTTTCCAACAGATCATAGTATCAGACCGATCATAACTGTTCCCATCTGATCTTAAGATTAGTTGCAACTAAAATAAATTATATATTAGCGTTATAAAAATAATAATATTTGTAGTAAACCAACAGCTATAGCTAGAGATCTCTGGAATCCTTCATCTGTTCATGATAAATCATTATGGGACCAACTAGATACTACACCATCTCGAACAAAAAACAAATCAGATACCTAATAAAATTGGTATCAAAAAAGGATAAATCGATATCCATAATTCTAATTTAGAACTTCTTTTTTATTTAGAATTAGGTTAAAATGTTCACTAATAATATTACATGAATAATACAAATAATGATAATAACATGTTTAAAAAGAATTAAAATCCTTAATTTGCAAAATACTAGTGATTTATAAATGACAGTTCTGACTTTAACATGACCATAATGTTGAAGTCAGAACTGTCTGTTTGTTTAGTTGGGTGCGCGTTCGCTTTCTGAGCTGCAGGTGTCAGGTTCGATTCCCGGTGGAAACACAAGTTTTCTCCCCTAAGGGAATTTGTGTTTCTGTTTCTGGTTAAAATTGTGTGTGATGCGAATGTTTCCGGTACCCACGACACAAGTCATTGAACTTTATGTAAGACTGTGAGTGTGAAAGCGTTTATGTATATGCGACAGTTTTATATACCCATACAAAAGACTTCAACGCGCGCTAAATTACACTAATATTATAAATCCGAAAGTTTGAGTGTAAGAACTGCCCATTGGCTTAGTTGGTTGAGAGTTCGCCTTATGAACAGGGATATCGGGTTTGATTCCCGGCGGGAGCACAAATTTTCTCTCCAAGGAAAATGTTTGTTTCTGGTTTTGATTGTGTGTTTGTGTGTGTGATGTGATTGCGGCACCCACAACACAAGTCATTAAACTTAGTGTAGGGCTGTGAGTGTGAAAGCGTTTATGTTTAAATATGTTTTCTTCTCATGCTGTAACAGCTCAACGGATTTGTATGAAATTTGGAATGTACATAGCTTCTCATTTTTTTTATCTTGATCTTGATAAACGCGGGTGTAACCGCGGCGCACGGCTAATATTTCATATCATCGAAATTGATACGACGGGTCGCCGGGTTAATTATAAAATAGCATTAGTCCATATTATAATTTATTTCTAGGTTTTTAATTAGTTGCAGATGTCACTTGATCACCTTGCCTTTTGCAAATGTAAATTTTATTGCATAGCATCGCTTTTATAATCTAGTTATTAAGGTTATTTTAGTGTTATATAACGAATAACATTTAAAGTATACAAGGAAACAACTTTTAAATTTGATTTGACATCGATAATTTAAGAATCGACTGTAGAACGTTCTCAGCAGACGTTATTTTTCTGATGACTCTTACGTCAAACGATTTGACTTAATTTTGCGAGTGTCACTAATGACATGACAGTAACGAAAATACAATATGGCGACAACCATACGATCATACATAATTAGAAATATAAAATTAAATAACCACTTCCTTTTTTTGTACTTATGTAAATATTTTGTTTTGCGTCTTATGGTCTCATATGACATTGGCGAAATTGTGGTGGCGTTACCACAGAAAGCCACAAAATTAAAAATTAAATTAAATTGAATAAAATTAAATACTGTGTTAAATTGAGTATATTGGATAGGTTTTCTTAATAGGACGAATTTCCCCTGGCAATATTAAAATATGCAACTTATGTGAATGTTAGAACAGAAGTGTTTCTAGCAGTAAAATGCTAGTTATGACAGTTATTAAAATTCAATATGGCTACCGCCAGACGCCATTGTTGTTAAAAATAAAAAAGTAAAATTCGACGAATTGTGTCAGTTGGGGTTTGCTTAAGTATTTGTCAATCATCTTCAGGGTTCTTTAACCATTTTTATTTTCGAAAGATAGCATGTTTAAGATCAATGACGATTTAAACGTGGTTAGCAACTAATCCCACTAAAACTTTCAATACGTATAATAAAACTCTAATAAAGTTCTTTTATAAACGCATAATAGGTCCCAAAAAAAAAATACTTTGCTTTTTTTATTTATATCTAAAACGGTTACTATAACGTTTAATATAACATTTTAAGTTCTGACTAACAAATGGATTTGTGTAGTCCGAATTAAATAAATTTTAAATAAAAGTAAGTACACTTTTTATGCAGTATATTGAAATCAATATACTGCATAAAAAGTGTACTTTGAAGTAAATGTTTTGTGTAGTTTGAAACAAATGTTTCAAACTTTTTCGTATAAAAGACAACTATACAATTTCTATGTCTAAAACAATAATAAGCAATCCAGCTCAAGAAAAGTTTAAGACTCACGGCAGGCTCGCCGCTTTCAAATACAAAATTACAAGTTGAAGGGCTTGCAAATGATGAGCCAGAGCCAATTGCTATTGTCGATGGGGGCCTCGGGATGTTTCCTTACAGATTACTCTAATTTTATGCAATCTGGGCTATATCTCACTAGACGATTTGGAACTTTACTTATAGATTTACTGTAACTTATTATGTCTTCATATTTCGAAATGCTGTCGGTAACATTTTCATGTTTAAAGATTTAGTTTTTTATATTCTAAGATGTTGCATGATTGCCTAGAAGATACTCGTACTAATACCTACCTTTAAACGAGCAATTCGACATTTCAACAGCTTCAATGATTTTCATGAAATTTTGTATGCAGGGGGTTTCGGGGGCGATAAATCGATCTGGCTAGGTTTCGCGCTGCAAACGGATTTGGACGGTCAGATTGGGATGAAATTTAAAATTCTACAGTAGACTTTTACTTGTTTAACGCGGGAAGACGCGGGACTTAGCTAGTAATCATGATGATAATTTAAACGCAAGCTTAAAAAAACCGACTTCACCGCTTTATCTTCGGAACTTTGATCAGATTAGATATACTAAACACGCATTATTCAAGATATCTCAAGAACTACTGATCAGATCTTGACCAAATTTAAATACGACCAATAGAAAAGCAACATCTTTAAAAAAAAAATCATAATCGGTTCACGTGAAACGAAATTATGAGGTAACACACATAATAAAAAAACAAAATACATATCGGTAGAAAAAAACATACATCTTCTTTTTTAATTTCAATTGAAAAAGTACACAGATTCTTTACAGTTATATTTTACCAAACACTTATCTAAACAGTTACAAAACACAAAACACTTTTTCCTCGTGTTACCCGAACACCTCATTAGATTGATGTGACTCAGCATCACAATTAATATTCAATCATTTACCATCTCATACAAAGAACTACTTTAGTAGAATATAGTCGCATATAGTACATGAACGATGACCTGTGAATCTTACCCGTGAACTATAAGAGACGTTGCGGTTGTGAAGTACCTCGGAGTCTAATCGGTCTTCTGTACGAAAAATATATCTTTGACGATGAAATGTTGGCGAGGTTGCTGCCGATACATCAGACATAATTAAATGGAGATTCAGACATTAAACAGTCGGTATAATAAACAGATTTTTGAAGCGAAACTTCATAAATGGGAAATTCTGATTCGCAACTTTTTGTGTGACGATAATTGAACGCAAGCAAAGCTTAAAAAACCGGCTTCATCGCTTACATTTCGGTTTTGGCTTTACCGATTTCGATAAAATTTATATGGATCCTCTGAAGTATACTCTACCAAGCTAAAAAACAATCATCAAAATCGATTCATAATTGGCGGAGATATCGCGTAACATACATAAAAAAAAAACAATCGAATTGAGAACCTCCTTTTTTGAAGTCGGTTATAAAGTGGTGAGAGTAAAATTAAATACTGTGATGAATAATTAATATGTTACCCTATTATATAATAGTTTATTTTCTATCGTGTGTTTTTACAACACAACCTTTTTTTAACAGTAGAATCGTTTCTATTAAACAATAATATTTTTTTTGATTCCTGATCTTTTAGTCAACTCTCCCTAATATTAAACCGGGTTGGTTCATTTCTGTTTTTCTTTTAGTATAGAAGTTCAAAAAACCAACCCAACAAAACAAGACAAACATTTTTACACTCGCAGCTCTACACTAGGACTTATATCGTGGATCCCGGAAACATTTACATCACATACAAAAACATACTCAGAATCACAATTATTCCTTGACGAGGAAAATTGTGCTCTTACCGAGAACAAAACCCAAGATTCACAGCGCAGAAGGCCTGCCCACTGCGCCAACTAGGTCATCCCATAGAGGTGATAGATTTTTTACATAGAGGTCATATATTAAGAATTGTGTCATTATTTTAACCGAGAAAAGTTTAATATATTGTAGAAGAAAGCGTTTTACCATCCTCGACCACATCATCACTTACCATCAGGTGAGATAGTAGCCAAACGCTAGCCTACAAGAGATATAAAAATAACCATACAAACAAAATAGGTATATAATATAATAAATAATATAAAAGTGTTTATGATATAAGTCTCTTACAGTCCCAATGAATCAACCTATCTTACTAATATTATAAATGCGAAAGTTTGTGTGCGTGTGTGTGTGTGAATGTTTGTTAACGAATAAACGATTATATAAGAGTGTATACTAAATTCTTCAAAATGTTCTAGTACGCAGTAAGATTTTACTGTCCGATTAAGCACATAACTATAAGACCATCTCCAATCAATCATCCCAAATTCCTTCACATTATTTACGTCAATTATAGCTTCGAACATAATTTACGCCCGAAAGAGTCGTCAGAAGCAGAAGATTGGAAGTGGATAGAGAACGGAGTTCACAAAAGGTTACTTTATTATTACTAGATTAAAAAATATTAATTGCACCGGTCAAAGGCCGGCTATAGGCCGTAATCAATAAACATTGAACTCGCATATGCCCATATAATAAGCGATCACAGATTAGTTTCACTTTCAAAGAGATTTTTGTGTACCGGTTCATAGATGCGAAGAAAAGCGTACATTTAATTTGTCTGTGGCAGGAAAGAGCCGTGTATCTATTAATATTCTAATACGATACAAGACGTAGCTTTTAACGGTTTGCCACAATATTATTTATTTAATTGATAGCAGTTTTAGCTTGTTTGGTTTCGAATTTCAACACTCGCGGTTGCGTAGAGGCGGAACAAAGGTGCTTGATGAATTGATGGAAGTCTAGTTTTTGGCAATAAGAGTTTCTAGTTGTCAACATTATTAATTGAATTAAAGCCTACTATATTAGGGTTCCTTATATAGACTGAAAATTGCAATATTAATAAGCCTACGCGGTCTCATATATATTGAAACATAGGTAAAACAATTAAACGCAAGCAAAGCTTAAAAAACTGACTTCATCGCTTTATCTTCGGAGCCTTGATCAGATTAAAAACATAACGGGACAAATGGGAAAGCATTAAAAAAAATCGGACTAAGTACCTCCTCCTTTTTTGTGAAGCCAGTAAAAATATGTAGATTATCTTACTTTACTTAGATATATAAGTACCTAAAATTGTTGTTTTATGATGATATTCTAAATCAGCTGTATATAATTCATTTTGGAGTTATTTTTCATGCTAGATAAGCACATTTATTGATTGATTTAACATCGCACCTGATAGAAAGTGACGACGCGGCTGAAGATGGAAGAACCTAGAAGATTCACTCTAGACTTGAAGACACCCAGATTGTACCGTTTACGAACTAAGATAATGTTAAATAATCAAATGGGAGAAACGGCCAAGTTTAAGTTGGTCACTCGCTAATGTATCTAATATCTTTAAACGAGCAATTCTTGTATATATATATATATATATATATATATATATTCGAGATCCAGATTACACACACATATATATATATATATATATATATGTATATGTGTGTGTAATCTGGATCTCGAAAACGTCTCCAACGATTTTCATGAAAGTTACAGATTAGGGTTTTTTCGGCCCAAGGAATCGATTTATCAACGTTCCAGGTCCAAGAAATGCTCGGTTCCCAAATTGCATTTGAAAAACCGGGTTTAAGAAACTATTTGCGCCATCTATTACGCCATGACCGATGTAAAAAACTGTTTCTACTCGACACTAGATGGAGCTTTCTGAGGCTACAAATTCAAACACATTCTACCAAAAACAAAAACCGAGCAAAGCTCAGTCATCCGGATATTTTAATATTATACGGAATCCTGTTGTACGACTCCGATTCCAACTTGATCGGCTTATAAGCCAATAGTTCAAGATTATTTGATAAGAAGAAAGTAGTCTGTTTTTTATGGTCATTATGAAGTAGTTATATATGTGAATAATCGGTATATAAATCGAACATGGGAACTCAATTACAAGATTGTTTGATAACTAAGATAAACAGCAATATCAAGTTTATCAAGTTTACCTTATAAGAAAGGCTATGTACGTTTATTACATGAATACCCATTTCTCTTGTAATTTATTACAGGTACTTTTCACTACCGTTGATAGCTTTTGCGTGAATAAATTGTGTCAATATGTAGACTACCCCTACATATTCTCATAATTTATACGTTTATTTTTTTAGTAGGTACTACATTTCAAAATGTATGTCGGAGCATATACTAGTAAAAAACTATTCTTCTATAGTGTTGACCAGAGAGGGTCGCTGTAACCCAACAATACAGGCTCTAACGAGACCTAGTGTTGTGGACAGAGGTTCACGAAGGTACTTTGTGTCCTAGTTTTAAGTACTTTATAAAACAATAACTATGTACCGTCACTATCTTTTAGGAATAATAAAAACATTTTGTATTATTATATATTTTTTTGTATTTCATATAAGTGAAATTTATTTCTTAACTAATAATATATGAATTTATAAGCTGTAAGTTTGATAATGTCTATTCTAAGTCTCCTTAAGTTCTTAATTATTCTGTAAAGATGTATGTCAGCCATGCGTTTGCATGGCTTCTAAATGTCCTATAGATAAAACTTTCATATCTGGACAATATATTTGATATAATCTAAATAAATGGAATCCAGAAACATGATTGGAGAAAGTTTCCTAGATAGAAATATTCTTCGAACTTAGGTCACAACTAATATTCTTCATTCTCAGACTCTACAAAGACAACAGAATCAGAATCAGAATCAGAATCAGAATATCGTTTATTGTCAGACTGTGGTTACAAAAGATCTTATATAAAATATATACAGTTTCAACAGCTTGCCCATTTCGAGCGTACAATATTTTCATAAAAATGTTAAAAGTATTATCTTAATGTATTAGAATTTGAAACATATAACATATAAAGATAATACAAAAACAAGTTTAAAGCTAAGTTTAAATAAGATTTTAAAAAGTTTAAGATTCGGTATCAAAATACTCTTTAAGGCTATAGTGGACTTTGGAAATTAGCCAAGTTTTTAATTTACGTTTAAATATAATTCTAGGTAGCATTTTCAATTCTAATGGTAATCTGTTATATATTTTTATGGCCATCACAAATGCAGAATTATAAAACATGCTATTATTAATCTGTGGTATACATATATTATATTTATATTTAGGTCTTAGCGACTCGGCACGATTAGATTTAACTTCAAAAAATAAACATTCATTTGACTTGACAAACATACAAATTTCATGTACATAAATACCGGTTAATGTAAGAAAATAATAGTTTTTAAAAACATTACGTAGAGTATCGGTACTACTTAATTTATATATAGCTCGCAGACACCTTTTTTGTAAAAGAAAACAAGAATTTATGTCAACGGAGTTACCCCAAAATATAACTCCGTAACTTAAATGAGGATAAACATATCCGTAATAAGCATTGATCGCAATTTTTTTGGAAGAGATGTCAGTTAAGGTCGATAATGTATAACAGTATTGAGAAAGTTTACTATTTATTTTTCTTATATGAGATTTCCAGCTTAAATTTGTATCAACTATGATCCCTAAAAAATTTGTCTCGTTAACTAAACCTACTTTAATGTTTTCATGTAGTACATCAAGTTTTATATGAGTTTGTTTGTAATTTTTGAACTGAATTAGGTGCGTTTTATTTATATTTACTGTTAAATTATTTTGTTTTAACCAGAGAACAACAGTTTGAAATATAATTAAACGCAAGCAAAGCTTAAAAAACCGACTTCACCACTTTATCTTCGGAACATTAATCAGATTAAATGTATTAAACACGCATTATCGACGATAACTCAAAAACTACTGATCAGATCTTGATCAAATTTAAATGGAACAAACGGAAAAGCAACAGTTAAAAAAAAATTGGATCACGTGGAAAGAAGTTAATAATAAAAAAATACATTCGAATAGTACCTCGTCCTTTTTTGTGAAGTCAGTAAAAATATGTAGATTATCATACTTTACTTAGATATATACCTAAATAAATGTAAACCATTTCTGTTTTATGGTTGGTTTCTGTATAATGATAAACGAGATTTAATGATTTAATGCTTATTAATATCATTACTATTCTGTGAGTATGAATGCGTTTGTTTGTTTGTTTATCGCTTACTCGTGATAAAGCCACGTGGCTCTGATCTATATATTTATCTCTCTCTAATATCAGGCTTGGAGTTTTGCCGCGAAAGAAAAAAAAATATTTTGAAAAAATATAGTATAATTTTCCAAAACCTGATTGTGTGATTCTTCGAGTGTTAATGTGTAATAATGGTGGATTGTTAACCGTTAATACTTAGTAAACGTGCATAAGTGTATGCAAATGATACAAAGTTGAAAAACAAGATTTTCGCTTTCGTTCCAAAATTCCAATAGAAGTTCTAGTAAAGCTTCTACCACTTTACTAGGGCATGACTTGACTATGACTGGACCTTGACTCTTTTACTTGACAGTTCTCCGATATAGGTGTTAGTTAAATACATTAATTACTTAATTTACTCTCCTGATTCATATTTTTTATGCAAAAAAAAAAGTTTTGTGGAAATTATGTGTAGTATTTGTGTGTGTGAATGTATTCCTATATACATGCATATTATATATTACTGGCATAAGCAAATTATTAAGTACATGTATGTAATAGTATCGTTTTTTTGTAATAAATTTGAGTGCCCTCTTCACAACTGTTGCCTTGTTACTAGAAAACGAGACTGACGGCTTATTTGCACATTAATTTACACGTTACACAGAAAATTAAGAATCATTTTATCTTGACATTGAAAATCATCAACTCAACCTGCAATGAGTCAGCAACTATGCCTCCTTCAGATATTATGCCTTGACCCGAAGAAAACAGCATAATCACGTTAAGAGGTCCCGTTCCACTGACTCTAGCATCAATACCACATTGTCATACAAATTGTATGTATGTGTGTGATTAATGAGAAAGCTTGAACGTAGCTTTAAAATCTTTTAATGAGTTTGTGATAAGCATAAAATATAATAGATATCAAATAGCATATTTCTTGAAAATGCATGTAATATCGAAATCTTCTTTTTTAAAAAGTTCCGTTATTGAGATTTTAAATAAAAAACGAAATAAGAGAAGTTTGTAAGGAAACCAGAATGTTCTGTATCGTAAAATTCTTATACGAGAAAAAAAAATTTTTGGCTCCGCACTTATGTTCATTTAGAACTGCACTTTTTGATTTTGATACGTTTCGTACGTAATGATTTTATAAAAAAAAATTTTCCTATGTTATCACACTAATGTTATAAATCCGAAAGTTTGTGTGTAATTGTGTAAGTATGTTTGTTTTCTCTTGACGCTGTAACGGCTGAACAGATTTGGATGAAATTTGGAATATATATGGCTCATCTTTCTTAGGTTCTATCTTACCTAGGTTTAACACATACTTTTTAACTTGATAAACGCGAGCTAAGCCGAGGGGCAAGGCTAGTTAAATATATTTGATTAGATATTTAGGTAATGTATTAACGCAAACAATCCATTACTTTCGCTATCGTAAATGATGTATATTATAATTATAAAGTTTCAGTTAATTTCGGTAATAGTTCCACTGATTGATATTTACCGCTAATGTCTTAGAGTTGACCTACTACTCACGGTTTAACCCCGCTAAATTATGATACTATAGTGTGACCACGATAGTATGATCACTGATAGTAACTAATAGTAGAGGAAACTAATGCGAACTATAACAGCTTAATATGTTTCGTTAGCTTCAAGTAATTATGTCTGTATAAATTCTATGAATTTTATTACATCTCTAGATATGACTTTACTTTTACCCGCTTTAATTTGTGTTGAAATATTTATCAAAATGCATCCAGCCATTACAGAGTTACCTCGTCTCAAACATTACTGCTCACACACAAAAACTTTCGTATTAATAATTTTATAATATTAGTTAATCGTACTACCATATATATACATGGAACAGCATGACAAGCATTCTTTTCTTGGTAAGCATGCTACATTTTCAGCCGCATCATCACTTTCTATCAGGTGATGTAGTGGTCAAATGCTTGCCTATCAAACATAAAAAGCTACATTTTATCCAGAATCCGCACTTCACATAACAATGTATAAATCGTGTCTATCGAGTTAAAAGTAACGTAACATCTGGGTTATAAAACTGGGACTAAACCAAGGTCCTATTTTTTAAGTATTGGAGCAGTTAACTGGGACCTATTCATCAATGGGTAATAAGGCTCCACCTTAATAGAATTAAAAACATATATATAAAACAAAACAACATACGCAAGTCAATTAAAACAAATGATATGCGACAGAAATAAAGGAAACACGACCTTACAAACTTTTCTTTGTTTAGTAAAATAAACCAATGATACTCTTTATCAAGTTTTTATGATAAACTGGCCGTGCCCCGCGGCTTCGCCCGCTATTATCAAGTTGAAAAGTACCCTATGTGTTAATCCTAGGTATAATCTATGAACATTCTAAATTTCATCCATATCCGTTCATCCGTTAAAACGTAAAGAGAGAACAAACATACTTAAACACAAACTTTTGGATTTATAATATTAGTAGGATTACATATGTTTCAAAATCAGCTAAAACAAACTAAAACATCTTCTTACACTTACACAAAGGTGGTTAAAATACCGTCCATTTGCAAGAAACTTTTCGCGTCTCCTTTTCTCATTTATAGAACAGCAAAATAATGGAACACTTTGCCGTCATCTGTATTTCCCGAAAGGTACAATTTGGGTGTGTTCAAAAATAAAGTGAATAAGTATTTACTGAGCAAGCGTGCTCTACCTTAGATGACATCGTCACTTTTTTTATTTTTTTTATTTGTGACAGGCTAGAGTTTGACCACTATCTCACCTGATGGTAAGTGACGATGTGATCGAAGCTGGTAAACACACTAGACCTGGAATACGCAGGCTCTCAAGGATAACTGCTTTTCATCAGGTGCGATTGTAGTCTAACGTGTAATAAAAAAAGTATTCTACTGTTACATATTTTAACTCAGCAATCACTAGTATGATTATGTAACTTCTCAGCGTGGTCAACCTATACCGAACACGGACGCAAAAATACTATAAATTAAAGTTATAGGTACTCGATAACGTGTGTAATAAAATGGTGAGTTCTCTACAACCGACGTTAGTTTACTAGCATCGTAAATAACTTAACCATTTATGTTTTTATAACCTTTGAAAGTAGAATGACCTCTGATGAAGATCATCGAAATGGTTTATGGAGTTAAGAATGAGTTTATTGTTATAGTTAAACCGTTTTAAAATCAAGTTCGTATATCGGCCGTTGTTGATTTTTAGGGTTCCGTACCCAAATGGCAAAACGGGACCCTACTACTAAGACTCCGCCGTCCGTCCGTCTGTCTGTCCGTCTGTCACCAGGCTGTATCTCATGAACCGTGATAGTTAGACAGCTGACATTTTCACAAATAATGTATTTATGTTGCCGCTATAACAACAAATACTAAAAAACTGAATAAAATAAATATTTAAGGGGGCTCCCATACAACAAACGTGAATTTGTTGCTTGTTTTTGCTCGATATTGATAACGGCAACAGGTAAACGCTTGAAATATTCACAGAATATTTAGTTAAATATTCATTTTAAAAGTAAATAATTAAATTAAAGTAAAATATTATTTCAGGAGGGCTCCCATTAAATAAACATGATTTTTCTGCCGTTTTTATAGATAATAAGTCCGACTTGCACTTAGCCGGTTTTTTTCTATATAAACGCTTTTGTACCGTACAGTGTGATAGGTAATATAACATTGTAGGTTTATGACTTGTAGCTTATGGTACAAAATAAGTTTTCTTTATGGCTATGTAAATGACTTCTCACACAGGTTTTTTAGTGTTCTCTTCTGAAATGGGTGCAAAGTTAATCTTAATTCATATACGCCTAATACATTTATAAACTTTGACTGTGACTTTAAAATCAATAAATAATTCTACCCGACGATGTGGTGTTACGACCGGGTAAGGTGAAGAGCAAAAAAAACTAACAGTTAAGTTAGCAGTTGTGTTCTCTTCTCTGGTGGGTGTTTACCTTGATTTTAATATTATACATAATTATTAAAAAAAAAAAAACACAAGGATATAATCAACAACAAATAAAGCACCGATCCAATTATTGATCACGAAATCTCGAAAATTCATTGACAAACTTTTTTATACCTAATATTTTTACATTTAAGCAATATTGACGTGATAACGTCTTATAAATCGATGAACACCGGCTGCACGCACGAAAAGTGTCACGTTCCGCCTGAGCCTGAGCGTGCAAGCGAGAGCGCGGAACAAGCGATAGAGAGGCACGATCGACCCAAGCGTTCGTCTTATGACGTTATCCCGGAAAATTATCGTCCGTAAACCGACTTTACAGACAACTATATTTTTTTATAAACTAAAAATTTACTTCGTCACAAATACTTACCATCCATTAACCATTGATTAAAACCAAAACCAACGAAAAATCACTCTTTTGACTTGTTTTAAAACACTTTAAAGCCCTTGACTCTGTCTAAATGCATATTAAAAAATAATCGGCGAAGATCTATGAGACGAGTCACCGAGAGCCACAGATAACAATGTGTGAAAACAGCTGCTTGCGGCGACAGTCTGTCTGCCTGTTTTGATTGACGTCACAATAGATTGAATGATTTGTTAACAAACAATTATTTGTCTCTATCAATGATGTCTTTATAACGTGTTATGATGACATTGTTTCAATTGTGATGTGTTATACATTTCTTTAGAGAGATATTGTTTATGCTTAGTGTAGAAATCATTTTTACCGACTTCACAAAAAAGGAGGAGGTACTCGAGACGACTGTATTTTTTTTTATGTTTGTTTCCTTATAACTTCGTTCCACGTGAACCGATTTAGATTTTGTTTTTTGTTTTATAGATTTTGCTTTACAATTGGTCCCATTTAAATTTGATCAAGATCTGACTAGTAGTTTGTGAGTTATCCTCAATAATGCGTATTCTGTGGACTACATTGACGATGTTCTCGTTTTTAACCGACTTCAAAAGTTATCTCACATAGCTCGCTATAATGTTTAGTGTCATCTATGTCTGTCGGACATTAAAAATTTGTAAATGATCACACTATCATACTAAAATTATAAATGCGAAAGTTTGTACATAAATGTGTGAGTACGTTTATCTTCTCTTCACACTATAACGGCTGAACAGATAAGGATGAAATTTGAAATGTACATAACTTATACCTAGGTTTGTCATTAAGAAGCTATATAAATATAAAAATCAATGTTTGTTTGTTCGTATTGCGCAAAGCAACCTTTTTTGAAACGCATTTACACTCACAGCCCCACACTAAGTTCAAAGACTTGTATCGTGGGTACCGGAAACATTCATATCACGCACACATTACACCCAGTACCAGAAGCACATATATCCCTTGGAAAAAAATTTTTGCTTCTGCCGGGAATCGAACCCAGGACCCACGGCGCAGAGGGCGGAGACCTGTCCACTGCGCTAACTGGATCGTCAAACTACAATGAAATTAAAACTATTTAGTCTATGTACTCATTGTAACTACGTTGAACTGCCTATTGGCTTAGTTAGGTGAGTATTCGCCTTCTAAGCAGGGGTATCGGGTTCGATTCCCGGCGGGAACACAAGTATTCTCCCCAAGGAATATATGTGTTTCTGGTTCTATCAAAATCAAAATCGTTTATTCACATGGGCCCCAAAGAGGCACTCGTGAAAGTTAATGATTCTATTGCCAGATTCGCAAAATTACAGCCAAAATTATTCTGGTTGTGATTGTGTGTGTAATGTGAATCTTTCCGGCACCCACGATACAAGTCTTTGAACTTAGTGTGGAGCTGTGAGTGTGGATGCGTTTGTATGTTGTACGTATAAAATAAGGTAATTTAAAACCTCTTTCGTCACGTCTCACACAATGCACAAAACAATGTCACCAATGAAGATCGACTTTCGTTTGGAAAGGTAAACATCGCTGGCCTTGTGGTTACGGACGGTGATTGCGCTAAGTGGATCGACCCTTCTGTTCTCGCCACTCAGGGACGTGCAAATGTCAACGGTTTTCGCTAAGAGACATTCTTGAAATAGATTGTTTAGCAAGTAATATTACTTGTAGTTATTAATAGTTATCTTACTTAGTCTCATGTTGCCGGCACCGACACCAGTCATGGAGTTTAGTTTGGGGCTGTGAGTGTGAAAGCGTTTATGATTTATGTTTAATGTTTTATGTGTCCGAGTTCCCGACCTCAAGGAGTGGCTAAATAATAAAATGATAAACGCTTTCACTCTCACAACTCACTCTCTTTCCCTTAGGGCAGGGGTCGGGAACCTTTTGAGTCGGAAGAGTTAAAAATTACAATTTACAAAATTCCATAGTTTTATAGAGCCACAAAATGTTTTCTTATCTACAATAATCCTTAATGCCAACAATAATACCTGCTGTACTACGAGTATCGTATAGAAAACGTTATGCACGCGTTATACCTAGTTATATCATCCCATAATTTACTTGTTTCAACTGTATAAATGTACTTTTTTGCTACCTTTGAAGGGTTGTTAATGGCTCGATAGAAATAGTGTCTAATCCTCGTTAATCGATTCAGAACGTTTTTTTAAATGTTTTTTTAAATAAATAATTTGCGTATGGAACTAAAGAGCCGCAGCTTCACATCCAAAGAGCCGCATGTGGCTCGCGAGCCGCAGGTTCCCGACCCCTGCCTTAGGGGGATTTTGTGTTTTTGGGTGAGAAGTGTGTGATGTGAATATTTTCGACACCTACGACACTAATCTTTGAACTTAGTGTGGGTTTGTGAGAGTGTGGTTTCCCTTAGGGAGATAATTTGTGTTCCTATCGGTAATTGAATTTGATGCGCAACCAACTACGCCATAGGATTTATTTCTACTATGCCATAGGGCTTTTCTATATGAATCCGCTTCTAGCCAAGCATGTCCCATCTTCGACCGCATCGTCACTTTCCATCAGGTGAGATAATAGTCTAATGCTTGCCTATCCATAAAAAATAAATGTTTAAAGTCAATATCCCAAAAATCAAAATAACTCGACTGCGTAAAAGAGAACCCTTTTTTTCGGTTTTGTTATTCTAATGTTAAAATTAATCAATAAAATGTAAATACTCGTGTAAAAAAAATAATATATATGTATATTTTATAATATATTTATTGTGCGAACTATAAAGTTGTCTTTGCATCTGCAAGATCAGGAAACATCGATTGACGTAAGATTCATCAAAATCAGTCGACGCGTTTGGTTTCTAGAACACCACAAAGGAACAAGCATAAATACACAGGCAAATAAACACATTATCCTCCTTTTTGTCACGTAGTGGTGTAATAAAGGAGCTAAAATTTGTATAAAACGATAACTTTTTACGATTACGAACTGTATCAGATGCAATCTGGTCAAGTACAATACAATCCAATAACTCTTGATTGACACAAAAAGATAAATATAGCCTACAGAAAAACTAATGAAAACAGGTAAAATGAGCGGTCTTATCGCTAATAGCAATCTCTTCCAGACAACCTTTGGATAGATATGTAAACGACAAGAAAATGTAGAGATGGTGGTGCCATAAAATGAAATAATTGAAACGCAAGCAAAGCTTAAAAAATCCGACTTCATCGCTTATGTTTTGGATTTGGCTTGACCGATTTCGATAAAATGTATATGGGGCCACTTCTAAAGTATGATCTACCAAACAAAAAAATAATCATCAAAATCGATTCATAATTGGTGGAGAGATCGCGTAACATACATACAAAAAAAAATATATAGTAGAATTGAGAACCTCCTTTTTTGAAGACTGTTGATAAAATTTAAAATAATAGAAATACTAACATTGTTCAAGCAAGTAAGCATTGTTGCAAGTAATATATTTTACAATGGAAACCCTGACCATTAATACGGCTCCAAACCCACTGCTCTATCATTTGTTCCCGCTATCAACAGTATCCTATATCTATAGCATTATTATATGCCATTAAAGTGGACTACGGAAGCACACTACGAATCAACTTATTGTGGATAATAATGGAAATATGAAGGTAATATATAATTCAGTATGCTCTGACTGCAATCACACACAGTAGGTAGTTATAGGTATACTAATAGTTCGGCCTGATCTGAGAACTCGCGTCTACTTTTTTGATTTTAATTGAATTTAACATTTTTTTAAATATATTGTACTATTTTTGCCTTTGTACTTCAAGTATTTTTTTAAGCTATTGCATAGCTTCTATCGCGGGCCTTGAGCGTGGAGACCGAATCCAGAAATTCCGTAACGAAAATAACCTAACACCCCCCACTCCGATCGGCACAGCGGTGATACTTTTTGGTTTTGCCATCTATCGATGAAAAAAAATACTGCATAAATAAAATAAATAAATAATTATAATTGCATAAGTTGATAAAAAATGCTATGCAATAGCTTTACCGCGGCAGGCCCCGAGTGCCACTCGTCTTTTTTTATTTTATGTAAGTATATTCTGATATTATTATTGGTATGTATGGTTTGTGTAGTTTAAACAATGCATTTCTATTATTTTTAATTTTTTTATTTCATTTTATCGCACCATCCCTACATTATCTCTTCGTTTATATTTCCATCCAAAAGATGTCTGGAAGAGATCGCTCTTAGCGATAAGACCGCCCATTGTACCTGTCTTTTTTCTGTAAGTTGTATTTATATGTTGGTGTCAATAAAGAGGTTTTTTATTGTATTGTATTGTAACTATAAGTTTGTAGTGGCAGGACTTCCTTTGCAGAGTCCGCCTGGGGCAGTAACACACCATTGGCAGACATTCAACCGCCAAGCAATAGTGTACAAACATTACTGTATTTCGGATTGAAGGGCAATGTTTCCAGTGAAATTACAGGGCTTGAAGAGATTTAATATCGAATAATAGACCGCTGGACAAAATAGGCTTAGAACCGGTAAATTTGAAAACGGCAAATTTGCCGTCACTCTTAATTGTTTATTAAAAGTGTATTTTTTTATGTCGGTTTTAGTATCAACTATTTTTAATTTAAAAAAAATCCCTCTTCTTTGCGTTAGAGTCTACACACAATGGCTGCTGTGAAGAGAAGTTGACAAGTAATTGACATCAAAAATGAGGAAATTGACGTCACAAATCTAGCCAATAGCGTGCGTCTTACCACTTTGAATTTTCCTTAATTTCCCATGCATTTTTATCACTTTTTATGTATTAAAAACGTTTCAAAAGGAGAATATTTTCATTGATGTAATTCTATATGATGATAGTCAAGCATATGACCACTATCTCACCTGAAAAGTACAGAAACTACGGAAGATGTAACATGCTTGCCTAGAAGATACCTATAATTATATTAACCCTAGACTTGAAGACAATCGCATTGTACCTTTCAGGGATCAAAACTCCTTCACAGTACGGATGATAAACTTAGAAGCGAAACGCTTCGACCGAACTGGAGGTATTTCAACCATAAATGGATGACGTTTGGCCAATATTTAAATATCTTGATTATTGCCTATTATTACACTTTGATGTTAAAAGGTTCAATGAAAAAGTATTACTCATTCTCATACCTCGCACGCAACCATATTGTAATCTAGCAAAGGCCAAAGGCTAAACAACACGCTACCAATTCGAAAACCTAATCTCACAGATCACACATGACTTACTAACAGAACTCACTTAAATATTCATAATATCTATCAGTTATAAATCACCTGAGGTCGGATCGTAATTAAAAACATCGTAAAATTCGGCTACAACTTTCTTCTTCGTTTTTTAATATGCAAATGGTGCTAGAGAACTTAATATTTATGTTTACAGGCTATCACGAAGGCGGGTTCCTTTCCCGTTAAAGCCATTGAAGTACAATACTGACTATGCCGTTGCCCGCGTAAATCACAAATAACAAAAACAGGTAATCTGTGTCCTTTCTTACAGGTAATCTCCAGATCTTACAGGTAAATATTCCTATTAATATTATAAATCCGTTGAGTGTAAGTATGTTTATTCCCTCTTCACGCTTTAACGGCTGAACGGATTTGGATGAAATTTGAAATGTACATAGCTTATACCTAGGATTAGCCCTAGGCTACGCTTTCACATTCTCAGCCCCACACTAATGACTTATGTTATGGGTTGTAGAAACATTCACGCAATAGAAATCCAAAAATATCACACTTTGCTTAAAAAAGCGTACACATATGGATGGAGGTCATATTTATAATCAATATTTATAATAATAGTATAAAAACATTAACATAAATAGTTTCACATTCACAGCCCCATACTAAGTACGAAGGCTTGTGACGTGGGTGCGAAAATCATTCACACACACAATCACATAGAACTAGAAACACATTTTCCTTAGAGAGAAAACTCGTGTTAACACCGGGAATCAAAGCCCATACCCGCTGCTTAGAAGGCCATGTCTTAATTCAATTTTTTTTTATATTCTCAGTGTTGAACTGCCCCGGTTACAACACAAGTTTTCTCCTCAAGGGAAATATGTGTTATTAGTTCTAGGTATAACTGTGTTTGTAATGTGAATATTTCCAGCATCCGGCACGAGTCATCGAACTTAGTGTAGAACTGTGAGTGTAAAAAAAGTTATTTTTATATATACAGGCTTAAGAGCACTTTTTTTATTCGAGATAGGCAAGCATTTAGCCACTATCTCACCTAATGATCATAATGATAAGTGAAAGTGAGATAGACGATGGAGTTTGGATAGAAGATACCTACCTGTTCACTCGTAAATTACTCTTAAATACTACTTAAAATTACATAAACTGAACATAACTACTTAAATACTCCAGGAGTATACTTATCGGGTAACAAAAGTCAACGGTAATACCTAATTCATAATTTTACTATAAGCCATGGACAGTTTACTAATTTACACTTTCGATATTTATCTATTTAATTTATTAAAAGCTTTGTCGCTGTGAACTGTTATCCGATGATGTGTAAATTTATTAAAAAAAAAAGAACAACATTTGGAACACTTTATAATTTGGTAATTTAGAAGAACAATGATTTTGAAAAGACGAGTATATCGAACATAGATTGTTCGATATACGTTGGAACAACGATTTGGTAGGCCACCAAAGTCACTGTTTTTAGATCTATTTTGTCCCGGGTCTATCTCAAAAACGGCTTCACTCTGAACGCTGAAACTTACGTATAATATTAGTTATATCCTTGAAATCAAATACAGAAATAAAAAAAATATAATAAAAAAAAGTTATAAGGAAGTAACCTCAAAAGTTTTTCTTTATGAGGCATAATGTAGGCGCGAGATCTCAGTTCGGCGCGAACGACTAGTTATAAAACAATTGACTACATTAATGACAAGGATACATGGAGACAAACTGCACAAGCGCTTTCTAGACATACCTAGGTTAATATAGGTAACTATATATTAGTGTATTAGAATAATTTAAAAAATGCACCGCCGAGTTTCTTGCCAGATTTTTCTCGAGATGGCTGTAATTTTTCGAATCTGCCAGCAGAGTCGTTAACTTTCATGAGTGCCTCTTTAGGGCCCATGTGAATAATTTAATTTAGATTTTTTCATGAGTGAGGAGCACTCGCCGTCGTATCAGCTCGCACCGAATATAATTAAAAAATACTTAATTGATACTTGGTGTTAATAAAAATATATTTTTAATAATCCGAAGCCACACCTCTTCGAAAGTAATCTCTCATCAGTATCGATCAAAGATTTATTGACCATTAATACCTGTTATCAATTAATACTGATGTAACGTATTTGGAAATAATTAGCGTAATAAATGTGATATCTTATTTTGTTAATATATTTAGAAATAATTCGAGTAATAAATGTTGTATCTTGTTTTGTAAATATATTTGGGTGTAATAAGATGATTAGCATTATGGCTTGGTTTATTAATGTTAGTATTATAACTGCCGAGGTGAATGTAATAAGAATATTAAAATTAATGTAAATGGATTAAGTGTGTGGCAAAATCATTTAATTATTTTTATTACTACAATGTAAGTGATTGTTACTTTTTAACCGACTTCAAATAAGGAGGAGCATCTCAAGTCGACTGTATTTTTATATATACAATACAATAACTCTTTATTGACACCAAAAGATAAATACAGCTTACAGATAAACTTATAAAGATAGGCACAATAGGCGGTCTTATAGCTAAGAGCGATCTCTTCCAGACAACTTTTGGATGGTAATATAAACGAAAAGATAATCTAGAGATGGTGGTGCGTTAAAATGAATAATTATTTACATGTTAGTACCTATAATACATATTATTTAACATATATAATTCACATATAGATATATATAATTCACACAGCCTTCACCCCTCTTCTCGTCTACCATGTGTGGTTGACTGGTAGAAAATGCCCCTAGCATTAAGTCCACCTTTTGTACTTTTTGTGCAATAAAGAATTAAATAAATAGTAATATTAACAGATTGGACAAATAAAAGTTTTTTGCAACCTGGTGCTTCCAATGTGGTCCCTTTTAAATTTGAATAAGATCTGATCAGTGGTTTTTTAGTTATTCTCAATAAAAATACATATTTAATTAATTTAATCTGATCAAAGGTTCCAAAAATAAAGCGGTGAAGTCGGTTTTTCTACCGAATTCACAAAAGCATGTACTCAATTCGACTGTATTTTTTTACGTATGTGTTATCTCATAACTTATTTCCCTATTAACCGATTTTGAAATTTTTTTTAAAGCTGCTGCTTTCTCATTGGTCACATTTAAATTTGTTCAAGATCTGATCAGTGGTTTTTGAGTTATCGTCAATAATGCGAGTTTAATACATTTAATATGATTAAGGTTCCGAAGATAAAGCGGTGAAGTCGGTTTTTTAAGCTTTGCTTGCGTTTAATTATTTAAGCTTTGCTTGCGTTTCAATTAAATAAGCATAACTTGTTATAGGTACTGTACCTTACTGAACAATAAGAACATTTGTATTGTAACAAGGTCACACAACATTGCAGAAGCGAAAAAAAACATTTCCGAGATAAAATGGATCCAACAACGATAACAGACAATAAGGAACTACTTTGTGACATCATTCTTTGAGAAGCTACGGAACTTGACTATGATACTTCCCAAAGCAATGTCCTTTGACTGAAACCACAGGGTACTTCCCAACGGATCATAGTATCAGATTTTTACATTAACCGATCATAGATAGATGAACTCTTTATTGTACACCAATTAAAAAAGAAAATAACAGCAAACAATTACATTGAAAATAACTTAGGCTAGTACAATGGGCGGTCTTATCGCTTAAAGCGATCTCTTCCAGACAACCTTTGGATGGAGAGGAGATAGCAAAATAATTTTGGGACTGTGGTGTACTACAGTTCTAAACAAATTATATATAAAAAATAAAAAATAAAGTTAATAATTGTTGTTCCAATCTGATCTTAAAATACTAATGTTCTTAATATATATAATTCTTCTGTATGTTTGTTTGTCACCTAATTCCTCCTAAAAAGCTGGACTGATTTGGATGAAATTTTGTGTATATATTTCTATAGGTTCCTGGATGGTTTGGTCCCGGTAGGTGGCGTTGCTGTCGATGTCATTGTGTGTGCTATCCAGTTAGGACGACGCGACGACTGCCAGGCCCGCTAGTTTTAATATATAATGTAAACCCTTGCAAAGTTTCGATAATTAATCGCAAGCAAAGCTTAAAAAATACCTACATTACCGCTTTATTTTCGGAACCATTGATCAGATTAAATAAATTAAATACGGAATGTTGAGGATGACTCAAAAACTACTGGTCAGATCTTGATCAAATTTTAATGGGACCAATGGGAAAGCAACGCTTTCAAATAGAAAAAAATCATCAAAATCAGTTCACCTAGAAAAAAGTTCCAAGGTAACACACATAAAAAAAATGCAGTCGAATTGAATAACTCCTCATTTTTTGAAGTCGGTTAATAAACACAATCCTAATAATATTATAAATCCGAAAGTTGTGTGTAAGTGTGTAAGTATGTTTGTTCCCTCTTCACGCTTTAACGGCTGAACGGATTTGGATGAAATTTGGAATGTACATAGATTATACCTAGGATTAACACATAGGCTACTTTTTAACTTGATAATAGCGGGCGAAGCCGCGGGGCACGGCTAGTAGGGCATAAAGACGTCGTTTAACGCCTAATATCTCAGGGGGACAAGCGCAGTGCATTGCCGCGCAGGATTTCGAACTAATGAAGTTCTCTGGGTGGCACTGGACTGTAGTGAGCAAGCGTGACGCTTACCATCAGGCCTGCGACTTGCATACCTCCTCTTTAGGCTACATAAAAAAAAACATTTTTTTTAAATTCAATATAGGCTTACCTTTGACCACTAGTTCTCACCTGATGTTAAGCGACGCTGTAGTCGGCGATAAAGCAAATTTGCCTAAGATACCTATTCTATATATATGAATTAACTAAACGTGCCCGCTATTATCAAGTTTAAAAGTAGCCTATGTATTAATCTTAGGTATAATCTATGTACATTCCAAATTTCATCCAAATCCGTTCAGCCGTTAAAGCGTGAAGAGGGAAAAACATACTTACTTACACACAAACTTACGGACTTATAATATTAGTAGGATTTATGAAATAAAATAATATTACATCCAGAATTCAACCTTTATCTATCATGTATCCTTGAACTATCATGTATTCTTGATTTTATTATTAATATATTATCGAATTATTAATATATTAATATTTTAATCACCGTTATCGTTTTTGTTTCGAAATTGACAATTAATCAAGAGAAGCGAGTTCTCTAAGTTATCTTGAGTCCCGAGATATTACCTAAACTATGTGTTCGAATCGCGAAAGTTTAAAAATTACAATTATCTTGAGTGGTTTAGCACTTTGTCCGTCCGTCTGTCCAACTATCAGAGGCATCCAGCGTCTCAACCACACCAGCTAATAATATCAAATTTTAGAGAATATGTAAAGATATAGAATAGAATAGAAATCATTTATTGCTAAATATTTAAACAATCACATTATGGTACACAAAAGAAAAAAAAATACATGCAAGAAATATTTGGCAATTGGAATATGTTCAGCGCTAAGACTGCATAAACTAAGGGTTTGTGCAGGGCTGGTTTTCAGCATATCCCATCAAGATATGTAAGTTGCAAATGCACCGTCTCATCTTTCCGGAACTAAAAATGAGGCTGGTTTTGCGATGGCATCTCAAAAAGTGCAAATCTACAAAGAATTATCAGGTCATTTGGTCGACGCAACACGTGACCAAAATGCTGCCAAATATTTTGGACAGAGATTGCTCATTGCCATTCAACGAGGCAATGCTGACAGCATTTTAGGCACTTACCATACTGATTTATAACTATAGACTATTCTAGTTATTTGATTTTATTTTTCCTATCTTAAATTTATCACTATATTCTAGATATAATAATTTTTGGTTAAATTTTACTTAGTCGTACTTATTAGAATTTATTTAATTTTTATGACAACAAAATAGATATCGTATTTAATTGTTAAAGTAACGAGCTAATTTTAGCTTAATAACTTTTATTGATACACTAGCAATCCGCCCCGGCATCGCGCGAGTGCAATTTCCGATGGATTAAAATAAAATATAGATACTAACTTATATTGATAACTACGAACACAACAAAAAAGAATCAGCCAAATCGGTCGCCGTTCTCGAATTTTTGAGAGACTAACACAGAACAATTGATTTATATACATAGATTATTACTATTTATTTATTCCAAACTTCTTCTTTCAGGTCTTGGAATTGAAAAATGAATTTTACAATAATAAATGTTTAATTTATAAAAAAGGTTAAAGATGGTTTAGACGATCTTTAATGTTCGGCAAAGTTCCCAAAATGCTTGCTGCATTACCACGCTGTATAGATTATCTAAGTTGATATTAAATTATGTTTAATGTGTATAAAAAATGAAAGAAAAATACCGCAAACTCATTTAACACACATTTCATTGTGTAACACATAACGGTAGAGTAGCCAGTGAAATAGAGCGTTACCGGACTGACAAGTCCATAACTATGTATGGCCGAAACCGATTGCATCTATGCAGGTATACCAAAAGAAAACAATTACGTTGTGGAAACCGCTATTATGATGTCCAGCGTGTTTGTACAGGTTTAGTTTATACTTCTTATGTGTTATGTTTACAGAACCTTTGTACAGGCGTTTGTTGACATCGCGTTCGAAACGCATAAAACGCAGTAATTGTGCGACATATCCCCAACTAAAGTCATAATATTCGTAGCGTATTTTAGAGAAGATAGGAGAATGTGGGGCTCCAACCCACAAGACTAAACCAAACCTAAACCCACTAGCGGTCTGCTAGATTATACACAGTATTTAAGATATTTAATGCAAAAACGTTATCCCAAACATATGGTATACATTTAAATAAAACTAAAAAATTGGCAATGAATATATTTATATTTTTAAGGAATATGTGTATTTATGCATTGCTTACTACAGAACAAATAATAGTGCCAGCTATTTAATATACATAAGATACCGTTATAATATTAATCATATTGAACTTAGAGTTACTTACTTTAACTAGAACTTACTTTTATAAAAATAAAATACTGTGGTATTCTAGATATTCTATTATTTTTTACTAATCATTTGGTATCCATCACGTAGCCCTGATCGTCCATCCTATTTAGGATGCTATTATTTTCTTACGCATCCTAAAAGAATAGAGACTGGTAGATAATGTTTTTAGTATTAAGTTCTCTTTTTGTACACTATTATTGTTTAATAAAATATTAAATTAATAAGTAAAAATACCTGATTTGTCTGTTTATCTCTTTGTTTGTCTGTAACAGTCTGTGGCATCGTAGTTCCTAAATGTATAAATTTGAATATATGTTTTTTGCTTAAGCTTGAGTTATCATTGTGTAAAAAGTGATAGCTGGAAATATTTTTTACATATTATTATGCTACTTTTCATTCTGCAATCACGCGATCCAAAAACGCTGAGCTTATAAACGCTCAATGTGTTTACAGCCTACCAACGAAACATTAGACTAGATAGTGCAGCGCGGGTGTATACTATCTATTCTAACGTTGCATTTAGTATTACTTTACCTACTTATTTGTTACTGTAAAACGGTTGCATACGTTAACCTGTGACCTTCTGTACTTATTTAATTTTGATTAGCTACTAAAGATGGTTTAATAGAGTGTTATCGGCTTAACCTCAGCACATTGTAAACTTAACTTATATTTGATAGTTACTATCAATAGATAAATGATAGTAGCTTGCTTACTTAAGTCAAGTGTGCCAAGTGTAGATCACTTGACAAGTGTGAAAAGTAGTATAATCTAGTGTGTTTACCAGCTTCGATCACATCGTCACTTACCATCAGGTGAGATAGTGGTCAAACATTAGCCTGTCACAAATAAAAAAAAAAAAGTAAGTAGCCAGTGGAATAGACGTAAACTTAAAATAGAAATTTCATGTGCATCTTGCAAAGCCGGGGAAGGTATTACAGCTATATAAATAGTGAAGTATCAAACAGATGATATTTTTTGAATGCCTAGAAGTATGTGGAAATTAGCTTCTATACACCAACTGAATGAATTTCAATTTTAAAGTTGGTTAGCAACCATTATCACTTAAATTTTCAATGCTGATAAAACTGTTATAATAGGTTATTAACGAAAATGTGTAAAACGCAAGCAAAGCTTTAAAAAACCGACTTCACCGCTTTATCTTCGGAACCTTGATCAGTGTTAATGTATTAAACACGCATTATTGACTATAACTCAACTAGAGATCAGATCTTGATCAAATTTCAATGGGATCACATGAAAAGCACCAGCTTTCAAATAAAAAAATAATCATCAAAATCGGCTCACAACGAAAGAAGTTATGAGGTAACTTTTGAAGTCGGGTAAACGAGAACATCGTCAAAGTACGCATTATTCGTCACAAAATAGGCATTATTGACGATATTTAAAGAACTACTGATCAGATCTTGATCAAGTCGGTAAAAAAGTTAGTTCATAATGACTTATTCAATTAAAATTCAAACGAGAATTAGCGTGACGCACGCGTTGTCAATTTCTAGATCGACAATTATTTCCGCTTAATTTGGAAGCCTTCAGGATGAATGGAAAGCGCTCGCAGTCGCATCCCACCTCGCACTACTAAATAAAATCCAATTCCCGTTTTAATTTAAACTTAATAATTCAAAGTATGTGTGAGTATTTATCGAATTTGAATATTGACTTGTTTAAAGACTTGGGCACATAAATCTTGGGACATTTACTACACCGCGACTTATACTTGCTGTCAGAAACTCCCAGCTAGGGAAAGCATATAAAACTCTACTTTCCAAATTCTAAGATGTGGGTAGAACTATCAAGTTAGATGTACGGACTAATCTATGAATAATTTAAAGTTTTTATATCGTAAACCTCCGTAAAGTGTGTCATTGCATAAAATTTATATTTTCGGATTTAGAAATACGTTTACAAATGCAAATTATTAAAGTGTTGGTATATTTTAGCATTTATATTAATTATTGCTAAACGGTTTTCTGATAACAACTACGAATAACATAATTGTAGCTAATTACAAAATCCTACTATCTTACTTATATCTTACTTATATAATAAATCCGAAAGTTTGTGTGTATGTTTGTTCCCTCTTCACGCTTTAACGGCTAAACGGATTTGGATAAAATTTGGTATATTCATAGATTATACCTAGGATTAACACAAAGGCTACTTTTTAACTTAATAATAGTGCACGGCTAGTGCTATATAAACGTCTATAAGTCGCAAGTAAATATACATTCTCCGCAAACGTCCTTCGTCGGCCGCATCGTCGCTTACCACAAGGTGAGATAGAGGTCAAACGCTTGCCTATCATGAATGAATAAAAATACAATGCAATCCTTGCTTCCTTGTCGTATGGATTACAGTCCTGGTGCACAATTTTCAGGCCGTTTGAAGGCATTCGTAAAGGCTTAACGACTGTTGTCATACGACTGACAACCGTCTTCTAAGAAGCTAGTATCGCCTTAACAACTTTTTTTTTATTTACACCATTGTCTTGTTAAACAGCTTTTTTTTCAAATTTCGTAAAAACGCGCCTCAAAAAAAAAACAAGCTAAAGAAATCATTCGTCTAGTAAATATACGCATATGAAATAACTTTCACAGTGTTTTGATAGAAAATGGCGGAACGAAATGGTTACAAAAATACAAATTGATGTCATTTGCATGAGATTTGATATTTTTTTCCATTCTATTCATGAATGTTATGAATATTCTAAGAAAGCATCATTTATCATATCACACAGATTACGACGATTATTTTTATTTATCTGGTTTTATTATGAATGCCGAGTAAAACGGTTACAAAAGTGCGTTTTAGATAATATTCTGGTATCGCTCCCTTAAACGGATATCAGAACATCTTGCTTATTAATTCACAAGATAATGTATTCATCGAAACTTATACGGAAGTATGTAAGTAAAAGTAAAACGGTTTGTCTTCAGTTCATTTATTACTGTTTATAAAAACACGTGATTAAATGCATTTTTATCACTTATGTTACTTAAAATACCTAATTAAATAATTTAAACGTAAGCAAAGCTTAAAAAACCGACGTCTTTTATTATTATAAACTTATATTTTGGTTTTTGCTTTATCGATTTCGATCAAATTTATATGGGACCACCTCTGAAGTATCTACCAAACAAAAAAAGAATTATAGAATCGGTCCACAAATGGGGGAGAAATCAATGAACATACATAAAAAAAATACAAACATACATATCGAACATACAATCTCCTCCTTTTTTGAAGTCAGTAAAAAGCATTTGAATAAGAAAAATATAGGTGTATAGCTATAATGTTTAAAATAATACTTGACCTATATTTTAAACTCATGCATATATCGCTACTAGGCGCCGCGGCTTTGCACGCATTTATCAAGTCAAATAATATAATATAAATATATAACGGTTTTTTTGCTTGCAACTGATTTTTTTTATCTGTGTGATGTACGTACATGCTTTCGTTATCCAAAATGCTGTATAATTAATTAATATATAACTTAGTGTCAGCAACTAATTTGTGAATGTTTTAATAACATCAGTACAATGTTTACCGTGACATTATCCATACATCTATATTACATGTAGATTAGACATGCGCAATATGTATCATTGAAAAGAAAAGAGAGATATGTATCTTTCGGATCTACTGATATATATCACTCATTTGTATCTTTAACTCACCGTGCTATGTGAGTTGGATGGATATAGAATCGTCTGGATGAACAGAAGCGAAAAGTGATAATGCATCAATCAATTTTCATTTCTTGTCATCAGTGGCGATCTTATGATGTGAGATTAATGTATTGATTTATTTTATTTATTTATTACAATTATTAATATAAACAGTATTATAATACAAGTTATTAATTATCACCCGCGTAAATAATCGTCAAAAACAATTCGAAGACTGCACTGTAATGTAAACAAACAAACTCAAAACTATACAGATTCAAAATAATTATTTAAACGTCCCGCATTTGCAAGCAATATTGTGCCTTATCACTAAATCATAAAGATTTATTTAGGATATTTAACCGTCTAACGGCTTTCGTCGTAGCTCTGTATGCACATTTGAAATATAAAAAAATAGACGACTTTTTACAGCAAGACTGCACCTAATTTAGACCACTTACGATTCATTTTATTTTAGCTATTCTGTTGCGGGCGTTTGTGACCTTATGGAACCTGCCTCACTGCGCAAGCGCTAATCATTCTTTCTCTTTCTTTTCCACTATAATCCATCAATTCGTTTCTTTCTATCTTTGTCCGTAACGAATCCAAACCAACTTTATCCTAATGATACAGTGATATAAAGATTGATTTTGAGTACGGGTGATTTACTGATTCAATATATCTTTGCTTCAGATATATATCATTTTAATGAATCACTCATGAGTTACACAAGTCTAATGTAGATAGGAACTCGTGATTATATTCAAACTACCTATTTCCTTTCGCGTGGGACCGAGAAAATTGCCGATAGCATGTGAAAAAACACGTCGTAGTATTGTGGAATGTATGTAATAAGTTTGTTGTATAATTGTTTTGAAATATGTATAGAAATTGGAAGAAGACACTGCAAGTGTAAATCATTGAAATTAGAAAGATACCTACGACCCAATTGCATATAACTAAAATAAAACCATGTACATTTATACAGCATAGACCTAAGTTACCTACAAGGCATCGAGGTTAAAAGCAACTCAAGTGCTCAAGCCCACTACGAGTAAGTAGCTAATAGTTTTTTTTATAAATTAAAAACAATACCCAAATGTATAACATTAAAATATGATAGATCACCACAGTTTTGGTTGTGATGGTAAATTATACTTTTGCCGCTAACTGTACTTACAATAATTTTGGTATGCGGGACGAATATGCACAAATATTATCGTGCGGGACGAATAAATACTTTTTAATGGCGTGGGCCAAAAATTCGGGACGAATGTGGCATAATTCAAATAAATTAAGTAAACAGACGCATTCACACACTGAGTTCAAAGAGTATCGTGGGTATTGAAAACATCTACATATTACACACGCACACACACACAATCCCACCTATAACAAGCAACACAAATCTCCCGTAATAAAAACTGTACTCTTGCCGGGAATCAAATCCAGTCCCGCAGCGCAGAGTGTTTGCCATACATGCCCAACGCGCCAACTGGGTCGACAAATGATAATAAATAAAAGCACCGTAGAGCTCGTCCAAGCTGAAATGACGCGCCCCACTACTTAATTAGTTTATTTAGATGTGTGAGTACAAAATTAAATATTAATGACGACACTTCATCTGTATGGGAGCGTCGATTGTTCAGTGAACAATGGATCTGCACGTGTACAAGACGGTCGACTAGTCGGGTGATAAATCCGACCAAAAAAAGAAAAAAAAGAAGGTGAGGCGCGTCATTTCAGCTTAGACAATCTCTACCACATTATGACATTCATAATTGAAATTTGTTAGTTATGTGGTTTTGAAAAATGTTTATGTCGTTACAAAATGTCAAATCTTTCAAAAAAACGTCCTAAGGTTATCGTAAAGCATAATAATTCAACGCAAGCAAAGCTTAGAAAAGCCGACTTCACCACTTTATCTTCGGAACCCTTGATCAGTTTAAATTATTTAAACACGAATTATTGCGAATAACTCAAAAACTAGCGGTCATTTAAATAGGACATAATATAAAACACCAGCTTTCAAATTAAAAAATAATTGTTCACCAATCAAAATTGTTCACCTAGAAAGAAGTTATAAGGTACATATAAGAAAATATAGACGAATTGAGACCTTCCATCTATATTTGAAGTCGGTTAAAACCAATTAGCACGAGATTCGGAAAACATTTCCGATGGCAGCCCTAAAAGCACCCTAAAATGGCGGATCTAAGTTAAAAGACAATAGTGTCTCGAGATTCAGTGACAATTTACTTTAGAAAAAGATTACTAACATCGCACCTGTCGGTAAGTGACGATGTGTCCGAATGTGGTATCTCTATTCCTAGAACAGGAAATATAAAAATCTGAATGTTTTTTCTGAATTTGAGTACTCGTGTGTATATATGAAAACAAGTTACTTGTAGGCGTATTTAGCTAGCGGGTATCGGGTTCGATTCCCGACGGGAACACAAGTTTTCTCCCCATGAAAAGTTTGTCGTTTTGGTTCTGGTTGTGATTGTGTGTGTGATGTGAATGTTTCCGGCACCCACGATACAAGTCATCGTCCTGAGTGTGGGGATGTGACTGTGAGTGCGTTTATTTTGATAACATTTGGCAAACTCTTGACCCTGGCTCTGACCCTTGGCCCTGAGGACGCTGACACCGGCATTCTCCAGTCTTCTCGAGACCATGGTCAATGCAACTTGGCCGAGGTAAATAAAATAGTTTTTGGAGCGATTAAGTCTCGACATATACACCTTAGCAATGAGTTCGAATAGCGAAAGATTTAACATGGATTTAACGTTACTCTACACCTTAAATTCTACTAAACCTATCCTACTAATATATACTAATACTAGCTGCGCCCCGCGGTTTCACCCGCGTTGATAATGATGAAATGTGATGATGATGATGATGATGAAAAATAGATGTTGGCCGATTCTCATAGATACCGGATAAGCACAAAAAATTTCATCAAAATCGGTCAAGCCGTTTCGGAGGAGTATGGCAACGAAAACTGTGACACGAGAATTTTATATATTAGATTATATTTCCGAAAGTTTGTGTGTGTGTGTAAGTGTGTAAGTATGTTTGTTCCCTCTTCACGCTTTAACGGCTGAACGGATTTGGATGAAATTTGGAATGTACATATATTATACCTAGGATTAACACATAGGCTACTTTTTTACTTGATAAAAGTTAAAAAGTAGCCTATGTGTGTATAACAAGGCGTGGCACAGCCAGTAAATAATTATAAAGTTAAACATTTAGGAAAGATTGTTACTCCATTACCACATCAATATTATAAATTGCAAATTGTGTATAAGTGTGCATGCTCGTTTTTTGATTTCACAAAAAAGGAGAGGGTATTAGATTCGACCGTTTTTTTTTTCTTTTATGTGTTACCTTACGATTTCTTGACAGCTGTGGCTTGAATTTGATCAAGATCTGATCAGTAGTTTTTGAGTTATCGTCAATTACAAATCATCTGATCAATGTTTTGAAGATAAAACGGTGAAGTCGGGTTTTTTTTAGCGTTGCTTGCGTAATTATCTACGCTGTAACGGGTAAACGTATCTGAATGGTATTTTGTTCTTTAACCTGGGATTAACACAAAAGCTATGTATTATACTTTTAAAAAGAATTCATAAGACTAACGCTTTCACACTCACAGCCTACACTTGTATTGGTCGATGCACCTACCAGAACATTCATACAATAATCTTACAAATATATGCTGTCACTGAAGAAATTAGAGCCAACACTGAAATGCTAGAGCAACATTCCACAAAACCTAAAGACTCACAGAAATCAAATACAACAACTTCACCACTGGAACAGTTATGCCAGCACCCCAAAACCACACTCCACTATTTTAAGGAGCTGGGATGGATGGGGTAGTTCCTGGCAGGGGGAAATGCACAATACACCCCAAGCGGGACGTCAGTGCAGGCCTGAATAAGAATAATAATAAATCTGACAAACAAATTAATTTTAATTTCATTCAGACTGGCATGATCTAGAGGTGGTAGAGCATTTTGTGAGTTGCTCGCCTGGCTTGCTACCAAAGTAGCTTACCACCATCAAGTTGAAAGTCTGCCGCCAAGCCAAATACGGTGTTCCGGCAGTTATCCTTGAGAGCCTGCGTATTCCAGGTCTAGTGTGTTTACCAGCTTCGATCACATCCTCACTTACCATCAGGTGAGATAGTGGTCAAACACTAGCCAGTCACAAATAAAAAAAAAATGTATGGGTGTCAAACAGGCACTCACACAAATTAATAATTGCCGGACTTTGAACATTTTATCACTTTGCAACATAGTACATAGTATATATAAAGTACATAGGTCGTATTTATCTACCTCTTATAAGATCGTAACGGTGGTGAGTGATTGATAGATAATTATAGTTTATTCTCCGCAAGTCATGAGAAAGGGGATACTTGTTTTTGCACAATAACTATTAAATTCTATTATAATATTTCTTACACTCAAACATGATTACAACTTTGATGGGCATATTTTGACCTGTGCAATTAGTCAGGTATTGTAAGAAATAGCTGTAATGCATAGCTTTTAAATACTTAAGTAATTTTGTATTAGATTGAAGTCATTCGACTAGAATTTTCTACCAACTTCACAAAAAAGGAGGAGGTATTCAAGTCGACTGTAGTTTTTTTTATGTGTATTATTACCTCGTAACTTCGATACACGTGATCCGAATTGATTTTTTTTTTGTTTGAAGAAGTTGCTTTCCAATTGGTCCCATTTAAATTTGATCAAGATCTGATCAGTAGTTCTTGAGATATTTTCAATAATGCGTGTTTCATCTAATCTGATCAAA
Source organism: Lomographa bimaculata (assembly GCA_948107665.1). NCBI lineage: Eukaryota > Metazoa > Arthropoda > Insecta > Lepidoptera > Geometridae > Lomographa > Lomographa bimaculata. The sequence continues at coordinate 4,332,626 of OX403601.1, read as the reverse complement.
GTTCCGAAGATAAAGCGGTAAAGTCGGTTTTTTTAAGCTTTGCTTGCGTTTAATTATTATATATTTTGTTGAATCACGTGTCTATTTTAGAACTGCTCGTTAGCTTAATTGGGTGCGCGTTCGCCTTCTAGGCAGGAGTACCGGGTTCGATTCCCGACGGGAACACAAGTTTTCTCCCCAGAAAATTGTGTATTTCTGATTTTGGTTGTGATTGTGTATGTGATGTGAATGTTTCCGGCATACACGACCAATTTCAATTTCATCTAATTTCATTGAACTTAGGGAGGGGCTGTGAGTGTGAAAGCGTTTGTATTTATGATTACAGACAGACACCGGTACAGGTGGAACTTAAAAAAATAAAAGCATGTAAAATTTGTAAGTTTAAATGTCGTACTCGCAAGTGATGTACTTTCTTGCGTGCCCCATCGTCGACCGCATCGTCATTCAAAGTGGTCAAATGCTTTCTTGTTTTGAATAAAAAAAAAGAATATGGAAAATTTGTGTTTCTGATTCTGGTTGTGATTGTGTGTGTGAAGTGAATGTTTCCGGCAACCACGATTCAAGTCATCGAACTCAGAGTGGGGCTGTGAGTGTGAAAGCGTTTATGTTTAAGTAAAAAAAAAAAATAACGAACGTGCCTGCCTCCAATCATCCTAATAATGTTTATTTTGAGTAATTAATTCTCCGTTTTTAATCAGCAGGGGTACCACGGGCGTCAGCCATTTTTATGTTGATGACTGGTGAAGACGTGATCTAATTGTCCATATAACTTAATTTGCATATATTTTCGTATCATAAAACCAAATTGAAGCATTAAAAGGAATCACTTATCATAAATATTAATCGACAAATGTACCGTTATGCATAACTAGGAGAAATCAAACGAAAACTTGTGACTGTAAATATTAATAACCATCTAAATATTAATGACAGCAAAAAATATCCGAGATTTGGCAAATAATTTGTGCAAATTTAAAAAATTGGGTTCAATAAATATAGTTATTATATTCATCACGTAGAGTTCTCTAAGATTACGCACTTTTTCCGTTCGTCCGTCTGTTCATCTGTCAAATGCATTGTCTATACCATACCAGCGAATACCTAGTAATATTTAAATATGAACTTTATATAAATAAAAAAAATTAAAACAAATATATGAAAATAAAAAAAAATAAAAATCTATTTTTTTATAGAACAACTTCAAATTATCAGAGAATATGTAAAACTTGGCCCAAAGCCAAAAATGGCAATTAAAATTTATTTATTAAGGAGGCTTACTACCGGCTTACTACAGGCGGCTACTTTTTTTTCTGTCCGTATGTGATGTCGTTGAAAGTAGAATAAGAAACCTTTAAAAAAATCTATGTTCAAAATAATATTTTCTAAGGTCACCAAAGTCACTGTTTTCTTCTTAATATAATTTTTGTTTCTAGGTTTGGGTGTGATTATGTGTGATGTTAATGTTTCCGGCACACAGGATACAAGTTTTTAATTTTAATGTGTGGCTGTGAGTGTGAATATGTTTAAAAAAAATGCTCGCGTTCTACCCTCTCAATTGGTATCGTCGTCATATACCGGTAATCCAATACTTTTTAAATTACAATTTACTTTTCTTGTTTATTTTAATTTCGGTTTTTATAATTTGAATGATTCTGTTAGTAATACAAAAAAATATGTGAAATATTCTTTTTTTTTTAATTTTTTGGTACCTTTTGAGAAATTTCACTAACCTTCTACTGTTATTATATATTTGCAAGTCTATTTCTAAGTGTATGTCTGTCAGTCTTCACAATAAACCACACAACTGCAAGTCCAACAAAGGTCTTTATGTATGTCAAAACACAGCTAATTTTAAGTTCAAACCATTTTGAACCCAATCATGAGTAGACAAAGGGAGATAAATACTTGTACTTAATGTATTGAAAGCACGCACGACCCTTAACTGCACTCGTGAGGTCGACGACTTTGTTGACTTAGTGTTAGTCTTTTGTGGTGCAGGTTCCGTTCCTGCCAGGACCACTTTTCTCGCAAAGGCGAGAGACGATGAAAAGTTAAAAATATGTTCATATTTGGACAATATGTACTTGGACATATTATTATAAGTATCTGGATGCCAAGACGTTTTCTAAAAATGAAACCTAGCTAGATCGATTTATCGCCCCTGAAACCCCCTGCATACTAAATTTCATGAAAATCGTTGGAGTCGTTTTCGAGATTCAAATTATGTATTTATATATATTATATATGTACAAAAATTGCTCGTTTAAAGATATATTATTTATTTTATTTATTTATTTATATATTCAAACTTTCAGGGTGAGCATTACAGGCATACCCAATTCAATTACCCATATTAGATCTAAATAAATAAAAGCTAATATGGTTAAGGAAATTTCTTGATATAGATAATTATATTTAAAAGAACACTAATATTCTTAAAAAGTTTTAGTGCGGGCAATGTAAAAGAAAAAAAACTTATCGGAGTTGGCTTTATGGTAAGCGGGCTTAAAACACGTATTTAAATCGTTCCTAATCCTAAATACCAGTTTGAATGTGTGCAAAGCTTGCAGCTTACACCTTATATAATCCTCCTAATATTATAAATGCGAAAGTTTGTATGTGTGTGTGTGTGTATGTGTGTGTGTGTGTATGTTTGTTACCACGTATCTCCGTAGCTACTTAACCGATTTTAATGAAATTAATTTAGGTAGCTTATACTCTAGAGGACATAAGCTACTTTAATCATCATCATCAGCGGGTGAATCGTAATCAACTAATATAAACATAATAAACGCTTTTACACTCACTGCCTCATACCCTCACTCAAGTTCATAGACTTGTGCCGTGGGTTGTGGGCAAACATTTACTTATTTCACATACAATCCACAGCCAGAAACACAAGTCAGGAAGGAAAATCGCGTGCCTGCCGATAATCTAGGTAGGTACCTACAGCGCAGAGGGCGTAGACGATCGACTACTATATATAATCCTTTAAGAGAGTAAAAAGCAACTCAACAAGTTTATAGTTCAAGTATTATTGCATAAGTTTTCAGGTCAATTGTGTAATGAAATTAATATTTAGTTAATTTATTGATCAATTAAGTGTAATGAGTAGTTAGTAAAATTGATTAATAGGCTAATTAAATGTTTGTGCATTTACTAGAACAAGTCCAGTTATCATTATCTGTTGTCCTACTAATATTATAAATCCGAAAGTTTGTGTGTATGAAAATGTGTAAGTAAGTATGTTTGCTCCCTCTTCACGCTTTAACGGCTGAACGGATTTGGATGTAATTAGAATGTACATAGCTTATACCTAGGATTAACACATATGCTGTTTTTTAACTTGGTAATAGCGGGCGAAGTCGCGGGGCACGGCTAGTGCCTCATATATTATGCCCATTCATTAAACTAGCAACTTGCCTCTGACGGAACTACTAGGAATGGAGCTTCTGAGTCGTGTCCTCTGAGTGAAAGTGATGATTCGGCCGAAGATGTAGCATGCTTACCTAAAAGATACCTGGTCTATTGACACAAGGCTTGAAGACTCCTAAAATGTAGCAAAGTGTAAAGTGTAGGAGTTCGACCACAAACACGTGACACGACATTTTTATATATTAGAAGAATATATCCTACTAATATTATAAATCCGAAAGTTTGTGTGTAAGTATGTTTGTTACCTCTTCACGCTTTAACGGCTGTACGGATTTGGATGAAATTTGGAATGTACATAGATTATACCTAGGATTAACACATAGGCTACTTTTTAACTTGATAATAGCGGGCGAAGCCGCGGGGCACGGCTAGTATTATATAAATCACATTGTAATATAGTAAACGTTTAAGTATTCATAAACGAAGTTGGCGGGACAAGCAAAAGTCAACACGAACGCTTTACACTCACATCCCCCACACTGAGTTCGATGGCTTGTGTCGTAGTTGCTGAAAACATTTACATCACACACTATCTCATCCAGAACCAGGAACACAAATTTTCCTTGGATTGTGTTTCCACCGGGAATCAAACCCAAAACCAGCTGCTTAGTAGGCGAAAACGCACCCAACTAACCCAAAGGGCAGTTCGAAATTATGTATAAATTACCAATGCTAAGTGATTGTAAGAAGTAAATTGTATGAGAAGCGTAGGGTCATGAACTCACACTTTGAATAAATACGTATTCAATACGTATAACACATGTTTATGCAAAAGTACAAAACAACTTGACACTTGACAGCTGTCAAAAGTGACAGCGCGCGGTAGGCGGGCATTATGCGAGCTGAAGATACCGTAATTGGTGGTATCTTGTAGTTACCAATTTTTAAAATCACCATTATTTTTTTTATGGTAAATGAGTGACGAAACGAGCAAGTCCCTAGCCCAGGGGTCGGCAACCTGCGGCTCGCGAGCCACATGCGGCTCTTTGGATGTGAAGCTGCGGCCTTTCAGTTCCATACGCAAATATTATTTATTAAAAAAAAAAAGTTCTGAATCGATTGACGAGGATTAGGCGCCATTTCTATCGAGCCATTAGCAAGCCTCCGAAGGTGGCAAGTAGTACATTTATACAGTTATAAGTAAATTATGGGATGATTAGGTAGGTATAACACGTGCATAGCGTTTTCTATACGATACTCATAGTACAGCAAGTATTATTGTTGGCAAGACAAAATTTTGTGGTTCTGTAAAACTTTGAAATTTTGTAAATTGTAATTTTTGACTATTTCGACTCAAAAGGTTGCCGACCCCTGCCTTAGCCTGATGGTAAGCATCAATGGCACCCAGAGTTTTGAAATTAGGTCAAAATCGGCTCGGCAAAGCACTGCGTTCGTCACCCTGAGATATATATGTCCTGTAATTTTACTGGAAACATTGCCCTGCAATCCGAAATACAGCAATGCTTGGCGGTTCTATGTCTGACAACGGTGTGGTACTGCGCCCGGTGGACTATGCAAAACAGCCCTACCACAACAGCCTACCTAGAAACCTTTAATTTTAATAAAAGAGTCCCATATCATATATAGTCATATATGCCAGTGAGGACAATTCATGAAGTCTATGTTATTATAAATAATAATCATAAAACACACAAAAAAAGTTATTAAGAAATTATCGATCCGATCGGAAATCACACGATGACACTATCACACTAATAGTATAAATCCGAAAGTTTGTGTATACGTATGTTTGTTTTTTTCTACACGCTGTAACGGCTGCACGGATTTCGATGAAATTTGAAATATAAATCTTATATCTAGAATTAACACATAGGTTACCTTTTAGTTTACTTAATAGGTAGCTGCCGGAGCACCGATTACGACATTTCATTTTCCGCTCTCTAAATAAAGCTTAAATATTTTATTTCCGGAAAACTAAGAAAGCGAAAAAACAAAAAATATATGCGCCCTAAACTTTGAAAAACTTTTAAATATATTTTTAAGAGAAAAACAAAATATTTTTTGTGAATAGAAAAACTGGGCTAAGATATGGAATTCTAAAATAATATGATTATGAATTTGAATAAAAACTTTTTCAGTTAAATCTAATTTGAATAGACAACATTCGAAAATATGATAGACTAGCTGCGCCTTGCGGTTTTACCCGCGTAAGTCCCGGACCCGCGGGAATTCCGGGATATAAAGCCTATGTGTTAATCCAGGGCGTCAGCTACAATAGGAATAAAAATAGAAATAGGTATCTTCTAGGCAAGCATGCTACATTTTCGGCCGCATCATCACTTTCCATCAGGTGAGATAGTGGTCAAAAGCTTGCCTATCGAGTAAAAAAAAAGCTACCTCAACACCAAAATTCATCAAAATTGGTCCAGCGTGAATAAATAACAAACACACTCACAAACTTTTGCCTTTATCATTTTATAGTGTGTATAAATACTGTACAAAAAATAATAAAAAAGTCAAAATCACGAAACCAATTAATCTGAAGCTGAAATTTATCAGGCATCATTTAATTACGAGGAGGCCATGTCAATTATAAAAGGATCTTCCGTTTAGTTGATTTTAATATCCGGGGATCTTGTAGGAAAACCTATAATAATGCAAAGAAGTATCCAGATTTTTGATCTCCAGGAAATAGTACCAATTATAAAATATTTACTTACCATTCATTCATTATAATAAGCGTCATCCAGTTAATGAAACATTGCACTCAAAACATTACAATCCCGGCACAATATTAGCATCCACAGAAAAAAAAGAATTCACATTTTTTTTCAAGGACGGAAATGTCAGATTTCCCGCGCGAATCGCGGCAACCGCCTGCGCGCTCTAATCGACGAATGTTGACTGTTGACTATGCTAGAGAAGCAACTGTTGCCTGCCAGTGTCATATCCGACCTCGGTTACGATCATTCCGTCTGAAAAACACGGTCAGTGTGCCTTATTGAGAAATTATGAAAATTGACGGTGTTCTAAACACGAATTTCCGGAAGGTGGGACGCTCTTATTGGCTAATTAATGGTTTAGGTATTCAAATCGATGGGCGGAATGGAACTACGGATCATTACGGATGTACGGAAGATGTTTTGATGGGTTTTCGAAAACATTTTCACTTTCGATTTGTTGCACCTGCGTTTTTAGATCAACAAAGGAAAGTGTACGTTTGTGTATCTATTGTAGTTATACGTGCAGTACGTTATATGCTTTATAACAATATTTATGGGAGTTTTGCCGCGAAAGTGAAAAAATGGCGTCGTTGATTCTGTATAATTTTCCAAAACCTTGATTCTTCGAGTGTTAATGTGTAATAATGGAGGATTATTAACCGTTAATACTTAGTAAACGTGCATAAGTGTAGGCAAATGATACTAAGTTGAAAAACGTGATTTTCGCCTTCGCTCCATAAACTCCAATAGAGTTCTAGTAAAGTTTCTACCACTTGAGTAGGGCATGGCTTGACTATGACTGGACCTTGACTGTTTTACTTGACTTTGACTGTAACTTGTGACTAGGACTTTTAGTATGAAATACTCTTGAAATATTATTACTTGACACTGGTTAAATTCACAAGATTGCGAAGCCAATATTAAAAGAAATATATATATACACATATATATAATTATGATTTATTAAGTGTCTTTACATTCTTATATGAAGTTAAAAATTGTTGACTACAAATGTCCCTGTTTTTGACAGTATGTTGTTACAGGTCTTTACGTCTCACTAATTTACCTACATCCTAAAGATTGAGAAAAAAATGAGTGTGTATGCAAGAATGCTTGAAACGATGTATTTCTATACAAGTGGGACTAATTAAATTTGATGAGTTGGCGCATCGGGCAGATATCCACTCTCTGCGCCGTGGGTCCTGAGTTCGATTCCCGGCACAATTTTCCTTCTCACACAGCACAATAATGTCCCATACATGTGTGCTAAAGGTTCTTGGTGTGATTGTGTTTGTGATGTAAGTTTTTCTGCAACTCACGATAAAAGTCTTTGAACTTAGGGCGGGGCTGTAAGTGGGAATGCTGTAGTTTTTCGGGATGAAGAACGTTCTTCCCGTTTTTTTTCTTTTCCAACATTGGCAAATGTTCGCCCACTATCTCACCAGATGTTAAGTGACAATTGACAGCCCGCGTTTATTAAGTTAAAAAGTAACATAAGTTTTAATCCTAAGTATAAGCTATATATATTCAAAATTTCATTCTAATCCGTTCAGCCGTTACATCGCGTGAAGAGAAAACAAACATACATTCATATTGACCTACTTACACACACACACTTTCGGATTCATAACATTACTGTGATATATGAGTAACTAGCCGTGCCCCGCGGATTCGCCCGCTTTTATCAAGTCAAAAAGTAGCCTATGTCTTTATCCTAGGTATAAGCTATCTACTTTTCAAATTTCATCCAAATCCGTGCGGCCGTTACAGCGTGAAAACAAAACAAACAAACATACACATTTACATACTCACACACAAACTTTCGGATTTATAATATTACTGTGATATATGATGTTATAGACTAAAAGAAACTAATATAGCAAATATCGACTTTCACTTTGCATGATATTTGTATCTAAATAGAATAAATCTGACCGTTCATCACGATTTTCTATTATTAATTATTATGTATTCGCTTTACCTCCTACTATTAAACACTATTATTATATTAGAGATCTTTTATTAAGATGTAGGGGTTTGTGAATTTGCAATAAGAAATATTGTTATATAAGCATTTGTATTGAGTTATGACTTTAATTATAGTATGGAACGGTGATATATGATATGCTATGCCATTTTCATATAGATTTTGGTTCAGGTCATTTTTTTTTTTTTTTTTTTTTTATTTGTGACAGGCTAGTGTTTGACCACTATCTCACCTGATGGCAAGTGACGATGTGATCGAAGCTGGTAAACACACTAGACCTGGAATACGCAGGCTCTCAAGGATAACTGCCGGAACACCGTATTTGGCTTGGCGGCAGACTTTCAACTTGATGGTGGTAAGCTACTTTGGTAGCAAGCCAGGCGAGCAACTCACAAAATGCTCTACCACCTCTCATGATCATGATGAATGTTTCGCATTAATAAGATAGATAGATAACGCTTTATTGTCACACCTTACATAAATCACTTAATTAAAAAACTTAAATTAAAATATACAATCTGCGGTCTTATCGCTAAAACCGTCTCTTTTAGACAAACTTTGGGGGAGAAGATTTTTAATAATTCAGTGAAACGGGGGTGCAAATATAAGTTTATGAGGAAATAAAAATATATAGCCAGGTATTTATAACATTAGAACAAGAAACACGAAATTCCTTTGAGGAGGAAAACTGTGCTCGTGTCGGGAATTTGCTACCCGCGGCGTAGAAACGAAGTACTCGCTAACTGTTTTAGTTGTATTGTTTTTTATTTTTGAGTTTACGAGTTGGATAATTGGTTTTTATCGTAGGTCGGCACTTTACAAACTTATCAATAAATAAAATAAAATAAATGTTTTTTTTTTTGTGTTGCATTATCGATATCTGTGGAGTATGGAGCGCTAATTCAAAGTAACCTTGTATATACATAAAAAATCATAAACGCTTTCACACTCGCAAACCCCACACTAAACTGTGCTGTGTGTGCCGGAAACATTCACATCACACACACAATCACAATCAGAACCAGAAACACAAATTTACATACTAAACAAAATAAGTTATATAAGGCAATATTTTCGAGAGTGAACAAGCTAGGCCTAGGCTAATCCAAGTCATGGTCTTTCTATAGTAAAGTCAATACTTAGTATATTTAAAAACTTCACTAGAACTTCTATTATTTTAAAACCTATGTGAGTAAGCAATTTTTGAACAATTTCTATTTTCTATTGATTTTAATGTTGATCAAACTCTATGGGACTAAATGAAATAAAAGAAAATTGTGCCTCATAAATTATTAATAAATCTGTCTATATAAAGTAATAAAAAATTGATAATATAACTAAATAATAGTCTTCATCGTCATCCACAGCCCTTTTGATCCCACTGCTTACTCTACTAATCTCTCTCTCTACTTAATCCACTATTACTACACATGAACACTCAAATAGTTACAAATTTTAGAAAATAATACAAAATCAACAAGGAAATTTATCATTTTCACAGCAAATACTAAAAGTTCACAACCCTTAAAAAATTACAAAAACAAACAAGTTTTTTTTTTACGCTAAATAGGCAAGCATTTGGCCGCTATCTCATGGAAATTGGTGAGAATAAATCCAAAGAGATAGAACTCGAGGAATTACTAGTAGGTATTCAACATTTATTTTATCATCTCCATATCATATCCAGATCATATAAAGATTTCAAAACAAAGTACTGAGGGGCATTGTTAATGCACCATGGTACATTAGAAATGACGATCTTCATCGGGACCTAAAAGTGGAACTCATCGCTAGTGTTATAAAAGTCTCGCCGAAGCTCATGAACAAAGACTTCATCACCATGTGAACGTTGAGGCAATCCAGCTCGCTGACAACACAGACTTAGTGAGAAGGCTCAAGAGAACTATACCTTTTGAGTTAGTGTAGTGATGTGACAGAGTAATATAGTGACTGCTAACAAAGAACACAAGAACTAAGTGTCTTCCCGATAATAGAGATAGTAAGAAAAGTGTTATTGGACACATTTTCAGTATACTACTCTACTTGGCAATTTAGGTTGTTCGTCATATACGCGTCAAATGAAAAGAATACATGATTTTTTTAATTTGTTTTTTTTAGCTTTGCAATCTTTGTGCATTTAGTAGTAATAATAAGTACGTAATCAAATATTTTAAGTAAAGGTATTACATATTTCGTAAAAGAAGTCACAATCAACGTCAAGTAAAAGAGTCAAAGTCCAGTCATAGTCAAGTCATGTACAGCTAATGTGGTAGAAACTTTACATAGACTTCTGTATGTTTAATAATGGTTGATTAGGTACTAACCGTGAATAGTTCGTGCACCCGATAATGCTTATAATGCTTAAAAATCGAACGCTTACCTAACTAACAACAAGTCAAGTTATCAAATTTCATTCATATATGGTTGACATACCTCTAGTTCGCTGAAAGCGTTTCGCTTCTACGTTTATCATCCGTACAGCGAAGGAGTGGAACTCATTGCCCTCGTCTTTGTTCCCCGAACGGTATAATCTGGGATTCTTTAAGTCAAGAGTGAATATCTTTATATATCTTTTAGGCAAGCATGCTACATCTTTGGCTACATCATCGCTTTCCATCAAGTGGGATCGTAGTCAAATGCTTGCCTATAGAGCATAAAAAAACTAAGCCGACGGGCAGTTCGATAATATAGTGCTCCATCGTCGACCGCATTGTCACTTACCATCAGGTGAGATGGCGGTCAAACGTTTGCCTATCTTAAATAAAAAAAAAAAATAAAAAAAAAATAGTGGTCAAACGAAAGTATCAGAGCTGTAAAAACTGATCTCTCAGACTCCCAATTACAACCAACAACAGCACTGCGAATAGAACATATTACATAATCTGTGTAAGGGAACATCAAACACGTCATTGTTCCATACATCATGAGAAATACTACAAGACATTGGTGAAACTGCAGTGGTATTCTCACTTCTAAAGCCATTACAATAAGGATTGAATTAAATTTAATCTGCAATGAGATTAGTTTTGTTGTGTATGTAAATATGACAACTACAAGACTAATGTGAAAGGTGCCAGAAAGGTCGACGTTGTATAAGATTGAATACAACATTAATCATTTATCCATATATTTAAAGGATATTGACTGTCATACAGGTCGATAACCACAGTTTTACGATGTGTTACACTTCAGGTCCCAAACTAGGCAGAGCCTGTATCGGGCCAACCTGTATCTTGTACATAGACCGTAGAGTCGCTGCAAGGCACCCCTATCTCACAAGATTAAATGATAAAATCAGTTTGTAAAGATAGCGGGCTCTTAGTAGGTTCAAAAACTTAAGGTCGGCCTGCGCGCAGCTTAGCACGTTTTGCAGTATAGTTCAAACGTCAAACGTCATCCATTTATGGTTGACATACCTCCAGTTCGCTCGAAGCGGTTTGCGTCTACGTTCATCATCCGTACAACGAAGGAGTGGAACTCATTGCCTGCGTCATTGTTCCCTGAACGGTATAATCTGGGAGTCTTCAAATCAAGAGTGAATAGGTATCTTTTAGGCAAGCATGTGCAAGATGTGAATCTTCGACCGCATCATCACTTTCCATCAGGTGAGATAGTGGTCAAATGCTTGCCTATTTAGCATAAAATAAAATAAAGGAAAAAAAACAAGTCAAAAATAGACTAAAATAACTCATTAGTACTAAAGGATGAAACTACTCAGCAGGGCTAGAAGTCGTTGTATAAAGTTAAAAAAACTTGGTCAGCCGAGTCCTATCTTGGCACGTTCATGGGTCCTACCCATAGAGATATACCCCCTTTAGTTTCTGTGGTCCTACCAAATTGATGGTGCCATAAAGTCTTCGTACTTAGTGCGGTGCGGTAAAAAAGGGATATAAAACTAAATATTCAAAAAAATTTTTTTACCTATAAAGATTTGGTCAGCTGGGAAAGTCACCATTTTAAACCTTATTTTCGGGGTCTATCTTAAAAATTTGTTTTACAACTAAATTAGTTACCTACTTGTTAATAATTTCAGTTATATCCTGTGACTATAGTATATATAGTTTATATAATATAGTTTTGCCCTCTTTATTTTAGGTATTTTTGCATATATGCTAACAACAAAAAATAGAGACAAGTTTTTATATATAGGTACTGGCCAACATTTTATCGCGTGGTTTCAGTAATTGGCGTACTACTAGTTGTTGTATAAAATATAGGCAATATGCCTGTTTAGTTACAATTTAAATTATTCCCACATAGTTACAACTACTTATTCATAATCCTAAGTACCATATCACCAAATGAAAGCTCTTTTAACTACTTCATGAGAACAATAACCATTACCGAGATATAATTTATAATGTGTCAAATATAATAATTGTATAAACATTCATTAACATTAAACTTAACAATTTATTATTTAAACTATCCAATTACAGAACTCTATCACAGTACATGTTCTATACGTTCCAGATTAGTTTGCAGAGGGTGTTATGATAAGTTATTATGCCATAGTACTATAGTGCTATTTAGAAATATAATACGTAGATTTTGTGGTGTAAGTGTGCCAGGACTATCATTTCAATAAGATGTTAAAGATATTGCTATATTTTGTAGAAAATGGGAAGATATGGAGATATAAATAATATTTATGGTTCCCATAAGTGGGCTAACTGAAATGAGCTTCTTTAGTTATGGTAATGTGAAATTTTAAGGCACGACAAAGATGCAAGGACGAAAGTGTAAGGTGTGTTTACAGCGGTTTGCATTATTGCGTTGTGCGATATAAAGGATGCAATCATAGAAATCAGAGATAACGAGGCTTTATAATAATGATTTTCATGAGTATAGCAGTTTCTTATTATTTTCACTGTTATGGAGCGAGTAAAGCGTCTCCGTTACAGCTTGGGCAAAAATGTTTCGGATATCCGGTTGTTTTCCTCCACTGGTCGCATTTTTCAACCGATTCTCGTGAAATTCTGTGGATATGGAATTGTTTTTTATTCAGTTTCTGTATTTTTTTTAAATGGCGCAGATACGTAATTATCATGCTTCAGCCATTTTGAAAAATATGCGAGGTCTTTAGCGTACAGAGACACTAGTGATGTAGTTCTTTCAACTTGAAATATCTCTACTCATTTCAACAGTATTGTAAAAAATATAAAACCTTTTTTGGTTACTACTCCTAATCATACTGTGAATGAGACTGTGAATCACACGGTGAATGTGTACAGGAACTACACAACCTTCACCTTTTTTTGACCTTACATCCAGAAGGACGGCGTCGCGTCACCCATTTATGGTTGAAATACCGTTTATTCGCACAAAACGTCTCGCGTCTTCGTTCATTCATAGACAAGCAAAAGTCACTTAACATCAGGTGAGATAGTGGTCAAATGTTAGCCTATCACAGTAAAAAAAAAAAGTCATCCGTATTTCCCGAAAGGTACATTTTTTCAAAGGTACAATTTAGGTGTGTTTAAAAGTAAAGTGAATAGGCATTTACTGAGCAAGCGTGCTCCACCTTAGATTACATCGTCACTTTCCATAAGGTGTGATTGTAGTCAAATCTTTGCTTAGTAAGTAAGAAAAAAAACACTTATATATAAATGCGAAAGTTTGAGTGTAAATGTGTAAGTATGTTTGTTTTCTCCTCACGCTATAACGGCTGAACGGATTTAGATGACACTTGGAATGAACGTAAGTAGCTTATACCTAGTAATAACACATTGGGTTTTCAACTTAATTAAAGCGGCTGCAGTTAGTTCCGAGAAGGGTTGAGGTTTGGCAGAGTGAATGTTAAGCGTTCCGGCAGCTATCCTTGAGAGCCAGTCAGTTTCTAAGCTTAGCGTGTTACTATTCTCGACCACATCAGCACTTACCATCAGGTGAGATCGTGGTCAAAGGCTAGCCACTAAAGGATAAAAAAAATGTTGCGCGCTTTATATCGTTTTCTTTTTTTTTCTTTAGGTTTAGGCAGGTTTAACTTTACAGCGAAACTTGAAAACGTTCCCTGTTTTATTACAGAATAAATTTTCCTGACAGTTTTACCTCTTCTGACCACATCAGGCGTTGCAAGCGTAATGAGCCACAGTATCATTCCCGGGGTCAAAGAAAGTTGATGCTTGTAAAATCTCAAGTGTTATTATCCTAGTGGTTTGTTTATATGCAAAATTAATACATATTTATAGCTTAGCTTATGGGTAACACTCATGCGAGCAAATGGAATGAGGATATTATTAGCTCAATGCAATAAAACTGTATATGATGTCACCAGGGTCGATAAAGTTCATATACCATTCCAATAGTAGTGGCGAATCAAGTCACTGAACACAGTGTTGATGTGTAAACATATACATTTACATGTTTTAATGAGAAAACCGGTATAATCTGGGAGTCTTTAAGTCAAAAGTGAATAGGTACATAAGTGAATTACCTTATAGGCAAGCATGCTACATCTTCGGCCGCATCATCACTTTACATCAGGTGAGATTGTGGTCAAATGCTTGCCTATCAGGCATAAAAAAAACCGTGCCGTTTCTTCTTCAAGTCTTTTCATCGCTATCACAAAGTCTTTGATCAGTGCGTCCTTCCCATTGTGACTCTAGGGACTCGAGTCCGGAACAAGTAATTCGCCAGAAAACGAAAGTCATTATGTCTTTCGTTTTAATTTTAAATATTATTACACGATAGATTTAAAATTAAAACGAAAGTCATCGACAGCATCCCTGTTGAGCCGCCTGTGTGTCTTACACACACTAATAGTCTTCTGGCCATTACTGCTGGTAACGACTACAAAAGAAGAGCTGAAGATCAGGCTCAGTGGCGCGCTATAGGAGAGGCCTATGTCCAACAGTGGACTAATTTAGGCTAAATATGATGATAATCTTTAATATAACATTATTTTGACTAACCTTGACATTTTGGCAGAGTTGCATCGGCCGATACGAGAGATTCTCACTCAGCTGTTGTAACGAGATACACAAAAAAAAATATATTGAAGATAAAAGCGCGAAAAGACTAGGTTTTCTCTTAAAATATATGATTGTATTACTAGAAAGTTACAAAAATATCTTCTCCATCCATTCTCTATTTAGTGAGGTCATGGTAAATAATAGTAACAGCAAAGAATTTGTGAATCCGAGTTGTGAATTTGCATTTGCTTTATGACCGACCGCCTGCCAGACGTCGACCCCTCTCCGGATGCATATTGTAAGTCACCGAAGTATCGTTCGTTAAAATGTAAAAACCGCCGAGATAGCGGTATCTTAGAACAATCACATTGATTACACTAAAATTATAGACGCGATTTATGATTCTTCGAGTGTAAATGTGTAATAATAGTGGATTATTAACCGTTTATAGTTCGTGAACGTGCAAAAGTGTAGGCAACCCATACAAAGTTTAAATATGTGCTTTCGCTCTAGAACACCGTTAGAAGTTCTAGTAAAGCTTGTAATGAAAAACCTCCTTCTTTATTAAACCTTCTTAAAACTACGAAATCCGAGAGTAAGTACCTTGTCTTGCTATTTACTCTCAAGCTAATATTGTACTAGAAAATAAACTTTATTTACATTACAATAACGATTCAGAAAGTCGACATCTCTAGATTAGTACGGCGCACCCCGCTGTTAAATGTTATGCTCGAGCATCGAACAGTAAAATATATTTAAATATCTAACACAAATGTACCGTTAGGACTCTCTTTATTCAAATATAATAAAGTTGCGAAGCTATTTATATAGTCTGTGACTTGAAAACAGTATAATAATATTCTAATAGTACCGAGACGATGCTTATGCCAGCGAACGAGACAGGCGGTTGTCATGCAGGGCCGGCCCTACCCTAGGGCGAACGTAGGGGCCGCTCCAGGCGCCAAGACTCAGAAGGCGCCTCAGTCAAATTTAATTATAGCATAGTTACGTACAAAGTAGAATAATACAATCTTTTGGTATGTTTAATTTTATCCGCCTGAGTCAAATGAATGGCAATCCTTGCAAAGATAGAGAAAAAAATAGCAACTGTCCTGGTGTGAAGTACCGTCTTATACTTCACACCAGGACAGTTGCTCAATTTTTATCAAGCATAAGTCCGGTCATGTATGTTCTGTTCTCATCTTTGGGACGGTTCAGCTAAGTACCAGCTTGTAGCTCTTGATACCATTGAGCGAGGAGCCAAGAGGCTCATTGACAGTGAGCAGTTGACCGATGTAAAGCTTCAGAGCCACCTTCTAGCTTATCATGCTAGCCACACGTTCGAACATGTGGCTAGTTACGAGTATGTTGTTTCATTCTACATCAACTGTTCCCAAAGCGGATCCAGGATTGTCGTTTGGGGGGGGCTCGACCCCGCTAAATTAAATTAAATTAAATTAAATTTGTTTATTGAGACAAAAACGAATTACTACACTTACATTTATCTCACATATATCATAATTAAGTTAAAGCATGTCAGAAATAATAATAAATTATACACAATCAAAATCATAACCTAAATTAAATAACAAATGTCACAATATAATATAATCAAAATTAATGTCAATAGAACTTTCATGCTTTTTGCACCTATCCCATTGATCTATTAAATTTTCACAATATGTCAAAAAAGCAATTAAAAGAATTCTCCAATTATCAAACATGATATCACAATCAGGGTTAGCGGCGAGGAGTGCGTTGAGATGGTGTCGGGCGCGAATAAGTGGTGACATCGATCTTGCCACAGTACGACTACAATCAACGTGGAACAAGTTATGCAGTCGACCACGCCTATTTGCTGGAATCCCTGGTTCATCCGGCACAAACAATCTACACAACAACCCGTGCAGGAAAAGCGAGTCGACTGACCCTCTAAGCACCTTGCACGAGATAGTGAGCTGGTCCAGTAATCTTCTCACTTCTAGCGAGTTGTAGCCAAGTTGGCCAAGCAAAAACTTTGTCGGGTACATGTAGGGATAATATCCGTAGAGTTTTTTATACAGGGACCTTAAAAATACTTTTTGGACTTTTTCAAGCATTACTAAGGGGAGGCTTTTGTTACCGCTGCCCCACCACCCCCGCGGTAGCGTTCGTGCTTTTGGGGGGGCTTGAGCCCCTAAGAGTGCCCCCCCCCCCACCCCTGAATCCACTACTCTTCTTATAGATACCGTGAGGAGCGCAGTGCCACGAACATGGCTGTTTTAATCCAAATTAGATATAGACTTACAATTTTGTCGACATCTTCTCAGTCCCATGCTTGCAAGTGCACGCACAACTGGGGGCTTACCACCAACTTTTAGAAAACAATCTTGTTGCAGGAAAGTTTTATTGTAGTCTTGAAATAATATTACTTTGATTCGTACCATGACCCTTTTTTATCATAGAGTTTATAACAGTTTAATCTTACTTATTCCGTGTTTGTGACGTCACCCTGATAAGTTCATTCAGCTTGTACCACGAGGTGATTTTTGACAGAAAGCAATATTGTTTTTGTGTCAAATTTAGCAATGTTAAAAAAGTTACTCAAGAGGAACTTTTTTAACATGTTTTTGCAATAAAAAGGCTTAAATTATCATAAAAGTGTATAAATAGTGGATAAAAACTGTAAAAAACCTAGTTACTACTAAAAATTGATGCGGTAGATCGTAAATGAAATGATTACGAGTTTCTTGAAATTATGTGAAAAGTAGTGTACCTACGGAACAATAATTTGTATGTAAAGTTATGGACGATCAGTGATCTATTAATATTATACTTATGTGTGTGTTATATATAGAATAACATAAAATAAAGACTTCGTTGGTGACAATACATTTTAATAGTTCATTATTCTGCTGAAGTTTTCTTTTTTACATTGTAATTATAAATCGCTTCTGGTTTCTGTTTTACATAGTAATTATAAATTGTTACTTAATTACTGCTACCCACTGGTAGTGGGCTTGAGCACTTGAGTTACCTATAAGCTCGATGTCTTGTAGGTAACTTAGTTCTTTGCTGTATAAATTTTTAGTTTAGTTTTAGGAAATATAGGCAATTGGCCCGGAAATAGTTCCCCATCACCAAAAAAAATGCACTTTGAAGAGGTACCTTATAACCATATTCAATCGCTTTTTGATTAAAAAATATAGTAGCTACTGTTGCTAGGAATTTCTTGCTATTTCATATATTTAAATAACATTTATAAAATCATATGTTGTCGAACAAGCCTTTAGGTAAACCTAAAATTAGTTATAAGAGCTGTTTAACGAAAAGCTCGCCAAACATAAGTAGTTTTTTTTATTGCGCCGCGCCTGATGAGATACGCCGCTTCGTGCGGCGCGTAATTATTTTTGCTTAAAATTATAATTTAATACCTATGCGCATTAAATATTTTTGACGTATGTAAGAATATTGCTATTGTATAACTATTAAGCATATTTTATAGTAACTTCGATTATCATACTCATTATAATATAATTACCTACTTAAATCTGAATATTTGTGCGAGAGTTCGGCTCATGTAGTATGTATTGGTGTTTGGATAGCCGTGCGTGCATCGAGATAGGAAACAAACCTAAGATTACTTTAGCTACAAACTCCTTGCGTGCGTGGGACTCACTTATAATATATAATACTACTCTATGGGTGTCCGCCATTTTCCATGCCTCGGATTAAGTCTATTATTTTCTATGGACAACAATATGCGATGTCTTGTTCTATGACTTCACAGGAATAGATTATCATTCACTCTTTTAGCGTGATTAAAACGATAATGTGTTTATATGGTCATGGTATGACAAAAAGGTAATGATATTTTAAGCCTGCAACAAAACGTTCCTGTAACAAAACTGTTTTTAGGTCTCTGCTATTATTCTGCAAGATGTTTTAAATAAAACTTCATTATTCTTAAACACGGAAGAATTAAATTAACTTGCAGAAGATATCATTAATATGATATAATGAATAGAAGCAAAGGGAATAATGTGTCCTATGAAAATTAGAACTGTCGTGAGCATTACACATTATTTATGTTGTATACGGCTTGAAACACGTAGAAAACATTTTTTTTTTTTTTTATTTGTGACAGGCTAGTGTTTGACCACTATCTCACCTGATGGTAAGTGACGATGTGATCGTAGCTGGTAAACACACTAGACCTGGAATACGCAGGCTCTCAAGGATAACTGCCGGAACACCGTATTTGGCGGCAGACTTTCAACTTGATGGTGGTAAGCTACTTTGGTAGCAATCCAGGCGAGCAACTCACAAAATGCTCTACCACCTCTCACCTGATTAGCACCACCCGGGGACCACGTGTAGGGAGTCAGATTTAAGGTGTATCCTCCTACGGACGTGGGTGACTCAGCCCCCGTCGACTCACTTTGTAGTCGACTAGTTTCGGACAAGTCCGATAGTGTATGGAGTACTGCGGCCACCTTTGAGATGGATCAGCCAAGTACCAGCTTGAAGCTCTTGAGTCCATCGACCGACGAGCAAAAAGAATCATTGGCGATGATATTGAGTCTAAATTGCTAGGGGTTACCTACATTTTGGCGAGTGTGCGCAGGAGTTATACGAGTTAATACCCCCATGCCCGTTTTACCATCTAACAACAAGACAAACTGGCAAACGTCATCCATTTATAGTTGACATACCTCCGGTTCGCACGAAGCGTTTTGCTTCACATTTGTCATCCGTACTGCGTAGGAGTGGAATTCATGGCCCGCGTCTTTGTTCCCTGAACGATATAATCTGGGATTCTTCAAGTCAAGAGTGAATCTTCTAGGCAAGCATGCTACATATTCTGCCGCATCATCACTTTCCATCAGGTGAGATGGTGGTCAAATGCTTGCCTATCGAGTACAAAAAAAATGTGTCAGACGCGCGATACGCAGAGGCGAGCGGCTCGGGCCTCGGCGCGTGACTGATGAAGGACAACAAATTTGTCCGAAACTAGTCGACTACAAAGTCGACATTTTCTACGTGTTTCAGGCCGTATACAACATAAATAATAATGTGTCCATTATAAGACAGTGAAAGAATATTAGCCTGTTTTATTTTAATAAGCTTTGAACTATCAGCTTAGGAATTACATAGGCTATACGCCGCTGAAACGGTATCCTATGTTTAGATGGCTCTTAAGTTTTTTGGGTTTCTCCAAAAGATTTGTGAAACGTTTTTTTTTTCAGCGCAAAGCGGGTCCTATGTTTATATTCAGTCATTTAATTTTTGGGCTAGTGGAAATGGTTTGGGTTGTTAGAGTTGGTTACGTTAATAAATAAATAATAAAAAATAATCTACATCGGTCTGTAGTAGCGTGTAGTAATTATAGTGCATGAAGCGGGATGGCTTTATAGACTTTATATGGTTGTAACTATCCCGCTCTATTATAAATAGTAGTAGATATGAGAAACAATAACGGACTATCAACGGTTAATAATTCCCCATTGTTGCACATTAAAACACAAAAAATCACAAATTTTAGAAAATCGTGACTGCCTGCGGCGGACAAGGTAGCCACTAGACCACAAGACCCTACCAAAGGGCAGCGCTAGACTACATTATATATATATATATATATATATATATATAGGTATACATTGCCTTTTCCGCCGCAGACGTTCATGATTATCTATATATGTATATTGAATAATGGTGAATTAAAAACCGTTGATAGTTCGTAAACGCACCTACATGAGTGGCGAACGCCACCCAACTAAGCCAACGAGCAGTTGAAATAAATAACGTATTTTTATAAAATGTAGTATTTGTTCGATAAGTTTTTCACTAATAATTTTAAATGAATATACCTTTGAATCAATAAATTTAAACTTTTATTTAATGAAATTCTGCGGTTATATTGAACCTATTTTAGCAATGTTACGTCAAACCCTCGATTTGAAACCATAAAGTATACAATACAGACGTACGAACAAAAAGAAGCTAACAGGAATACGCCTTATTGAATGAACGTTCTAGTATGACGTCATCAAAATTGCTAAGCGATTTTATGATAAAATAATACTTGTTTTATGGATGTCATAGTACGAAAATGCACTGCATTATTAAAGTAAGACTGCTATAAGAGGTCGTGGTAAGCCCCCTGGTATATATTAGGGGCAGAAAGCGGGTTTTTTTTTTAATTCAAGATTGGCAAACTTTTGACCATCGTCTCAACTAATGGTAAGCAAAGGTGTAGTCGAGTATGGAGCAAGCTTGCCGAGAAGATACCTATTCACTCGCGACTTGAAGACTCCCATATTGTACTCATCAGGAAACACCGACTCAGGCAAGGAGTTCCATTCCTTTGCGGTTCGCACAATGTATGAGGAAGCAAAACGCTTCTTTCGCATTTTCGGGTTGCCATATTAGATCTCGCTCCTAAAACTTGCCTCGGGCCGGCACTGGTCATGTGAATACCATTTCGAAGTAACGAGTGCAATATGAGTTACTGAGACAGTGGAACAGAGGACACTTGGTGTAAAGTAGATACTTAACGATGTCCTGGGATTTCATAACTACGGAGAAACATGCGTTCTCGGCGCTTTGCAACACCGGCCATGTTTTTTTTACCCGACTACGGCGATGCAAATAGCAGAGTTATGATTTTAGCACCATGTTATTATTTGTAAATACATATGTATGTATGTGTGGCGACGTACAGTCGCTCTACGGTTGCTATCGGCAAACCTTTTGGATCACACGACTGTTTATCAAATTCGAATCATTTTGTAAGTTTTCGAACCTCAATATTGACATCAATCAGGAAATATTTCTTGCAAGAAAGACATTATTAATTAATTGAGACGCTAGAAATTTGAATTTTCAAAGATTTCTAAGAGACTGATTGATTCGGCACATGACCAAAATGCTGGGTTGTATTTGGCAGAGGATAAGCCTTGCTATATAGCGTGGTAATGCAGCAAGCAATTTGGGAACTTTGCCAAACATTAAAGAGCGCCTAAACCATTTTTAACCTTTTTTTATAACTTGAATATTTATATTGTAAAACGACTTGTACAAAATAAATATTTTTACCATTAGAATAACATTGTATTTTATATATTATATCCTACTAATATTATAAATCCGAAAGTTTGTGTGTAAGTGTGTAGTAGTATGTTTGTTCCCTCTTCACGCTTTAACGGCTGAACGGATTTCGATAAAATTTGGAATGTACATAGATTATACCTAGGATTAACACATAGGCTACTTTTTAACTTGATAATAGCGGGCAAAGCCGCGAGGCACGGCTAGTGTATTATATGGAAGTATATCATGTAATGTAGTGTATATTCATATAAAAGTGTTCACTTGCTAATAAATTAATGTAAATTGAAATGGTGAAATGTTGTCTTCGATTTTTTTAAATGCTGGATAGGCAAGCATTTGGCTACTATCTCCCTGATGCAAAAAAAAATCCCCTTTTTGTTGCGAGTGTAATAGAGCACAACGTGTGGGTGATGAAAAGAATATCTCGGATCAAATTTATGTACAAACCCACCCAACTGTGTGCATCTCTTTTAATATATAATAGTTTTTTAAAACATACAAATTAAAAGATATCCATCATTACAGGTACCAGGCGAGCATACATTAGCGGCGGTCGATCAGCGGAGTGGGACTAGGCAAATGACTAGGAGCAAAAACAACGACTTTAACGGAATGAAAATATGTGTCTTCTTAATGCCCTTCCCGTATGAAGTACATATTTTGCTGGGAATGTGAACAACTTGATCAAAGGAACTACTAATAATAATGTTAGCTGTGTGGAACTACTAATAGTAGAATAGAATATTCTTTATTATACATCAAATACAGTTAGTTACAGGGATAATCTTTAAAAACTAAAGTACAATGGGCGGACTTATCGCTAAAAGCGATCTCTTCCAGTCAACTTTAGGATGGAGAGAGGGATAATTTTATATAATGAGGTCGGTGGTGTAAAAACATAATAATAGACATAAATACAACTTTCTTAGATACCTTAGTAGATGTACTAAACACGCATTATTGAAGATATTTCAAGAACTACTGATCAGATCTCGATCTAATTTAAATGGGACCAATTGGAAAGCAACATCTAACAAACAAAAAAAAACTTTCAAAATCGGTTCACATGGAACGAAGTTACGAGGAACACATAAAAAAATACAGTCGACATAAGTACCTTTTTTGTGAAGTCCGCAGAAAACTGACTTAAACCTGAGACCGTAAAACATCTACTAATAGAAGTTAGCTGATAGTCTTAGCATAGCCTACCTAAGAGCCTACTTACATATTTTAGCTACATCATCGATTATATTCATATATCCAGGTAATCTATCCAGCTTATCATGCTAGCTCTTATCTAGTAAGCGATGACCATTTGTAATAGTAATAACTACGCTTTATCATTGTAACTATGATTTGCAGACTGGAGATGAGTGATCTAGACAGGTTCCTGATTCTACTGTTCTGTTTGTACTTGACCAACGTTGTCAATCTTGTTCGATATACCTATTAAGATAAGTATCCGGATGACCGAGCTTTGCTCAGTTTTTTGTTTTTGGTAGAATGTGTTTGAATTTGTAGCCTCAGAAAGCTCCATCTAGTGTCGAGTAGAAACAGTTTTTTACATCGGTCATGGCGTAATGAAAAATGAAAATGAAAAATGAAAAATCTTTCTATTTGGACAAAAACTTAACTAATTTGTAACACTCCATGTACTTATAACTAGCTATAGTAATAGTAGGAACACTATTGTGTGTCAACACAGCATCTTATATTATAACTTGGCTTATACAGGTGGTTCATAAATAAACTATGCTGATCAGATATTTGTTGTGTACTTGTATAAACCCTAACTCCTAACTAGGTTGCCCTGTGTGTAGGATATCAGTGCTCTCCCGCCATCTCACAAATAGGTACTTTACTGTATAGTTTATTGTAGATTGTACAAACAATTTAATCGGTAATTAAATTCTGCTGAATGTAGTTTTAGCTCAACTAAACAGGTAGGTAGTTAGTGACAGGTAGTTTTACATATAAAAGATTTTTTAAATTATTACTATTAAAACTAATGTTAGATTCTATTGTGAATCTTAATGTGAATAGTACTTACACACTTACTTGGTTTCATAATAATGTCCCAACATTCACATTGTTCACCACACTATGCACCAAAGATAATCTGATAGATTTATAACATATCGAAAATGGAAACATTATTTTGTGGTAAAACGTAATAGATGGCGCGGATAGTTTCTTAAACCCGGTTTTCCAAATGCAGTTTGGGAACCGAGCATTTCTCGGACCTGTAACGTTGATAAATCGATTCCTTGGGCCGAAAAACCCCTAATCTGTAACTTTCATGAAAATCGTTGGAGCCGTTTCCGAGATCCAGATTACAGTCATATATATATATATATACAAGAATTGCTCGTTTAGGTATTAGAGTACTTTCTCTCTTTTCTCTTCAAGTCAAGACTGAATAGGTATCTTCTAGGCAAGCATGCTTCATCTTCGGCCGCATCATGGATCCATCAGGTGAGATAGTGGTCAAATGCTTTATCGAGCAAAAAAAAAATGTTTTATGTATGTATTAGTATCTAGAGTAGGGTGTGAATAATTATGTACTTACCTATATTTTTATTTTTTATTGTAAACCACATTCCTCGTTTTACTGTTAATCCAAAGGTTGCCTGAATGAGGTCGCTTTTAGCGATAAGAACGCCTTGCTACCACGATGAATATAATATTTTATTTGTCATTGTTTTTTATTTTTTGGTAAGTATGTAATATTGGATTGTAATAATAAATATACAGAATTTATATATAGTATATGTCGAAGAAAGAAATGGACTAATGTTTTTAAAAATAAGCAGAACCGCTGACCGCATTCCGGTCATCGGTGCTGCATAACTTAGATTTATCTTTGATTCAAGAAATAAGGGCAAGCTAATAACCAAAACACAACTACAACATTGAACTAGGAAACTTTAATAGATTTAACAATAAAAAGCAAGTTAACCAGATAATCGTGTTATAATTTTAATCAAACAGACATAGATTTTACTTACAGTGTTTATTCTCCGAAAATCAGACACAAAGTGAGCTCGCGCTCGATACCACCTTCCACCAAAAACCTGCCTCACCGGCGGACGTTTCGTCATGGAAAAAAACCCCAGGCCAATGGTAGCAACCGTTCGAGTTGCTCACCAAGTTCCGCAAGGTGGCGTTGGGAGTTTCACAGAACATCACACAGATGGCGTTATAATAAACTCTACATTTAATAATTATAATAAGTAAACGTTGCAATAGCATTTATGCCTAAAAAGGCAAAACCAGTAATAGAATTAACTATTTACAAAATAACTCAAAAATAACACCAAATTTGGTCAAGCAAAATATTATCAAATTTTAGCAAAACTCTGAACTCTTCTGGTCATTTTCATTATTAATTTAAACACAAATCAAAACTTATAACTTAAAACTTATAATCTAATGCTTCGCGGCGACACGGCCATTCTGCGACGCGATGCGCGCTCTGCATCGCTCCTAGTGTTCATCTGTAATAAATAAATTTAAGTTTTGAGGCAGGGCACATCTACAGTACACAAGCCTAATTGTTGTAAATTTCAGATAAACATGTTTTAATTTCACTGTACACTCCACGTAACCACAGTTTAAATATTAATACAAATATAAAAAGGTAGGTACTGTTAGTGTTTCCAATCAGTCAATTAGAGTAATTTGTATCACTGCTCATTCCACATGACGACAGTAAAGTTGGCAATTATCATATTCAGTCGTAATACTGCTCATTCCACATGACAACAGTAATGTTGGTTATCATATTTTGTAATATTACTGCTCATTCCACATGACAACAGTAAGAACAGTTATTGTTATTAATATCATTTTTTTTTTTGTATAATAATAAGGTAAGGATAGGTTGGTGAAAGGTCGATGCTGCATAAAACAGAGGTTCTAAAGGAAGTGGGAAGGTCGATGCTGTGCTCTGGGCGGTCTTGTACGCCGTGGTACACAGGGGCTTATTATTCTTTCAGGACAGGATTTTGTTATAAATGGCTTATTGGTCACGCCAATAGAGCATCTTTTCATATTTAGGAAGGATGTTTAGGGGAAGGTCGATGCTGTTTACAACAGAGGTTCAAAAAAAACAGGATGATGGGGAAGGTCGATGCTGTGCTCTGGGCGGTCTCGTACGCCGTGGTACACAGGGGACTATTATTCTTTCAGGATGGGATAATTAGGCTTATTGGTCGGCTCCACACGCCAATAGAGCATCTTTTGAATAACTGTATTTTTTTTTTTTTTTTTTTTTTTTATTTACATTTTTTTTTTTTTTTTCAAAGTCAAAGTCAATGTCAATTCAACAAGTATGCAATAACTTTAGTGGTGTTGATGGCGCTGAGATATGTAACAAACAACAAACGCATTCACACTTACAGCACTAAGTTCAAAGACTTGTGTCGTTGGTGCCGGAAACATTTACATATCACACACACACACAACACAATAAACCAGCACAAAGAATAATAACCTAGCGTAGGTGTAAACGTAGCTCAGACGCGACTGAACTACAGATCAGTTATAAAACAAACAGATTGAAAGGTTCTCACCAAAATGGTTTGTCTTGTTATTCCGTCGTGCCGGCCAGTTCTCTTCGATGTTCGTCCAGTTCTGACGACAGAGGCGAGTGTGCCGCCGCGACGCCAGACGGTCCCGCCTGTTGTTCGTCTCGGGGCGACACGGCCGCCTGGGTGACATTTCCAGGCTGCGGGGCACGCCGTAGTTGATCGTGGGCAACCTTACGAGGTCGCCCCTGGTGTCCCACTACTTTCTTTACGAGGTAGCGGTCATTATCGAGAACTCTGTAAACTTCATAAGGAACGCTAAACTTTAGGTCAAGTGATGTTTGGTTTCTGGGGTTGTTTTTTATCATAACGAATTCACCCCGTTGAAAATGATGAATTTTAGCACGGCCTTTGTCAAACCTTGCTTTGTCTTTAGCAGATATGTCCGTCATTCTTTGTCTTACATGACTTTCGAGAGATTCCATGTTGATGGAAGCATTGTCGAGATTAACTAGGTTCAATAATTCTGCAGGTACACAGTTCTGACGTCGAGTGAGTAGTGTGAGTGGGGCAGTACCTGTGGTCCTATGTACGGTACAGTTCAAAGCAAGTTGTAGACTTTCCAGCGCCGTATGCCAGTCGGGGGTCTCATAATTTTTTATCATAACGAGACTGTTTTTTAGTGTTGCCATTACTCGCTCAACTTGTCCGTTTGCCCTGCTAACTCCTGGTGCTATGGCGTGTATATCTATACCAAATCTGTCACAGTAACTTTTATATTCTCCTAAAAACTCACGTCCGCCGTCTACGATGACTTGCTTTGGGGCTCCAAAAAGATGAACTACTTGCTTCAGGGCCGCCAGTGTACTGTGTTGGCTTTTGTCATTGGTATAGCGAAGTAAAACATACTTAGTGAAAGAGTCTATAGTGACCACAACATACTCCTGTTCATTTGACGTACCCAGTTTACCCGTGACATCCATGTGTATGACTTCGAATGGCACTGTTGGTTTAGCGATGGGATGCAACTGTACCTGCGTGGCTCCAGATGTTTGTTTCGACGTTCTACAAACGATGCAATTATCTACGAAATCTCTAATAATGGTGCTCATTTTATCGAAATAGTAGGTCTCCCTTACTTTGTGAAGCGTTTTCTCCCAGCCCGGATGCTTGAGGGCACTATGATACGTGTTGATGAGGCTCCACTGGAAAGACTTTGGTACAACAATCAATTTTTGTGTACCTAGAATTGGGTCTTGTCTCTCAATTTTAAGTACAGTACCTTCGAGATAGTATCCGGGGATTTCCTCTCCGTTGTGCAGGGAATCTATGATGGGCCGTAGTTTTTCGTCACGCCGTTGTTCAATATTAATCCCGTCTAGATTTTTGGTCAAAACATTTACCGTCAAGGGGTCCGGGTTTCGGCTTAAAAAATCTGCATGCTGCATCCGCTCGCCTTTCCTGTATTCTATATCAAATTCAAAGTTTTGAAGATATGCCCACCATCTATGAATGCGAGGAAGTAAGTCCTTTTTGTGCTTTGATGCCTTAAGTGCATTACAGTCAGTAATTACCTTGAACTGGCGTCCATAGAGGAAATGCCGAAAATGCTTGATTGCTCTTACCACTGCTAGCGTTTCAAGTTCGTAGGAGTGGTATCTACTTTCAATGTCTGTTGTACGCATGCTGAAGTAAGCTACCACATGCTGTCGGTCGTTAACTATTTGAACGAGTACTGCTCCAAATCCAAGGCTGCTAGCATCGGTAAACAGCTCAATGGGATCTCCTTCTTGGAATATCGTAAGAGCCGGCGCAGAAGTTAGGTGATGTATAATCTTTTGACGAGCCTCTTCATGAACATGAGTCCATTGCCACCTAGCGTCCGTCTTAGTCAATTCGTATAAGGGGACCATGATGCGTGCAAAATCGGGAATAAAGCGACGAAAATATCCAGCAAGGCCGTTAAATTGACGAACCTGTTTCGCATTTGTTGGTACTGGGGCTTTTAATAAAGCTTCCACCTTTTTAGGACTGGGACGGACTTGGCCGTTTTCTACTACATTACCGAGATACTCAATAGATCGTTTGAAGAAAAGACACTTATCGATATTAGCTGAAAATCCCGATTCGCGTAATGCCATCAAAATTCTTTCTAAGTACTCGAGACCAGATGAAAAATCCCGACATTTACTAATGACGTCATCAATATAAACTTGAGCTACGCTATCATTGTGAGCTTTGTCTGCACTACCTGGAAGCAAAAGTGGTCCCAACGCGCGGTTTATGCATCTTTGATATACGGAAGGAGCGTTACACAGACCAAAAGGGACAGTTTTATAGTGATACAAGCCATCCGGTGTCACAAAGGCTGTTTTTTCTATAGAGTTAGCGGCGACGCGTATCTGATTAAAACCGGATGCCATATCTAGGGTACTGTAGTATTTTCCGCCAGCTAACTGATCGATTTGATCGGCGATCAAGGGAAGAGGGTAGTGATCGCGTACAGTATTCGCATTCAATTCCCTATAGTCTACGCACATGCGGTCGTCCCCATTTTTCTTTTTAACTAAAATAATTGGACTTGAGTATGGCGACTTACTTTCCTCCACTATGTCATTGTCAATTAACTCCTTTACAATTTCTCTGACCTTTTCACGCTCAACCGGACTTAATCTGTAAGGTCTTCGTTCGACAAATTTATCCGGATTTTTCAAACGAATTTCCAACTCACCTGTGTTCACACGAGTTCGTGAAAAACCGCGCGTGAAAACATCAGAGTATTTATTCAACAAAGTCAACAGTTGGTCTATTTCAGTCTCATTAGTCAAGTCATGATCTATATTGTCGAACAAACTAGTTTCCGACCGCACGTGCATGACTCTAGGCTGGTAGCACAAAGTCGCGCTATTTTGGGTCACTACTACACTCAACCCTGTTTTGCCTAATACATTTGCACCTATGAGTACGTCTGACGTCATTTCGTAATCAGGCAAAACATGGAAATCTAATTCAACATGAATATCGTCAATTACACATATTGTTGTTAGTGTGCTCAAAGAGACTACTGAAAACGGTCCTATGCCTCGTAAGTAGCCGATTTCTTGTCTCCTACTCCCCGGAAGCCTATTTGCAACCGACTCGCGCATTAATGAGCATTCGGCTCCGCTATCAAACACCGTATCTATAGAAAGATCACCTACCCGCATTCGCATAGTATTCAAACATGACGTTTTATTGGATACTGAATTTACGTTAGAGGTTAACTGTTTCTCCCGGCGAAAACAAGTATCAAAAGTATGACCGGGTTTTGAACAAAATGAACAAAACCGAGTATCGTTCGGTTTAGGTGCCGATGTTAATGACGCAATAGGTTGTTTCTCGTTTGATCGTTTATCTAAATCTGATGACGTACTTTTTATACGACATTCGCGAAAAGTGTGGCCGGGCCTCTTACAATAACTACAATAAGGGACATTACGATTATCAACCGCATATTTTAAACGTTTTGATTGCGGTTGATTTATATTTTGGGAATTTTGACGCTTAACGCGTAAACAAGAGGCAACGGAAATTAATTCGGGCACTGAGGTAGCTCTGGCATTCATAAGCTCAATCCTGAGGCGTTCGTCACCGACTGTACCGATCACCGCTTCTACCGCATCATTATTATCGAGCTTATCTTTAGTTACACGCCTCCACAAAACCCATGATTGTGACAGGAACTCGGCAATATCCTTAGAAGGCTCATAGACATGTTCTCTAAATTTCAATACATCGCGTGAGTAACGAGTTTCTGGTTCAAATGTGGTTATAATATTCTGGCGCAACTCATCCCAGGTAGACGTTGTGACGAGCCAATTGTCAGCCCACATTTTAGCACGACCTTTTAACAAGCTAGTCACCTTCATGCGGATGTCGTAGTCGTTCAGGTGGTAGTTAGTCATAGCCGTAGAAATGTGATTGCACCATTCGCGAACCCCAATATTACCATCCGGATCGTATGAGGGTAGGAATACATCAGTGATTTTAACTTTTTCGCGTTGATTCAACAACCTTTCGCTCATATTTTGCATCATTGTTATCATGTGTGAATAAAATTCAGAGGGTACGTTACCGCCCTGATGTTGAAGTGACGACACGTTGGCAGACGTGCTCGGCCCGGGATCGACTGCATCGTGAACGACGCATGGTGGCGTGCTCGGTGCCGTTATCACGTTCTGGTCTGGCACTTCCATTGTGCGCGGTGCGCTGGAGAACTTGTTCGATGGTCAGGACCTGAAAAATATTACGGACAGAAAAACGGCTCGAATCCCACTTCTGATGTCGAAGAAAGAAATGGACTAATGTTTTTAAAAATAAGCAGAACCGCTGACCGCATTCCGGTCATCGGTGCTGCATAACTTAGATTTATCTTTGATTCAAGAAATAAGGGCAAGCTAATAACCAAAACACAACTACAACATTGAACTAGGAAACTTTAATAGATTTAACAATAAAAAGCAAGTTAACCAGATAATCGTGTTATAATTTTAATCAAACAGACATAGATTTTACTTACAGTGTTTATTCTCCGAAAATCAGACACAAAGTGAGCTCGCGCTCGATACCACCTTCCACCAAAAACCTGCCTCACCGGCGGACGTTTCGTCATGGAAAAAAACCCCAGGCCAATGGTAGCAACCGTTCGAGTTGCTCACCAAGTTCCGCAAGGTGGCGTTGGGAGTTTCACAGAACATCACACAGATGGCGTTATAATAAACTCTACATTTAATAATTATAATAAGTAAACGTTGCAATAGCATTTATGCCTAAAAAGGCAAAACCAGTAATAGAATTAACTATTTACAAAATAACTCAAAAATAACACCAAATTTGGTCAAGCAAAATATTATCAAATTTTAGCAAAACTCTGAACTCTTCTGGTCATTTTCATTATTAATTTAAACACAAATCAAAACTTATAACTTAAAACTTATAATCTAATGCTTCGCGGCGACATATATTATATTTATACAAAGATTAAGATTTGTTTTTAAAACCATAATGGTTCTAGATTTAATGTATAAAGACACTTATAACTTTATTTTCTTATTTAAAAGCTTTGTAATTGGGAATTTTATAATACAAATTGTTTAATAAAAAGTGATAAAATGCTAGCGAAATTCAAAATAATATAAATTAATAAAGCATACTGTATACAGTATCAATGTCTGGAATAGAGGGAGGGGGGTCTATTCCGAGCATCGATTATATTATCTTTACATCGACCGAAGTAGAAATCGAAAGATTTTATTTTCTTATAAACCATCGATTTGTTTAAACATTTAACCGATCGAGTGTCGTATCGATGTCGCATTAATTCGACCAATCGTAATTTGACTACCAGAATAGACTTGCTGATTCTTAACGACAGTTCACACATTATGAGGTCAATGATTGGTCAACATTGGTTGACGGCAGCTGGTGTTCGTGTACATAGAAATAACGTCGAAAAGGCCGCGTTTAAAGTTGCTCAAAGCTGCTTGCAATTTCAAATATTAATTTTTATATGAAATGTAATGTTTTTTTAATTAAACTCGGTTCGATTCTCTGTGTTAACACAAGCTATCTCCCCAAGGGAATTATGTGTTGAAAGAAAGCAAAAAAGAAAGACAGAAAATACATCTATTTATGACACGCGGAACATTAAATACACAACAAAATAAACAGCAAAATATTTAAAAAAAGGATAGTATACATAAATAAAGGAAAATAGAACCAATAAAAAAAAAGAAGTGTGATATTGTGAGTGTCATGAAATATGGGTCACGACTGTTTCTGGTTTTGGGTGTGATTGTGAGTGTGAAGTTGTTTAAAAAAACAGAATGTGTCGTAAAGACACACGATAGAAGTGAAACTTTTGTATAACAAGGAAACATTTTAATTATTCATCACAGTGTTACCCTCACCACTTTTAGTCACACAAAAGGGTTGCGGATCGGAATTTCAAAACACTCCCATACAAATTTTCACTTAAAAAAAGACGACACCTGCAATAGTGTAAAACTGTGTAAAAAATTCGAGTAACCACGAAGTTGAATCATGTTCAATGTGTTTACTTAAATTTTCTATTGCCTTCACAAAAAAGAAAGAGGTACTCAATTCGACTGTTTTTTATGTGTGTTTTTTATATTCCTCATAACTTTTTTTTTTTTTTTTTATTTGTGACAGGCTAGTGTTTGACCACTATCTCACCTGATGGTAAGTGACGATGTGATCGAAGCTGGTAAACACACTAGACCTGGAATACGCAGGCTCTCAACTTCTTTCCACGTGAACCGATTTTGATATTTTTTGTGTTTGAAAGCTGTTGGTTTCCCATTGGTCCAATTTAAATTTGACCAAGATCTAATCAGTAGTTTTTGAGTTATCGTCAATAATGCGTGTTTAATACAGTTAATCTGATCAAAGTTCCGAAGACAAAGTGGTGCAGTCGTTTTTTTTAAGCTTTGCTTGCGTTTATGTAGCCCCATTACGCAACTAGGTAGAGTAGAACCATTCTTAATGCCCATTCACAAAAAAATCATACATTTGACACTCGATCGTTTGACAAATTTGGTGGAGGGGGGTTCACATTTAAAATGGTTCTACTCTACATATGTATACTTGGCCTATAAGTACGTTATCTAATAGTATGTAGTCTCCTGAATCTAGTTACCACATACCTGCCGTTTCTTCGAAGTTTAGTTAACCAATGAACAATGGCACAATTCCATCGGAGCCGACTTCCCGCATAAAATGACGTTTTTCTCACAACACCGAAGTCGCTTCCCGGTACTTCGGTAAAAAGTGATTGCGGCAAAACGCTTTCGGAAATGTTTGTACATATAGGTAGGTATATGTTGTACTTATTAACTACGCATAGAAAGGCTTTAATAACAAAAGACAACGTACATTTGTTTTTAATTTCCACATAATTAAACGCAAGCAAAGCTTATAAAAACCGACCTCAACGCTTTTAAAATTTATATGGGACCACCTCTGAAGTGTAATCAACCAAACAAAAAAAAAGATCAAAATCGATTCATAATTAGCGGAGATATCGCGTAACATACATACAAAAAAACAGTCGAATTGAGAACCTCCTTTTTTGAAGTCGGTTGAAAATGGCAGTTGGTTACCTACATGGTCTCATTAAGGCCAAAACCTTCTAAATAAGACTTATCTCGATGTTAATCAAATAATAAAAACATAAACGCTTTAACACTCACAGCCCCACACTACGTTCGATTACTTGCGTTGTGGATGCCGGAACCATTCACATCACGCACACAATCACAACCAGAACCAGAAACACAAATTTTCCTTAGGGAGAAAACTTGTGTTCCCGCCGGGAATCGAACCAAATACCCCTGCTTGAAGGCGGACGCCAATAGGCAGTTCAAATAATATTACTAAAAAACTAAATTAGATTCAATATAACAACAACCATTGCAGATGACATTTTATGAAAAATAAATTCAGTCGACTTGAGTACCTCCTCCTTTTTTGGGAGGTCGGTACAAAATATTACCACTTTTTACAAATATATAATGATACAAAATATTATTTGATTTTTTTAAATTTATTTAATGTAAAAGAAACAATATGAAGGAATTGCGAATAATAATAATGGGAAGGGCGCTGCACCATCCTAGGGCGGTGAAACTTATTACTTAAAGGCTTCAAGTATTATAATAATTTAGGAGCCATTTAATGAGCCAGTACAGTCAGCAACAAAAGTTACTAAACACACTGTACAGTATTTCAAAATAGCATCACTATAATTTATTTTTCATTATATCAATAAAGGTGCCACATTCATTTGAGAGCGGGTCTGAATCAGCGGTATCTCTTGCGACTTTAGATCTTACGTAACCTGGTTTGAATCACGCTCGGCACCGATGACTTTTTCAAGTTGTGTGTGGAATTTGCACTCGCTTTGATTACTATGAAAGAAAACATAATACAGTAGAGCGCCGATTATCCGAACGCCGAGTAACCGAATCGCCAATTACCCGAATCGGTCCTATGCGTAATATAAAAAATTAAAATCAAGTAATTTTTGTTTTGTTTTGTTGTAACAAGTTGGAACTCGTTCGAGTTCAAATATGTTTCAATTGTTATGGTTGAAAGCTAGAGGCAAGACACTACATGTATTGTTTGTTAAATTTAATAAAGTTTATTCTATGTGTGACAGTTCGTTTTTCTTTATTACCAGTCTATGTCCGCCCATCTGAATTTTCGATATATATATATATATTTTCCTTTTCTACAACTTATATTGGACTTTTGAAGCGAAAGCAAAAAATCGGGTTTTTCTACTTTGTAAAATATACCTATACTCTTGCACGTCTATTAAGTATTAACGGTATATATTTCATCGTAATTACACATAGTGGTACCACCAGTTTTCGAAAATTATACAGTGTTTTTTTGTGGCTAATGCCTTAAATTGAGAATCAGGTATTTATTGTTAACATCTTATTCAACACTAAATGTGTTGAGACACTTTTGTCACTGACTGTACCTTCTACCGAGATAATAAAATGTAAAAATCCTATCCTATCCTATATATATATATTTTTTTTTTTTACTATTATATAAGTGAAAGTTCGTGTGTGTGAATGTTTGTTACCACGTATCTCCGTAACCAATAAACCGATTTTGATGAATCAAATCAGAATGTAGATAGTTTAGGTTCCGGAATAACACATAGGCTACTTTTTAACTTAACTAACGCGGACAAAGTCGCGGGGCAAGGCTAGTAAATTAATAACTAGTAAAGTAATACATTTTGCACGTACTATATATTTTTTAAATAAACTAGCAGAACCGCCCAGCGTCGCCCAGGTAAAAAAACATAGCCTATGACACTCACAAATAACATGGCTTTATATTGGTAAAATAATTTTCAAATTCGGTTTAGTAGATCCAGAGATTACTCCTACAACCTCACAAACTTACAAACTTTACCTCTTTATAATATTAGTATCGATAAAATACACTAGATGTGGTTAGTTACGTTTGTCACTGACTGTACCTTCTATCAGGTAATAAAATTTAACATTAATATTAAATTTAGCACGTGCTATAATTACAATTAGTAGTGGTCATAAGGTTGCATATTTACGACACTTAGCGATGATATTCGTCCCTTACGAAGGGTCATGAGCGTTTCTAATGAGGTTCGAAGCAATCAATTATTGTTTCGTGTTAATTTTGAGAATAAAAAGTTATTATTGTTTTTGGTACCTACGTGTGGACAGCGCGTTTGAAAGACGACGCGGCGCCCTCGCAAGCCAACGTCAAACGCGTATTGTGTGTGACATGTTTCACAGAGCAGATCGGGCGGTCGAGGTTTCAAATACTACCACGGGCTTGAGTTTTGGACTTAATTTCTCGTGCAGCTACCAAGTTTTTTTAAGTGAAAACTTCTTAAGCGGGTCAGGACACGTGACCTGATCGAAAATTCGTAAGACGGCAAATTCGTAAGACGAAAGTAAGCAAGTAATATCCCCATTTCTTTCTACCGCGCGGCGAAAACGTATGCCTCTTGCTGTTTACAACATTGATGTTCAAGTTTTCACTTTTGCCGCCACTCCCGGAGTGCAACCCGTTGTTTTTTTTTCAAATATTTTTTTGTCATTTAGATTACCCTAATCTTGTATGCAAAAATACAAATCATAGCAAAAAATACAAACACATTAACTAAGTCTTACTACCCTCTGGTAGTAAAACCGGTATTACTTCAAGTCAAGAGTAGAATATATTATTTTCTAGACAAGCATATTTAGCCCCATCATCACTTTCGAAGAAATGAGATAGTATTCAAAATCTTACCTTATCGAGCATAAAAAAATACCTAGCTGTGCTTAAAAAAAATATGCAGGCTCCTATGCAACAAACGTATTTTTTTTGCTCGTTTTTGCTCGATATTCATAACGGCAACAAGTAAACGCTTGAAATATTCAAAGAATATTTAGATATATATTCACTTAAAAATAAATAATTAAATTAAAATAAACAAATATTTAAGGGGGTTCCCATGACACACAACAGACATGATTATTTAGCCATTTTTATAGAAATGGTAGGGAACCCTTCGTGCGCGAGTCCGACTCGCATTTGGTTAGTTTTATTCAAATTAGTCGTTGAATTTTTGTTTAAAAGTGTTCTTTTAATTAGATCGGCGCATCCGTTCATGAACAAGCAATACTTTAAAACATTTTTTAATATCAAGCTGTTACCAGTTGTAAATAAAAAAGGACTATAAATTCACACCTCTCGTTACTTCTCTATTAGTTCGGTGTAAAATGACGGTAACCGCGGAGGCCTGATTACGGTCTTGTCAGTCTTATAATATTACATAATCGGATACCATCACAGCCCATTACCGCTAGCTCGCATGCACTTGTGATAGATTACTGGGAGCAATTAACACACCCATAAAACGTTTACTACTTATTATATAACTCCACATTAGCTGTTCTTTTACTGTACAAACATACTTATCGGGATTAATCTAAGGTACGAGTAAATTGTAATTTACAATGTTTTATAAATATTTGCCTTTGAAGAGAAAACTTGTGTTCCTGCCAGGAATCGAACCCTTGCTTAGACGGCGAACGCGCACCCATCTAAGCCTACGAGCAGCTCAAAAAAAAAAGAAAGTCTGGACACTGATATAAAACAAGGTTCATTTACGATTAACGCGTGCAAACCCACGGGAAACAGCTTATTATATCTTATACCCAGAACCAACCACAAAAAAGAAAACATTAATGAAACTTGAAATCACAAATCAGTCGTAAAAGCAAAAAGATAGTTAAATTATAGATGCTAAAATTTAATTGGAAACCAATCAACACTAGATATATCTAATGATGTTAGATCACTTTCTTTTTTTTTTTATTTATTATCGAAAGTATACATATAACGCTTTCACACTCACAGCCCCACACTAAGTTCAGTGTAACTTGTATCGTGGGTGCCGGAAAAATTCACATCACACACACAATCACAACCAGAACCAGAAACACAAAATTTCCTTGAGGAGAAAACTTGTGTTCCTGCCAAAAATCGAACCGATGCTTACAATTTTTTTTGGTTAAAGTATTCTAAAAATGAAACCTAGCTAGATTGATTTATCGCCCCGAAGCCCCCTGCATACTAAACTGCATAAAAACCGTTGGAGTAGTTTCCGAGATTCAGATTATATATATAGGTACATATATACGAGAATTGCTTGTTCAAAGGTTTTTTTTTTTTTTATTTGTGACAGGCTAGTTTTTGACCACTATCTCACCTGATGGTAAGTGACGATGTGATCGAAGCTGGTAAACACACTAGACCTGGAATACGCAGGCTCTCAAGGATAACTGCCGGAACACCGTATTTGGCTTGGCGGCAGACTTTCAACTTGATGGTGGTAAGCTACTTTGGTAACAAGCCAGGCGAGCAACTCACAAAATGCTCTACCACCTCTCAAGGTATTAGATTAGATTTGTTTGATTCATCCCACCTCTACTAAGTTTAATTCAAAATCACTTATTAAACCATCAACAGATAGAACCTTCTAATTCTTTGACTGTTTGAACCCAACCGCGGATCATGATAATAACCTAATGAATGTTAGATAACTTTAATTAAGTTATTGCTAATGCTTTTTTACGTAATCGGTAATTATACAATCTCGATGTTCCTGCTTTATAGAATTTTGCCGGATATACTCGTTAGTTTTTAAGCTATTGCATAGCTCCTATCGCGGGCCTTGTGCGTGGAGACCAAATCCAGAAATTCCGTAACGAAAATAACCTAACACCCCCACTCCGACCGGCACAGCGGTGATACTTTTTAGTTTTGCCATCTATCGATGAATAGCAGAACTTTTAATGACTTTTTTGAAATATCACGCGTGTCTCTTTAGTTCAGCAACTCGCTTCTAGGTGGCAGGAAAAAAAATACTGCATAAATAAAATAAATAATTAAATATAATTGCATAAGTTGATAAAAAATGCCATGCAATAGCTTTACCGCTGCAGTCCCCGAGTGCCACACGTCTTTTTTTAAGGTCATTGAGTGACGAAACTAGCGAGTCGCTCTCATGATGGTAAGCTTCACATTAATTGTCCATTTCGTTCAGTCCGTTCTTTCAGGTTCAGTCTCGTTCAGTTCAGCCATGCCACCTAGAGTTATGA
This sequence comes from Lomographa bimaculata, assembly GCA_948107665.1. NCBI lineage: Eukaryota > Metazoa > Arthropoda > Insecta > Lepidoptera > Geometridae > Lomographa > Lomographa bimaculata. The sequence goes on along the minus strand of OX403601.1, from coordinate 4,293,767 downwards.
TTAAGTAGTTTCATATATTAAGAACTTAGTTGATGACGAAGACACTGCGCTCGTCAACTTGAGATATATCATACTAGGTATTATCATACTACCCATGCCCCGCGGCCCGCTATTATCAAGTGAAATAGTAGCATATTATGTGTTAATCTTAGGCATAATCTATGTACATTACAAATTTCATCCATATCCGTTCAGCAGTTAAAGCGTGAAGAGGGAACTAACATACTTACACACTCACACACAGTTACACACAAACTTTCGGATTTATAATATTAGTAGGATTAGAGGAGATCTAATAGGTTCAACGGCAAGAAAACGCCAATAAGCTCAATTTTTTTTTTTATACTCGTTAGGCAAGCATTTGACCGCTATCTCACCTGATGGAAAGTGACGATGCGGCCAAAGATGGAACATGCTAGCCTAGAAGGTATCTATTCACTCTAGACTTGAAGACACCCAATTTGCCATCGGTATTGTTACACTTTGGAACGGCGCGCGGCGGAGACAAGTGAAAAAGTCTCCTGAGTTACGTCAGTGACCGAGACTGCAATCAATGCCCGGAATAGACACCCAGGCTCGTGCGAATATCTTAATATGTCAAGTGGGTATATCTTCTAATATATAAAATTCTCGTGTCACAGTTTTCGTTGCCATACTCCTCCGAAACGGCTTGACCGATTTTGATGAAATTTTTTGTGCTTATCCGGTATCTATGAGAATCGGCCAACATCTATTTTTCATCATCATCATCATCATCACTTTTCATCATTATCAACGCGGGTGAAACCGCGGGGCGCAGCTAGTTTTCTATATATATGTATATTTTCTTTGCCAGTGTAATGGGGGTCAGATTACAACTTAATATTCAATTATATCTCAAGCGGTAGCCCACAGACAGTTGGTTTCTCTGTTAGCCACTTTGCATTTATTAAATCCATGCTTGTTAGTGATTCTTCACTTTCCTTATTTTGTGTAGCTAGGAAGAATTGTTTGTTGAAGGCGCTGGGAATGATTAGTTACGAATGTTACGTAGGAATATTTTGTGTTCAGCCTGGGATGCAGTACCTATCCCAGTAACGACTGGGCGTTTCTATATAGATAATTTAAGCGCAAGCAAAGCTTAAAAAAACCGACTTCATTGCTTTATTTTCGGAACCGTTGATCAGATTTAAAAAATCTAATACGCATTATCGAGGATAACTCAAAAACTACTGGTTCGATCTTGATCAAATTTAAATAGGACCACATAGGAAGTACCAGCTTTCAAACAAAAAAAAAACTAAAATCGGTTCACCCAGAAAGAAGTTATGAGACAAAAAAACATACAGTCGAATTGAGAACCTCCTCCTTTTTCGAAGTTGGTTAAAAATTAAGGGTCATGCTCGCGCACCCACCGACGCAACCTATCAATTGATTGAGATAAATAATTGGTCACTACTGCTATTCAATCGAGAAAAGAACAGAAAAACAAATGAGAAGGCGTCGCCAAGTTGTATTTTGCTTACTGTCTTTTAGGGACACCAGCAAGATTAAGACAAACGACTGGTTTAAGAATCATTGAAATAAGCCCACGCGTTTGGTATCTAGAACGCCACAAAGGAATTAACAAGCTGGTAAAATTACCCTCCTTTACGTCGCGCAGTCGGGTAAAAAGGCGCGTAATTAGCTAAATATTTTTTAATAATTAATTTGCTGTAAAATAGCGTGCATTCACACAAACATGGGAAGTGATAGCGTATACATTCCACAACCGATACTTCCTGTTTGTGGGAAGCTATGCAACATTGTTTACCAAATGAGGCAGAAAGTTGTTTTCTTTAATTTTGGCTTCACAATCTTGTGCATTTAGCCAGTGTCAAGTAATAAAATATTTTATTTGTAGGTATCCTACTTATACAACTATTATTATAAATCCGAAATTTTGTGTGTAAGGATGTAATTTTATTTGTTCCCTCTTCACGCTTTAACAGCTAAACGGTTTTGAATTAAATTTTAAATGTACATAGCTTATACCTAGGATTAACACATTGGCTAATTTGTAACTTGATAATAGTGGGCAAAGCCGCGGGGCACGGCTAGTTTCATAATTAAAGTCCTACTCATAAGTCACAGTCAAATTCAAGTAAAAGAGTCAAGGTCCAGTCGTAGTCAAACCATGCTCTAGAAAAGCGGCGGAAACTTTACTAGAACTTCTATTGGAGTTTTGGAGCGAAGGCGAAAATCGCGTTATTCAACTTAAAAAGATTTGTCTACACTTATGCACGTTTACTAAGTATTAACGGTTAATAATCCACCATTATTACAAATGAACACTCGAAGAATCACAGGTTTTTGAAAATAACACAAAATCAACAACGCCACTTTTTTACTTTCATGGCAAAAAAAACCACTGAAAGTAATAATTTGTTTTCACTTGGGATGTGGAAGAAAGTAGAACAATACATGTAGTCAGTACTACACTGGTATATATTGGATGGCAAATGTACCATGCTTGCCTAGAAGATACCTATTCACTCTTGATTGGAAGACTCCCAGATTACACCCCTCGGGGAACAATGACGCAAGCAATGAGTTCCACTCCTTCGCTATACGGATGATGAATGTAGAAGCAAAACGCTTAGAGCGAACTGGAGGTATGTCAACCATAAATAAACGCTTTCACATTCACAGCCCACAGCCCCACACTAAGTTCGGTGACTTGTGTTGTGGGTGCTGGAAACATTCACATCACACACACAATCACAATCAGAACCAGAAACACAAGTTTTCTTTGAGGAGAAAACTAGTGTTCCCGCCGGGAATCGAACCCGATACCCCTGCTTAGAAGGCAAACGCTCACCCAACATAGCCAACGGGCAGTTCGTGTTCAAATGGATGATGTTTGACAGTTTGTCTGGTTGTTAGATGATAAAAGGGGCATGGTGCATTGATATCTCCTATTACATTACAGGTGATCGCTAGGGTATGGGTATATCATAAATAATCATCATCTTATCAGTAATTAACTTAGCAAATGCTAAGTGATTCATAAGTAGCACTTACTTTTACTCTTCGTACATATCCCGATTTGCATTGCCTCTCGGAACTTATAAAATATGTATGATATTTTAAACAGAAGTGCTCAATGGTAAGCAAAATGGTAAGATACAAGTAAAAGGCAGGCCGGTTTGACCATTTCCCATCCATTATGCTTGACAGCAATTGTTATGCCATGTTCAATTAGACTCGAGACGTCATGAATGTATTAAGTTTAGATTTCTAACTGCTAGTCTTAAAGCTGTGCCTTCTGGTTTCACCTGCTTAAATAATAAATTGAATTAATGATAACTAGGTGTAGGATATTATTTATTCGGTTTTTTTAAGTGAAAACTTCTTTAGCGGCGTTGTGCACTTTTTGGGATGGGTAAAAAATCGTCAGGACACGTGACCTGATCGAAAATTCGTTAGCTCCGTCTTACGGAGAGTAGACCGCCGGCGCGGCGCGGCGTAGGAGAGGAAGTTATCCACCGCGCGGCGAAAATGTATGCCTGCTCTTGCTGTTCAAGTTTTCACTTCTGCACTCCCGGAGTGCAACCTGTTTTTTTTATTAATCTGGGACCTTTTCGGAGGCACTTGGAGAGTCTGGAAGAATAAAGAAATTGAAGAACTGGTGGTCGAGCCAAACTTCATTGGCGAAACAAAATTACAAAGGCTTCGTTAACTTAAAAAGGATGGGAAAGGATCGAGCAGCGAAGCAAACACACCTCTAAATGAAACGCTTTCTAAATGTAAAAAACCTTAAAACTTGCAGACGTAGTATGAAGGAGTCTAAGCTCTAAAATAGTCTAGAAATATTTTTTCATACTAGACTACCTAAGCTGCCTACACCTTTCATCTAAACTCAACTAGAACGGTATAATCATTTCACCAATTAAAAAAACTATTTCTATGCAAATGCAGCCTGCAGCATGCAAAAAATCTGCCAATCTCGTTCTGTAATAGGATTTGTCATCCTTATAAGACATTAGACCCTCTACGACATGTCTCTGTAGCGAATGGCTTCAATACTAAATTGACAAAACTCCTAGAAATAAGGTTCATATTTGCTTAATTCAAATAGAAACTGCCGGCAACAAAGATACATAATAAGAGGTCAAAACGCTAATAAGGCAGCTAGGAATCAAAATACTAATCTAGATTATTTTATTAGTCTAGAGTCTAGATGCTAGAACATCCGGTTTTATACTATTAATTTTGGAGCAAACCTATAAATAAAGATGTTAGTGTTTTCAGAACTAGTTTACTTCGATAAGGATGTTTAGTTTTCCAAGACAGTCTAGGTATCTAGTTAGAAGAATGTATGGTTAGCAACAAAAGTAGATGAACAAGCTTAGTTATTTATAATAGCCTTTTTTTATGTAATTGAGAGGCGAGACGAGAATGTCGCTAGACTGATGGTAAGCTTCACGCTTGCACATTACGGTGCCACCAAGTGTTTTAAGGCACGCACAGTGTGTGGCGTAGTGGCAAGGCACTACGCTGTAGATGTTAAATCTCTTTAATCCCTGTGGACATTCTGCGACTAAGCGTTAGTAGCATATTTTACTACGGGTTTCCATCAAATGACTAGTTTCGTAATTTATCCCGCAATTTCTTTTGTTGCGGTTGGCAGTTACAAATTCAATAAATTTACAGAAAACACTGTACTCAACATGTTTTAGCTGATGTTTCATCAGTGAAATCCCACAGTTTAAATTAATTACATATATATATAATTTTTATTTCTATTTAATCAAATTATTGTAAGCCTCGATGCAAAATATTGGGATTTTCACTATATTATGTAAGGCCTAAGTGTAAAACAAAGTATTTTAATTATTATGGCACATAATATAATAGTACGGTAGAATTACCTCGAAAAAGAAATTGTAAACGATTATTTCGAAAACCCCTGAAAGCAATAAAAGTAACATTTCAACGATTCGCCTACTAAGAAAAATTGTGTGTTTGTCACACAATTTTTTTTTGCAGATCGTACAGTATAAAGCAATTACTATTAAAAAATATTTAAAAGTAATTGCACATGTTTATGTTCTCCTCCTATCAAAAATCACAAAAGTCTAATGGCAAGCCGAAACGCAAACAATTGTAACTAATTCAACAAGTCTGTCCGTCCGTCCAATGTGTTTAAAATCAACAGTAATCGCCACGCTGACGTCAACATCCGACGCGTACATTACTAAATTACTAATATACAGCTGATCTGCTCAATTAGGGGGTTAGGTCAGATATTGCGAAACAGTGAAAGTTTGAGCTATAATTGAAGCTGCACACGCAAAGTTATCTTAAAAAATAATAATTAAATAACAATTTGCATTTACTGCAAATTAGAAATATCGAAATGATTTGTTTAGTGTATAATACCAAAAACACATTTCATTCATGATATTATTTTAGTAGTAGTGTACTATTTTTGCAGTTCGCCTGGTACACCATCTCAGCAATAATTACTGTATTTCGGATTAAAGGGTAATGTTACCAGAGTAATTAAAGGGCTTACCAGCATGAGAGCGACTCGCTAGTTTCGTCACTGAATGACCTTAAAAAAATATTGTCGCCTAACTTAGGCCCTTGATACTTTTGTCAAGTTCCTAGAAAGCCAGAAAGTCTTGAATAGAAAGCATTATATCGCATAATCTTAGGTATAGATCCGATCACGTCGTCCGTCATTATGGACCGCTCTGATTGCCATCCGGGACATCTCTGACTTGTGATCGAATGTTGCGGTGAGCAACGTATTTATGGAGTATTCTTGGCACATTTGCACTGTTTTAGTGTAAACGTGTAGACGACGATCTTTCTTTTTTACCGACTTCCCAAAAAAGGAGGAGGTACTCAAGTTGACTGTATTTTTTTTTATGTGTGGTACCTCATTACTTCTCTCCACGTGCGCCGATTTCGAAATTTTTTTTAGTTTCAAAGATGTTGCTTTCTAATTGGTCCCATTGAAATTTGATCAAGATCTGATCTCTAGTTTTTGAGTTATAGTCAATACGCGTGTTTATACATTAAATCTGATCAAGGTTCCGATGTGTGTGAAGTCGGTTTTTTTTTTGCTTGCGTTTAATTATTTTCTATTGTTTTTTGGTTTTTTTGCTCGATAGGTAAGCATTTGACAAGTATCTCACCTGATGGAAAGTGAAGTTACTGCCTAAGATGTAACATGCTTGCCTAGAAGATACCTATTCCGTATTCACTCTTGACTTGAAGACTCCCAAATTATTAATAAGTACCGTTCGGGGAACAAAGATGTGGGTAACGAGTTCCACTCCTTCGAAGTATGGATGATAAACTTAGAAGCGAAACGCTTTGAGCACACTGAGGGTATGTTAACCATATACGTTTGATAGTTTGTCTTGTTGTTAGATGGTAAAACTGTCATGGGGGAATTAACTCGTGTAATTCCTGCGCACACTCTCCAAAATGTAAGCGATAGAATACCGATAGGCGACTTGCGACCTTACGTCGGGTGACCGATATTTGGACTCAACTAGCTTGTCATCGCCAATGAGTCTTTTCGCTCGTCGGTCAATGGACTCATCTATGTTTTTTCGAGAGAAAAACTTTAGAAGTTATTTTCTTATAACTCTCGCAGCATGAACGAATTACGATATCTTGAATGAGACGGAGCATCTTAAAATTTACAAAAGTGGTATTGATGAGTTTCGATTTTTTTTATCCAATCTATAATATTAACTAATAAAATTAATGAATAAATTAAAGGAATAATAACTGATATATCATAAGGAACGACATATTGACCGTTTAGGTTCATTCTGTACGAAGTATATATAAGTCAATGATAGTTTCAAAAGGGGCCCCCTTTTGAAACTATCATTGATATAAGTATTGGTACCTAAGTTTACTTGAATAGATGTCATTTAGGAACGTAATTAGAGCAATTTGGTAAATTAGCAAAAGTAATGTGGTAACTATTAGTCCCTGTAACTAAGTATACTTACTTATTGCGAACTAAAATCAAATAATGATTGCTGTAATCACCAAGCCTAATATAGAAACGTTAAATGAAGCGGTTCAAACGCTTTGTACATACTTAATGTAACTTTGATTGATTGCTTCTGTATTGATAATTTCTTCTTTTTCTATTATTGCACCTTTCAAAATGTTGTTTTTTGAAACCACCGACGTCTTACTTTATTGCGTAATTCCTCTCTATCCAAAGGTCGTCTGGAAGAGATCGCTTTTAGCGATAAGACCGACTATTGTTACACTTCTTTGTAAGTAATTATTTCTGTTTGTTTTTTTACATGATTACCTAAGGTGTTCAATAAGGAGTTTATCTATCTATCTTGACATATCGATTATTATAAGGTCGAGGGTGGCAAGCACGCTAGATAATGTACAAACTATATGGTAACTGGCACGCAAATAAAGTAGCTGGGACACCGTTAGGTAAAATACTTCTGTTCTACTGGTAGAGTTTGATGGTCTTTTTTTATGCAGAATAGACATATACAAAACCAGATATATTTGACCAGTATCTCACCTGATGGAAAGTGGTGATGATGCGGCCAAAAATGGGACATGTATGCCTAGAAGATACTTATTCACTCGAGACTTGAAGACTCCCAGATCATACCGTTCGGGGAACAAAGACGCATCTTTCATGCATGCAGCAATTTATTTTCTACCGACTTCACAAAAAAGGAAGACGTAGTCAATTCGACTGTAATTTTTTTAAATTTTATCTGTATTATCTCATATCTTCTTTCCACGTGAACTAGTTTTGAAGTTTTTTTTTTGTTTGGAAGCTGGTGCTTTCCCATTTTATTTTGGTCAAGAACAGATCAGTAGTTTTTGCGTTATCGTCAATAATGCGTGTTTATTTCATTGAATTTGATTAAGATTCCGAAGACAAAGCGGTGAAGTCGGTTTTTTAAGCTTTGCTTGCGTTTAATTATTATTTATACGAGTAAGTATAAAAAAACCATAAACCCGACTGCGTAAAAAGAGAACCTAATGTTTTTATTTTACACTTTTCGATAATTTATAATAAGAATTAAGCTCTTTTCTCATTATAGGTATGCGATTATGTAAGACTTTTATCAAAGCTTTAGTATGTGAGAAAGGTTCCTTACCAACTTTAAATCGTCATCGTTAGTCGACTGTTTTTTCACAATATGGCGTCGGTTGTCGCCATATTGAATTTTGATTACTGTCATGTTTTTAGTGATACATTAAAACAAATCGAATGAGTTTTTGCCGCGAAAGTGGAAAAATCGCGTTGTTGATTTTGTATAATTTTCCAAAACCTGTAATTCTTCGAGTGTTAATGTGTAACAATGGTGGATTATTAACCGTTAATACTTAGTAAACGTGCATAAGTGTAGGCAAAGTATACCAAGTTGAAAAACGTGATTTTCGCCTTCGCTCCAAAACTCTAATAGAAGTTTTAGTAAAGTTTTACCATTTTACTAGGGCATGACTTGACTATGACTGGACCTTGACTCTTTTACTTGACTTTGACTGTGACTTGTGACTAGGACTTTCAATATCGTGACACAAGATTGCGAAGTAAAAATTAAAAAAAAAAAAACAAATCGAATGACGAAAATGAAGAATCATCAAATCGGCCTACGCGTTTGGTCTCTAGAGCGTCACAAAGGAACAAACATACCTACATACACATACATAAATACTTAGTCTACTACTAAACACATTACTCTACTTTGCGTTATATATTTTATTCAAATTCAAAATTGTTTATTCACATGGGCCCCAAAGTAGCACTCATGAAAGCTAATGGCTCTACTGTTACGCAAAATTACAGTCTACTAATAGTGTGGATGTTTCTCTACGCTCACCGCTAAGACATTATAACACTCTAAGGCCAAAACCGTTTGATGTAAAGTGCTGTTCTTTGTCATGTTTACACAAACTGTTATTTATATGTTGGCTAGATCATTATCTGGCGTGAGTCGTATATTTAGAGCCGCTATTTTGTACGGTGGGCAAGAATATGACAAAATTTAAAAAATCTAACCATATCTTATAATAATTAAATGCAAGCAAAGTTTAAAGAAACCGACTTCACCGCTTATATTTTGGTCCTCTGAAGTATACTCTACCAAACAAAAAAAACATACAATCAAATTGTGAACTTCCCTTTTTGAAGTAGGTTGAAAACTTGAGCACATTTTGAAACTATTAAAATTAGTAGACTAGTCAAGAGAATTAAATTAAAACGGGAATTAGCGTGACTTACGCGTTGTCGATGTCTAAATCGACAACTGTTTCGGCTTCATTCGGAAGCCTTCTTCAGGATGAGTGCGGAGCGCTCGCCGTCGCGTCCCACCTCGCACTGACTAATTCCCGTTTTAATAGTTCAAAATGTGCGTGAGTTTTAATTAAATTATTAGTCAAGAAAAACTGTCAAACGTCATCCATTTATGGCTGACATACCTCCAGTTCGCTCGAAGCGTTTCGCTTCTACGTTTATCATCCGTACGGCGAAGGAGTGGTACTACTCATTACCCGCGTTTCTTCCCCGTGTTTCTTCCCCGAACGAACGGTATTAATAATCTGGGAGTCTTCAAGTCAAGAGTGAATACTGAATAGGTATCTTCTAGGCAGGCATGTTACATCTTCGGCCGCATCATCACTTTCCATAAAAAAGACCTGGAAATGGCATGGCTTGCGCGGTGTCAATGTCTAAAAAGATAATTGTTTCCTGAAGGATGAGTGCGGAGCGCTCTGCATACATCGATATCGATAACATGAAGTCCCTCCAACTCCCGTTTTTATAACCTGCCGAAATTGAAACTATTTTTATTCTGCAAAAGAAAGCGGTTCGTGCTTTCTACGATATGTGTCGGGGAATTCTTTAAAGAAATAAGCATACTTATCATGCCTTCGCTTTACATCGTTGAAAATCTTATGCATGCTTGCAAAAATATTGATAAATATAAATATTAAATAACTGCTCTTTGGCTTTTGCCAAAAGCTAAAGAGCAGTTATTATAGCAAGCTTTTTTTTTGAGCAGTTATTATATCAAGCTTTTTTTTTTTGGATGAGCTTTCGCCTTCTAAGCAGGGATATTGGGTTCGATTTCCGGCGGGAGCACAAGCTTCCCCCCCATGGATGATTTGTGTTTCTTCTTCTGGTTGTGATTGTGTGTGTGATGTGAATGTTTCCGGCACCCATGACACAAGTCATCGAACTTAGTGTGGGGCTGTCAGTGTGAAAGCGTTTACGTTTATAACGGTTGTAATTTTGCGAATCCAACAGTAGAGTCATATACATATTAACTTACATGAGTGCCTCTTTGGGGCCCATTTGAATAAACGATTTTGATTTTAATTTGTTGATTACATATACATAAATTTATTATAAGGTTTTAATGAATCACGTTACTTAATTACTCAACAGATGTTTCATTTGAATGGAACAACTTTTACCATTTAGCATATCAGGCTGATTGGGGATTTGGATTGAACAAGTTATTTAAATAATGTCTACGTCAGATTGGATTTTTTAGGTTTACTATGATTATTAAAATACTAGCTGTGCCCCGCTGCTTCGTCCGCTATTATCAAGTTAAAAAATAGCCTATGTGTTAATCCTAGGTATAATCTATGTACATTCCAAATTTCATTCAAATCCGTTCAACCGTTAAAGCGTGAAGAGGGAACTAACATACTTACATACTTACACACACACTTACACACAAACTCTCGGCTTTATAATATTAGTAGGATAGTAGGATAAGCATCAAAAAAAAAAAACAAAAATGTGAGAATGTATACTAGTTAACTTCGTATAACTACCTAATAGTTATATACCTACTACGAACTATCGATATTTAAAAAAAAATGTTTCGTCTTACAACACATTAAAATTTATAGACCCGACGATATCTTGGAATGTTTTTTTTTAGTTTTGCTTGCGTTAAATATTATTCTTTTAACTCGACTGTCAAGGAAGGATTATGTTTCTCGCACTTATCTTGTATATATGTATGTATGTATATATATTTGTTGACTTAGTTGGATACACGTTCGCCTTCTAAGCAGGGGTATCGGGTTCGAATCCCGGCGGGAACACGAGCATTCTTTCTAAGGAAAATGTGTTTCTGATTCTGGTTGTGATTGTGTGTGTGTGATGTGAATATTTCCGGCACCCACGACACAAGTCTTCGAACTTATTGTGGGGATGTGAGTGTGAAAACGTAAAAAAATATTAATTGAATCTGCTATTGTATAAGTAGACTCATTGGCGCTAGTAAATGGAATTATACTGGTTACTATTAATAACAAGACAATTGTAAACCAAAAAATAAAAAATAAGCGCATTCACACTCACAGCCCCACACTATGTTCAAAGACTTGTATCGTGGGTGCCGGAAACATTCACATCAACCACACTTTACACCCAGAATCAGAAGCACAAATATCCCTTGGGAGGGAATTTGTGCTCCTGCCGGGCATCGAGCCCAGGACCCACGGCGCAGAGGGCGGAGACTTGTCTGCCAACTGGGTCGTCAAACGTCATCCATTTATGGTTCGCTTGAAGCTTTTGAAACACATTTTCGGCGTCTTTGTTCCCTAAACTGTATAATCTGGGAGTCCAAAAGTAAGTGAATAGGTACGAGTATCTTCTAGAAAAACATGCTACTTCTTAGACCGCATCATCACTTTCATACGATAAGATACTGGTGAAAGGCAGCATAAACAAATATATTGTTTTCACTATATTTAGAACTAGCAGTGCCCTGCGGCTTCGCCCGCGTTAATTAAGTTAAAAAACTAACGTGTTATTCCGGAACCTAAACTATCTACATTCTAAATTTCATCAAAATCGGTTCATTCATTACAAACATTCACACACACAAACTTTCACATTTATAATATTAGTAGGATTAACTTAATCTATGTGGTGTTGTGTTGGGGGAGAGGGGTGGGGGGAGGAAGGTCTCATTCATCTTATAAATCTTTTTGGACTGTTCCCATGTCCGATCGTTTACATTTTTTATAGTTAACGCCAATTTAAACACAGCAAAAAGCTGAACATCAAACAATAGCGCACGTGAAGGCATGATTAATCATATCAAATGCGATAGATGATTACCATAATTGGATAATTGTAGGAATACCTAAATCGGCTTATGGTTTCGTTCCTTACTTTCTACGGTAGTTACTATGATCATTTCAAGTTGATAGCTTGGATAAATGATGACTTTTGATTAACCCAAGTTAAGAGGCCTGCGGAGGTTGATTTGCCCATACAATCGTAATACCGAAATTATTTATAATTCAAGCATATTACCACCATACTGTGCTGTTATTCAGATTAAAAACATATTTATCTAGGTTCCTGGATAGTTTTTATTCCAAAATAATTACCTAAAACGAAATATAAACCAATTGATTTTCACACATTATTACGACGTAAATGTCGCATCTTTAACTGATTCGTTTTGTATTAAAAACTAACACATTTCTTTTGTCATTACAACAGGAACATAGATTATCATTTCAAGGTACTATTAATGCAAAAAACAATGGCTAAACATTAAATTTTCATTCATAATTTTTGGTATTACGGCACCTATCATAATTTGTTCGGTCGGTAGTGCTATCGCATCAAGCATGGGCATAGTTTGCCAGTTAAACAGAGACTCGTTTCACAGACTCCCCGGCCTCTTAACAAGTGAGTGTAATTAATAAGTTTTTTTTTAAATTTAATTAGCTGACTCTGGGTCTGTGTAGAATGAATTTTCGATTGAGTGAAGCGATATTTCTAAATTGACTTTGGTAGTTCAGTAATTTGGCCATCCGTCCGTCCGTCCGTCGGAGGCATTAAGCGTCTATAAAACTAATAATAACTTGAAATTCTAGGATAATATGTAAAGCTGTGGACCTCAGCCAAAAATGGCAATTAAAATGTTTGTAATGAAAATATTATTATACACGTACGTGGGGGACTTACTATTTTTTTATTTGTTTAAGTAGTAGAGCAAGTAGAGTACTAAATTAGTTTTGCCGCGAAAGTAAAAACGTGATTTTCGCCTTCGCTCCAAAACTCCAGTAGAAGTTCTAGTAAAGTTTCTACCACTTTACTAGGGCATGACTTGACTGGACTTTGACTGTGACTAGGACTTTTAATATAAACACATTTGAAATATATTATTACTTGAAACTGGCTAAATACACAAGATTGCGAAGCCAAAATTAAAAGGAAAAATAAAGTAGAGTACGAAACCGTTAAAAAAACCTATGTTGAAAAATAATAATTTGAAGGCACACAAAGGTCTCTAAATTATTTTGGGTCGTTATATCGGGACCTACCTCAAAAATGTCTACAAATTCAAAGCTGCGTATAATATGTGTTATTGCTAATACTTAACAACATAAATAAATAATAAGTAGGGAACACGAGTGCTCATCTTAGATCATGGCTCGACGAAGTACCAGCTTGAGACACTTGACACTATTGAGCGCAGAGTCAAGAGACTTATAGGTGACAACCGATGGATTGATGCAACGCTTCAAAGCCTAGAGAATACAATCATCATCAACATTCACAGCCCTTTTGATAGATAGATAATGCTTTATTAATCCACTTTATAAGATGAGATAAAACAAAGGTAACAAACAAGCATATACGTAAAGTATCACAACAGGCGGACTTATCACTAATAGCAATCTCTACCAGGATCTCTACTTTCGATCTGGTTGGGTATAGGCCACTCGCATATGAAAATCATGTGGTATCAATCAAGGCATGTGTAAATCACTAAATAACTCGTCTCCCGCGTGAAATGCCTAGCCCGTGTCATCGCGTGCAACCCATCGGATCTTTAATTCTTCACGCAGTCTAATCGAAATCGGAATCATTTCCATCACATTTCGCACGTTCGTGTTTGTTTCTCACGTTATATGAAATGTAGATATGGTTGAAAACCAACAATTGTATTAGTTGTTACAATTAAATACGACGTAGCCCGGTCGTAGAATTGGCTTCTTGGTGGGGTTGTTGATTTGTGCTGTATGGGGTCGTAGAATAGGCCTCTATGAGGTTGTTTTCTGTTTGCATCATGTAAGTCAAATCAAAATCCTTTATTCACATGGGCCCCAAAGAGGCACTCATGAAATTTAATGATTCTACTGCCAGATACGCAAAATTACAGCCGACGAAACCGTTTTCCTTTATCTCGTAGATAATAGTTAAATTGATGACCCAGTTGGCTCGGTGGGCAAGTTTCTGCCCTCTACGCCGTGGATCTTAGATTCGACTCCTAGCAGGAGAACAATTTTCCTTCTCTAAGGATATTTGTGCTACTGGTTTTTGATGATTGTGCCAGTGACATGTAAATATTTCCAGCACATACTATACAAGTATTTGAAGCCACTAGTGCGGGGCTGCTAGTGAGAATTTGTTGTGTGGCCACTACTAACCTCACCCGTTGGAAAGAGATGATGCGAAAGCGATGATAATTAAAGTCGAATGGGGGAGAAATCGGTGAACATAAATAAAAAACAAAAACAAATACATACAGTCGAACATGGAACCCCTCCTTTTTTGAAGTCGGTAAAAATATATGGTATTAACCATATATTTTTAGCCCTTTGTCGAGGATCCAGGAATAGAGTTTATTTCGTTTTGAACTACCTCATAGCTTAGTGGATGCGCGTTCGCCTTCTAAGCAAAGAGGTTCGTTTCCCGGCGGTAACACAAGTTTTCTCCCCAAGTAAAATTTGTGTTTCTGGTTTTGATTTTTTGTGCGTCATGTAAATGTTTCCAGACGCAAATCATCGAACTTAGTGTGGGGCTGAGTGCGGAAGCATTTATGTTTATGTTATTTGTTTAATAATATGACGTTCTAATGTAGCGGAAAGCATCTATAAACTATAAAGACAAGAAATTACAAAGCATAATTAAATGAATACCTACATACCTTCTATCCATTGATACGTCACTGTTTTACTTCCCGATGGTAAAAAGCCAATTATTCATATACATTACCGGTTAGTGGAAATAAATGTGGATGCGTTCATTTTAAGGGACTTCATATACAAAGAGCCCGCGGCGCGCGTACAGGGCGCTTTATATATTCTGTTATGCCGTCATAAGGAGAAAAGACGTAATGCCATTTTTGTCAAAATTGAGTTATTTACATCAGAAATGTCTTACTATTTAGAATATGTTATGACTTGTAGCAGATGCGTCTAAATTAAAAGTAAGATTTAGTAGGTTGCGATTGAATATTTTAAAATAAAAAAATAATCGTAGATGCCGATAATGTATACAACTCAATTTTGTCAAAAATGCAGATACGTCTTTTTTCCTTATGACGACAGTATACATAATTAAACGCAAGCAAAGCTTAAAAAAACCGACTTCACCGCTTTATCATCGGAACCTTGATCCACCAGCTTTCAAAAAAAAAGAATCATCAAAATCGGCTCACAACGAAAGAAGTTGTGAGGTAACTTTTGAAGTCGGGTAAACCAGAACATCGTCAAAGTACGCATTATTCGTTACAAAATAGACATTATTGACGATATTTCAAGAACTACTGATCAGATCATGATCAAATTTAAATGGGACCAATTAGAAAGCAACATCTTTCAAACTAAAAAAAACCAGTCGACTTTAGTACCTTCTCCTTTTTGGAAAGTCGGTAAAAAACGGCAGCGCGCCTCGAGTGCTTTGCATATCAAGGTCCTTTACGCGCCATATGTTTTATCTTCACAGCGCCCGGGGCGTTTTGTATATCATGTCCCTTAAACAAATTAATAACAAGAACTCGGTGACAGTCACGCGTTTACTTAACGTTTTACATAATATATCATTTCTATCTTTAAAATCTTCTGCAAAACGAAATAAAAAACAAACCGCTAACGACGAATTTATCATGAAGGTACAAATGGAGTTAGGAGTTAGTAAATGGGGAGGTTGAGAGCCTGCGTATCCCAGGTCTAGTGTGTTTACCAGCTTCGATCACATCGTCACTTACCATCAGGTGAGATAGTGGTCAAAGACTAGCCTGTCACAAATAAAAAAAAATTAAAAAAAAGGCTACTGTAGACCGTGCATTGGATAAATTACGTTATTGATTATTGCGTATTGGTAATAAATGAATCGTATGTTATTCGTATGTTTTTTAATTTAAATTATTGCAATAAGAATCAATGGCGGTGCAGCACTATTTGTCGGTAGTGTAATGGGTATTAAAAAATACCTTTTGCACCACCAGTGGTGCGGTGGTGCGAGCTGGTGGTGTCAAGGGCTCGAAACGAGTGATTCAAGGGACCTAACAGACAGCCACCCACTTTAACAGACCATTGCCAATAAAGGAGATGAAACTTGTAATAGAATAGAAAATTCTTTTTTGTACACCAAATAAAGTTAAGTACAGGAGTATTCTTAAAAAAAACTTAAGTACAATTGGCGGACTCATCGCTAAGAGCGATCTCTTCCAGTCAACCATTGGATGGAGACGGATAAATAAAAAAAAAGTGTGAAAGCATAATCATACACATAAATACAACGTATAATTCGTGCCTATACATTAATACATACTTAAAATACATTTAAAGCAGCGCTTACAGGATAAAAAATACCACAAATATTCTTACAAATTTTCATTAAAATCCGTAAAACCTACGTTCTGTCAGAAAAGTGTATCGCTGCGCCAATAATCCTCCGAAAATGGAAGTAAGTACTTCTTTCAGAACCTCAATGTTACTGCTTGAGATAAAGATAACTGTATAAAAAATAACATAGGTACGTACTTACTTAACTGACTTCCAATATTTCTACATATGAATATAACTAATACAATACGTATATATTAAACTAATTTAAAACTAACCAAAAATAACTATAACTTGATATTATACGTCGGGCTCTCCGCCGCCAGCTGTGCGGCTATTTTGAATAGTCTAGCACAACAATTTTCAAATAGTCTAGCACGTGATGATGGTAAAAGGCCAGACGGAATGACCCTGATTCCGTGGACATGTGACGGCCTTTGGTTTGGGGTGCAACTTGTGTAGAAAATAAGGCTGGTGTTGCGGCTAAATCAGCACAGATACTCCCAAAACGCGCAAATATAGTAATCTTGATAGTGGCAATATATTTGTGCCTTTTTGGGGTTGAGACGTTGGGACCGTGGGGACCGGGAGCACATACAATCTTCAAAGAATCATCAGGGCGTTTGCTCGAAGCAACTCGTGACCAAAACGCTGGCAAATATTTTGGACCGAGATTGAGCATTGCCATTCAACGTGGCAATGCTGCCAGCATTTTGGGTAGGTACTTTGCCAACTAGCAGCGGTCTATTGTACATATTTATATCTAGTTATAGTAAAATAACTATATTTATTGCATACCATAAGATAATTGTGATACATTAAACTTAAAACCAACCAAAAATAACCATACGAAAACGAATTCCAGAAAGATGAGACGGTCTACGCAAATTTCATCCCAAACCAAAGTCCGTCCCATTTTCCACGGAATCAGGGTCATATTTCTACATTGACAAGACTCTCAAGTATTAAGAATAATTACCAAATGAAGGTAAACAAGTTTGAACTCAATGCGTAACATGAAGAAATATTTCCGCTATGTTAGAATAAACGTATCCGTGTATTTGTACACCTGCCTTTTACTTTAATTACACCAAAACGGATTTATCTAAGCGGCCATAGTGCAAAAGACTTTTACATATTTGAGAAATCACTTCCCTACATTTTATTTCCGGAGTTGGATTTCGGAAACCGGTCGAATTTAAATATTTATGTAGCAACATCAAATTCGTGGATATCAACATTTTTATATACTTTCTAATTCCTACATTTGACCGACTGATATCCTACGAGGTGTTGAATATGTTTTCCTAAACAGTGAAAGTAAGTTATTGATTGTACTGACTATATAATATGATGTTTGTCTAGCGACCTTGTCAAGGCCAGTTTAATGCGATGATTTTCTTTATGAGATGTATTCAGTTTCTCTATAAATATTTTAATAATTTGGTCATTGTTTATCAATTAAGTGATACTTTCTAAATAGACTACGAAAATAAAACTTTCCACGAAAAGAAAAATGAAATAGATAAGAAAAACTTCGCAGTGAAGCGATAGCTATAGAGTCTAATTTCCAACCATTATACTTTCCTTTTCGAGGAATAGGTGGAACGGGGTATTTTTACCGTTTTTTTTATACTAAATAGGCAAGCATTTGACCAATATCTCACCTGATGGAAAGTGATGATGCGGCCGAAGATGTGACGCTTGCCTAGAAGTTGAAGAAGAACTCTTGATTTGAAGACACCCAGATTATACCTCACTGGGAACAATGACGCAGGCAATGAGTTCCACTCATTCGCTGTGTGTATGATCAACGTAGAAGCAAAACGCTTCGAGCGAACTGGAGGTATACTCCATACAGTGGCGGATTCAGGGAGGGGGTAATCCTGAATCCACTATTGACTCCATAGGTAAGTATCTAATCTTGCAGTGGCCGCCCAGACGAACAACAATGTTTTTTTTAGTTTTATAGTTACTTTACTCACAGTATGTAGTATCTAATGAACTGCTCGTTGGCTAAGTTGGGTGAGCGTTCGCCTTCTAAGCAGGGGTATCGGGTTCGATTCCCGGCAGAAACACAAGTTTTCTTCTCAAGGAAAACGTGTGTTTCTTGTTGTGGTTGCGATTGTGTGTGTGATGCGAATGACGACCCAGTTGGCGCAGTGGACAGGTGTCCGCCCTCTGCGCCGTGGGTCCTGGGTTCGATTCCCGGCAGGAGCACAAAATTCCTTCCCAAGGGATATTTGTGCTTCTGGTTCTGGGTGTAATGTGTGTGTGATGTTAATGTTTCCGGCACCCACGATACAAGTCTTTGAACTAAGTGTGGGGCTGTGAGTGTGAAAGCGTTTGTTTCCGACCCCTACGACACAAGTCATCGAACTAAGTGTGGGGCTGTGAGTGTGAGAGAATTTATATTTAATTTGTTTTCTAATAAATATATTTAGTACTGTAGGATTCTATTGATTCTGATTGATGTTTTCTTTATTTGGCTTATCAACGAATGCCGTACTAGTAAATAATGACTTACCATCCGAAGAGTAAGCTGGTTTCAAAACTGCTCCAATTCAGTAAACACATAACACAGGTCCTTACGCAAACGTCTTGAAATCGAAAGGTAAACATTCACACGGGACGCGATTTATTTCGCAATCAAGATTTGCCAAATGTCATCTCTGTATATTTAATTCAATGAACGCGAAAACCACTCTAAGAAACTACTAAATATCAAACTACCTTAATGTATTATTGTATACCTATCTATTTTACTATCTGTGGCATGTACTTGTATATTGTCTAGTAATCGATTGTAACTTTTAAGAAATCGATTGATTTTGGTTTTAGGGCATATTAATCGAATCGAATCACTATTCTCACTTCTCTCAACACTATTGTTCATCGATTGAAATAATCGATTATTTCTGCGTCTTAACGCGAGAATTTTGTATTGTTGATTTGTTAGTTATTTTGTATTGTGGATTGTATTGTTTTCGTAATGTTATAGTCACAATAGACCGACGTGCGACAAGTATAGAGCGCTTGAAGCGTGTGAAGCGAGCGAGCGTATATTCGCGTGTCTATCATGGAAACATTTATGAATTTAGGTATCTACTACGCTCGTGATTCTCCTAGCATTTCCCGATTTTTTTATCGTACACATACATAGGTATATTTCTTTGATACGTTATTAAACGTTATTCCATACACCCATTTATTAAACCCCGTCTATTACATTCTATATTTCTCTCCATCCGAAGATTGCCTGGTAGAGATCGCTATTAGTGATAAGGCCGCCTGTTGTACTGTTCGGGAAACAAAGACGCAGGCAATGAGTTCCACTCCCTCGCTGTACGGATGATAATATTCCTTACTAGCCGTGCCCCGCGGCTTCGCCCGCTATTATCAAGTTAAAAAGTAGCCTATGTGTTAATCCTAGGTATAAGCTATGTATATTCCAAATTTCATCCAAATCCGTCTAGCCGTTAAAGCGTGAAGAGGGAACAAACATACTTACACACTTACACATAAACTTTCGGATTTATAATATTAGTAGGATTAGTGCTCCCTACACTATTAAAGGAAGCTGCCCTACAAAATCAGTCTCTATACGTATCGACAGGGGGTCAGGCCTCTGTCGATACGTATAGGGACTGATTTTTATACAGTTTTATAGATTCCACATGACTTTTACACAGTTTTATATATTTAAATTTTTTTTTAAATTATAACCAGTGATCTAACTAAAATATAAGTCAATTGCCGTTATTTCCTAAAAGTATACACAGCAAAGAGCTAAGTTACCTTCATCACAAGACATCGAGCTTATAGGTAATCGATTTCGATAAAATTTATATGGGACCACCTCTGAAGTAGGTATAATCTACCAAATAAAAAGAAACACCAAAATCGATTCTGATTGGCGGAATTATTGCGTATGTTACGCGTAACAAAAAAAAAAACAAAGTCGAATTGAGAACCTCCTTTTTTGAAGTCGGTTGAAAATCAAGATGAAACAAGAGTAAATAATCAAATAAATATAAAATTAACCTAACAATTAATAGCAACCTATCTTATCTCAAATCAATCGATCTAAAAGTCATACAAACATCCTCACAACAATAGTATCAGAGCGGGCTGAAGTTGCGTGCCACCGTTGTATGAGTATGAAAGTTATGGAACGCATCTTGTTTGTATGAAGTGTAATTAACAATTAGTTAAATGTTTTGGTTACGATAGGTCTTACGTCAGTGGCGTGCGCTGATGATTTTTGGCATGACTGGTTTAATATAATTGGTTTTCATCGTTTGTTAGGGTGCCCGTCCACTGGAGCGGAGAGGAGCGAAGAGGAGCGGAGAGTAGCGGAGAAATGCCAATATCCTACTAATATTATAAATCCGAAAGTTTGTGTGTAAGTGTGTAAGTATGTTTTTTCCCTCTTCACGCTTTAACGGCTGAACGGATTTGGATGAAATTTGGATTGCACATAGATTATACCTAGGATAAACACATAGGCTACTTTTTATCTTGATAATAGCAGGCGAAGCCGCGGGGCACGGCTAGTTAACCAATATAATTTAAGCACTTCTTCGCACCGCGTCATCGTGGATTTGCAAACTTAATTAAAAATGTATATATTTTAATGCTGAACGGGGAAGCGGAGTGAGAGCGGGGTGGGGAAGATTTTTTTTATGCCCGATAAGCAAGCTTTTGACCACAATCTCACCTGATAGAAAGTTATGATGCGGCAGAAGACGTGGCATGCTTGCCTAGAAGTTACCTATTCACTCTTGACTTGAAGACTCTCAGGTTATACCGTTCGGGAAACAAAGACGAGGGAGCGGGATAGCAGGGCTCGTCGTCACTCGCCAGTGCGCACAACCTAGCTCCGCACCGTATCCAACCCCGCTCCGTATACTGCAGAGCAGAGCGAGGGCGCTCTGCTCCGCGTCAAACAAACACAGATCGCAACTCAGCTCCACATTACTACCTCGCTCCGTTCCGCTAACTCACCCTGCTTCAGTGGACAGGCAGCCTAAGTCAAAATATTTAAAATAATGAGACCTTTGTGAAAGTTGACTAAACGTGTTTACAATATGAATCTTCAAAAACTAAAACCCGACTACTAGTAGATGCACAATGATTTTCTACCGACTTAACAAAAATAGAGGAGGTACACAAGTCGACGCGTATTTTTTTTTATGTTTGACCACGCATAACTTTTTACAGAGTAGTCCGATTTTGATAATTCTTTTTTGTTTGGTAGATTATACTTCAGAGGTGGTCCCATATAACTTTTATCGAAATCGATCAAGCCAACTAAATTATAAGCCATGATGTCGGTTTTTTAAAGCTTTACTTGCGTTTAAATTATTATAGTTTATAACAAAAAAATATATACGTTATACTTACCTATATTATTAGCTATACCTACTCAGAATGCGTTGCAATGCCACTTAAAGAAAAAAAAGCATTTTACCTCTTTCATGTTTATGTTCGCCTAGTACTTAAATATCAAACCAAAAACTTTGACTAATTCGGCGATTTTAATGATTTTTTTAATTTGAAAGCTGGTGTTTCCTTGTGGTCCCATTTAAATTTGATCAAGATCCGACTAGTAGTTTTTGAGTTATCTTCAACAATGCGTATTCTGTGGACTACATTGATGATGTTCTCGTTTTTTAACTGACTTCAAAAGTTACCGCATAACTTCTTTCTTTGTGAGCCGATTTAGATCATTATTTTTTTATTTGAAAGCTGGTACTTTCCTTGTGGTCCCATTTAAATTTGATTAAGATCAGATCACTAGTTTTTAAGTTATCGTCAATAATGCGTGTTTAATATATTAAATCTGATCAAGGTGCCGAAGATAAAGCGGTGAAATCGGTATTTTTAAGCTTTGCTTGCGTTTAATTATTTTGGTACCGGTTAATCGTGTAATTTCATCTAAAAATCTTGTAACATAAGACGTCTTATTACAAAAAAGTATTCAAATTGAAGTTATGAGACAAACAGACGGACATCCAGACGTTACGAAACTCTAATCAGTCGAACCGCCTTTTTGGTAATGATGATTACTACAGTTTACTTGTAGCAGTCAAAGTTCTATCCACCCCTTATCGCTTTAAATAGTATTTATAAAATTAAAGGGAGTTGCGCAGAGAATCTCACCAGGGGCAAATATAGTAACCTTGATAGTGGTTATATATGTATTTTTTGGGGTTGAGACGCTAGGACCGTCGGGACCGGGAGCACATACAATCTTCAAAGAATTATCTTGGAGTTTGGTCGAAGCACCACGTGACCGAAGTGCTGGCAAATATTTTGGGACAGAGATTGAGCATTGCCATTATATGTGGGGATGCTGCCAGCATTTTTGAGCTTTGCCAAACTAGCAGCGTACTATTAGATTAAATGTTGTATATATTTATTAAAGTAATAATTATATTAGTTAATATTATTATAATTATTTATAGTAAATATTTATTATGGTAAAAAAAAAGAAAAAAAACGAAAGAAAAAGAAAAAAATATTTTTGGTTAGTTTAATTAGTCTTATTAGTATTTTAAATAAATCTAATTAACATGTAAAATAAAATGCAAAATATTTTTATAGCATTATATTTTAAATTATACTGAACTAACATACTAATCTATAGGAAATGTATCTTCCTGCCGTTTCTGATGACCGAATAATCTTCACCACCTGTAACAAAATAAAAATGTTTGTTAGTAAAGCTATTGCATATTTATTGAAACCGAGATTTTACACATGCGAGGAAATAAAAAAGGTTTATAAATTAACCAAAAAGTATGTACTCGTAGGTAACACAGAGTATGAATCACAGTCGCGCTGCGAGTTTTCTTCTCTGTGGTTCATATAGACAATTAATGCATTCCCGCTTCCCGCTACATTTCCCGTATGTCAGTCTACTTGTTTTTTGTTTTAATTTTGGCTCCGCAAACCATATGCATTTAGCCAATATAAAGTAGTAAATATTTTTCAAGTTTATTAAAATGGGGTTCATAAAACTAGTCTTTGACACAATTCACAGTCAAAGTCAAGAAATATGGTCCAGTTATAGTCAAGTCATGCCCTAGTAAAGCGATATAAACTTTAGTAGAACTTTTATTAGTTTTGGAGCAAAAATTACAATCTCGTTTTCTAACTTTGTAAGTATGTTTTGCTTATTCGTGCACGTGCACGAAATATTAACGGTAAAAAACCCACCATTATTCTAAAATTTACGCTCCAAAAATCACAAGTTTTGTAAAATAGTACAAAATTGACAACGCCATTTTTTACTTTCGCGCCATAAACGCGTTTATTTAAGTCAGGATTTGTAGTTTGGCCTCTTTGGATAAATAAGATAAGGATATTATTATGTGTCTTTATCTGTAGTTTTTTTTTTGCATCTTCTTGTTTGTGGCAAGTTAGATTGCAAGCCACATTGGGTTTTTAAATTAGGATGTATCCCTTGATAATCTTTTATGTACGTATATCCACATCGCAAGATTCCCAAGAGGTTCAAATGGGATTCAAGTGGTCTCGTTCAATTGATTTTTAAATTTGCCTACATTGCTTGGTAGTAAAAATGCTTTGTAAGATTATTGACCTACTTTTCGTGTATATAAAAATAATAAAATGACAAACCTGTCCTCTCTTCAAGCCAAAATATCTTGCCACGGGGTCGCCAGCCTGTATTCTCATCAACATGTTTTCTTTCAATTTGCTGAAGTGCTGGTTAAGAAAAAATACAAGAACAAAACTAAAAATTGCGCTGCGCATTCTTAGAACTCAGCTACATGTAGGATTTTTTTTTTTTATATAGTGGCACTAGTAGTAAAAGTTTAAAAGACACAATTAAAACTATTAATTTATGCGCTATAAGCAAGCTTTTTGCCACTACCTTAGGTACCTGATAAAAGCGATCATGCGGCTGAAGATGTAACATGCTTGCCAAGAAGATCATATTCACTATAGACTACCAGATTATATTGTTTATCAGAAAAAAATGCAGGGATGGGTTCCATTCTATCCCTGTAGCCTTGCTCACCAAGGCTACCCCCAAAACGTGTGAGGCCGTGCAAGCCAATGTACAGGTTCCATGAGTCTCAACCAGTGACCCCCCATTACAGAGGAGAGAGAAGGTGGACGAACTGCCTCCTTTTTCCCCGTCTGTCTGTGCCGGAGCGGGTCAGATTGAGGATCAACCTTTTTGGTCTGTTCTGTGGCCTCCATTTGTGTCCTCATAACTTCCCAGAAGGTGACCACCGCCTGCCGCAATCTCTCGCTGCCAAGCATGGCGTCGACCATGCCGTGAGTGTCAAATAGTGTTTTAAAAGGATACTATCTAGCCAGTAACTCTTGCTTCTCATCAGGTGTGAGCACAATATGCTCAGGCACCAGCTCATGCTCAGTGATGTTTATAAGCAGCTCTGACTCCAGGAACTGCTCGAGAATGTACTTCGGAGCCATGTCCACGAGGGACTGTTTTGCTGATGGAGTCATGCCTGTGAAATGAGAAAGAATATGTTAGTAGAGATTGTCTAATAATCTAGTTATAGCTGAACAAAAGTGAGTTTTTAAATCAAAAATCATTTATTTTAGGTTAAATAAGACTCATCACACAGAATCACACGAGAACATTTGCAACTATTATATAATTAATATCCGGATGACCAAGCTTTGCTCGGTTTTTTGTTTTTGGTAGAATGTGTTTGAATTTGTAGCCTCAGAAAGCTCCATCTAATGTCGAGTAGAAACAGTTTTTTACATCGGTCATGGTGTAATAGATGGCGCTTATAGTTTCTTAAACCCGGTTTTTCAAATGCAGTTTGGGAACCGAGCATTTCTCGGACCTGGAACGTTGATAAATCGAAAAACCCTTAATCTGTAACTTTCATGAAAATCGTTGGGAGCCGTTTCTGAGATCCTGATTACACATATATATATATATATATATATACAAGAATTGCTCGTTTAAAGATATTAGATTTATATTTTTCCAAGTTTCTTTACAAGATTCGACATCGACATCGATGATTATCAACATACACGTGTGAGAAATGTACTAAAAAAATAGCCATGAAAACCGGGTGACTATTGAATTAGGGTTTATTACTTCTTAATCGCTATACCTAAACACGTTGCAATACATATCAAAGACACAAAGTCATACCTGCTTGCACAACGACAATAGCTCTATGTATATTTTCTTCTTGCATCCTAGTACAGTATGTCTTGATAGTTTTAATTCCAATTTTAGCTTCGTCAGGGAAGAATACGAACATCTGATCTGTCGGGTCATCGTTGTGGGCCACCAACACAATCAAATCACTTCTAGCCGGGTGTTTTTCACTGAAAAGTTAATTAATAAATTGAGTATATATTATCACAGGCTTTGAAAAACAAATTTCCAGTGGAAAAAACATCAGGTTAAAGATAGTTTATTTCACTTAAAGAAAAACAAGTGCGCCTTCACTTATTTTTTCACACTCAGAGCCCCAAACTAAGTTCGATGACTTGTGTACTGGGTGCCGGAATCATTTGCATCACATACACAACCAGAACCACGAACCAGAAGTCAATGTTTCACCATTTCAGTTTGCTACATCTCGTGTTGATAATGTACACAATTAAATTGTATTTTTGGTCATAAAGCATCCTGTATAATATCCTGTGTCATAGACAGGCCTCTGTGTAGGGGATGCATTGAGGAAAACGAAACCGTAGCCAGATAGCTCAGTGCGCTGTCACTGAAGATATTAGAGCTACCTCTGGTATGCTAGATTAACATGAAACTAAAAGGCTTACAGCAATAATGCAACGGCCACTGGATTAGTTAAACCAGCACCTAAAACCACACTCCCTTACTTTAAGGAGCTGGGATGTATGGGGTACTTTCTGGCAGGGAGAAATGCACAATACACCCAAAGTGGAGAAAAGCAGGAGAATGCAGGCCTTACCAACCCCACATTGAATAAGTATATAAATTTGAGGAGATGACATACCCATAAGACATGAATTATAAGGAAAGAGTTAATTGCTTTAAACCCACACCAAGCAATATTTTTCTTTTCTAAATTTGCTACTTTAGTTTTAACTAGCATGGTGGAGCTTAAGAAACAAAAATTAATAATCATTAAAAAAAATACCAGTTAAGCTACAAGGCATGTTATCAGGTAGAAACATAGGACAGCTTATTAAGCAAGCTTGACTACAACTTCGGAGTACAGTAGAACTCCAATTATCCGAACTCCGACTATCCGAATCGCCGATTATCCGAATCACAAAATGCGTGACCTGGCTGCCCGAAAACGGTTGAAGACTGCAAAACAGCTTACATTGACGGAGATGTTTAAAAAACAATTATTTTTATTTCTAAACTTGTACATAAGTACATTTTATTTATATTTAAAACATGTGAAAATTTCATGTTTCTTTCATTTAATTCAATAAAAAAATAGTGCAATATCAAAACGTAGCTTTTATTCTCTCCAAAGGCAATTTTTTTTTTAAAAATCCGATTATCCGAATATTTGATTATCCGAATGGGTCCCGGTCCCCATTAATTCGGATAATTGGAGTTCTACTGTAAATAGTTTTCTAGATCCCAAAGAATAAACCTCTCCACCTTTAGCAAGTCTAATTTAGTACTATAGCATTTCTATGATACAACCTCTTTTGTTTTAAGTACTCATCAACCATAAAGGTTCATTGAGCATAAGACATTATTTATGTCACTTTAGTAATGACATTTTAATATTTGGAGTAGTTTTTTTCTTAATTTCTATGGATATTAACGGGGAAAATAAAAACAAGATTACAACAGTTACAGTAAGACCCATACAACCTACAATGTTACAAATAATAGACGAGAAAATAAAGAAAAACATTATCGAATCGACAATATCGCAAAATGCAAAGTTGCATCTCGGTGAGTAGATTATACAAAAGTAAATAAACAAACCTTGGTTTGTCTCCAAACTGTTCCTTGAACTGTTCTAAAGTCTGATCCAATTCATCCTGTGTCACTAAGTAACCACGGTCGTGGCAGAGCTAAAAACAAACAGTAGTTTGAGCAATCTTTAATTTAAGCTCGCAAAATCAATGGAGATAACAGCCCACCAGCTGTTGTCGTACCTGCATTACAGTTTTACGAATTCGCCACAATTTATAGGTTTCGGCATCGTCATCCATTGTTGGTGAAGCGAATTTGTTGTAATAATTTTTATAAAAATGTCTCGCTTCAATCGAGAGTAACGGAACGGAAATTCTAGCCTCAAAATGGCATGGCAGGCGGTCAACCAATCGCCGCAATCGCGTCTGTTGTTTTGTTTATGATTGACTGTGATTGTCATTTTTTTTGACAACGACATTTACCTTAACCGCGAAAGTGAAAAAAGGGTTGTAGATTTTGTAGCACTTCCCAAAACTTGTAATTTTTTCGGGTGTTAATGTGTAATAATTATGGGTAGCTTTGGCGCAAAAGTAAAAAAATTACATTATCGATTACGTGCGTTAAAAACACTTGGTGGAGCAGCACGCGGTTGCAGTGAAGGTGGAGCTAATACGCTCTAAAATGTATGCATTCCGCTCGTTCTTCGCACATGAACGACGTGACGTGAGGCGGCAAACGTGGTAAAAGCGGATCGGGGCACAATATATAGGCCATAGCGATAGGTTGACACGTCACTTTTCACGCATTTATAGTGATATAGTCGTATGTTGCTATGTATACTCTCGCTTTAGCCACATTTAGGTCCAAGGCCTGATTTATATATTTATTTAGCGATGATTTGAGTATTAATTAATGTGATATGATCTAAATAAGTCATAAATGGTTGCAAGTAGCTGCAACCACTTCACGCTCAGCGAGTGAAGCCAGTCAGCTCATCACACCACTCCATTCGTCTGCGCTCACGTCTTTCGGTTTCGCACCACAGACCACAACTGCATTTATTACCCATTAAAATATAATTATTTTAGGTAAAGACAAAATTAATTAACAGTGTCAGTTAAAAGCTTTTACCGTAAATACTTCTCTAAAATATAATAGAATAGAATATGAGTTTATTGTATAAAACTGTGTACAATGTTCTTAAATTATAAATAGTGAATCAAGAGTCTTCCCATTTCGTGCTTTCCTATTTCTGCTAATGAACCATCATGTTTCTCTTTTATTCTACACTACACAGCTACTTAACAAACTTGGTGGTTGTTTTACGTTAAACCATCCATGAATGATGTTATAGTCATCTCATTCTATTGATAAATTCCTTGATTTGGAGGCATGGTACTGCTTCGATCTGTGTCTCTCTTCGACAAGCAGGCGGCAAAGGCGTACCGCGTCATCATAACGCGATCGGCCTTTGCCGCAACTGCAAGTGTGTTAAGATCCTAAGAGAAATGTCACAATAAAAGAAATGTCAAAACAGACAGACATTTTGCTCCGGTAGAATAGATAATCTATGCATATTTGTCTATGTTTTTTGTTCGTGATTTGGAGTTTCATGATTTGATTCCAATTAAAATATTTTATTCATAGTATTGAGCTTTGAATTTAAACTTGATAATATCTAGAGTACACGACGATGGCTGGCATCAAAGGTATAATAATTGAAGCTTAACACTTTTATTCCATTGCTGCAACATTTTGTGAAAGGTCTTGGCCTAAAAGTGACTCATATTTATTTACAAATATAATATATCATATCGTTCGTTGTTAATTTCATGTTTTCTTTTTCATGTATAACTTTCTGCGATACGAACATTATCAGGGTAAGTTTAACAATGCGCTATTGTATTTGATATCTGCTTAGCAACACAATAATAAACCTACATATTACATTACATGAAATACTC
Source organism: Lomographa bimaculata (assembly GCA_948107665.1). Taxonomy (NCBI): domain Eukaryota; kingdom Metazoa; phylum Arthropoda; class Insecta; order Lepidoptera; family Geometridae; genus Lomographa; species Lomographa bimaculata. Next base: position 4,264,307 of record OX403601.1, on the reverse strand, counting down.
AAAGTATTAGGTATCGGGGCTCAAAGTATTTACGGTGTTTATTTATAAACAAAACATTACCTAATAGTATTGTTCTTTCTGCAATGTTCATGATTATATTGAATCTGGATTAAAACTAGCATAAGTCTTTATCTAGCCCATAGACTAAATCTATCTTTGTTACTTTATAAAAGAAGGACAAATAAACAAAGCTTACTCACAATTTTTTATTAAAAGTGATGAAATTTTGCCGAAATCAAAATGGATTTTTGCTAAGCTTAGTCCTGCAGTTTTTTTATGCTAGGACAATTTTTTTTTATTTATTTGAATATAGATGTACCATATTAATTGTTACCCCCAAAACCTATAAATTATGTTGAATAGAAAGTCTTCTAATTCTAGATGGGATCAATAAGCTTTGCACCGATGTCTACTTTGGGGTACATCCTCTCAATGATTACCAAAATTATCCTAATTACTTTATGTATTGGAGCTGTAATTTTCTTTAGATAACATCATAGAAGGTAAAGTAGCTTTGTATTTATTTCTCTGTGCCCCAGCAAGGTACTCTTCACTATTCACCCTGTATATCAAGACTCCCTCCAGAATGATCAGTCTATATTCCCAATAGGTCCATTTTCACTATTTGTTTATTTTACCAAACTGTCAATTTTTTTTCCTTATCCGCCTATTTCTCTATTGGTCTAATAGTCAAGACTCCTAGTCCAAAGACCATATGTAACTAAAATAAAATAACATAGGTATAGTATATATCTTCTAGGCAAGCATAATACATCTTTTGCCTCCATGTTAATCCCATCAAGTGATAGCGGTAAAATACTTCGTTACCAAGCATAAAAAATATACATAATGGAATAGAAAAATCTGAAACTATGTCTCAGGACAAGCTTATGTGATAATTATTTAATAAAATGTACAAAAATAATTAAATTGGAACATGTTTTTATGAGAAAACTGGATCTTTTTGCTCTTTTATTTTCACGAGATTCTCTCATTAGAAAAAAAAGAAATTATTATTCCCAGTAAAATTACGAAAATCCCAAGAAAAAAATAATAACAAGCGAATTTTCTGGACAAACAATAAGGAGGTGATTTCAAGAGACTATGTTTTGGAATCCATCAATATATTCCAAAAGAAAATAGAAAAATTACATGTTCAAATCTAAAGCAATACTAACCACACAAACACAATATTGTTAAACGTGGATAAAAAACCTTTAATTTTATTTAATGCAATTTGAACCCACCAAAATAATCAATGGATGTTAGTTTTTTCATTAAAATAAGATTTAAAAAAATACTTTGTAAATTACCCCAAAGCAACAATGCAAACCAAATTCAGTTTTTTTAGACTAAAACACAACCTTACCAACCACAACACACTAACCACAACAACCAACCACAACACCACAACACAATCCAACCCTATCTAAGTTTAAAAGGTAGTGAAAACCACACTCTCATGCAATTAGAAAACATTTTACTAAAAATGAAATAAATGAAAAAAAAAATTGTTTTATACAAAAGACCATTTATCTACATACAACATTTGTCTACATACTCATCATATATTACACGAATGTCATTAGAAAAATTATATGTTCCTGGTATAAATTAAGGTGGATTTTTATAAGATATCAAAGAAAGAGCATAAGTGAAATAAAATAAGAATAAAAGGTACTGTTATTTTTGCACATTTAATTATTAATTTTATTCGGATATAATAATTTTTTTCTATGTACCTGGTAAACATTTAGTTGGATTCCTTTAATTACATATTGACATGAGAAACTGTACATTAAAAAAAATTGGCTGATTATGAATGAATGTGATTTCCCATACAATGCATCGCTAATTTTCCTGGGCTACATTATGGCTGGTGCAACCCTGCGTAAATGTCAAGGCTAGTCAAAATAATGATATTTCGATATAACACATGATATCAGTTTGCAAAGGTTTTAAGAATTCTAAATTGAAACAAACGTAAACTGTGATATCATACAATTTAATGTAATTATACTTTTTTTTTAAATATTTATCTACTAAATGTTTAATTTATTATTTATAAAGGCCATTTAATATATAAAAATCTCGTGTCACGGTGTTTGTGGACGAACTCTTCAGAAACAGCTGGACCGATTTTAACACTTTACTTTTGTATATTTGGTAGGTATGAGAATAGATCGTCAAGTATTTTTCACCCTCAAGTTTTTTTGATTTTTGTATAAACAATATCCATAAAGTTTTTAGTATATTAAAGTACTAGGCGACCATAAATGTGAAAGAAGTATTTAAAAACACTTTTTCTAAACGTGGTGTTGCAACGCATGCTGGTTACAGAATAATATTTATTCATGTTATTTTAAATAAGATTTTTTTTTCTATTGGTAGACTGTACAACTATTTTCTTATATTATCTTATAATATAACAATAATATTCATGTTATTTTAAATAGAAGTTTTTTTTTTTACTATTGGTAGACTGTCAATTTGAATGATGCCTACTAGATTTCGTTTCCAATCTATGTTTTATTTTAGTTTAATTTTTTACTTAAATTTTCTTTGTTACATACATGAAGCTTGTGATAAAGTAAGTAATTTTCGTCATACTTTTACCATTCTTACCATTTATACCTAACTGCTAAAAAGGAAAATGTTTTCAATTCAATTCAATGTTGCATTTGATGATCAGATATACAGCATCTCGCATCACACTAATATATTTGTTTATCCTGTCTTCACTCACCTCTGAATTTATTGGCTGGTGTAGGTATGTGTGTGGTTTGACACAGCACCACACACATACCTGTATCTGTGTAACTACGTCCTTCCGCTGTCAATGCGCAACGGCCACTGATTACACACGTAAAAACAAAAGAATACATGAAATATTAGAGCGAGACAACAAATAACTTTCGCAATACTGCGCCTGATAGTTCTTCTGGGGTGTTGAGGCACCCCTATTACCATATTAAGGTAATATTTTTTGACACTCATAAGTGTACCATGTACCAACATGCAAAATAAAGGAATCGAATTGAAATCACAATGCAAGGGCTGAATAGATTTGGATAAAATTTGTAAAGCTCTTAGATCATACCCAGGTTTACCATTGCCTGCTTTTGAACTTGATCAATGTAGGCTAATCCATGAAGCAGAGGTATTAAATATTAACCTATTTAAATGACTTTTGTTATTGGTGCAGTGGTATGGTATCCGGGTGGATGCAAACCGGGCCACTGCACACATGAAGGTTATCTGTCAGACTTATGGGGCCATGCAAGCCGAAAAACCTGACCTAACATTGACTCTATTGCTGTTTCTATAGGAATTATGCAAAAATAAACCTTATTTCTTCATACTGTTGGTTTTAAGAAAAGCAACCACATTTGACGTAACCTAATAGCATTGAGAGGGAGTTAGAGGACAGTGTCCGATTATTCCATCCTTGTGCAGTCTGTATAATATACTTCCTTTTTTGATTTCAGTTTGGTCTCCCTGGCATTTGCGGGCTCCATTGGCATGACATTTGTTATATTAGCATGTGCATTACCAAGTTACAAGTAAGTATACAGTCTACTAGAATGATTTACACATTGATGACGTAATAAAATATTGACTGTCAGACATCAATCATTAATGTTACCAGGCTCCATAACCAAATTGCAAATAAAAAGTTTTTTAGTATACAATAGCCGTACAAAAGTAATTACCTGACAACATTTAAAAAAAAACTACTGACTATAAAAAAAAAAATTTTAAAAAATCTTAGGCAATTTTTTGGCTCGTTTTTATTTGATAAATAGACTATTGAACTGAATTTTATCAAATTACTATGGAACGATTCTGGAAGTATATTATATTCTTTAAAGTAAAAAAAGAATATCCAAATAGAAGTTTTGAGGTAACAAACACAAAAAAAAAAACAACTGATTTAAGAACCTCCTGATTTTTGATGTGGACTAAAACTTTCTGTGCTTATTGTTAGGCATAAAAGTCGAAGACATGTTGGATACCTTAAAACGCCTTAAAAGTCTTAAAACTACCCTCAAACCAGAACCAAGGTGGATAAAAATTACCTACGATATTATTGTTTATGACAGTTTTTATTTCGTCGTCAGTTGAGATAGTGCTCAACACTAGTGTATTAAATAATATAATATTTTCAAACATTCTTTCAGACTATGGTGGCCATTCTTCGTAGTCTTGTTCTACGTCCTCAGCCCGATCCCGACGATGATAGCTCGGAGGCACGCGGACTCTACCGGGGCATCCAGCTCTCCCTGCATGGAACTGGCTATCTTCATCACCATGGGCTTCATCGTCAGCTCTTTTGCACTGCCCATAGTGCTTGCGAGGGCTTTGGTTGTATGTATCTCTTATATTTATAAGTTTTAGACTTATTAACAGCGACCAGTTGACTGATGCAAAACTTCAGAGCTTAGGGCATCGTCGCATGGTGGCGAGTCTCTCGGTATTTTATCGGATACATTTCGGAGAGTGTGCAACGGAATTACACAATCTAATTTCCCCATCCCCATTCTATTATCGGACATCGAGACAGTCTCTTAAGCGACACTGCTATATGGTAGATATTCCACAAATGCGGACGAAGCGTTTTGCCTCCACATTCATTATGCGGACTGCAAAGGAGTGGAATTCCTTGCCTGTGTTTCCTGATAAATACAATATGGGAGTCTTTAAGTCACGAGTGAAATGGCATCTTCTAGGCAAACGTGCTCCATCATCGACCGCATCGTCACTTACCATCAGGCGAGATGGCGGTCAAACGTTTGCCTATCTAGAATTAAAAAAAAAATATTTATGACGGAATGAATCCGAGTTTAAGTTTTTGAACTGCCCGTTGAGCAACATAACACTATCGCAACACTAACTTTCCTGGGAAAAAAACAGGAAAATTAGTGTTTCTGGTTCTGGTTGTGATTGTTTGTGTGCGTTGTTTATTAAAATTCAGGAGTTTTGTATGGACAGCAGATTCGCATTTGGTACCCACTAACTACCCCTATATACAGCCATATGCGGGCTGACAGAACGTCGTAAAGTGACATTAACGCCGCCATCTTGTAAATGGCGGCGTTAGTTCCGATTTTGGCCAGGTGCCAATAGATCCTTGTCGCACTGTACTAACGTGTTTGTTACATATTGGCCTCGATTCTGATGTCACACACTAAATTAAATTTAAACTATTCCTGTCTTTTACAAAATAGGAACACAAGACAGAGATAGCATACTGCTGTGCTGTCAAGTTAGTCAGAACTTAGATGTCTATGCAAGCTTAGTCGAGTATGTGTTGTATTGGTGTTGACTAAAAACAAGCGCCTTTCTGCTTCTGCTGTTCATATTTTAATTGATAAACTAGCGTGACAGCACCAAAATGCATGCTATCTCTGTCTTGTGCTTTATTTTGTAAGAGACAGGGATAGTTGAAATTTAATTTAGTGAGTGTACATCAGAATCGAGGCCATTGACGTTCTAATTTAGTAGGTAGCGTGAAACACTGACTCATACATAGTCATTAAAATATGATAGTATCCATCTTGTTATCTTGATAGTTATGTTTTTAACTGACTTAACCATATAAAAATTGACAAGATTTGCGTTCCGGAGATAAAAGCGATGAAGTCGATTTGTCGAAGCATGTAAAATTATTTATATAACAAAACATAGAATAATATTCGTTTCTATGTTTTTTCATATGTATGGGAGGAAACTTGTGTACCCTGCTGCTTAAAAAGCAAACGCGCTACCAATTACGCCAGTGCATGGACAGTTCCGAATAGTGATTATTGTTAAAATGTTATTTTATTTTTATAGAAAAATATACTGCTATGTAAGAAAGTATATCAGTTATTCATATATACAAAAGGCCACTTAAAAGTTTCACAAATATAAAATATATAGATTTGTAGTACATATCTATATATATAAAAATTTATCTCGAATTCCCATGGTCATCGCACCACGCGTGAACGGATGGTACAATTTTGTTAATTCTTTTTTTGTTGTGTTAATTACTATCAGGAGAAGGTTCTTATGAGAGAAAGTTTTATCTCGGAATTCCCGCTGGTAAAACCGCGGGGCGCAGCTAGTATAATAATATATATTATTTACCAAATTAATAATCCTTGTGTGTTTTGACTAGTGAGGTTATACTATATTTTCATCTTATCTAGGTATAGCAAGATAAGATAAAAACTATGACATTCATTTACTTTATTCAACAAACAAAGACAAGCATTTACTCAGCGATACAGGTTCGGAAGACAAAGATTCACCGGAGTTTTTTTTTTAATTCAATATAGGCAAACATTTGACCACTATCTTACCTGATGGTAAGTGATGATGCGATCAATGAGTAGAGATTGTCTAAGCTGAAATGACGCGCCCCACCTTCGCATTTACGCACACTTTTTACTTCGGATTTATCATCCGACTAGTCGACCGTCTTGTACACGTGCAGATCCATTGTTCACTGAACAATCGACGCTCCCATACAGATGAAGTGTCGTCATTAATATTTGCACTCACACATCTAAATAAACTAATTAAGTAGTGGGGCGCGTCATTTCAGCTTGGACGAGCTCTACTAGATTATTTACTTATTTTACATAGTAAGACCATCGAATAACCAATTGGCGCAGTGGAATGCTCTCTGCCCTCTGTGCAGTTGGTCCTGGGTTCGATTCCCGGCACCACTTTTAATCTCGTGGGACATGTGCTTCTGATTCTGGGTGTGATTGAGTGTGTGATATGTTAATGATACAGGTATTAGTAGTGTGACAACAAGAAACACAAGTTCAATATTAAATTAGACTTGTAGATTTAAATTTGAACTGCCCGTTGGCTAAGTTGGGTGAGCGTTCGCCTTCTAAGTAGGAGTATCGGGTTCGATTCCCGGCGGGAACACAAATTTTCTCCCCAAGGAAAATGTGTGTTTCTGGTTCTGGTTGTGATTGTGTGTGTGATGTGAATGTTTCCGGCACCCACGACACAAGTCACTGAACTTAGTGTGGGGCTGTGAGTGTGAAAGCGTTTATGTTTTTATGTTTAAATAGACCTTCATTTTGTTATTGATCTTGTTTGTTGAATCAGGAAATTATGACATGTATCATAAATATAAGGATATATAGATTGACCTAGTTTGGAGACCAAGGTTTTAGTGTAACTATTATTCTGATTCAATAAATGATATATCAATGAATATGTTTATATAAGAAAACTGGGTCTTTTAGCGCTTTTATTTTCAAAATAGCATTATTTTGACTAAATGTGATTGAAGTTCGCGAAAGTAAAAAAAAATCTACATCAATGAATAATTAAAGCTATTGTTGTTACTTTTCAGATTCAGTGGGGCGCTTGCTATCTCACAATAGCTGGCAACGTCATAGTCTATCTGACAATCATTGGCTTCTTCACAATCTTTGACATGGACGATTCTGACTATACAATGTGGTGAGAGATCTAAACTGCTGTAAAGCAACGGACAATTCTAAACGTAATCATAAGAAATGCTGTGGTTCAGTCCATGTTTAATTTAAGTCTGATAATCTGATACTGATTAGTGAAACCTGCAAGTGACGTAAGGCTGAGACTTGGGCAATACCGCTGGAGTTACTATTACCTTCTTGCACTACAATCAACGCACTAGTGCGCGTATAGTATGATACTATAGTGTTCGATATGGGACACCATTTGTTACGCTATTGGTCGCTTCTCAATAGGACGGCGTCACTAGCACATTGTATTGATGTAACTGACTGTTAGCTACAGTAATAAAGTTTGACAATGTTACCATGTGATATGTATTATTTACTAGAGCGATTGTCGTTACACCCACGTTTCAGCATACGGTATGAACCGAAATAGTATTAATTTAACGGTTATTTGTTTGATTTCCTTATTCGTCAGCACCTAGCTGTTAATTTGTGTCGCAGTCATATATTAAAGAAGGTAGTCTACGAAGAATTTGAAGATACTATTGCCGTCGCGCTGCGGGCAAGTCTGCCCCTGTAGAGTGCGATAGGGACGGCTGCAGCGGACCGCTTATACAAAAGCCTCGACGAAATCGTATTTCCCTGTTTTCTTCTCCAAAACTGATCCGATTCAGGTATTTGTTTGTTATTAAAATTTTAAGAAAAGTACCATTTTAATGTCTTTTCAAATTTGTCTGGTACCCGTCTGATTACGGCGGTAAAAACGGGGCATTTTTTGTTATTTTTGGAGGGTCATATTTGCCGTTAAAGGGCTTATCTAGAGCAGACCTGAAATTAAATAATGAAAAAAAAATTGCTCCAGCTAGATCATCCGGGAAGAAAATAGGGAAATTTTCTATGAAGAATCGCTGTCCCTTCTCAAACTGTTGTTATCAGTGATCAGATACAAGTTGTATAATTAGAGTGACTTGTCATTATATTAAAACTTTGCATGACTACATACACACATTTTAATTCAAATAGTAGCCCAACGATCAATGTTTCAACAAATCAACAGTTCTAAACAAACGTTTCAACTTCGAATTGTAAAGCTTTTATAAAGGTCGGCTCTGACCAAAAATCTCGGTTAATTAAATAGTGGACTTTGGTTCCGTCATCATAGTGGAGGTACTCTATTACATTTGATACGTTGATTGTACGTTTTGTTGAAATAAACGTCCTTAGGTTTCTTTTTCATAAAAATATATGTACGGTACGACTACAATTAATTTTGTTATGTGCTAGTGATGCCTCTAATAAACAAGCTATACAAAGCCTTTAAGATCAAATAAAAGTAGAAAAGACCTTTCGCTGATTGCGCAATGATCTCAATTATTATGAGAACACCTTAGCCATGTTTGGATAAGACGAATAAAATTGGTATTTTTTTTACTGACTTCTAAACAAAGAAGGGGTTATGTTCGTTGCGTATTTGTTTTTAATGTATGGTGAAATTTTTATGTTTAGATTTTTGTGATTTATTAATTCTTGGTTTAGTTTAGTTATTCTACTGAACCTACATTAATAAAAAAATTATACAACAACATACCTCAGCTTTTCATTAAAAAGAAATACGCATATGTACCGAGACATCTCTGAATAAATAGTGTACATACATAAATAATACACTATGAATACATAACCTTTTTCTTTTTAGAAGTCAATAAAGTACTAAGTATCGGGTTGGAATCTTTTGTGCAGTTACTTTCGTAATTATATTTCGAATATAAACAAATATAATATACACTATGAATACATAACCTGTTTCTTTTTAGAAGTCAATAAAGTACTAAGTATCGGGTTGGAATCTTTTGTGCAATTACTTTCGTAATTATATTTCGAATAAAAAAAATGTATTTATATAATATTATATAATAAAACAAAGTCGGATTAGTTACACCATTTAGCACTCAGAACGACTGGACCGATTTTTATGATCTTTAAATTGTTTGATTTGTCTCCGCCCCGAGAGAAGAGAATAACTATCAAAATTCACGAGAAAAGGAACTTTGGTGAGTTCTTGTTTGTCAAACTTGGTAAAGTACTAGGCAACCATAAACGAGAAAGAGGTAAAACTCTTTTTCTCTTTACGTGGCATTGCAACGTGTGCCCGGGTACTCTTAGTATTCCATAATTGTAACTAAATGTAACTCACAGTTAAGTCTAGCTTTGCGTGTTTTGGCTAGTGCTGCCATCCGCCAGATAAGGGTATTTGGTTTTCTTATTTAGTTATGTAATTTATTGAAAATATTGAAATTGTATGCTTTATCTCTCGCGTATCTGTTATGATTTAAGTTTTCAATTTACAAAGTAAATATTAAAGGAGTGAATACTATATAAGGAAATGAAAACGTTGGAACATAGATACTATAGCCATTTACAGTACTCGCGGAGTAACTTGGCCGATCTGAACACAGCCACTGCTTGCTATCTTCCGCGCATGTATATAGCTAAGATAATATTCGTAGCAGCATCGATCTGCCAATATAGGGTTCGGGACCGCGCTCAAAAGCGTCCACGCAACATAGGCGACAAAACAAAATATAGGCGACAAAAAGAAATATAAGCGACAATCACGCCGATGTGCGACCGTCGTCTGTCGAAGCTGCTACGCTGACTAATTGTTCCAAGCAAAAGTAAGCTGTGTAGTAATAGAGATTAGACATAAATTGTATTAGTTTATAATCATAATGTATTCACGTTTGTATACGTTTCAATCGGTGCATTATTTCGTGAAGTTTGTGTTAAACTCGAAGTCCATTTGTTCGTAGATCGATTCTTAGTAAATATTTCAACCGTTCGGTTCTTAAAAAAACCGATGATAAACTTCGTGCAGAGTTCAGACCAGCCAAATTATCCCGCAAGTACTTAACTACTATTAAAATACTGAGAATATAGTAAAAGCATTTTATAAAACAACTGGAACCTTTGAAAGTCTAAATATATAATAATATATTCAATAGTTATGTAATGTATTGTATATTTATACCGAATACTATTGATCTTGTTAAAAAAAGCGTATTATAATATCTTCTATTAAACATTATAATAAACACTAATAAAACACAATTAATCCTTTTAACAAATTATAATGTAACATTCTTATATTTTGTACTACGAAAAAATTTTAGTGTTAAGAGAAATTGTTATAGAAATATTTTTATATTACAAATAGTTGAATTATTAGAATGAATTATGTTTAATTTAAAAATCCTAGTTAATTAGGTCTATATAAACGCTCGCTGCATTGTATTACAGAGGCTTAGCGAAGCTTTTGTTGAACTTAAACTTTTGGTGAAAAGCTCTAATTGTCCGGTCTATGGTAGTACACACTCTTTAGGAACACCTAATTACATACCTATTTATACCATCGTACATCCATATCTCAGTAAATGTGTACTCATGAACATGTTTTTGTTAATAAGCTTGCTTCTAAATCTTTAAGAATCATCTTTGTTGACTTAGTTTGATAATTGATTATAGTAAATCTTACTTATGTACTATTGACATATTTTATTTTTTACTAATTGTTATTAACCTTTGCAATAACTGTTGTAGACGTTGCCAGGCTAAATTGCGCGCAATTCTACCAAAAGAGAATGCCTATTTTTGTATGACAGTCGGGCCTAACATTAACAGTGATTGTTATTGTTTGGACTTCTATTTCATTAATATGTTCATCATTCTCGTCCAAGTTTCGGAAAAAGCTCATTAATTATTCTGCATTATTTGAGGATATGAACAAGCGTGTCCCATGTTCCACAATCTGAGTAACAATACCTGTTTCAAAGAAACCCTTAGTCAAAGTTATAGGCTCAATTTTTTTATTGTATGAAATGGACATTACAGTACAAAACTCTTTACGGAAAAATCAATTCTAAAAGTGATATTAATTATTAAAACAGGTATCTAATGTAAGCGCTGCAAAATAAGTATCAGCTACAATAATATACATATATACAATAATTAAGTACCTATATAATGATGATATAATGTGCATGATAGGAATTATTCAAAAACATCTCTTGGAACTTTAATCTGGCATTTTGTAATCGGTTCAGCATTTTTGAAGAACGAACCACGGTACCACAGGCATTCTCCTTTATCGTTCATATGATACAATTTAAGAGAAGTGCGTGCAATTGTGTTTTATATAATCAGTTTTCTCTTAGTTATGGTTGTACTAAAATTATTTTGTGTATAGGAAGAATCAATGAAACACATTAACATTTTGTAATTTAATACTAACATGGTGATAAAGATAAACTAACACATTGGTATGATTGTTACATTCCCGAGTAAATTGTGTAAATATTGCATTAGAACCAGGTCACAATAAAGTTATGCCTGCATTAATCTTGCATTTTTATTAACGCCTAATTTTAACTCTAGAGAATTAATTTATTAAAAAAATGCGCAGGATTGCGGCAGAATATTGAGTGTGTAGTAACTAGAAGCGCTGCTGTTTGCTTTCTCCTAAGCTTGCAGATAACGTGGTATGACGGTATGTTATTTACCACCCACGTACAGTGCGACAACGATCTCTCGGCAGTCGGTGACAGGCGGAACTACAAAGTTACAAACGCCGTATTGTGTAGTGTCAGTTTTTGACAAACCTGTCAGTCCGCCTATGGCTGCATGTAGAGTTACCAGGTGGACAATTACTAATATTCCTGACAAAATTGCTAACTAATAAAGATCACTTACGAATTTTTAATTAAAGTCGAAATTGTACATAATTATATTACTTCTTAGAAACTACAAATATTCTTTAACCACAATCTTTGTTGTAAAATAAATGTTAAAAATAATATGAGAACCTTACAATCGCTATTTAAAATATTATATAAATGAAGAAATTATAGTTGTATTTATTTCTTGTTTAAACACACATTACTCAAAAATAATCTTTGATAAAGTATATTTTAATAAATGATCTGGGGATTCAAACTGTTCATTGGCAAAGTTGGATGCGTTGCGTTGTGGTGTTTTTTCGTTGTTTCCATGTTTGGATGTTGGATGCAATTTTGAATTTTCCATTCCGTCAAAATTAAACAAAACTAGCTTGATTGAAATAGTGTAAACTTTTTGTATGCTCATAAAGAGAGATTTTATTAGCTGACGCCCCTAAAGTAACAAACTCTTTGAATGAGGATAAAACCTCTTTATCTAATCCAATCTGAGGCAACAACGCCTCCCTGCAGATGTCAATCAAGTGCCACTAGATCCTTGTCGCACTGTAGTATTTATGCTTGACTTGACATAATTTGTAATATTTTTTTTATATGTAATTAACTAAAAGAAAGGAATTGACTACAAAGCAAGTTTCTAGGTCATGATTTCGAGTTGGTACTTCTTATATATCATTGCCTACTTACCAAGCAAAGATTTCGCTCCCAGTTTAGGTGGTATTATAACCTAACCTAACACATCCCACAAAATCTTTCAGCATTGTCCAAAAGATGTTTTCTTTGAGTTAATTTTTGGTCCACGAATCAGAATAGCATGAATAAGTATATTATAACCAAGAATTTTGTAGCTAAAGCATAAGAAATAAGTTTTGGAGTGCAACGCAAAATCGACAAAACTATTTGTTATTTTCACGGCTAAAACCGTTATAATAAGCATTGCCTAAAAAAACATCTTCAAATGACAATTGACATTTCGTTTGTCAATTGTCATTCATAAAATTGTGTCTATGCTGTGAAATCACATCACAGTGATAATACCGCACCCAGAAAATATTCATTTTCCTGAATCATTTTTGTGTTTCGAGTGAATTAGAACCATGGGTGATCGCCTGCCAGCATGCGTGATCGACGTCGGTACCGGGTATACGAAGCTGGGCTTCGCAGGCAACAAGGAACCGCAGTTTATAATACCGTCTGCCATAGCGATAAAAGAGACTGCGAAAGTCGGCGATCAAAGTACCCGACGGATGACTAAGGCCGTCGAGGACCTAGATTTCTTCATAGGCGATGAAGCGTTTGATGCTACCGGCTACTCCGTCAAGTACCCAGTCCGACACGGTCTTGTCGAAGACTGGGATCTCATGGAGCGTTACATTGAGCAGTGTATATTCAAATATTTGCGAGCAGAGCCGGAAGATCATCACTTCCTGCTCACTGAACCGCCTCTAAACACGCCTGAGAACCGAGAATACTTGGCTGAAATAATGTTTGAGTCATTCAATGTTCCCGGTTTGTACATAGCTGTGCAAGCAGTTCTCGCGTTGGCTGCATCTTGGAAGTCTCGTACTGCCGCCGAACGCACGTTTACAGGCATCGTAGTCGACAGCGGCGACGGCGTCACGCATATAGTACCTGTTGCAGAAGGTTATGTCATCGGATCATGTATCAAGCATATCCCAATTGCAGGGAGAAACATAACCTCCTTCATTCAATCGCTGCTCCGTGAACGCGAAGTGGGCATTCCACCGGAACAAAGCTTGGAGACTGCAAAGGCTATCAAGGAGAGACACAGTTACATTTGCCCCGATATCGCTAAGGAGTTTGGTAAATATGACACTGATCCAGGTAAATGGATGAAGAAATACACTGGTGTTAATGCGATTACAAAGAATCCTTTTACTGTTGACGTTGGTTACGAAAGATTCTTGGGTCCGGAGATTTTCTTCCACCCTGAGTTTTCTAACGCTGATTTCACTGTACCTTTGAATGAGATGGTTGATGACGTAATCCAATCGTGTCCAATTGATGTTAGGAGAGGATTGTATGGAAATATTGTGCTATCGGGTGGATCAACAATGTTCCGCGACTTTGGCAGGAGGCTGCAACGAGATATCAAGCGCTCTGTTGACGCAAGACTGAAGCTTTCGACCATTTTGTCTGAGGGGCGCATTACTCCGAAACCGATTGATGTGCAGGTTATTTCTCATAACATGCAACGTTACGCCGTATGGTTTGGAGGTAGCATGCTAGCTTCCACACCTGAGTTCTACCAAGTGTGCCATACTAAACAGGCCTATATGGAGTATGGCCCGAGCATTTGCAGGCACAACCCCGTTTTCGGAACTATGACATAAGCGTGCAAAGAGTATTATCTTAAAGTCAACTTACTGCCTTTTTTTTCTAATATAAGCCACTACAGTAGAAGTGGGTTAATGTATAATGAAATTAATTACTAAGATTTTAATAGAGACTTATCATGTATTTCTAAGTATTCAAAATGTTTTACTTTTGTACAGTTAACGGCACAATATCATGTTTAATTTGTTTATTATTTCCTTGTAATGATTATCAGTTATGTGTAATAGCTGGATATAATGGCACATAGTTTGTAACCCAATTACTTATGACATTATTTTGTATGTATTCTAATAAGATGTTGCATTTAATATGCATTCCAGCGTTTTTACCAAATAAAAGCTCAAAATGGATGTGCTAATCATTTATTTTCATTTTATTATTTATTACTGCTGCATGACTTGAAGTAACATAAATACTGTTATTTCATTACATTCACTTAGTTACTGCAGACTGGATAAACTGGCTTGAAGGCAAATTCGAGTTTCAATTGTTACTTGCAAATTACAATACAATACAATGCAAAAACTCATTATTGACACCAAAAGATAAATACAAGTTACAGAGAAACTTATAAAGATAGGTACAATGGGCGGTCTTATCGATAAGAGCGATCTCTTCCACATTACTCACATTCGCCAACAATAATTAAGTAGGTATATGTATGTAGGTAGACAAGTTGTCTTTGGCAACTCCACACAATCACATACACCACATACAATCAAATACAATGTAGGATCATCATCATCCTACCTTTTCCCTTTAAGTTTGGTCAGCATAACATATACTCACTCATGAATTTGAACTTGAACTGTTGGCTTAGTTGATTGCGCGTTCGCTTTCTAAACAGGAGTATGAGGTTCGATACCCGGCGAGAACACAAGTTTTCTCCCCAAGGAAAATTTGTGTTTATGGTTCTGGTTGTGATTGTGTGTGTGTGATGTGAATGAACCACAAAACAAAACAATTCAAAGAACTTAGTGTGGGGAGTGTGAAAGCGTTTGTTTAACTAGCCGTGCCCCGCGGCTTCGCCCGCTATTATCAAGCTAAAAAGTACCCTATGTGTTAATCCTAGGTATAATCTATGTACGTTCCAAATTTCATCCAAATCCGTTCAGCCGTTAAGGCGTGAAGAGGGAACAAACATACACACTTACACACAAACTTTCGGATTTATAATATTAGTAGGATTTATGATGTAAACACTTGTTTACAATATGAATTTTTTGTGTAGTCGGGGCACGGCTAGTGTCATTTAAGGGCTGATAAAGACATTACTGCGTCACGCAATGTGACATTTGAATTCAGTCTTAGCATTGGTATGTTAGTTTCAAGCTTTACCACTAGATGGCGTCACACATTCCCTCAATACTAAACCTCTGTGCAGACGTAATTTTTTTTTCTCTTTTTCCAGGAGACATACCTAGTTACATAATAATAGCATAGTAACTATGATAATAGTTTCTTATTTTCATTACAATCTAGCCTGTATTTGGCTAATGAGTAATTTTAATTAAACTGATATAATAACATTCTTATTTACTGATGACTAGGTATAGCAACCTAGTCATCAGTAAATAAGAATGTGTCAATTCATGTGTTCTTTACGGTAGTACTTCTACACATCACATTAGTTCAAACGGTTTTGACAGAAAGACGTAAATTTTTTTATACGCTTTCACACTCACAGCCTGACACTAAGTTCTATGACTTGTTGATATATAATATATATACAATCTGTAACAAAAATGTGTAGTAATACTTGGTGGTGTATATGTATATCGTGCCAGGAATCGTCTGCCAGAGAACAAAAGTCGAAATCGGTGATTCTTTTTTCCATACAAAAATATTAAATTATATTTTTGAAATATTTTTGACAACCCTTATTTTACATCTGTGGCGCCGTGATCTTGACCTTCATTATGTCCACCACTGATAGACGTCTAGGTCCAAGGTTTATGTGGTGTAGAACGGCAGCTAATGAAATAGGGTTGTAAATAACATAATTTTGTAGGAACTTTAATTCATCATACCTAAATATTAATGCTGCTGCCGCAAATTTAGAACTTCCTGTTAGACTCCATACATCTAGATGCGTGGCTTGAGTATTACTACTCAACTACTGCTCCTTTCTGTTACACATTGTATAACACACTACTAGTGTGATCCATATAACTGTTATGTAGGCATCACCTCGCCTTTGATGATCTTTTTTACTTTTGTATAGAGCAATTCATACTGGCGTACAATTCTGTCATTAATTAGCTTTATTCGCGCGACTGCGGGAACAGTTCTACACTAAGCCGACGTAGGACTAATTAGCGGCGTGCTTGGTAAAAACGCGTACTTACAGAACCTAGGTTTCTACTCAATGCAGGAATCCAGGCGTGATGTGAACAGGGCTGCCGCGAGAAATTCTTTTCGAAAGTGCCAACAACCCAAAGCATTTTTAATGATATACCACGTGGCATCGCATCAATGACCACAATCTAGCCAGCTAATGAGAAGCTGATTAAAATTTGGCTAAACGTCTGAGTAGAGTACCGAGGCATAAACTGAATATGTACACAACACATAATTATCTTACTTTTATTTTTTATGTGGTCGAGTTGCCACCTTTTATTTTTATTTTTTATTACTGAGGCAAGACACTTTGTTTTACCCCGACTGCGAAACGCAATGTGTTTATGAGCCTATGTATGTTTCCTTTGTGGCACTCTACAGACTGAACCCGTGGGCCGATTTTGATGATTCTTCCGTCAATCGATTTGTCTTCATTGTGCGAGTGTTACTAAAGGCGTGACAGTAGTCAAAATACAATATGGCGATCGTCAGACGAGAGATGTCAAGTGGGGTATCATTGAACAGGTAAGTCATTAACTATTAAACGCAAGAAAAGCTTAAAAACAACCGACTTCACCGCTTTATCTTCGGAACTTTGATCAGTTTAGATGTACTAAACACGCATTATTGAAGATATTTCAAGGACTACTGATCAGATCTTGATCAAATTTAAATGGAACCAATTGGAAAGCAACATCTATAAAAAATTTTTTTTCAAAACCGTTTCACGTGGAATAAAGTTATGAGGTAACACATATATAAAAAAAATACAGTCGAATTGAGTAGATCCTCCTTTTTTGTGAAGTCGGTAGAAAATTATCTTTACTTAGGTTTGAATCTCTCTAAAATCAATTTTCATTTTGTTCAATCTATAAGATTCAAAGTTGGCTAAAAACCATTTCCACCTAAATTTTCAGTACATATAATAATTCAGTGATAAAGTTTTTATACAATCGCATACAATAATAATTCTTATTAACGCAAGAGTGTCCAATAAAATAAATTAAATTTTTACGCTTCGGTTTTTGAACTTTTAATAGGTACTTGTTAAAAAGGTTCATTATAATGTTGATGCTTTAATTACGCTAATTGAGATCATAAGTACAGGGTTAATGGTAAAATACCAGAAACCTCTTGGGACATCATTTCAACCATAGAGACCAACGTTATTGCAAATTATGTTTTAAATAAAATTTTGAAATTGATGGTTTTGGCGTTGGCGCGCACAGTAAGCACGAGGCGCAGGGCGCGGCGATGCCGTTCTTTCTACCAGTGTAGCTTAAGTAAATAACTATTAATAATAGCTTGTTTAGAATACATTATCTTAACTGATTATTACTTAATTAGTATTAAGGAAAAAGTCAAAAGCAATTAACCTGAAAGGTTTTTCTCTATTAGTCAAAATGTAGGAGCGAGGTTTCAGTTCGGGGCGAACTATTAGTTAAATATTTTTTGTCAGCCCTTACGTGGGCTCGGATCTACGCGTCACAGTTGTATCAGGCAGGAACTAAAAGTGAGCTTTAATTAACGAATGAAAAGAGCAGCCTGTACCTTTCATCAGTATTGGATAATTCTATCTATAGACATATAGTCGTTCGCGCCGAACTGAAATCTCACGCCCACATTTAGCCAAACAAAGAAAATCTTATGAGGTTAATTAGAGTCTAGAACGAGTCTTGTGCTGTTTAGGAACAAAAACAACACGGCAATATACTGGCGTGCGTGACAGCTACCTACGTCTTACCATAGTGTCTTACACTCGCGTTATTTTTTTCTTTGAATTTTGCGTTCGCTATCTTGTGCATTTAGCCAGTGTCATGTTATAATATATTTCATATTGAAAGTTTTAGTCACAGTCAAGGTCCAGTCATAGTCAAGTCATGCCCTAGTAAAGGGGTAGGAACTTTACTAGAACTTCTATTGAAGTTTTGGAGCTAAGGTGAAAATCACGTTTCCCAACTTTGTAATCTCTGCCTGCTCTCACGTACGTTTACTAAATTAACTGTTAATAATTCACAGGTATTGGAAAATAATATAAAATCAATGACGCCATATTTTTACTTTCGCGCCAAAACCGCAAAAAAGTTGCATTACTCTTTTCTAGACGCGAGGTCACGGTTTTATGATATTGGACTACCGAACCCATAGCCTATTTAATCAGTGCATTTTGAACACGCCGTTATCTCCACGCTTCATTGGCAGGGTGCCTTAAATATAGGCTTTACATACCCGTGCATATATCGGACCCCGGCACGGCAGGCTGCTACGTTGAACCCGTAGTGTTGTACCACCAGGCCGGATAAAAGTGGGACGCTTATTGGGACAAATAACATAAGTCTCGTGGCTTTTCTTGCGGGTCTGGAAAAGTAGCTGATAGCACTATACTTAGCCAGACGGGAGAAATGAAAATCAGTTACATTGGTGCTAATTCTGTTGAGCACCGAACTAACCTAAACTAAACTAAAAATAAACTAATTTTAGTCAAAGAATACCTTAACGCTATTCTGATTTTACGTTGAACTTAATTTAAAAGTTGAAATGACAGGACTAAAATTGATTTTGACGGCAACCAAATTGAATAATAATTGTATTCACAAGAGCCGCAATCACATATTCCTCCATTATAGACTTTGTAGGTCAGTATTTGCTTCATTAATTGCACGTGTTATTCTTTCAAGTATAAGATCACATTAAAAATAATCCAGACCTTTTTCATACAGACTAATTTGAGTTTACAATTTCTATTTTTAGACTTAATTTGACGTAAAACATGTACATCAGAATAAGAATTTGATCATTTTCACTAAATAGAGTAACTAAACTAACTTAGTCCTGTCAAACTTAATTTTAGTCTAATCTTGCATTTTCTGAATACGTTTTGGACTAAAGCAGGACTAAAACTAATTTTAGGCTAGTTTAGTCTAATTCTGGACAACAGAATCGGCACCATTATGTTCCTATCATAATAGTATTATGCGAGTGTGAATGTACTTTTTTTAGTGATTTTGGCTCCGCAATCTTGTGCATTTAGCCAGCTTCAAGTAATAAAATATTGCAAGTACAACATTTGATAGTCACAATAAGTCACAATCAAAGTCAAGTAAAAGAGTCAAAGTACAGTCATAGTCAAGTCATGCCCTAATAAAGTGGAATCTTTACTAGAACATCTATTGTAGTTTAGGAGCGAAAGTCACGTACATTAGCTTTGTATAATTTGCCTACGCTCATGCACGAAGATGTAAGGCTCGAACAAGCCTGTTATATCACATTTAAGAAGTAACAAGTGTGGGCTTTTAGCACGTTTCTAGTCTTACAAGAGTCTCCTCCGAGGTTCAGGCTGTACCGTTGCTA
Source organism: Lomographa bimaculata (assembly GCA_948107665.1). Lineage (NCBI taxonomy): Eukaryota > Metazoa > Arthropoda > Insecta > Lepidoptera > Geometridae > Lomographa > Lomographa bimaculata. The sequence continues at coordinate 4,244,074 of OX403601.1, read as the reverse complement.
ATATTGGGTTTCAAAATGTTCATCTAATATCTTTAAACGAGCAATTCTTGTATATATATATATATGTGTGTGTAATCAGGATCTCGGAAACGGCTCCAACGATTTTCATGAAAGTTACGGATTAGGGGTTTTTCGGTCCAAGGAATCGATTTATCAACGTTCCAGGTTCGAGAAATGCTCGGTTCCCAAACTGCATTTGAAAAACCGGGTTTAAGTAATCTATCAGCGCCATCTATTACGCCATGACCGATGTGAAAAACTATTTCTACTCGACACTAGATGGAGCTTTCTGAGGCTACAAATTCAAACACATTCTACCAAAAACAAAAAACCGAGCAGAGCTCGGTCATCCGGATATTAGTTAAATGTACCAAGTTAACTTAAATGTACCAAAAACTGTAATCCGGTAATGAATACAACATGGTTAAATAAGTGAAAAAAAGACTTTTAAAATGGGTCAGTGAGATTCTGCTTGAATGTAAACCATTTTTGAATCCACCTGAACACACACTAAGGTAACACCAATTTCGGTCTAGCCGTTTAGGAGGAATTCAGTCACATACACACGTACAGAAGATTTTTTTTTTTAGATTTGTTCTTTTTGTAAACATGTTACTTGAAATGATCCCTCATCTGAGACAAGCAATTCATCCTGCTTATAACACCGTTGGCTTAGTTGGGTGGCGTTCGCCTTCTAAGCAGGGGTATCGAGTTCGATTCCCGGCGGGAACACAAGTTTTCTCCCCACTGATTGTGATTGTGTGTGTGATGTGAATGTTTCCGGCACCCACGACACAAGTAATCGAACTTAGTGTGGGGCTGTGAGTGTGAATGCGTATAATTTAATTTATTAAAATGGGACCGTGCGAATGGACATCACTATACGATAGGGACGGGTCATTATAAATTGGGGTACAACAATGGGACCGAAGGTCGTGAATTACGTGATAGGCGAACAGGGCGTTTGAATTGAAGGTCTTTATAGGGTCTATAGATGCTCTATACAGGGTTTATGGGAGTCCGAAGAACACGTAGGGTTAATGGTGTCTATGGAACGTCTTTGTGGTCAGTATTTGTGGAAGTAAATACCGGAATAGAATCGAATAGAAAATTCACGCAATCGTCTTCTATGCAACGGGTATCGGGTTCTATTTCCGGTGTATAAACACAAGTTTTCTGCCAATAATAAACACATCACATTTCCCGAGTCGGTGTTTCCTGATGAGTACAATATGGGAGTCTTCAAGTCACGAGTGAATAGGTATCTTCTAGGCAAGCTTGCTCCATCGTCGACCACATCGTCGCTTACCATCAGGTGAGATAGTGGTCAAAAGTTTGCCTATCACGAATAAAAAAAAAAAAAAACATCATGGTGTGTGATGTGAGTGTTTCCGGCACCCACGATACAAGTCTTTGAACTTAGTGTGGGGCTGTGAGTGTGAAAGCGTTTATGTTTATGTTCATTAGCACCTTTCCAACGCGCAGTTGGTTAAAACATAAAAATGATAGTAATAAAAACTTGTTGCTTAAAAACAAGAACAACGCATTTAGTTTATTAAATAACAGTTAAAATAAGAAACATGTATGTGTGCATGTGTTCATTAAATATTCCAGAACCCCACACAAAGATGATTTGTGTCGTGGGATTCAGTAGCACTACCATAATAGAACTAATATAAAATTTGGTAAACTTAAAGTAGCAAATTCCTTATTATAATAATAATTATCCTAATTACTGTTCTAAATATCCCAAGTACTCACAAAGCAGATCGATAGAAGCGAAAGTGTGGTAAAGTAAATAATACTGTATAGTATTTGGATACTAGTACAATATTATTCCGTCCCAAAATCTCATACAAATTCAGAATATTATTCTATAACAAAAAGCTTCTTGAAGTTTTGCCGCGAAAGTGAAAAAACGGCCATGTTGATTTTGTATAATTTTCCAAAACCTGTGATTCTTCGAGTGTTAATGTGTAATAATGTTGAATTATTAACCGTTAATACTTAGTAAACGTGCATAGGTGCAGGCAAATGATAACAAGTTGAAAAATGTGATTTTTGCCTTCGCTCCAAAACTCCAATAGAAGTTCTAGTAAAGTTTCTACCATTTACTAGGGTATGACTTGACTTTGACTGGACCTTGACTCTTTTACTTGACATTGCCTTTGACTGTGACTTGTGATTTTAGTATGAAAGACCTCAGAATACAGAAAGAACCAGAAGCCGCTTTAAGCTTTGATTGCAAGCCGCGCGCTGTGTCCAAAAAACAAAACCCGCGTCCCGCGCCCGTCTCACCTTCACCCGCGTAATGTATCTAGCTTACATACTTACCCGTTTTTGGGGTAAATGTTTTAGGGCAGATACTATTCACACACACTTTTAATGAAATCAATATACGATCGGATTGACACAAAAACAAGCATAAGTAAATAAAAATATAATAACTATCCACTACTTTTTATATATATACAAGGTTATAATATGTTTAGGGTGTACTAAGCTGAAACAGTATAATGGTACCCCTTTCGGCTTAGGGCACCCCATATAGACTACCTGTCTACTGCTCATATTAAATGTAAAACTATATTAGTTATTGTTATTTACCTATTAAGGATGACTCACCCAAGGCCGTGTCGGGTCCGAGTCGAGATTCGGCCGTAGCACGGTCACTGAGCCGGTTCCGTGCCTGTAAGAGAGGCTTCGACCGAGCAATTACCGTTGCGCCGCCGTGACTACTCGTCAGAGCAAAAATAGTGTTGTAACTAGACCACAATCATGTTGACTTTTGACGATCTGGAGTTAGCGGCTATTGCGATCGCTCTGGACGATAAAGAATTTGAATCTTCAACTACAAGGAAATGGAGTGTGCCGAGCCGAGGCGAGACCGAGTTGTTTCCGTGAGTTGTCCGTTGCTCGGCCGTCACTCGTTTGCCGCTCGGTATAGTGTGAGTGTGTCCATACAAAGTATATACACATAATTTTAGTTGCCCGTGCTACGGCTCACGCTCAGCTCAGACCCGACACAGTCTAGCGTGAGTCTTCCTTTAAGCTCAATGATGTTAAAATAAAATACGGTTTCGATGAAAACATTTAATTTCCTTTTTGCTGCGTAAGTAATTTCTGTCCAAAGACAACTGTTTTCTTTTCTTTATCAGCAGGAAAGCTAAAATTTCACAAAAACAAATGTTATTGTCGTAGTAAAAAAAATCGCCCCATACAAAAACTTCACTGATATCCGACAAAATGTATGGAACAGTAGATTTTTCCTCTTTGCGAATTTTCAAAAGAAGCAGAACAAAAGTTGTTTTTTTTATGTACAGACAGACATGCCTCTAAAAGCACGCTGACTTAGTGTACCAATAACAATGTATAACTATATAAGTAGATTTTTTAAAGTTAATTATATAATATAAAACTACAACAAATAAAAGTTTTCATTCTAGGGAAAATTGCAACTCGATATTTGGCACACCAACAAAATGGAGGTGTCACTATTTACGACAATTAATGATCGAACAATTTATTAAATTATAAAATAACACAACATCTACATGCGCTACTTACGTATGAAATGTGATCCCATCAATTTTTTTTGTCTTGATGAATTTTTACACGTATGGACGGCACAGGAAGGCATAATTTAATTTAATTTGCAGCGGTAAAACACGTCAGCGCGAGTGACGGTTACAGATTAACTAATCGCGTCAGCGTAAAACTACTTTCAACAAGCGTAGTTTTTGACGCTTCAGTATAAGGCGCGGTCGCGGCTTCTGGTTCTTTCTGTATTCTGAGTGAAAGACACTTGAAATATATTTTTATTACACTTGACACTGGTTAAATGCACAGGTAACGGTTAAAAATCCACCATTATTACAAATGAACACTCGAAGAATTTTTGGAATATTATACAAAATCAACAACGCCATTTTTACACTTTCGCGGCAAAACTCCTTTCATATCTTGGTAGGATCTTATTGCTTGTGTCATTCCCTTACTATGTCACAGAATGTATAGTCACAAAAATGTAAATGGGTCGTTCAACTGAGGCACTTCTTTACGTACTCTGTGGGTCACATTAACATATCCCCACTTACCTGGGACTCCTGGAGCTTGACTTATCGGGCTATAATTTTTAAAAAAGGTAGTCTTCCATAGACTATTTTAGAAGGAATCTAAATAGAAGAAAGTAAAGTTTTTCAGTGATACTTAAGCAAGGATTTTATAGCTAAAGTAATAGGATAGATAATTGCTTGTGTTCTGGTTGTGTTGTGTGATGTGAATGTTTCCAGCACTCACAACATACTTTTTTATTTGTTGCTGTTATTTTTTTTTGAATTGGTGTACAATAAAGAGTTCATCCATCTATCTATCTATCTATCTAACACAAGTCATTGAACTTAGCGTGGGACTGCGATTTAAAAAGAAGGAAAATCGTGTTATCAATTGGATAAAAAACCAATCATGTTTGCGATATAAGCTCAACGACTTGTAGGTAACTTGGGTCTTTGCTGTACAGATGTAGATATATAATTTTGTATAGGTATATATATATATAACAAACGCATTCGCACACTCACAGCCCCACACTAAGTTCAAAGACTTGTATCGTGGGTGCCGGAAACATTCACATCACATACACAGTACACCCAGAACCAGAAGCACAAATTTCCCTTGGGAAGGAATTAGTGCTCCTGCCGGGAATCGAACCCAGGACCCACGGCGCAGAGGGCGGACACCTGTCCACTGCGCCAACTGGGTCGTCATATAAGCTAGGTAATATAGGCAATTGGCCCGTAGATAAGTAGTTTATACGATTATTCTGAGCTTGACCTTTGTCCATACTTGTCATATTTTAACCATAGTATAGGAGTGTAGCAGGAAGAAGTTACCGAATAATCTCGATATTTAACCACATTTTCCGCCACAATATATCCCATGTCCTGTTAAGAGGACAGTCAATCTATCAAACCGCCACCGACGCCTGTCCGATGCCGTTTGAGTAACAAATAGTACGTAAACACACTTAATGTTTGTTCCATGAGTTTCCCTGTAGCGTAGCCAATGGTAGAGTGCGCCATTATTTGTTGTTGACGACTGGGTAACGAATGGATCTTAAGATGAGAGAAAGGTTGAGAGAGAATGTGTAAGGACTTTTTGAGGAGAACAATTTCTTTTTCTTCTTAGTTTTGACTTCGCAATCTTGTGCATTCAGCCAGTATCATGTGATAATATAATATTTCATGTGTATTTCATATTATAAGTCCTCGTCACAAGTCACAGTCAAAGTCAAGTAAAAGAGTCAAGGTCCAGTCATAGTCAAGTCATGCCCTAGTAAAGTGGTAGAAACTTTACTAGAACTTCTATTGGAGTTTTGGAGCGAACGTGAAAATCGCGTTTTTCTATTAACAAAATTTGCCTACACTTATGCACGTTCACTAAGTATTAACGGTTAATAATCCACTATTATTACACATGAACACTTGAAGAATCACAGGTTTAGGTAAATTTTACAAAATCAACAACGCCATATTTTCACTTTCGCGGCAAAAACGCTGAGAGCAATTTTTTTTAGGTTATTGATTCATGATTGATGAAACGCGCATGTCGCTCGTCTGATGGTAAGTGTCACACTTGTCTATTACAGTTTAGTGACACCCAGAGTTTTAAACTAAGGTCAAAATCCTGCTCGGCAAAGCACTGCGTTCGTCACCCTGAGATATTAGATGTTAAATCTCTTTAAGGCCTGTAATTTCACTGTAAACATTGCCTTTCAATCTGGAACACAGTAATGTTTGCACACTACTGCTGGCTGTTGAATGTCTGCCAATGGTGTGGTATTGCCTTAGGCAAACTGCACAGGCTCTTTCTAGCGACTACCATAATAACACCTAGGTTAAGAAAATTATGTATTAGAAATTAAGAATGTTTTTTAAAAAAATTAATGAAAAAAAAATGCGCCGCCGAGTTTCTTGCCAGGTTCTTCTCGAGATGGCTGTAATTTTGCGAATCTGGCAATAGATTCATTAACTTTCATGAGTGCCTCTTTGGGGCCCATGTGAATAAACGATTTTGATTTTGATTTTTATTTTTGATTTAGGTGGACTCAGTATAAATAGTCTTACCACGCTTCTGTATTTTTCATCTGTGCTGCGAAGGTGTGGAACTTATTGCCTCTTTGTTCTCTGAACGGTATGATCTGGGAGCCTTCAAGTCAAGAGAGAATAGGCAAGCATGCTACGTCTTCGGCCGCATTATCACTTCCCATCAGGTGAGATAGTGGTCAAATGCTTTGTGTCATAGTAGTATACCTCTAGCATAAATGGGGTAAGGATGAGCAATTTCTTTCTCAGCAGCAGGTATTGAGTTCGATTCCAGGTGGGCTCATACGTTTTTTTTAATATACTAACATTAAAAGTATATGCCAAATATATGTGCCGGTATAGCCATACTACTAGTCCTAGTAACTCTTACCTAACTCTTTCCGCGATGACTACCCAGTTGGCGCAGTGTGCAAGTCTTTGCCTTCTGCGCCATGGGTCCTGGGTTTGATTACCGGCAGGAGCACAATTTTTATTCCCTAACGACTTTTACTGCTTTTGGATTTGATTGTGTCTGTTTAGAAACTGTTATCAGCTCCTACGGTATAATAATTTAAGTTACTTATTACACTAATCTTGGCTAGATTGTAATATAATTAAACGCAAGCAAAGCTTAAAAAAACCAACTTCACCGCTTTATCTTCCGAACTTTAATCAGATTAGATGTACTAAACACGCATTATTGAAGATATTTCAAGAACTGCTGATCAGATCTTGATCAAATTTAAATGGGACCAGTTGGAAAGCAACATGTTTGAAACAAAAAAAAAATTTAATCGCTTTACCCGGAACGAAGTAACGAGGTAACACATAAAAAAAATCCAGTCGACTTGAGTACCTCCTCCTTTTTTGTGAAGTTGGTAGAAAAATAGGGAACACGCTATCGTGACCTATAAAAGCAAAAAAAAACCTACGGTATAAGTTTCTGAACTTAGCTTGGGGCTGTGAGTGTAAATGCGATTGTTTTGTTTTTTTATTCACAATTGAGTTCATGGTATGAACTTCATGCTATGCCAACCCCATTCGGTTGGAAACTAACAAGGAGACCATTATATATAAGTATGTAACTATACATCTTTATATAGACTGGTAGATTATTTACGAATGCTAACAAAATATATCTGAGGGTTAGCCTGGTTAACCTGCCTCCTCGCTCGAGTGGCTATTTCAGGCCGCCCGAAATATCTCCCGAGATCGATACAGGCACGTACCACCTGTATTTTATATGATTTACGATTTATACGCTGTTAGGAACGGTCATCCACGGTCATCGTTCAGTTAGGGATAGTAACGTATCACTAAGTTATTCATTCATTGATAATAAACCGTTCATTATGCGCACTGTAAAGGAGTGTAACTTCTTGCCAGGGTCTGTGTTCCCAGATAAGTACAATCATGGAGTCTTTAAGTCGAGAGTGAAATGGTATTATCTAGGCAAGCGTGCTCCATCGTCAACCGTATCATCACTTAACATCAAGTGATATAGTGGTCAAACGATTGCCTATCACAGATAAAAATACCCCGTTGGCTTAGGTGGGCGTCTGTCTTTTAAGCATCGGGTTCGTTTCCCGGTGGGAACACAAGTTTTCTCCGAGGAAAATTAGTGTTTTCGGTTCTAGGTGTTATCTCGATACAAGTCATCGAACTTAGTGTGGGGCTGTAAGTGTAAAAGCGTTTATTAGATAAATCACTTATTGATTTCATCTACGCGTCAGTTGGGCTTCGTTAGCAGCTCTTCAACTCAGGTAAAACTAAAATGTTACTCTGGTATTGGTGCTAATTCTGTTGAGCACCGAACTAACCTAAACTAAACTAAAAATAAACTAATTTTAGTCAAAGAATACCTAAACGCTATTCTGATTTTACGTTGAACTTAATTTAAAAGTTGAAATGACAGGACTAAAAAAAACATGTATATCAGAATAAGAATTTGGTCATTTTCACTAAATTGAGTAACTAAACTAACTTAGTCCTGTCAAACTTAATTTTAGTCTAATCTTGCATTTTCTGATTAGGTTTTGGACTAAAGCAGGACTAAAATTAATTTTAGGCTAGTTTAGTCTAATTCTGGACAACAGAATCGGCACCATTATCCCCAATAGAACTTCGACCTTCGTAAGTGTAATAAAGTAATGGTACCATAATAACTATAACTACCTTCGTAAGTGTAATAAAGTAATGTACTCTCTACTAGCAACTATTACAAGCCCACAAAAAACTAAGCGTTCGCTGACCTGTATAAAATCATTAGTAATCGTTAAGGCCATAACTTTGTTCCGAGTTTGTCATCAATCACTTGCTGTGGACAGTTCCAAATTACTTAGCGCAAGTAGGTCTCACTCGCATCACTAAACTCTCGTGAGCCATACGCAGCGAGAAGTTGGGAAGGAGTTGGTGTGTAGGTACAGTTCGTATCCCTAACTTTCGACAGGGCTTGCTATCAAGTCTCGTAAAACAATTGGGAAAAGTCGCTGAAACTCCACTGCAGGCACTTCTTCTCCTCAAGTAAAGGACTTTGTTAAAAAATTTTTGAAGAGAAGACTACAGCTACTTTTTTTATCTGTGTATGTTATGTATCTTTGGTAAAGCGTAAGAATGAATTTCTTCGTCTGACATAGTTTATTTATACTACTTACGTACTATATTTATGCTACGATACTTTATTCCTCTCTATTAATTTCACTGCTAATTATATCCTCCTAACTTGTAAATAAACTAACGTGATCGGTGGCTGTTCTTTGATTACTAAAAACAAAATGTAGCTAAGTATTTGCAAAGAGATTACCGCCGATTGTTCCTACGTCTCTAAGGGGTTATCTTATAACAAGAGTATGTTATCTCCCGTCAATTTTAGCAGAGCTGCCCCACAACAGTAATCCGTAAGACATCAATCAACTTTCAAATCTAGTATAGATATTTATTGCTACCTATCCTTTGTTGCTAGCGGTAACGATTTTAAAAAAGATCGGTGTATGGTATTGTCTGAATAATTTTCCATTTACCCACTTAGTTTTGTAATAATATGGTACATGATCGCGTACCTTATCCCACGCCAGTTTTATTTGTATCGTGTATATATGTTATACCTTTTCATGTCAATGGTTTACAGAAAATTTTGTAACATTTGACGTTTCGAGTAAAATACAAACACAATTAAAAATGAAAGAGAAAACTCGTCAAAAAGTTAAAGGCATTTCTATTAGAGCGGGAAATGGCAAGAATAGGCGTCTGACCCATTTCGATGTCTTCGACAAATTGAACGGATGCCTAGGTAGCATGGGTAGCAAGTCTATTGATCGAACAAAAGGAACATACGTGAATAGAGGCACGTAGAAGCTTCTGTGTGACTTATGCCTAAGTGGGCGAGAGTATTTTACATATTCCGGATATAACTTGGTCGTTTCCATTTATGTGCAGGACGCAATTTTTTTCGGCTCGACGCGGTCAAATTTTAGAGCATGTTTGCCAAGAGATACCTCTTCACTCGTGAGTTGAAGTCTCCTGGATTATACTTATCGAGAAACATAGACTTTCAAATCAATTTCTATTTGTTTATTGATAAAATAAAGATATATCAAACACAAAATAAGTAATTATTTTTAACAATTAAAGGGTACGGTTCGGTATTCCATACATAATAATAGGTACGCATAATAAACGTGGAAGCAAATTGCATCGTGCATACATTTGTCGAATATCGACTACATAACGATACAATGCAGTTCGTTTGGTTGTATGTCTGGACAGAATGTATCCACATTCTATCTATATCACGATCTAATTCAACCCTCCGTCGGAATTAGATCGTGCAGTTTTGCAGCACACTAAGATAAACTAAGTGGGTAAATGGGAAAGGATTCTGAAAATACCACACTAACGTCTTTTTTAAGTCATTACCGCTAGCAACATAGGGTAGCAATGGGCACCTATATAAAATTTTATTTATATATTACGGACTACTGTTGTGGGGCAGCTCTGCTCAAATTGACGGGATGACATATTCTTGTGATTAGATAGCCCCTTAGAGACGTAGGGCCAATCCGTGGTAAGTGGTCTATGAATATCTCTCTGCAAATATTTATGCAATCTTTAAAAGGACTGACAAACTTGCCACTACAAATAACAAATTCAAAAAGCGTCATAATTGGAGCATATAAATACGTATTCAAAGTAAATACATAGTTTGCTTATGCTTATCCATCAGTTATCCTTCTAATAGCGCCCCAAGCTATTCATAGACGTGGCCAGTGTCGTAAACATCCATTTATTATTCAGAATCGTAATTTTGCAGACCCCAAGGTATTTTAAAGTGCCAAAGGTAGCTAGGACCCTTATAGGGATTATTTATGCGACAACGTGCAGAGTCCGTGACATGTATATTTACTAAACATTTTAAGTATTTTCTTAGTATCAAATACTAGTACCCGGATGAAAGTTTAAGTCGAAAGTTCTTTATTTATGAAGCTACACTAATGGATATTGGTATTTGAGTAGGTAGTTCATTTAAAATAGAAAATAGATGATATCAGCATGTTTTTGCCAGGGGTGTACTAAATGAAAGGTAATTTTAATGAGTCATTACAGTAAATTATAAACAACTCCTCTAACGCGTAGTTAATTTATTATAATTACATTAATATTAAAATCCGAATGTTTGTGGGTAAATGTGTAAGTGTGTTTGTTCTGTAACGGCTAATCTAATTTGGCTGAAATTTCCAATGTGCATAGCTAATACTCAGGATTAACACCTAAGCTACTATTAGACTTAATTAACGCGGGCGAAGCTGCGGGACACGGCTAGTATATGAGATAATTAAGTTTTGCCTATATTTATTATGACGAAATGATAGCTATTAGGTGTAAGCTTCAAAGATAAAAACACAGTTCTAATACATTGTAAATACACAAGTAGTTCGCCCCAAACTGAGACCTCACATCATATTTTTTTTAGTTTAGTTACTTATGTTTTAAAAACTTCCTTGATTTTTTAATTTAATATGAAATTAAAATAATCCAGAGTTTAGCAACGTTTGTAACATATATATACACGAATTATGTACATATGTATCTATAGGTACCAAAATAATAATTCTTGACACAACAGTTTTTTCACGACGTTTTCTTCTCTGTTAGGTATTAGACCGAGTGCAAAATCAGCATATTCGTTCAAAAAGTCATACATGTAAGACCGGACGGGATACGAACTAGGGTATGTAGGAATGGCACCGCAGAGCCACACCTTTGTATCCGTACGTTGGGTATAAATCATTAGACTCGGTGTTTACCGTCCCGTACCCTTTTAGAATCGTCCTTTCACATAGAACCTTCAGGGCTCCGGTCGCGACCGAAGCCTGTACTCAGCTGTGACAGAACAATATGACGCCTTACCTATCCCCCTCATAAGGTTTGAGGTTCACCGCGACGACGCGACGGCGCGGAGGCAAGGCAGAAGATTTGTAAAAGCCCTAAAAGAATGGTTACCGACAGAAATTTCGATGGCATGGCTATACTATTGAAAGTACCAGATTGCAAAAAATATGTCAATAAATGATAAATAAATTGTAATTTTTAAACTTAAGCGATTGGAACACATAGTTTAGGTAATATCTCGGGACTTAATCGCGCTAAAAAACTATTTTATTTACCTCGACGTTTCGGCCAAGTTGCATTGGCCATGGTCTCGAAAAGACTGGAGAATGCGGGTGTCAGCGTGGGAAAGGGCGAGTATTGTAAATTATAAATAAATAAATCGATTTGTGTTTCCAACTTGTTAATCCCAGTGTAACCCCATGGGAAAAAATCCTATTTAGTCATACTGCGATGAAAAAAAAAAAGTTGTACACGGCTTAAAAGACGTAAAAAAAGTCAACTTACTTTGTAGTCGACTAGTTTCGGACAAATTTGTTGTCCTTCATCAGGATGAGTTAGACGCGCGATACGCGGAGGCAACCGTCTTGGGCATGTCCCATCATATTCTCACGATAGTTTTAATTTTCACACTGCGATGCATTGAACCGAAAGACTCAACAAAAGTAGGTTCCTCATTACCCCGTTATACCTATCTTCTAAACGGCTCTCGTCTTAAAAACCCAAGTGTCCTTAAATAGGTGTTTAAAAAAAAAATATAATGGCTGATTTTTGGCGCGAAATATTAATACTAATTAATACGGTAAAAACAAAAAACCAAACCTGTCCAGTAGGGTATCAAAATGAAAGAAATTAAACAAAATTACTTCACAGTCGATTTTTTTTTGACTTTACAAAAAAGGAGAAGGAACTCAATTCGACTTTATTTTTTTTATTTTTTTATGTGTCATTCATAACTTCTTCGACGTGAACAGATTTGTTGCTTTCCTGTTGGTCCCGTTCAAATTTGATCAAGATGTGATCAGTAGTTTTTGAGTTATCATCGATAATGCGTGTTTAATAAATTAAATCTGATCAAGGTGCCGAAGATAAAGCGGTGAAGTCGGATTTTTTAAGCTTTGCTTGCATTTAATGATTAGTACATAACTTGTTATAAGTCTGCCTTGTAATAATTATCCTATCTATCCTACCCTTCCCACTGGACCAAAGCCCTGTTTAGTCTGCCTCCCTATGCATCGGTGTCACTCGCAAATTCACCTGAAATTTTGATGTGTCATGTTTCCACCTCTTTTCGGGTATTGTTCGGTATACAACTTTAATGCGGCATGGATTTATGAAGTAATAAATAGGTAAAAATTGTTTTTGAGGTAAACTGATTTTATTATTAAGTACTATAGCCGTGCACCGTGGCTTCTCCCGCGTTAATTAAGTAAAAAAATAGCCTATGTGTTATTCCAAAACCTAAGATATCTATATTCAAAATTTCATCAAAAAACATTCACGCACACACACACACTTTCGCATTTATAAAAAGCCGTGCCCGCGGCTTCGCCCGCGTTTATTAAGTTAAAAAGTAGCCTATGTGTTATTCCAAAACCTAAGATTATGAATGTGTTGGTATGTTTGTTACTTTTTGACGCTCAAACGGCTGGACCAATTTTACAAACTCTTTCACACTCACAGCCCCACACTAAGTTCAAAGACTTGTATCGTGGGTGCCGGAAACATTAACATCACACACACATTACACCCAGAACCAGAAGCACAAATATCCCTTGGGTTGGAATTTGTGCTCCTGCCGGGAATCGAACCCAGGACCCACGGCGCAGAAGGCGGACACCTGTCCACTGCGCCAACTGGGTCGTCAATTTTGATTAAATTTAGTATTTATATGGAAGTAGCATCTCGGGATACTCGGGTAAAACCGCGGGGCGGAGCTAGTAATTAATATGAATACAGTGCAAATCTTGTATTGGTGTATTTTTTACCGACTTCCCAAAAAAGGAGGAGGTACACAAGTTGACTGTATTTTTTTTTATGTTTGTTACCTCATAACTTCTTTCCACTAGAACCGTTTTCAAATATTTTTAGTTTAAAAGATGTTGCTTTCCAATTGGTCCCATTTAAATTTAATCAAGGTCTGAACAGTAGTTCTTGAAATGTCGTCTATAATGCGTATTCTGTGGACTACATTGACGATGTTCTCGTTTTTGACCGACTTCAAAAGTTACCTCATAACTTCTTTCGTTGTGAACCGATCATGATTATTTTTTTATTTGAAAGCTGGTGCTTTTCATGTGGTCCAATTGAAATTTGATCTAGATCTGATCTCTAGTTTTTGAGTTATCGTCAATAATGCGTGTGCAATACATTAAATCTGATCAAGGTTCCGAAGATAAAGCGGTGAAGTCGGTTTTTATAAGCTTTGCTTGCGTTTAATTATATCGGAACGCGTGCAAAGCCAGCACTGTTAATAACATTAAAAAAAACAAAAAATTGAAACAGCTGCCTATCTAAAGCACTCCGCTCCCGAAAAGTTTGAAAAATTACGGCTAAACGATTCTACAAACAGGCAGAAAAAGTTAAAATTTCCCAACTCCCCAGCGGAAAAGTTCCATGTTGCTTTATGCTAATACCCAACTTTATACAGAAGCTAGACTGCCCCAAACGATGCTGGGTCAGCGTCCAAAATTATCACTCTAAAAACTATCCAACCAAACCAAACAAACCTTATTCTCTACACATTTAGGTTAACATTTCTCTGTGGAGTAGTTTCGATCGGTTTCAGATTAAATTTTATAACCAGCGAATGTATAGCGTTAATATTTCGTGATATATAGGTGTTTATTAAGCTGCTTAAGAGGGTTTATTCAGTTCTTCTCTCTCGCTTGCACATTTCGATTTTTAATAAATACAAATAGCTAGGTGTGTTTAACGACAATTAATGTTTTAATATACCTTTCGTTTTTCATATCTATCTTTAAGTTAAACGAAGAAAGCGGGAAAATCACATTGAAATTTGGGATCTCTGTTTTTTTAACTTATTGAAGGATGTGATAGAGAAAAAAAGTTTGAAACATCCTTGTATTAATGTCCATATAGTTGAAAACATTTTCAAAAATACATGTAAATAATTGTATTTATAATAAATATCGAATTGTGCGAGCGAGAGAGAATACAAAAGGAATAAACCCTCTTAACAAAAAAGCTATTTTGTGATAATTAAAGCGATATTGCTTGACTCTTATCTCTATCGCACTTCGTTCCATTTTTGTGGTAAGTAATGATGCATAATTGTTAGAATATAGCAATTTTAATACAGGAAAAAGTGTGTTTGTGTGTGTGTGTGTGTGTGTGTGTAAGTGTGTAAAAGATGGAAGCTCTTTTAGTAAAGCTGAAGCTGTACGAATTTAGATTAATTTAGAATGGACTTAGGTTATTCTAGGATCCTTACTTGTAAGGACTACTAGTAAACTGATTTAATATTAGTTATAAACAAAATTAGGGTGTATTTGTGTGTAATGTTAATGTTTTCAGCACCCACGATACAAATCTTTGAACTTAGTATGGGGCTGTGGGTGAGTATGTTTTGTTTGTTTGTTAAAAAAAATATAGATTCCAAAAAATTCAAAGATATAAATAAATATAGGTACATACACAAAATATTATACATACCTACAATATACGCGCGAAAAATATAACCCTTCCTTAGAAGTCGGGTAAAAACCAAACTAAATAGATTTTGATGACATTTTATTATAACCTATATCCTTTTAAAAACATTTTTTATTCCAAATCTGTTAATAAACAGCAGAGTTATGAAGTAACAAAAAAAATACTACACTAATTAAGAACAAAAACAGGCAGAGTAAAATTTTGATTTCCCAGAACGCTAAAAATCATAATAAGAAGAAGAGAAACAAGGAAAACAAAAGTTCTAAGAAGACCAGCATCTCTAGCTTACATCCCCTCGTAGTTCGATAATCAGGAAGCTGTGTAAGTTTGTTAATTAAGCATTTAGCGGAGCCGATAGTCTCAAGTAAAACTTTACTAGGGGATAAGTAGTGTACTGTGGGATATGCTAAGCTGGTACAGGGTTACACCAAGGAAGTTTACAGCCTCTTCTAGGGAAATACAGTAGCATTTTCGTTACAATATAATTAAACGCAAGCATAGCTTTAAAAACACCGACTTCAAGGCTATATCTTCGGAACCTTAATCAGATTTAATGTATTAAACACCCATTATTGGACCACATGGAAAGCACCAGCTTTCAAATAAAAAAATAATCATCAAAATCGGCTCACAACGAAAGAGGTTATGAGGTAACACGGATAAAAAAAAACAAAAAACCGTCGGATTGAGAACCTCCTTTTTTTTTAATTCGGTTAAAAAATTAGGCCAGTGAGCAAATTTATATGTAAGTTTGGCCTAATTCAATCATATTCTTCATAATTTTTTATCATAATCTCTGATTTAGATAATTTCATCGGTCATTTATATTTCTACTGATAATAATAAAATAAAATGAACGCTTTCACACTCACAGCCCCACATTAAGTTTGATGACTTGTGTCGTGGGTGCCGGAAACATTCACATCACACACACAATCACAACCAAAACCTGTACTACTAAGTTACTAAGTTTCGATCATTTCTACCGTAGATATATATGATCGAAATTTATTTGAACTGCCCGTTGGCTTAGTGGGTGCTCGTTCGCCTTCTAAGCAGGGGTATCGGGTTCGATTCCCGGTGGGAACACAAGTTTTTTCCCCAAGGAAAATTTGTGTTTCTGGTTCTGGTTGTGATTGTGTGATTGTGATGTAAATGTTTCCGGCACCCACGACACAAGTCATCGAACTTAGTGTGGGGCTGTGAGTGTAAAAGCGTTTATACCATAAAAGTAAGTACATTATATTGTAGTATATCATAATTACTATTATAACACCTGCAACGGTTTCAAGTAAATAATTAAATTCGTTTATAAGCTCAGTCTACCATAAGCGATCCGGGTCCCCAGGGGTGTCCAACCCGGCAGAGGTTTGAAGCTTATCGCATCCCAAGACGACTATCTCTGCTTGACTAATTTACAGTCCGCAAATGAATACTTAACTGTGTGCCAACCCTGAAATCGTGTAGATCACAGATAAGGAACATCGGGGAGCTGGTATTTCAGCATGCAAGTTTTAAAGAGGGTTGTCATCATCTACTGCTTTCTTATGCACTATGCATAAAAATAACAATGTAAAAAAAAACTTTGTTTCGGACTGTTTCGATTTTTTTAACTATTTGTTTTTCTTGAAGTGTCTTTAAGACACCCTGTATTTTTATTACATTGTTTTTCATAGACACTTTTGACCACCATCTCTCCTGATGGTAAGCGACGATGTGTTCGACGATGGAGCAAGCTTATATTGGTGGTTTTACCATTCTATTTGTAGTTCAGGCTACTACCCTCTTCTTCACACAAAGGTTTGGAATGTGTGCAAATAATATAATGTAAGGTTAACAAAGGTTTGCAATGTATGCAAATAATATAATATAAGTTTATGTCAATGCTAGTTGCGGACAAAATAATTAGAAAGTCTTCCAAAATCAAAAAATTATAGGTAACATCAAACGCATTTGTAAATATTATTTATTTAATAAGAAAACCTCTCATATTTGTTTTGTTCAACCCCATTTCACCCACAGCACACAATTGTATCGGTATTGTATCCACACAATAGTCAATGAGGAAAGAGGAGTACGAAACATTTTTCGGGATACTACGCGGGGGTAAGGGGGGAGTGCCAGAGCGGGGTAGTGCGGGGCGAGGGGTGGGAAGTAGGGGTGAAGCGACGCAGCCTCCACCCGGCAACGATTACTGATTAGTGTGGGAAAGGCGGCGTGCGCGAGACCCCGTTTGTGCTCGCGCCATGCCGCCGCCGGTTCTCCGCGAAGACTCTTCTACCCCCGATAATAAGACCTCCTTCCTCTAGTGACTCTTCTAGAGAAGCTTGTGGCTTATTTCGTGTGTTGGTTACGGTTTTCGATATTGTGGAAGCGATCAGCTGATGCCGGCAGGCACGCCTCGTGGTACGCTACTACTTACTACGTCTGTGGTACCGTGTATGTATTCGGTGGTTGACTGTTTTCAGTGAATGTTCTGTGTTTCGCGAGGACGGGTGTTATAGGTGAGTAGGTTTTTATTGGGTGATTTTGGAGGTTTGATTTAGGAACACTTGACACGTTCGAATTTTACTTTTGAATACGTGAAGTAATTTTTTGTTTGATTTTGGAACACTTTTCGCGTTCGAATGACTTATTTAAATAAGCACGTAAAATATTTTTTCAAACAGGATTCCCAATCTGAGTACTTATTTCTTTTTACTTTTATACGTTGTAATTTTTTATTAATAATTGGTTAATCAGAATACACTTGAATTGCTCATAGCAAAGATTGAAAAAAAAAACACTATTATATCGGCACAGACAAAACATCAATCGCGCGAAAATTACTATAGACGAAGGAGTATTGTTTCATGAAATGGAAAGCAGTCAATTAAATAACTGTAGGTAATTATCATTATTAAAAAAAAAGTGAAGCTGTTGATGGGTAATTTAACTAAGTGATGTACTGGAAAACGCTTATATCTACCCATTTTCATATAAGAAACAACAAAGAAGTTTTGGAAGAAGAGCTACAATGAATTAGACATACATATAGATAATATATAAGCACAAAATAATAACATATGTATGGGTAGGCAGGTTAATAATAAATGAATCTTTATTTCTAAAGTATGTAAAATATTCCACAATAGTGTAAGTATTTAAAGCCTAAGTCAGCAATTTCATTTTTTTTATGCCAAATAGGCAAGCATTTGATCACTATCTCACCTGATGGAAATTGATGATAAGGCCAAAGATGTAGCATGCTTGCCTAGAAGATACCTATTCACTCTTGATTTGAAGACTCCCAGATTATACCCCTCGAGGAACAATGACGCAGGCAATGAGTTCCATTCTTTTGCTGTACGAATGATGAACGTAGAAGCAAACTGCTTAGAGCGAACTAGAGGTATGTCAACCATAAATGGATGACGTTTGATAGTTTGTCTGGTTGTTAGAAGGTAAAAGGGGCATGGTAGAATTAACTCGTGTAATTCCTTTTGTTTTTTTGTTTTTTTTAATTGTGACAGGCTAGTGTTTGACCACTATCTCACCTGATGGTAAGTGACGATGTGATCGAAGCTGGTAAACACACTAGACCTGGAATACGCAGGCTCTCAAGGATAACTGCCGGAACACCGTATTTGGCTTGGCGGCAGACTTTCAACTTGATGGTGGTAAGCTACTTTGGTAGCAAGCCAGGCGAGCAACTCACAAAAATGCTCTACCACCTCTTCCTGCGCACATTCTAGAGTATGTGCTGTTGAACTAGGCTCATCGCCGGTGTTTCAGCATACACGCTCTTCTCATAACTGTATCTATCTATCTACAATAATTACTAGCTCTTAGAACTTTTACAATCAAAATACATTTAGAATAATTAATAAAAGAAGTTGATTTATAATTTATTATGTTGTATGGAATAGTATGTTAGGTGATATTATAATGTATGCATGTGTGAGTGTGTGTGCGTGTGTATACGTGTGTGTGTGAAAGAAAGAGGCCCCTCCCCTCTTTCTTTGCGTGTATGATGATTAATTTTTTAATTATTTCAGATCAGCATTATATATTTTTTTATAAATGTGTATAATCTGAACCTTCGTTGTTAACTTGTAGTGGCTTATTTGATGTAAAATTTATGTAATACCAACCATTTCCTAGCAAATTTGCCCGCAATCAAGTTAAAAAGTAGCCTATGTGTTAATCCTTGGCTTGCTTCAATTATTATTACATAAATACCGCATGAGGAGTAATTTTAAAAATACAATAGATTGTGATAACTTGACATATCATCTAGGTCAGTTTCAAGAAACATTTACCGATATTTTTTTTTTAATTCTAGAACCAAACAATTACACTAATTATAAATCCGAAAGTGTGTGTCAAAATGTGTATGTTTGTTTTCTCATCACGCTGTAACGGCTAAACAGAGTTAGATGAAGTTTGATATGTACATAGCTTATACCTAGGATTAATACATACTTTTCAACTTGATAATAGCGGGCGAAGTCGCGGGGCACGGCTAGTAAGCTTTAAAATATACGGTTGTTCCAACTTTGGACTTAGAGGTTCATACATAGTTTATGGAATGGAGTGAGTACCGCGTTGAAGTCTTTACTACGCACGTTCGGTAACCATTATTCTAATTTTAAACCGATTTGGATGATTGATTTTTGAAGTAACAACTCTTCTTTTAGGTAAACAAATCGTCACCGATAGCCAATATTTGCAGAACTCTACGCGCGATACATATTGCTCACGATCGGGGATCAACGAATAATGGTTAAATATGTATACTGTGTATTATATACATATATTATATTTTCATATTCTTCTATCGGCAGTCCCCAAATGCATGCTTTTTTTGGGTTAAATTTCATCCAACTCCATTCAGCCGTTAAAGCGTTAAGAGGGAACAAACATACTTACACACAAACTATCGGATTTATAATATTAGTTAGATCATCATGGTCTGTTTGGTTACATTATCGTTGTTTTTGTATATACATATATTATATTTTCACTTCTATCGGCAGTCCCCAAATGCATGCTTTTTTTGGGTTAAATTTCATCCAAATTCATTCAGCCGTTAAAGCGTGAAGAGGGAACAAACATACTTACACACTTACACACAAACTTTCGGATTTATAATATTAGTAGGATCACACATCAATTTTAGATAGATCATCATGGTCTTTTTGGTTACATTAGTTTATAATAGTTTTTTTTTCCATTCAGAATTCTTGTAACAATGATATCTCCTTACTACCTATATATTTTTAAACACTTTCACATTCACAGCTCCACACTAAGTTCGATGACTTGTGTCGTGAGTACCGAAAACGTTCACATCATACACACAACCAGAACCAGAAACACAAATTTTCCTTGGGGAGTTACCTAACTTGTGTTTCTAGCGGGAATCGAACCCGACACCCTTAGGAGGTGCGTAGAATGAGAACGCGCACCCAAACAAGCCTTTTTAGTTGTATTATTATACCACTATATCCCCCTAGTTCTGTGGATATTTTTTTAACGCTTTCACTCCCTGCCCCACACCAAGTTCGACGACTGTATTGTAGGTGCCGGAAACAATCAAATCACAGATACAATCACACCCAGTACTAGAAACACAAATTTTCCTTGGCGTGAGAACTTGCTTCCGCTGGGAATCGAACCCGATATCCCTGCCATGATATCCTTAAAAGTGAAAAAAAATGCGCACCCAAACAAGCGAACTTGTGTAATGTTAGTATATATCAGTGTAATATATAGTGAGAGTGCTGCAAAAGAACACATGAACAAACCCTTAAATAGAGACAATAAGAAAAGTGTTAATGGACACATTCTTAGTTTAGCAATGTAGCAGTTTAAGTTAAAGTTAAATTACTGATTAGCCATAGTTTGGCTAGATTGTAATTATAATAGGGCACTTTGTAAGAAGTACTCTAGAATTAAAAAAAAATAAAAACCCAAACAAGCCAAGGAATAGTTCAAAAATTAATCTTTACAGTCTTAAACACTCACTGTTTTAGTTTTTTTATTCTAGATAGGTAAGCATTTGACCTTTTAATGTATGTAGTTGTATTATTTTATCTCAATTGTAAGAATTCTAGTATCATTGTAGGGGATTACCTCTGGCTCCAATATTCGAACGATAAGCAACATATTTTCAGCTTAGTCCAGCATTCCATGCTGCTGTTTAGCATAATCCCCTTCGTTTATCCAAATCTACTGCCCAAAGTACGGAATTAATGTGTACAGAGCTCTAAGATAAACAAAACAAATACTTTAATTATTTGCACTGCGCGTTAGCTTAGTTGCGCGGTCGCCTTCTAGGGGTAGGTATTGGGTTTGATTCCGGGCGGGAACATAAGATTTCTCCCTAAAGAAAAATCTCCTGGTTCTGTTTGTGATTGTCTGTGTGATGTGAATGTTTCCGGCACACACTATCTCCACACACGTCAAAACTTAGTGTGGAGCTGTGAGTATGACGTTAATGTTATGTTTTTAAACGACTTCACAAAAAAGGAGGAGTAAGTCAATTCGACTGTATTTTCTAGGTGGACCGATATAAAGATAATTTTTATTTGAAAGCTGGTGCTTGTCATGTGGCCCCATTGAAATTTGATCAAGATCTGATCACTAGTTTTTGAGTTATTGTTTATTACGTTGAATCTGATCAAGGTTCCGAAGATAAAGCGGTGAAGTCGGTTTTTTAAGCTTTGCTTGCGTTTAATTATTTAAGCTTTGCTTGCGTTTAATTATGTAACTAAAGGTGAAGGTATTTGTTGAAAACAGTTTTTTTTTTGCAAAAAATCCTTAATCCTGCTAATATTATAAATCCAAAAGTTTGTGCGAAGTGTGTAAGTATGTTTGTTCCCTCTTCACGCTTTAAAGGCTGAACGGATTTAGATAAAAATTTGGAATATACATAGCTTATACCTAGGATTTACACATAGGATACCTACTTTTGACTTGATAATAGCGGGCGAAGCCGCGGGGCGCGGCTAGTTATATATGAGAGAAACAATATTAATAGAATAGATTAGAATAACCTCTCGAGTGCTTAAGCTAAAACGTATGTAGAAGGCTTACAATCAGGTAATAATTAATAATATATATTAATTAATAAATTATTAGGTAGGTCATATATACCTTACCGTACCTACCATACACATACTCGTAAGAGTCAAACTCCTGTAACAGTTTGAACTGTTCGTTTGCTTAGTTGGGTGCACGTACGCCGTAACGGGTTCGATTCCCGGCGGTTCGGTCCCTATGGAAAATTTGTGGTTCTGGTTGTAATTGTGTAAGTGATGTGAATGTTTTCGGCACTCATGTTACCGAATTCCATTTATTAAAAGCATATCCCCAAGTACATATTAACCGAATATGAAGGTTTAATTTTTGACGTTACTGAATACCACTACTAATTCTTAGCGGCTAGAAAATTTGCAAAGCGTCTTAACATAGAAAGTAAATAATATTATAGTAGAAAATTTATTTGTAAAACCAAAAAACAGAATTTGTATCACGAAAGATATTCAGTCTGATGTTAAGAGGTAATTTTTTTAAATTACTATGTACGAGTATATTATAATATGAAATAAAATGAAATTATGTTTATTTATGAGAATATCCCGCTCGAGCGGGAGGCCGATAGAAGGATCCGGCTGGGCTGGGCGGCTTTCGGCAAGCTGCGTCAAGTCTTCTCTTCGTCTATCCCACAGTGCTTAAAGACCAAAGTCTTTAATGCGTGCGTTCTGCCAGTTATGACCTACGGAGCCGAAACGTGGACACTGACAGTAGGACTAGTCCACAAATTTAAGGTTGCTCAGCGAGCTATGGAGAGAGCTATGCTCGGCATTTCTCTGAAGGATCGAGTCCGGAACGAGTTGATCCGACAGAGAACTAAAGTCGCCGACATAGCTCAAAGAATTAGCAAGCTGAAATGGCAGTGGGCTGGCCACGTCTCTAGAAGGGTGGATAACCGCTGGAGTAGACGAATACTTGAGTGGAGACCGCGACTCGGCAAACGTAGCACAGGACGCCCGTCGGCCAGGTGGAGCGACGACCTGCGAAAGGAGGCCGGCAGAAACTGGATGAGAAGAGCCGAAGATCGGGCTCAGTGGCGTTCATTAGGAGAGGCCTATGTCCAGCAGTGGACAAAAATAGGCTGATGATGATGATGATGTGATGAGAATATTGTGCACTTCAAGTCTTAGTCTTACATAAGGTTAGAACAAAGAAATCTCAAAATTAAATCAATTTAGCATAAAAAAGAAATAATTATAAATAATAATAAATTCTAATCATCAATATTTAATCAATTACAAACATACTAAAATACATGTCAAAAATATATTTATTAATTAGGTAATCGAAGTCAGTATAGAATAAAATAATCCTACTAATATTATAAATCCGAAAGTTTGTGTGAAAGTGTGTTAGTATGTTTGTTTCCTCTTCACGCTTTAACGGCTGAACGGATTTGGACGAAAGTTGGAATGTACATAACTTATACCTAGGATTAACACATAGGCTACTTTTTAACTTGATAATAGCGTGCAAAGGTGCGGGGCACGGCTAGTATGTCAATAAATGTTCAAAACAGTAATAAAAAGTCAGATCACATCGTTACTAAAAATCACTCATCAACGTCCTATCTGTTCCCAACAGAATCTTCTGGAAAATTCAAAATTCAGTCTCCACAACATAAATAAAGTAAATTGAAATGAAGAACGTGAAATATGGAGAATAAACAGAAAGAGCGCCGAAAAAATACTTGTTCGTAAAAAATCAGTTTGGTTTTCTGTTAAACATTTTCTTTGCTGATTTTTTTCTCTGCTGAAGAGGAATAAACACGTACGACTGATTGAGGAAACTGTTGCTATATGTTATGTTTTAGTAGATATTTTATTTAAGTATTGCTACGATAGGGCACAGTTTGAACATTTTTAGAAATTGGTAACTATGTATGTTAGACATATTTTAGTTTAATTATCAAATAAAAACAATCGAATTGAGTACCTCTTCCTTTTTTGTGAAGTCGGTAAATTATCAAGTTCTATTATTTTTATAGTTACTGTGTACATTGTCATGGAGAAAGTTATAATATGTACTAGGTACTCGTATAACTCATGAAGGAGTTGTGAAAATATTATTGATGAAGCGAAGCGAGATCTCTTTTTTAACTTGGGTGCTTCATCACTTTATCCGTCCGTCCACCTAGAGGCAAATCTATATAAGCGAATTAATTTGGATATCAAAGTTTTTAGGCCCGCTTCGTCCCGGGCTCTATCTTAAAAACGGCTGCATATTTGAAGCAGAAACTTGCATATAATATCCGTTATAATTATCCTCAATTTAAAAATCAAATACCGAAATTAAACAATTAGATAATAATTACGAAAAAAGAAAAAAAATACCTCGATTTTTTTCTAAGCAGAGGTATCGAGTTCGATTTCCGGCGGGAACACAAGTTTTTCCCCCAAGGAAAAGCTATAGTTATGGTTGTGATTGTGTGTGAGATGTGAATGTTTCCGGCACCCACGACAAAAGTCATCGAACTTAGTGTGAGGCTATGAGTGTGAAAGCGTTTATGTTTATTAGACAAAATGTAAGCGTGAGGTCTCTGGGTCGAAAGTCTAATAAATAGTAATAGTCAGATGGTAAAAATAGGATACATTGTCTTGATATTCTGAAATTCAGGTTGTTGTTAATTCGATCCACATACTTACTTGTAGAAGGAGCAGGAAGATTGAATTTCAATAAAATCACTTTTGAAGTATCGTCGGTCGTTTTTGTCTTATCCTCCAGCCAATATTGCGAGCTCGAAGAGACCGCTTGAGTTTGCTCAGGATAAAGTGATTTATCTATTACACTAAGTATGTCATATGAATTTCTGATTATTTATTTATTTAATAGTTTAGCACAAAACAGTGTACAAGGAATAGCTTAATGCTATGAAGCATTATCTACCAGCTTTCCTGGGCGTGTAAGAAAAGTGTTTGGGCGTGCAGCTAAAAGATACGCGTACATAAAATAAATAAAAAAAAAAGATTTTAGATTAAATAAACTAGATCAAATAATTTGAAAAATGAATAATTAATAAAAAAATATAAATATTTAAACAAATACAATATACTACTTACATTTGTATGTATAACTAACACATAATCAGAATTTACTTATAGATGTTAGATTTTCTATAGCGTGATAGCAATTTATCTGATGAATTTGGTTAATCGGCGCAGACAAGGGAAGGTTATGTTGCACAAATCAATTTGCTTAGCAGCTGGTACGTTTCTACCGATGGCACATACTAATTCTAGGGGGGTGGGGGCGGACTTAAGCCCGATAATAAATAATAAATGACAAAGTTCTGAGGTAACATACATAAAAATCCCAACGAATTAAATACCTCCTCCTTTTTAGCCGACTTCAAAAAAAGGAGGAGGTTTCTTATAGTGTAAAAAAAGTGTTTCAGTTTCTGGGTGTTGTGTGTGTCATATTAATGTTTCCGGCATTCATGACTCAAGTCACCGAACATAGTGTGGGACTTTGAGTGTGAATAACATGCTTCTGAATGTGTATATAACTAAACTCCTCCTAAACGTCTGGACAGGCTTTCATAATTATTTTTATGTGTGTTCAGGTGCATTCAAGAACAGCATTGATTCATGCACAATAATATTAAAACATCGAAAAATTCATTAAAATGAAAACATGTTTATGTTTGCCTCGTACTTATTACTTAGTCATGTTCATAAAGGAGTTCATAATTTAGTCAATATTTTTTTAGTATTAAAGTAATAAGTCACCATAAACTTGAAAGAGTTAAAATGTTTTTTTTTCTTTACGAGGCATTGCAACGCATACCGGGAATAGCTAGTTTATGTTTATATTATTAATTTATTTTAGTTTCTACTATTATTTATTATCTTTTGGATTTATAATATTAGTGTGATATTACCTACTAGACGCATCTCCCCAAACTTCCTTCCTCTATCTATACCTACTGTCGGTCCTCACTTCAGATAAGGGTAGTTCTAAGGGTGAAGGGATAATTGGCCAGCATTAAGGCCTGCCCTGGACATTGACTTATACCCGGTCGCCGAGTGCGGTCGACTCAATCTTTCTGTAGGCGCCTAGTCATCGAGTTTTTTGGACTTGGGTTGATGACGTGGTTGTAAAACGCAGTACTAGTTATTATTAATTGAAGTATTCGCCTAAATACTGACCTTAATTAATTATTCATCAGGGTAAAATGTAACATTATACCCGTACTACGTATTTTTGATCATAATTCAAAAACTGCTCACTGTCAGATTTTGATCAATATTTAAAGGAACTACATGAAAAGCCCCAGCTTTTAAATAAAAAAAGATTTTTCAAAATCGATTAACCTAGAACAAAGTTATGAAGTAACACACATAAAATCGAGAATTGATCAAGATCTGATAAAATTTTCGGAGATATTTGCGATTGAAGTTTCATAAACTCGTATGTATGAATATATTTTTAAAACTAGACATAAATATTTATAACTAGATATAAATATGTACAAAACTTAATCTTAGACCGCGTATAGTACCCGAAATGCTGGCAGTATTGCCATGTTGAAAAAGCAATGCCCAATCTCTGTCCATAATATTTACTATGACTAAATTTGTTGAAAAAGAAAAAGAATGATTTTATTGTATATAACAGTTTGTCCATTTCGGACGAACAATATTATTATTATTTATATTACAATTACAAGCCAATTATAACCTAACTACATACATAAAATAAAAACAATACATTTACTACAATAAAAACAAACCATTTGATAATCATATGTTAATACCATTTGTTAATATAAACCATTTGTTAAAACTATTATATTTATCATACTTATGGGTCAAGCATGCAAATGTCCGTGTGTGTTGGTGCATCTCGCTGCAAACTGACACAGATAACTGAACTACCCGTTTGTTTAGTGGGGTCAGCGTTCGCTTTCTAAGCAGAGGTATCGGGTTCGATTCCCGCCTGGAACAAAAGATTTCTCCCCAAGGAAAATTTGTGTTTATGGTTCCGGTTGTGATTGCGTGATGTAAATCTTTCCGGCACCCACGACACAAATCATCAAACATAGTCTGGGGCTGTAAGTGTAGATATAAATATAATTTTGTTACCTGCCATCTTCCAAATTATACATTAAATTTTAACTTGGCAATAGAAACTTTTTACGTTTCACGACTTGAAATTACATAAATCGCTACTTTCGTACCCCTTTCACAAAGGAACCTCATGAATACTGGAAAATGTAACGTTCATTAAAAAAATATGGAAATAGGTCAAGTAGGAAATGGGTGCGCCTATAGAGAGTTCCCTGTACCAAGTAATTGGTATATCAAAGGTATCGCTCAGGATGTGTGCCGCGTATGATTGTGAGCTCTTACCTATGCCACAGAATACTCTATAGTACTTACAAGCTTTTTACCTTTGTAAGTGGATAGAGTTCGTTTCATTTTAAAATGCGTTTGTGTATGACGACCCAGTTGGCGCAGTGGACAGGTGTCCGCCCTCTGTGCCGTGGGTCCTGGGTTCGATTCCCGGCAGAAGCACAAATTTCTTCCCAAGGGATATTTGTGCTTCTGGTTCTGGATATAATGTGTGTGTGATGTGAATGTTTCCGGCACCCACGATACAAGTCTTTGAACTTAGTG
This sequence comes from Lomographa bimaculata, assembly GCA_948107665.1. Taxonomy (NCBI): domain Eukaryota; kingdom Metazoa; phylum Arthropoda; class Insecta; order Lepidoptera; family Geometridae; genus Lomographa; species Lomographa bimaculata. The sequence goes on along the minus strand of OX403601.1, from coordinate 4,216,233 downwards.
TGGGGCTGTGAGTGTGAATGCGTTTGTTTCGTTTTGTTTTGTTTGTAGACACTGCTTTTTACACGACTTATATTTATTATCTTTGTATGGAACCATGTATACTTAGCTAATTTGGGAAGGTTAACGTTGCACGTCTATCTTTTAAGCAGTGGGTATCGGGTTTTGATTCCCAGTGGAAACACAAGTTTTCCGCCTAAGGGAAATGAGTTTTTGGTTTTGGGACTAATCACAACAAACATGGGTGTATTGCATCTTCTCGGCACAATACAAGTTGTTACGGTACAAGTCTTCGAACTTAGTGTGGGGCTGCGAGTGTTCCATAGATTTTTTTTTCAAAATTGTAGTTGGTACTGTAAACTGCCCGTTGGCTTAGTTGGGTGCACGTTCAGTTTCTAAGCTATCGGGTTCGTATCCCGGCGATTACACAAGTTTTCTTCCCAGGGAAAATTTGTGTTATGTGATGGAAAATGTGTGTGTGAAAGCATTTATGTTATGTGTGACTGTAGTTGGTTGACCTGATCGTATAAGATTTTTTTTTTTTTCGAACGAACTACACGCTGCTGTCTGTGTGTAGCCTCTGCAGCGTCACCGGGAGGGCGAGCATGAAAGACGCTCAGCCGCAAAAGAGAGGGTCTAGGCAACTAGCACAAGGGCCACCTAGTAGATGCGAGCCTGGGCTTGGACCGTTGCCAGGACAGGGGGGAAGAAACGGGAGAGAAACGCCCGGTACATAAGAGTACCGTTGATAATTGGCCCTATGAATACAAAAATTTTGATTAGATCGATTTTGACTAGAATTTGAAGAGACATGACGAGAGAATCTACGTCTTCGCCGGCGAGGACTGTTTAGTCTGATTGTGGTCTGTGTACCGGACCATCGTTGCGCTGCTAACGATGGCGACCGCAATGGGATTGTCCGGGTCCTGAAGAATGTGTCGCAGACGGTGACTACGGAAATTACGTGGGTCTATAGTGTCGATAGAGTAATCGGAGGTTTGGACTACGAGAAGATTGGGGTAGTACCGCGTTGAAGAAACGGCAGGAAGGCGCCTTCATGAATTGTACGATAGAGATTCGAGATTGCAGTGCAGATCGACCTTACGCTGATATCAGCGAGCGCCGACCGCTCTGCGAATGAATGGATTTTGAAGGACTTGTAGTTTTTTTGAGTGTTTCGGGTTCGGAGTGAGCGAACACCTGGGAGGCGTAAGTCATGAAAGGACGGACGCAATCTTTGTAAATCATAAACGTAAAAAACAATAACATAACCGCTTTCACACTCACATCCCCACACTACGCTCGATGACTTATGTCGAGAACGCCGGCAAAATTCACACTTACAATCACAACCAGAACCAGAAACACATATTTTCCTTGGGGAGAGAACCGCCGGGAATCGAACCCGATACCCCTGCTTAGAAGGCGAACGCTCAACCAACTAAGCCAACAGTCGTCTGCTTATTTCTAAGCGACAGTTTACTGCGTTTGCAGACGAGAGGGTGAAGGCGTGCGAGAATAAGGCCATTGTTTCGGACATAGTTGACGTGCTTATTGAAATTGAGACGTCTGTCAAGAAATACTCCTAAGTACCTACTTCGTGGAAGTAACATGAGGAACGTTCCTGACGAAGAGAGTGACTGGGCTTGGGGGATGCGAATAGTCGGATGGAAGTAAATAACGCGGGTAGGAAACAGCTCTTTTATACGCTCGCTCCGCCTCCAGCATCTGTTGGTTGTGATGCTTACCTACCAAAGAAAATACGTAATCAAATAAATTATCAAAGTGTGGTTTATCGCGATTAACACTTAATATAATGAATTAACTTTGTCGTTATGGATTTTCGAAAAGTAACGCCTTCCAAATAGTCCCAGTTTCAAATAGTATAGTTGCCAGTTGATGAATTACCCAGACGGATCTGTTTTCTTAATAAAACAATCCAGCACAATTAATTCTCTATCTCGCATAGTTAATCGCTACCAGTTATTCATTAATCTAAATATTAATGTGAAATAGTAGTTCGTAACTGTTCTCTGTAAGCTCTGCGAATAAATAACTTAACTCCGAGCTAGGTGTGCTTGAGACTTGAGAAACGTCAGGAACAGATGTTGCATAAATTTAATATGTGCGCAGGTTGTTGAGATTTTTCTATTTAAAATTGCTTTTGCTGGGTAACAAGTCAGATTTTGAAGTATTAATGGTTCTTTAAAGCGGTGGAGCTACTGTCATCCTGTCATTTACATGCTTCATGTATCATTTGTAACTATACATTACAAATGATACGACTATACATCGTAAACGATAACTTCTTTAAACTGTCCGTTGGCTAAGTTGGGTGCGCGTTCGCCTTCTTTATCGGGTTCGATTCCCGACGGGCGATCGTTCTGACAGCTAGCATTGTTATAGTAATCTACCCTCTTACAAATAGTTAAAGAAACACAATTTATATTATTTTCTACCGACTTGACAAAAAAGGAGGAGGTATTCAAGTCGACTGTATTTTTTTTATGTGTGTTACCTCGTCTCTAATTTCGTCGTACGTGAATGGATTTTGATTTTTTTTTGTTTTAAAAATGTTGCGGTCCCATTTAAATTTGATCAAGATCTGATCAGCAGTTCTTTAAACATCTTCAATAATGCGTGTTTAGTACATCTAATCTGATCAAAGTTCCGATGATAAAGCGGTGAAGTCGGTTTTTTTAAGCTTGCTTGCGTTTAATTATTTGTTAAGTTTTTAAATGTATAGATGTCACTTTAAGCCTATAAGTATTATAATTGTTTATTTAAGTTAATTTGGGTGTGTTCAAAAGTAAAGTGAATAGGTATTTACTAAGCAAGCGTGCTCCACCTTGGACTACATCGTCACTTTCCATCAGGTGTGATTGTGGTCATACGTTTGCTTAGTCTGTAATAAAAAAAAATGTTTATTGTTTTTCGTGTAAGTCTTCTTCTTCGTCGTGTCGATGATCTTTATATTGTTTGGGCCCAATGTTCCGCCACTGCCACTCCCAAAGAAGACACTTTGTATAGATCGTCTAAATTGCAGGTGAAGGGGGACGCAGGGCACGTCAGTAAATGTGTCATTGTTTGTGAGGGGTTACCACAGACGCAATTTGACATATTATCCGGGTCAATATAACCTCACCTGCAAAGGTTGCTTCAGCACCGGCCCACTTGGGTCCTCAATCTGTTAAGTGAATTCCATGTGGCCCATGGCAGGTCACAACCCTCGTGTAAGTGAATTTTATTTACGAGAAATAAACTATGTTTAACCTGAAATTTGACTATATGCGTGTTATATAAATAAATATGTGCTATGTTGCTACAACATAAAAAACACCTTAATACGAATAAGACTAGAGAAATATAAAGACAATTCTATCAAAAACCTTTACTAAACGACCCAAACTTTCACTCACATCGCTGTAATTGAATGAAACTGTATTCAACATTGCAGCCCATTTCGCTTCCATGTCAAATGACCTCTCAAACAGACAAGGGTCAAGCAATAGTCGAATTAAAATCTAACTTTTGGGACAGAAAAGGTTTTGCGTCGTATTTATAACGATACAATGTTACACAGTTGTTTCTAAGAAAGTTGACCATACTTGCTCGAGCCGTAAAAAGTAAAGTTGTAAAAAAGTTTGAGATGTTCCCAGTTTTTCAGGACCTGGCTTCTTGTATTCTGTCTTTCTCTTAAGCAACAATCGATAAAGCGTTTTTCGTAAGTTGTTTTATGGATATTGGTTAACTAGCCGTGCCCGCGGTTTCGCCCGCTATTATCAAGTTAAAAAGTAGCTTATGTGTTAATCCTAGGTATAAGCTATGTACATTCCAAATTTCATCGAAATCCGTTCAGCCGTTAAAGCGTGAAGAGGGAACAAACATACTTACACACTTACACACAAACTTTTGGGTTTATAATATTAGTAGGACTAGTAGCACAGTGCAATATTTTTTTCTATTATTAATTATTAATATTATAAATGCGAAAGTAACTCTGTCTGTCTGTCTATCGCGCTTTCACGCCAAAACTATTGAATCGATTTATGTGAAATTTGGTACACAGATAGTCTAGAGCCTGAGAAAGGACATTGGGTACTTTTTAACCAGGAATTCCGGACTCCGACTTACGCGGGCAAAGCCGCGGGGCGCAGCTAGTAAGCTATAAAAAAATGAAAATATACCACACTTAACATAACGTAATATCAGGTGAGATAGTGTGGAAAACGCTAGCCTTGTGCTCCTGCCTGGGATTCAAACCCAGGACCCACGGCGCAGAGGGCGGACACTTGTCCACTGCTCCAACTGGATCATCAAATAAAAATCGGTACACCTAATAAAAGTTCTTAGACACACATAAAAAAAGTACAGTCTAATTGAGAATGTCCTCCTTTTTTTAAGTCGGTTAAAAACTACGACATACCTACTAGTTCACTGAAGCATTAAAAAACGAGTTCGAAAAAACAAATGAAAATCGATCAAAGCAAAGTAAATCGGGAAAATAAAGATAAGGCGGAAAAACAATTGAAAAAAACAAAATACGTATCAGCGCAAAATATTCAGAATTGATTGTGTACTCACATTTGAATTTGACAACTTGAATTTACAATGCAGCCAATTAGGAAGACATTGGGGCACTTACTAAGATCGTTAATTTGAGTTTTGCCGCCAATTGAAAAATGGCTTTGTTGATTGTGTTTTTTTTCCAAAACATTTGTTTAAATTGTAATGTTTAGACATGACAATTTAATCTCAGTGTTTAAACAACAATTTAAACGGTTAATCATGGTAGATTTACCGTTAATTGAAAATGCATGAGTGTAAGCAAATCATATAAATTTAATATTCATTGGGGCACTTACTAAGATCGTTAATTTGAGTTTTGCCGCCAATTGAAAAATGGCTTTGTTGATTGTGTTTTTTTTCCAAAACATTTGTTTAAATTGTAATGTTTAGACATGACAATTTAATCTCAGTGTTTAAACAACAATTTAAACGGTTAATCATGGTAGATTTACCGTTAATTGAAAATGCATGAGTGTAAGCAAATCATATAAATTTTATATTCATTAATAGAAGTTCTAGTAAGGTGAGAGTGATTGGTAGAGACCGCTTTACTAGGTATGAATTGACTATGACTGACCATGACTCTTTTACTTAACTTTTACTTGTGACTAAAATTCCATTTTTAAATATGTAAATACTCTTGAATTATTTTAAAACTTGACATTGGTTAAATGCACAAATAATGCGAAGCCAAATTGAAAAAATAAAAGTTATTCTCTTTTTCGACAAATGGAGAGCTGCCACCTAAGCTACAGGATCAGCCCATTAGTTCAAAGAAAATAAAAGCTACTCAAGGTTACAGTTTTTATGTCGTTTTGTAGGCAAGGCTAATTATAACAGACTAGCTATAACCGGAATCGGATCAGTTGTTCCAGATATTACTTTTTACAAACAAACAAACTTTACATGTTTATAATATTAGTATAGATATGAATATTAAAATACCATAAAAAATATAGGTAAACTTAACAGAGTTTAGCATTAGGTATGTTTGAATAAGTGAAAAAAAATATTAAATTATTTTTTTATATATGCGATGAGTATATATAAACCTACACAAGATTATTAGCTATAGTGTTTTTCAACATACGAATAAACAGCAATTTTATTTTAATAAGCCTTGAACAATTTCTTCCTTGAATTTATTGAAAAATAAGAATGCCTCTCAGAACTCTAAAATACCGATATAAAAAAAACATTTAACTAAAATGGTAATAAAGTAAAATATTATTTTTTTATTCTAAAATAGATATAGCGAGTTGTTGAGGGTTTCACCTTAACTCGTATCATATAAAATTTTAAAATACCTCTCTGCGCTACAAAAAAATCCGTCGCACATCTGAGGCAACACCACCCCTAGTTTCTGCTAGGGGTTGGTGGCCTCAGAGCCATTTACCCCTTTTGTCCGTGCTAATGGAAATAGGTTAATGAGCAGCCAGGTAACCCACAGCCGAAAGCACGATGACAGAGACTAATTGTGACTGCCTATTAGCTTTAAAACTAAGAAGTTTACTGAAAACTTAGGAGGTAGAGTTATAAACAATGAAATTACCAATGATTCAAAACGTCGCTATTAAGTAAATTTGATTTTTTATTTAGGTCTGTATTTTCAGGAGCAATTTGATGGTAACTGTGTCTACTAGGTTGATAGTAGAACGACTGATCTTATATTGTTTCAATGATAATATTTTAAAATATATATAACTCAAAGGTGACTGACTGACTGACTGACATAGTGATCTATCAAGGCACAGCCGAAACCACTGGACGGATCGGGCTGAAATTTGGCATGCAGGTAGATGTTATGACGTAGGCATCCGCTAAGAAAGGATTTTGATTAATTCTACCCCCAAGGTGATAAAATAGGGGATGAAAGTTTGTTGTACTTCTTAACGCGAGCGAAGCCGCGGGCAAAAGCTAGTTGTTTCAATATAAGGCTTAAGACACGTAAAAAAATGTCGACTTACTTTTTAGTCGACTAGTTTCGGAAAAAATGTTGTCTTTCAGGATATTTTAGGTAAATAAAATATAAATGAAAAGTACCGCGTGTCGCGGTGTTTGTTACCAAACTCCGTTAAGGGTGGTCCAATCAAAAAAAAAAAAATTAAAAATTTTTTGTTTTTGTTTTTTTATGATTCAGCATGATATAATGTATATGGCAGAACAACGTGCGCCGGGTCAGCTAGTATTTTTATAATATTCTAATTTCAATTAATTTTGTGGGTTTTATATACAATTCATACAAAGTTAATACTTACATTTGCGCATTCTGAAAACAAGAAAGTTTAAGCTAAGAGTCTACATCTTGTATTATGCGAGAAAAACCACGCGCAAAACTCGTGAATGAATCAAAAACTGTTGGGTAAACTTTACACTCCGACCTTTCACATAAAGCCTAAACAAAACTCGGATTTAACCAACTTTCAGAATTTTCAACAGATATCGACTCGCACAAATGTATGCCAAAAAGCTTTTTGTGTACGGGAACATCGTATAACTCAGTAATTCAGTCCGTCAGGTGCAGATGTCGCCTCCGTCTCCGAACGATTAACCCATTTGAGGGCCGAGACCACCCAAGGTAAACAGGCCTCTGATTTCCTCCAAATATTCCCAATTTCTCACCAATATAAAGGTGCTGGAAATCGCTAGAGTTCAAGTTAGATTGGTCGTTCTTCACTTGAGCATAGAATGTTTGCGCCACGTTTGTGCCAATACTTGAACATTATTGATACAGCACTCGAATATTAGAATATTGAAATCCCTTCGGTATTTAGAGACAGATGTAGTCAACGTTGATGTTTGTTTTTATTGTTCAATAAACAAAGGGGTTTGGAATTGGAAACAAATGGAACTCGCTTGATTGGATCCTAGCCGAAGGCTCTCTAGATAAATGTTGAATAACGATTTTAATTATCTTTTATGGACAATAGGCTAACAAATGTGTCTTAATGGGAATGATATTGATTTTGTGACTTACAATACGTCTGATAAAATTAAATAACGACTTTTTGGCTATCATTAGGTGTTAGAAAAGTTTTGGACCTTTTTCTTTCTAATAATTTTATTGGAAATTTATCAAAAAACATTATTTTTAACTGGATTAAGTACATTCTGTTATTTAAAATTTGAATCTTATACAATAAAGTCCAAAGATAAATAAGGGATGAAATTGAGGGGAAGAAGCTAGATTTTTATTGCCTTATTTAAGTTTTTATTTTTACTAGTTTAAAAATCCCGATTGATATGGATATAGTATTTCTGTCTAGAAAATTTACGATACGGAAACCCGATCAGAACCTAATTAAAATGTAATGAGTAATGGATTTAAAGACATCGAAATATGATATAGATGGAAGTCGTTTGCTTCATGTTTAAATTAACACTTGATTAATTAAAGAAAGTCAAATGCTTGCCTATCAGGCATAAAAAAAAACTATTCGTCGCTCTGACTCCTCCTGCAGAAAGAATACATTTTGTGGTGACTCTAGGGAGAAAAGAAAATGAAGATGATTATGCAGAACATTCTCGGTCTCAAGACCTAAATGTACTCATTTTAAGAACAGGCTACGATTCAGTCTGAGCACGATTGTCATCAAAGACGATTGTAGAGCGTATGTTATATCATAGTACCCGGGCGACCGAGCTTTGCTCGGCTGAAAACACGGATAAAGCGACGTTTTCTAAAATTGAAACCTAGCTAGATCGATTTATCGCCCCCGAAAACTGCATACAAAATTTCATGAAAATCGTTGGAGCCGTTTCCGAGATCCTGATACACACACATATATATATAAACCAGAACATCGTCAAAGTACGCATTATTCGTCACAAAATAGACATTATTGACGATATTTCAAGAACCACTGATCAGATCTTGATCAAATTTAAACGGGACCAATTAGAAAGCAACATCTATAAAACTAAAAAATATTTTTCAAAATCGGCTCACGTGGAGAGATGCTATGAAATAACACAAAAAAAATTTAAAAATGCAGTCGACTTGAGTACCTCCTCCTTTTTTGGGAAGTCGGTAAAAATAGGGCAGTTTTACAAGGTTGCGTGTGTCATACATAGATTTTATGGATTTTCTTAAAATTTTCGAAAAGTAAGTTTCTTTCTTTCTTCTTTAATTTATCATGAGAAACACATTCAATCGTGAAACTTAAATAGGATAGAAAAATGTCTGAAAAAGTTAGTTACATTAATAGGATAAGTGAACGTTTCAGGATATCATATTTTTTAGGAAAGCTGCTCTTAAGTTGCAAAATAATACTTTTGTGCACAAGAATTTCTCCAGTTAATCAGAACCAATCCTGCTCGAACCAAACCAGATTCGAAAAATAGTCCTTCTCTTCCGGCATATTTATCGTTGTCTATAATATTTTATTGGCAATGTCAATAGTAGACCTTTCCTCAGACTTTCGCGAGTCAGCCCATTGTCCGACTAAGATATTGATGGCGTCGAACAACACTCTAATCGTGATGTATAGGGGGTGCGTGCGTGGTGGAAGCCAGTGCCAAAACTTATGCAATTCACAATGATTTCGGGGCTGAGAGTCGAATTGTCCAATGTGTACGATACACGCCCAGTTTCGGGGGAGGCGTCTTCTAGTGGCCTGTATGAGGTGCGCAAATGTACATGGAAGAAGTGTATCGATCCTAGCTGTCTCAAAAAGTAAAGAATGCACTCCACCAACCTTTAGATCCACGCCAGTCGAGGGCAGCAGGATCAGTTTCATTTCAAAATAGTGTGATTAATCTTCTTACGGTTTCTTGAAATCTAAACTTGGAAAGCTCACGTACTGACTAACAGTACAGTGCGTTAGTGTTGTATTTGCCCAGATTACGTGCTTACGACACGTATAGAGCTGTTTGTTTTCCATTCGACGTTTTCTTTGTGAGACACCTTTTAGTAAGAAGGGCATTTCGTGTTTGTAGGATTGATGGTGGCTTTTTACTCGACAGCGCGACGTAAAGGATGGTGATGTGGATGAATGAATGAAATGAATTTTATTTATTCAATATTAATGAATTAAATAAGTCCAAGATGTACAATATAAATATTAAAATAATTAATAACATGTCAAAATAAAAAGTTCGGATGAAATGAATGAATGAATGAATCAGATGAATAAACTAATTAATTAATAAAATGAATGGATGTATTAATGAATTAAATTTATTGACTTAAACACATGAATAGTACAAATTTTCAATAGGCCAAAACTAGGCTTTGCCGTTATCTTTGTTGCCCTATAGTATACGTTAACAAAGATATATTTTCGCCAGTGTGTTTGTGAGTCAAAATAAGTTTATCAGGCTATGTATGTATGTTCGTTTCATTGTGGCATTCTAAAAACCAAACGCGTAGGCCCATTTTGATGATTCTTACGTTAGTACATTTCTGAAGTGAAACTTTTCTACCGACTTCACAAAAAGGAGGAGGTAGGTACTGAAGTCGACTGTATATATTTATTTTTGTCTTTTTTTGTGTGTGTTACCTCATTACTTCATTCCACGTTTACCGATTTTGATTTTTTTTTTGTTTGAAAGATGTTGCTTTCCAATTAGTTATGTTCAATCATCAAATTTTGATCAAGATCTTATCAGTAGTTCTTTAAATATTTTGAATAACTACTGATCAGATCTTGATAAAATTGAAATGGGACCAAAGGGAAAGCAACAAACAAAATAAAAATTCTAAATAGATTCACGTGGAAAGATGTTATGAGGTAACAAACAAAAAAAAAAACATTAGAATTGAGTACCTCCTCTTTTTTGTGAAGTCCGCAGAAACAGCGCATACGATGTTGATCAAGATACATACTTCCACTATATGCCACAAACGACGACCCAGTTGGCGCAGTGGACAGGGGTCGGCCCTCTGCACCGTGGTTCCTGGGTTCGATTCCCGGCAGGAGCACAAATTCCTTCCTAAGGGATATTTGTGCTTCTGGTTCTGGGTGTAATGTGTGTGTGTGAATGTTTCCGGCACCCACGATACAAATATTTGAACCTAGTGTGGGGCTGTGAGTGTGAATGCGTTTGTTTGTTTGTTTGTTAACAAAATATGGGCCAAGTTAACTAAACCTAACTAAATTAAGGCTTAAGGACGCACTAGAGAACATTACATTGTAATTTGAACAGCGGAAATCTGGCAATAAATCAACCAGGGCCGCAACAAGTGCTGCGAATGGGGACATTCTCAGAGAAATAGGTTATCTTTAGCCTGGGGCTGTTTGTAATTATTTTTTATGATTTTCGTTTCCTTTTTTTTACATTCAGATAAATGGTTATTCCGTGGTGACTGTATTTTTATTTATATTGCCTTTGAGAAACATTTCAATGTGTCTCAAATTGCTTGCGTTTGTAAATAATGTTTTAATACGTTATTTTTTATTTTACCTTTGTCAGTCCAGTTTTTGTGCCTATTTACGCGAATATGCCTTTATATATACTACTGAGAGAAGTAAAGCAAGCCGCTCGCCTGACAGTAAGCGCTGGATAGCGTGATTTTTATCATCGGGCTACAAGACGAACTGACCTATTACTAAACCATTACTGAACCATTTATGGTTGATTTATCTCACATCCGCTCGAAGCGTTTTGCTTTTACATTTATCATTGGTACAGCGAAGAAGTAGAACTCACAGCCCGCGTTTTTGTTCCCCGAACAGTATAATTTGGAAGTCTTCAAGTCTAGAGTGAATAGGTATCTTCTAGGTAAGCATGCAACATCTACCGCCGCATCATCACTTTCCATCAGATGAGATAGCAACCGAAAAACTGTATTTTTTTTATGCCAGATAGGTGCTTACCTATCTGGCATAAAAAAATACAGTTCAGTCCCACCCCTAATATTAAATATCAATAGTTGATCTTGAATCCTGCGCGGCAATAAATGTCAAATCTCTTAATGTCTTAAATTTTCATAAAAAAATTATTAATGTTTGCACACTACTGCTAAGCGGTTGAATGAATGATAAAGAACCACACCATTGGCAGACATTCAACCGCCAAGCAGTAGTGTGCAAACATTACAGATTTCGTATTGAAGGGCAATGTTTCCAATGAAATTACAGTACATTAAAAGATTTCAAATCTAATATCTCAGGGCAATGAGCGCACTGAGTCACCCACGTCCGTAGGATACCCCTTAAGTCTGACTCCCTACACGTGGTCCCCGGGTGGTGCTAATCAGGTGACATTTGAGAGGTGGTAGAGCATTTTGTGAGTTGCTCGCCTGGCTTGCTACCAAAGTAGCTTACCACCATCAAGTTGAAAGTCTGCCGCCAAGCCAAATACGGTGTTCCGGCAGTTATCCTTGAGAGCCTGCGTATTCCAGGTCTAGTGTATTTACCAGCTTCGATCACATCGTCACTTACCATCAGGTGAGATAGTGGTCAAACAATAGCCTGTCACAAATAAAAAAAAAAAAAGTGCTTTGCCGAGCAGGAGTTAAGTTAAGTAAAAAATCTGGGTGGCACGGAACTGTGCCATCCAGTTTTGAACGTATATAGTGGGCAATCGTGACGTCTCGAATTACATAAAAAAAAACAAACAAACGAACGCATTCACACTCACAGCCCCACACTAAGTCCAATGACTTGTATCGTGGGCGCCGGAAACATTTACATCACACACGCAAATACACCCAGAATCAAAAACACAAATATCCCTTGGGGAGGAATTTGTGCTCCTGCCGGCAATCGAACCCAGGACCCACGGCGCAAAGGGCGGAGACCTGTCCACTGCGCCAACTGGGTCGTCAAAAAAGAATGTATATTTTACCTTATATTATATAAGGAAAGTATTTAAACGTGCTTTCCCTTGGAATACAATATCTGTCATATATGATGATGGGAAAAAATAACATTGATTCTATTAGATTTACTTTGTACACAATGTCACGAGTATATTGGATCCATATCCGGTCGAAATTGATACAACCAATCACTTCTCAAATTTCATGTAACACACGTATTTTGGGGCCACACCTATGAAGGTAATGATGTTATGCTTGCATCAAGCAAACACATCGTCAGTTCATAAGTAAGGAAATATTGGGTGCCGCGAAAGTGAAAAAATTGCGTTGTTGATGCTTGTGTTACTAGAGTGTTAGTATGTGATAATGGTGGATTTTTCGTCAATCTGCGTAATTGTAATCACACACAAAGTTGAAAAACGTGATTTGCTCCAAAATCAAGTTTTTGTAAAAAAATAACATTTTACTAGGACATGACTTGACTAGGACTGGACCATGCATGACTATTTAACTTGACTATGACTGGTTACTAGGAATTGTTTAATGTATTAAATGTAAAAACTTGAAAAATATTTTGCAGTGAAACTGAAATAATTTGCGTTTCATGTTTCGTTCTTTTCGGCCTGCATTTAATGCCGGATTCGGTTCAAAATTATTTATATTTTTTATTTTGACCCAGTGGCTGTTCTTGGCCTAACCAAGCCTACCAACCCTTCATAAAAATAAAGGTTCCGACGCATATTAACATTTAACTTAGTAAGACTTAAAAATGAGTTCAGAACATGGCAGCTAAAACACTGTTCTACTCAATTAGTCTAGATATATTTTTTTTATGTCATTGAGAGACGAGACGGGCAAGTCGCTTGCCTACTGGAAAGCGTCACCCTTTCCCATTACAGTACAGTGCCATCCAGAGTTTCAATCTCCTGCGCGGCAAAGCACTGCGCTCATCCCCCTGACATATTAGATATTAAATATCTTTGAGCCTTGTAATTTCACTGGGGACATTGCTCTTCAATCCGAAATACAGTATTGTTTGCACAATGGCTGCTTGGCGGTTGAAAGTCTTTCAACAATGTGGCACTGCTTCAAGCGGACTCTGTAAATAAATGAGTCCTACCACTGCTATAATCTAACACATCAAATTGCGGCTCCAAAATTAAATTAGAAAGTAAACATAAACAAAGGCTTGCCTCCAACACATTGCATGTATGCAAAGCTCACATATATGTTGGTAAGTTCTCCAAACGGTAGGCTTAAATCTGTCAAATACCCCCATCTGCCGTCGGAAGGGCCGCTCTACGCGATCAAATATTTAGTCGTTACAACACGAGCCTGACGTTTTTATCCCATTCAAATCGTCAATAATGAATGTTTATGCTCTAAAGTTGACGGCACCCGCGTTGGCATATGAATGGTTTTTCGCAAATGTGTTAGGGGAGATTTCAATGCATTTTGTATGTGAGAATAAAGCCTATCAGTTTGAGGGGAGGAAATTGTAAGAGCATTACTTTACAATTAGCACCACGTAATTATAATACAAGATTTAAAATCTAATTTTTTAAACGAAATAGGTTCTCATAGTTAAAACTAAAAAATCTACGTACCTTATACTTTAATACAATAATAATATTTGTGTTTCTGGTTCTGGTGTGTGTGATGTGAATAATTCCGGCACCAACGACACAAGTAATCGAACTTAATGTGGGGCTGTAAGTGTGAAAGCATTTATGTTTGAGTTTTTTCAATGCACGCTTAGACGCCAGACGGTCTACGCGCGTTATCGACTGATAAAGGAGCACCGACTGTTCCAAAAGTAGTCTCGTACCAATGCTAGAAACCAACCGTGAGTGAAATCGTTAAATCCTTAATATATAACTCTATCTGTTGCATATTTTAAGATAGTATTTTGAAACGTTTTCATTTAATAACCATGACAATAGGTTTTTGCCGTGAAAGTGAAAAAATGGCGTTGTTGTTTTTGTTTAATTTTCCAAAACCTGTGATTCTTCGAGTGTGTAATAATGGTGGGTTATTAACCGTTAATACTTAGTAAACGTGCATAAGTGCAGGCAAATCATACGAAGTTGAAAAACGTGATTTTTGCTTTGGCTACAAAACTCCAATAGAAGCTCTAGTAAAATTTTTACCAATTTACAAGGGCATGACTTGACTATGACTGGACCTGACTCTTTTACTTGACTTGGACTGTAACTTGTGACTAGGACATTTAACACGAAATACACTTGACATATATTATTACTTGACACTGGCTAAATGCACAAAATTGTGAAGCCAAAATTAAAAAAAAAACATGACAATGGCTTGTCACTATTTAGAGCACCACGGACGCCATTTTGTTTTGTGATGACAATCTTGTTTGGCCGTAACGAAGTCTGTTCTTATGTACAGTCAAACAACTTTTTAACGAAGCTTTAAATAATTCTCCCTGGGTACCGTTCAGCTCAAATTATTGCAGGAGTAAAAAGCAGGCTCCATGAATTATGTTCCCGCAACAACTCGACGCGGCAAAGTAGTAGTTGATTGATTACTTAGACGTCTTGTGCATACGAGAACAAAATATTACAGGCATATAGAACTTGCATACCTACCTATACAAAACTAGGGTGGATATGGAAAGCAGTACTCTAGCTTTAGTAGAGTAGCTACATATCTATATATACAGATATATTTGTGAAACAATTAAAAGCAAGCAAAGCTTAAAAAAACCGACTTCACCGCTTTATCTTCGCTTAATCTTGATTTAATGTATGAAACACGCATTATTGACGATAACTCAAAAACTAGAGATCAGATCTTAATCAAATTTCAATGGGACCACATTAAAAGCACCAGCTTTCAAATAAAAACATATTAAACGCAAGCAAAGCTTAAAAAAACCGCTTTTTTTAAGCTTAGGATCAAGGTTCCGTTGATAACAACGGCACCTTGTTCCACCAGCTTTCAAATAAAAAAAGAATCATCAAAATTGGCTCACAACGAAAGAAGTTATGAGGTAACTTTTGAAGTCTGGTAAACCAGAACATCGTCAAAGTACGCATTATTCGTCACAAAATAGACATTATTAACGATATTTTTAGAACTACTGATCAGATCTTGATCAAATTTAAATGGGACCAATAGGAAAGCAAAATCTTTCAAACAAAAAAAAATTGAAATCGGTTCATGTGGAAAGAAGTTATGAGGTAATACACATAAAAAAAAACATTCGTCTTGAGTACCTCCTCCTTTTTTGTGAAGTCGGTAAATAACAGAAAGCTCTCAGACCCTAATTCTTGTTGTTACCCTTAGCTCATTTAGTCTACGACTTTCTTCTGATGATTTATTGAATTCCGTAGTAATTAAAATTTTGTATTTTATACAATCTATAAAAAATAGATGCTTAAACTACACTGAACATCATTGCATCGTCGCGCCGCGCCGCGCCTTGTAATATGCACTCCAACGCCAGTTGACAATTGACATCTTAGACAAAATAATATAGTTTAAAAAAATCATACACAGAGTCAGTCAGAGTCAACAGTTTCTAATTCTGAGTGTGATTTGTGTAATGTGAATATTGCCGGCACTCACGACAGTCGCCGAACTTCTGGGGCAGTGAGTGGAAAGCGTTTGTGTATGTTACCCACATTCGATAAAAGCACCAACACTACTACGAACCTACCTCACCGTATGCGAAAATACAATACCCGCTAAACTATACAATAAGATACATCTATCTACGTGTGAAGTACTATCGAACCACGAAAGGTGTAGAAGCTGGAAGTGAAAAATGTAAGTAATAAACCAGCTGATGCGGCGGCACGTAGCTTGTTACGAGACGTGCACTCATACTCTGCATAACTGCAGAGACAGGGCTGCCACTACTTTTTACAAGTATTCTTTATATTTTAATCAATTGCCAAGGAATAATAATAACAAACGCTTTCACACTCACAGCCCCAAATTAAGTTCGATGA
Source organism: Lomographa bimaculata (assembly GCA_948107665.1). Taxonomy (NCBI): domain Eukaryota; kingdom Metazoa; phylum Arthropoda; class Insecta; order Lepidoptera; family Geometridae; genus Lomographa; species Lomographa bimaculata. Next base: position 4,199,922 of record OX403601.1, on the reverse strand, counting down.
CTTGTTTCGTGGGTGCCGGAAACATTAACACACACACAAACACAACCAAAACTAGGAACACAAATTTTCCTTGGGAAGAAAATTTGTGTTCCAGCCGGGAATCGAACCCGATATTTACATATGCTACCCGATGCTAGAAGAAGAAGAATGCGAACGCCACCCAACTAAGCCAACGAGCAGTTCAAAAGAAGAGATAATAATAATAAACGCTTTCACACTCACAGCCATATTACAGATATGTTTGTAGATTTCTTTATTACCTCGTATGTTAATTGTTAACTACAATAATTCAACATTTCCACAACAAGGTATTGCGAGATTTGCGAGGAATTGTTAATGCACCTTGGTACATCTGAAACTACGATGAACATCGGTTCGTAGACAAAATAATTAAAAAATACGCAGAAGCTCACGAAAATCGGAGCATCTGTTTTCTAGATAGAGTAATGGAGTGTCAAATTTTTATTTTCTCAATTGAAATGGCATAAAAACACTGATTTTATTTCTTTATTATATAATAGAAACATAATTTTATTTATATGAGTATGATAACCCTAAACCCCTGTATATATGCAGTCGTGTCGAGGCTTGCAGATGGTAATGACCCGCAGCATCTGTTGGGAGAACGACGGTAATTATCTGGAATTCTGCACCAGAACTACACGATACAACTCTTATGAATAACTCACATGCAAGAACATACAGAAATTTGTACAGGAATTAGCAAATTAGTTATACTTAAACAAATACAAAGGGGTTTCGTTTCTTCAATCGAAATCTCAATCAGTGACGACATTAGTAATTACATTTTCTCTCTTAGGCAATATGTAGCGACGAGGTCTCAGTTCGGCGCGAACTAGTATATTACAGTTATTTGGAAACACGGCGTGATAATGGAGCAACATGATCCTACGAAGCTATGACATAGTTATCTATGATCAAAGCTCTATTGACGTAAAGCCCGACATATTGATAGTTTGTAATGTGTACGTTACGAGTAACAAGAGTATTAATTTGAACATAATTAATGACAAGCTTACAGATCACTGAGCACAGAGCTTTGATTCCAACTTAGATTAGATTAGAGATGCGAACATAGTAATTAGAATCATTAGTAATGAGTTCTAGTTCTAGTAGTTCCATTATAGCATTGATATTATTAAAGATTATCACACTAAATATTATCCTACTCATATTATAAATCCGAAAGTTTGTGTGTAAGTTAGTAAGTCTGTAAGTATTTTTGTTTCCTTTTCACGCTTTAACGGCTGAACTGATTTAGATGAAATTTGGAATGTACATAGCTTATACCTAGGATTAACACATAGGCTTTAACTTGATAATAGCGGGCGAAGCCACGGAGCACGGCTAGTATAGCAAGGCTTATCCTTTGCCCTAAATACAACCCAGCATTTTGGTCATGTGCCGAATCAGTCAGTATCTTAGACAAATCTTTGAAAAGTTTACTTTTAGTCATTAACTGAAAGCCTATGTAGGATCCACGTGAATTATTATTTTTGGTTTTGATTGCCCAACAATTCTATGCAATCCAAATAAACAAATATGCTGGTATACTAGAAAATATAACCACAGCTTCGTCTTTGAATAATGAAGACCCATTCATCTATCCTACAGGGATGTTTTCACTAAACTGGCAACTAGAAATTTCCCATTCAAGCACTAGAAACTTGGCGTTGAATTGATCAATTTCAAATGTCGGCGCTGACATTTGGTGCATAATTTTCCGCTGGGGTGCGACTTAGGCAGCAAGTTAGTAAAACTGTTAGAACTTTGTTAAAGCTTACAAAATCGTGGTAAACTAAGAACCTTCATGTTGGTTTAGACTGTAATACACATTTATTTACAAAATATCTTCCGATTTGTTTGTGGTAATCGAGTGACGACTGGTCATCTCTGGAGGAGGCCTTTACCTTTCATTGAGAGGGTTCTTGCCAACAAAATACAAAAACTAACTATATCTAATTAATTATATCAATATATATTAATATTTTCATTTTAAATCTTATAATTATTGTATTATATCACGTTGTGTTTGGAATCTGATTCATATTTTTTAATCATATTTCTTTTTTATATTAAAATATAATTTTTCACTAAAATAAGTAAAATAAAAATTGTGAATAATTTTGCATGCAAATTGTTATTGAAATTGTACTATAAGCAAGAAATAAAAGGCTTTTTATTTTTATTTTTAAGCTATTGCATAGCTTCTATCACGGGCCTTGAGCGTGGAGACCGAATCCAGAAATTCCGTAACGAAAATAACCTAACACCCCAACCGGCACAGCGGTGATACTTTTTAGTTTTGCCATCTATCGATGAATAGCAGAACTTTTAATGACTTTTTTGAAATATCACGCTTGTCTCTTTAGTTCAGCAACTCGCCTCTAGGTGGCAGGAAAAAAATACTGCATAAATAAAATAAATAAATAATTATAATTGCATATGTTGATAAAAAATGCTATGCAATAGCTTTACCGCGGCAGTCCCCGAGTGCCACACGTCTTTTTTATTTATTAATCGAGTGACGAAACGAGCAATTAGCTTGTCTGATGGTAAGCGTAACGCTTGCCGATTACAGTTCAGTGCCTACCAGATGCAAACTTAGGTGAAACCCTGCTCGGCAAAGCACTGCGTTCGTCACCCTGAGATATCAGATGTTAAATCTCTTTAAGGCCTGTAATTTAACTCGAAACATTGCCCATCAATCTGTAATACAGCAACGATTGGACATTACGCTTGGTAGTTGAATGTCTGGCAATCAAAATCAAAATCAAATCAAAATCAAAATCGTTTATTCACATGAGCCCCAAAGAGGCACTCATGAAAGTTAATGAATCTATTGCCAGATTCGCAAAATTACAGCCATTTCGAGAAGAACCTGGCAAGAAACTCGGCGGCGCATTTTTTTTTTCATTCATTTTTTTTTTTAAAACATTCTTAATTTCTAATACATAATTTTCTTAACCTAGGTGTTGTTATGGTAGTCGCTAGAAAGAGCCTGTGCAGTTTGCCTCCAATGGTCTGGTACTGCCCCAGGGGACTCTGAAAAGAGTCTTACCACTACTTAATAAATTAAAATTTATGTTAAAATAGCACATATATAAATATAACAAAAAACAGTACATTAAAATTGAAAAATTTAAAACACAAGTAACAGTACGTGCACATATGAGCCCCGAATCCTACACTTCAGTATCGTGGTATTCAGTCTCTTTCAGTATAGGACATAAATATATATCATACTAGCCGTGCCTCGCGGCTTCGCCCGCTTTTATCAAGTTTAAAAGTAGCCTGTGTGTTAATCCTAGGTATAAGCTATGTACATTCCAAATTTCATCCAAATCCATTCAGCCGTTATAACTTGAAGAGGGAACAAACATACTTACACACAAACTTTCGGATTTATAATATTAGTAGGATTATTTTATTACTATAGTAGTTTTCGACCTACGATGCAATTGAGGGCACATGCGTCTGTTTTTGAAGTGAAACTTTTTATGGGAGAACTTTGAAATTCTGATCCGCAACCTTTTTCTGTGACGGAAAATGGTGGGGGTAAACACTGTGATGAATAATTAAAATGTTTCCTTGTAATACGAATGTTTCACTTCTATCGTGTCTTTACGACACATCCTGTTTTTTTTTGTAATGTTAGTAGGATTATAGTAGGATGATAAGACTACACGCAAAAAAACTTTTTAAAGTAAAAAAAAAAGTATGACTTGTTTTTATATCTATCGATAGATAAGATACGCTCACCTGTTTTACGATAGAGAGATTAGATAAGATACTCTGATCTATTTCGTGAGTGTGATTGGAGATTATTGAGGCAAACTAGTAATAGTTCTCGAAACAAATACCAAATAGGTAGTCAAACTTGGTATTTCCCAAACTTGTGTTCATTTTCGGATGCTGTCACTGGCATTGCTCCATAATTTCCCGATAGGTTTGCTATTTGAAATGTACAAGTTTGCAGATGTTCCACTGTACCTGTCGTTGGCAATAGTTACTGCATATTGCGTTCAACATTGTTTATGGAAGTAAAGAAATTGTGGTGAAAGGTGTTCGCGATGCGCCGCAAATATGTGGGCTGCCACCATTTACGTGTCCCCAACGGATTTATTTGGGCTTTGTGCGTAAGATATTTAGTTTCCAACCTTACCAGCCCTATGGCGGAAACCGGCTCGAAGCGGTTTGCTTCTACGTTCATCATCCGTACAGCGAAGGAGTGGAACTCATTGCCTGCATCATTGTTCCCTGAGGGGTATAATCTGGGAGTCTTCAAATCAAGAGTGAATAGGTATCTTCTAGGCATGTCACATCTTCGACCGCATCATCACTTTCCATCAGATGAGATAGTGGTCAAATGCTTGCCTATTTAGCATAAAAAAAACAAACAGAATTTCAGTAATTAGTATTCCATGGTGAGGAATTTCACCTGCTCGCCGAAATTCAGTCGTAGTACATCACGCTTAAGTAAAAAATCGATCGTTATAACCACTAAATCATATGTTCCGCTAACTACTTGTGAGAGCCAGTCATTTTAGGCCTAATGTGTTTACCATCCTCGACCACATCATGATTTTCCATCAGGTGAGGTAGTGGGCAAACCCTAGCCGATTCCACATTCTCTACCGTTTCCGGTGAAAGTAAGAATCAAATTAGTAGCTTTACAAATAATAATAAGAATTTCAGATTTTTGGATGACTAGTACTATCTAATATATAAAATTCTCGTGTCGCGGTGTTTGTCACCAAACTCCTCCGAAACGGCTCGACCGATTTTTATAAAGTTTTGTGTGCATATCGGGTAGGTCTGAGAATCGGTCAACATCTATTTTTGATACCCCTAAATATTAAGGGAGGTCCAACCCAAACTTAATTTTTTATACAACATTTTTTGTTTTTATTTTTTTATGATTTAGCATTGAAAAATACACACAACTACTAATTAATTAATTAATGAATAATTGTAAATGATAAGTCTTACTATACTTGAAATAAATGAATTATTATTATTAATTATATAATATAATATTGAACTGCCCGTTGGCTAAGTTGGGTGAGCGTTCGCCTTCTAAGCAGGGGTATCGGGTTCGATTCCCGGCGGGAACACAAGTTTTCTCCCCAAGGAAAATTTGTGTTTCTGGTTCTGGTTGTGATTGTGTGTGTGATGTGAATGTTTCCGGCACCCACGACACAAGTCATTGGACTTAGTGTGGGGCTGTGAGTGTGAAAGCGTTTATGTTTATGTTTTATTATTATATGGCAAAGCAACGTTTGCCGGGTCAGAAAATATCATGTCATTAGCGAATTGTGTTAAGATATTAAATAAGTAGGTAAAAATAAAAAAAAGAATACACATATAGAGCATACAGATTAAATCGACGATCACATTTCTTGTTAATCCATTAAAATCGCTTTGATCCATGCCGCACTATCAAACGACCAACTTATAAATACCAAAATATTCATATTTCCTTCTATATTCCCCGCACCCCTTGCTAACGTTTTCTCGCCCATTAAACTTGATGCATTGGAGCTGGTCCCAGCACCATGATGAATTCGTTTAATAAACGTGGTGCACCACGCTCGCGTACAATGCATCGCCGAGAAACGGTTTACATTTTAGCAATACCGACACGTAGCGATACGAGTGTAGATTTAATTAATGTTTAGTGTTTGTGAACGACTTGAATTATATAAATTGTATTTGTACTATTTGTTTTGAACATAAACGCTTTCACACTCACAGCCCCACACTAAGTTCGATGACTTGTGCCGTGGGTGCCAGAAACATTCACATCACACACACAATCACAACCAGAACCAGAAACACAAATTTTTCATTGGGAGAAAACTTGTGCCTGATACTGACTGATATAAAGTAATGATGCGGCATACTTGATAAAATATTTAAAGATTCACACTATACTTAATTTTTTTTAAGAAGTATTCTTGTTATTTTTTTTAAACTGTTTTTTTAAATTTAAATGTTAGCTTATTGTATTCTTTTATAAGTAGTTTCAAAAGGCACATGTATAAAACAGTGTTTTCTCTTATCTCACATATTGATTTATATACATTTACCAGGAGAAAGCAACAAATTTTTATTTTTTGTGGGATTTGTAGATTTATACACCTAAAAAACTATAGGCTTTCTAAAAGCAAACTACCTATTGGAGTCTTTAATTCACAAAATTGTTAAGCAATGTGGAAAAAAGGTCCGTGGTTTAATTTGTGATTTCAAGTAGGATAGGCTGATTGTTCACTACATTGATTTTACTACTAATTATCAGTTAAACATAATACTTTATAAGTTTTTAAGCTACCATGGTCGCTCTCGCTGTCGGGATATTTACCATGTATTTTGTTTCTTTTAAACTTCCATGATCATGGTGCTTGCAACAGTGCCGAAATATCGAGAACTCTAAACAAACGAAATACATGGTAAATATCCCGTTATTGACAAAAACATTTAAAGTAATACTTTAAAACCAAGCGTTTACCAGTTGTAAATAAAAAATCGACTTAAAAGTTATATAACTTTTTTTTTATGTTGTATAGGCAAACATTTGAGCACTATCTCACCTGATGGAAAATGACATGCTTGCCTAGAAGATACCTATTCACTCGAGATTTGCAAGACTCCCAGATTATACCGTTCGCGGAACAAAGACGCAGGCAATGAGTTCCATTCCTTTGCTGTACGGATGATGAACGTAGAAGCAAAACGCTTTGAGCGAACTGGAGGTATGTCGACCATAAATGGATGACGTTTGATAGTTTGTCTTGTTGTTAGATAGCGAACTTGTTAAGATAAATCAAACGAGCCCAAATTCGATAAGGTTATCTTCTTTAGTTCGGAAGTTCCTATGGCCATCATCTGTCTCCATCATCAGATCTAGCTCCATTGTACCATATTATTGTAATGTCACTAAAGATACATAAGTACACCAAATTTGAGTCCAATCGGACATCGGGAACTGGATCTAATTTAGCTTGCAAGATTTGATTACAGACCGAAAAATAGACAACGGGGTAGGTGAAACTAAATAAAAGCTTATAATAACCAAGAACGTATTCACGATTAATTGACTTTCTACCCAGAATAAATAATAGAAGCATGTAATTACTTCCAGTCTCCAGTGGAGAGAGCTGTATATTCTTTGATAAAGTAATCACTATTATGTAGCTATGTAATGTCGGCCACTTTGTCAAACAACTTCGATACCGTTTTACCCGCAGGACTTGACCGCTAACTTATTGACGAACTAATCAAAAGGAGACCGCCCATTACTAGTAATGTGGCGATATTTCTTATACCAATCTAAGAAAGTTTGAGATTAAACACTATTTATTTTAAGTCTTTCCACACATTCGGCGTTTTGAGCGCGTTAATAGGGTAAAAACACACGCGGTGTACAGATCTAGTAGGAGTTAATAGATAGTTCTGTTTGACTGGATAGTTATACATGTGACACTAGTTCTAAGAAAAACCTACTAATATAATAAATCCGAAAGTTTGTGTGTTTTTGTGTAAGTATGTTTGTTCCCTCTTCACGCTTTAACGGCTAAACAGATTTAAATGAAATTTGGAATGTACATAGCTTATACCTAGGATTAACACAGGCTACTTTTTGACTTGATAATAGCGGGGCAAAGCCACGGGGCACGGCTAGTACACAATATGTGTAACTCAGATTGTATAATTTGATTACACTCACAGTCCCACATACAGTTCGAAGACTTGTGTCGCAGGTACCGGAAACATTCACATCAAACACAATCACATCCGGAACCAGGAAAATAAATGATGTCTGAGCGTGTATGCTCGAAACGAAGATATTTTTAACTGTATGTCGGATTTGTATGTGTGACATAAATAAAATATATTTGAATTAAATATAATAGTATTTTGTATACACGTAATAACGCATTATAATGTGCGCAGAAATATGGATTCATAATAAGACTAAATTTAACTAAAAACTAAATATAGCTAATAGTCCAGGGTCGATAATTTTTAAAACCAAAAAAAATCATAATAGGATGAAACCCATTAGAAAAGGAGGGAAATATGATAAAAATGAAAGGAAAAATAATTTACGGGCGATCTGAGGTTGGGAAGGGGATGGGGGTGAGTTTTTAAGGGTAAAAACGGTTTTTCTCGATTTCCGGCAAAACTAAAAGTCCTATCGAAAAAAGTCAAATGGAAAAGTTGTAGATAATAAAAAGATCTAAAACTTTTGTATCTACACTTTTTTCACATAACCTCAAAATTTATGTGAAAAATTCAAAAAACCAAGTTATTGGTTTTTTATTTTTATCTTTTACAAAAAAAATATTTTTTTAACGAAATTTTGTGAAAACTTACCTTTTTATGTCCCAAATACGCTGTAATTTATTTGATAAAAAATATTTATTTTTTCACCTTATTTTGAATTAATATCGAAAAAACACCCTAATTTTCAATCGAAAATTCACCCGTCATAATATCAGCTTTTTTCAAAAAGTTGGTGTGGTTTCTGTTCGTTGAAATCTCTACTTTGGCATATATATAGCAAGGCTTATCCTCTGCCCCAAATACAAACCAGCATTTTGGTCTTGTGCCGAATCAATCAGTCTCTTAGACAAATCTTTGAAAATTTCTAAAGCACCCGGTCCCCATGGGCCTAGCGCAGAAATGTATCCTACCGGAGTTCATACGACGATGCGGTCAGACGTAGAACCAGCTTGGTATTGACTTTTAACTTAAAAACACCAGTTCAAAATTATTAGGAAGCAATCGTATGGTAAACGCAACTTTCAGGTGTTCAGCGTGCTAAAAACGAACGTATATAAAACGCCGAGTGTATAAGACACATGGATCAGGAACGAATTGCCCTCATAATAAAGGCGCCCGCATTTCTTCAGGCAATTAACGCGCTAACATTTGCTCTCTTTTATACGCTCCGTTGGAACATAGCCACTTTATAGCCTATAAACATAAGCATATAAAACAACAGTGAAAACGCCTACATAGCTAAAAGCTTGATGTAATAAATACCACAGATACTGGGAGCCTACACGACTTCTGGGAAAATCTGGATCTCATACAAAAATTAGAATTTTTTTGGCATGTGCTGGCACTGTGGCACTATGTGCTGGTGGTGATAGCGCTTATCAGGAATTTATTGACAATTAAATAATAAAGCAAAAATATACATAAGATAATTTTTTTTATGTCTTTTGGATACAAAGAGCTACGAGCAAACTGGAGGCATGTCAACTATACATAGATGACAATGGTAAAAAGGGCATGAAGGAGTTATATCATATAATTCCTGAGTAATCTCTCCAAAATGTAAGCGATGGAATACCTATAGGCTTGCTACTTTACGTCGGTGATCGATGCACTTGGACTCGACTATAGTTGCGATCATCATTGTTAATTCAACTGAATGCTCAAATTGTGTTCAGATTAATTACATACTGAAATACTACATTTGAAAATTTTAAGAATTTTACGTGAATTGAAGATCTGAAACGTATTGAAGCAGAGGTACCGAAACCGGGCATATTTTTTATGCTCGATTAACAAGCATTTCACCTCATCAGGCCACATCATCGCTGTCGATGGACATCGATGATGCGGCCGAAGATGTAGCATGCTTGCTTAGAAGATATATTAACTCTTTACTTGAAAACTCCAACATTATACCGTACGGAGAACAAAGACGAGAATTATATGGTAAAACAGGCATGAGGAATTAATTCGTGTAATTCCTGCGCACACTCTCCAAAATATAAGAACGACAAGCTAATCATCACTAATGAGTATTTTTGCTCGTCGGACTCAAGAGCTTCAAGCTGGTACTTAGCGGATCCATCCTAAATAAAATAATACATTAAATAAAGTAATTGGTTTTGTAAATTTTTGTATATGCATATTATGCATATGTAACAGTCTCAGTTATAATAGCCAATAAATGCATTTTATTTAGTTTCGTCTAGTTTAGTTTAGTTTCGTTTCGTTTTATTTAATTTCATTTCATTGTATCTATTTTTCTTCTGGAAGCAACTAACCAATACAAGTCGTAGCTTGCGCGTCTAACCTATCATGATTTTTATAGGTAGGTTCTATAAATAATATATAACATGGTATAAAATTACGTACGCACACAAAAAAGTCATACATTGAATTCCTTTGATAACTGACGATATTACATTTTCGAAGGGTCCCAATTTTTCTGCGTGTTTTAACGTCACCAAGTGATATTAAATTTACTGTCATCGGTGGCTGGGGAAATGGATTTGGCAAAATAAACTAATTAAAGGTAATGGATCGCGCTTTGTTCAAATATAATCTGCAGGGAATTGATTACAAACATTCTTTATGGTATACGGTGTTTGATTTATCCTTTATAAAATAAAATTTAGCCATTATGCAGGAAATGTTGTATAATGGAATTGGATAAAGAAACCAGTCTATTGAAAATCACGGAGATTACGCAGTAATTCTCTTCACTAACTTAGTTACACACTAAAGATAATAATTGTAATAGTCATGTTAAATGTATGAAAAGAAAATGAATTAAAAACTGCGCCGTCGAGATTCTTGCCAGGTTTTTTTCAAGACGGTAGTAATTTTGCAGAAGTTATTTACGAGATTTTTAATAATATTATACTTGGTATAATAAATAAAAATCAATGGATATTTGGGTGAGAGATTCTGTCTTTTTTCTTAAACCGACGTTACAAATTACCTACACTAAAAAAAATGTTAATGATTTTGATTTATCTATTATATAAAAATAAGTCGGGTTTTCCTTCCTGACGCTATAACTCCAGAACGGACGAACCGATTTCCACGGTTTTGCATTCGTTGGAAAGGTCTCGGGCTCCGTGAGGTTTATAGTGGCGAAACGGAGTTCGCCGGGTTTGCTAGTTTAATCATATATATTTTTAAATAACCATAATTTAAAAAACAGGATGAGTCGTATACCACACGATAGAAGTGAAACATTCGTATTACAGGGAAACATTTAAATTATTCATCACAGTGTTTAACCCCACCATTTTCCGTCACAGAAAAAGGTTGCGGATTATAATTTCAAAGCTCTCCCATAAAAAGATTCACTTCAAAAACAGACGCATGAGCTGAGCCTTCCATTGCATCGTAGGTCGAAAACTACTATAGTAATAAAATAATAAGTAATATATTTCATACGTGTGCTCAGTTGGTGAAACTAAAAAATAACATTATTCATCATAAATAGATCATCAAGTTTCGTAATGAATGCCATTAATAATTAATTGTTTCAAAGTCATGCATTTCAGGAGAAATTCTGATGCCTCTCCCTTAAACTGTGGCTTAAACGTTGAATTTTCAAAGGGTGTGTATGCTAATTCTGTGTATTTAGTCGGAGTGTGGCGCCGCGCCGATGGCGTGCTGGCTTTGTTTGATCGTCTGTGATTGATTTCCTTGATGCAGGCTTTTGAAGGAAGGTTGTAAATCTATTTAAGTCAGCTGTGAGATGATGCTTGTCTTGCCTGGATAGCTGATTTTCCATATCGAGGCCAGATACTCGAAGAAACTTTTTTTGAGTTAAATAGATTACCAGAAAGTTGTCTGAAACATATTTTAGTCAAACCTCTTTTATTACGTTTTTCCGTGACGCCGGACGGGCTACACGCGTGCTCGACTGAATGAGAACCGACTATTCCAAAACTAGTCTCGTAACATTGAATAATACGAGAAAACAACCGAGAGTGAAATCGTTTAAAACCTTTTTTTTTATTTTTTTTTTATTTGTGACAGGCTAGTATTTGACCACTATCTCACCTGATGGTAAGTGACGATGTGATCGAAGCTGGTAAACACACTAGACCTGGAATACGCAGGCTCTCAAGGATAACTGCCGAAACACCGTATTTGGCTTGGCGGCAAACTTTCAACTTGATGGTGGTAAGCTACTTTGGTAGCAAGCCAGGCGAGCAACTCACAAAATGCTCTACCACCTCTCAAATGTCACCTGATTAATAAGCTATTTATTACCAAATAACAAGACTTTGTTTTTCTTTTATTGATTTTTACAATTTGTCATATAGATAATTACTTTTATTTTTTATAGCTATACTATATATTAGGTATACTTAAGGTAGGTAGGTACCTATAGCCTTAACTAAACTAATACATGTTTCCCCACACTAACCGTACCCAATTACAAGAACAGTTTCCCGAAATGACTTACAAAAAACGCGGGCTAAACTGCCGATTATTTAGGCAATACCAGAAATGAAACACGTCGGTCCTATAAAAGTAAATACAGCAGCAGCTGGGTGAAAGGTCCAGCGATCGGGTCATTAATACCCATGTATATACTGGCCTTAAGCTAGGGTTGTCGATATTGGGAAAGCTAAAGCCAGTTATTGGAAATACATTTTTAGAAGAGGTTAGCCATGTAGGTCACCATTTGTACCCTCAGTGCGGAAATTCTCAACAAACCACGGAGTTCTAAATGGAATGCAATTTACAATAACACTAAAATCACGCCAAGTGTTTAAATTGAAGAAATATAAGTGGTTTGGAATTTCTTAGGAGTAGAAAGCGCATTGCATAGATATAATTATTTTATTAAAACCAACGCACATTTTAATCTTAAAATTTAGTCAGTGCTAAGCGAGACGTGACTGCGAGCGCTCCGCACAAATCCTGATGAAAGCTTCCAAACGAGGCAGAAACAATAATTGTCGATCTTGAGTTACACCATGCTTAAGTCACGCTTTTCATTTAATCTAAATGCATAGATCTAACTACAATTATTTAATTGACCGAGTAAAGTGAAGGTCTTTGAGTCAACTCGGGTGTTCAGCACTACGTTCTTCCATCCATCCGTCCATCAATCTTTCAGAGACTTTTTGCTTCTAAACCGACTAAGTTTAGAAGCTAAAAGTGTATTATATATAGCTAAGTAAGTATAAGCTGACTGTCAAATTATCACACATTATATAATACTATACAAAACCCTAAACTCGTGGTTCAAATAATAATTAAATTACCTCAAGTACAAAATATAACTGATGTTATACGTAGAATTAACTGTATATATAAGAAAAAGAAATCGGGACAAATTAGGTCTGAAAACGGCAACTTTAATTGTTAATCTAAATTGTATGTTTTAATTTTATTTTTAAGCGGGTTTTCATAATTGCATTGCAAATCTGTATTCAAAGATATAACACGCACGATAAAAAAAACATTAGAAGTAGAGTGCTTACTACTATCTACAAATATTTACCCGTCCTTTAAAAATTGTATCACTATGTACTTTCTGACAACCATAGATACAAAGGGACCGTTACGCCCCTACATCCTGATCATTATTAGTGACGCATAGGCCGAATTCAGAGCCCTTCGCATTTGGGAATCAATTAAAGACTTAACACGGCTTTCAGGGTTACCTACTCCTTGCTAATACAGTTTTGATGGAGGGTTTACGATCAAATTCGTGTTAGAATTTGTTACTCTTATATTATAAATACGAAAGTTTGTGTGTAAGTATGACTAGTAACTAATTACATGCTGTAACGGCAAAACGGATTTGGATGGACTTAAACCTAGAATCTCCGTGCCATTAGATTTTTTTTTAAGTGATATCGTCTTATAAATCGATGAACACCGGCTGCACGCACGAAAAAGTGTCACGTTCCGCCTGAGCCTGAGCGTGCAAGCCAGAGCGCGGGACAAGCGATTCGTCTTATGACGTTATCTCGCAAAATTATCGTCCGTAAACCGACTTTTCAGACAACCATTTCTTTTTTGTAAAATTGACGATGTATCAAAATTTTGGCTAAATGACAGATCAAAAACTTTTTTTTCTAACTGTTAGTATTTATATACGGTATATGGCTAAAGCCAATTCATTAAAAACACCAGAATAAAATATGATGGTCATAATTTTCGATGAAAAATTCTATTGAGTGAAACTCATTCAATCGTGAAATTGGCTAAATGGAGGATGGAAAATAGTCAGAAAAATAATATTTTAAAGTTACACATTGATAAAATATTATTTGATAGAATATTTTAGATTTTTGATTGACTTTGAGCTTTTAAAAACTTTTAGAGAGCTTGCTATTAAACAAACAAAAGCAAAAAACCTTTCAAACAAATATTTTAAAGATGGGTTCACGTAAAAGGTTATGTTATGAGGTAGCATACCTACAAAAAAAAATACAGTCGAATTGAGATTAGATCTTTTTTGTGAAGTCGGTAAAAAAAAAACACCCTTTCGTGGATGAAGAGAAGAGAGATGACGATGGAAAAATATCCAGCAATCTTGGTTACTGTGTAATAAACCAAGCTTGCAAGAACTTCAAAACTGGGTCATGACGTATTTATTGATATCAACATGTAAGTTTGCTAAGCGTTCCCCGAACAACGTGTCAAAGTTCCTTTGAAGCTTGCCAATGTTATTTAGAAACCGGAAAGCTTACGTTGATTTTGGTTTTGGTTTCAAACACGGTGTTACCATAGTAGATATGGCGTTGTAAAGTAAACAATTACAATTTTCTAATTTATAATTTCTGGTAGGGGCGATATGATATAAAATACCAGCGTCGGAGTTAGGTAGGTGACCTTCGATATTATGCTGAGTTAGGACCATTTTGTGTGAGTGCACATTAATTATTAGTGTAGTTTTAAGTTTTTTAAATTCATTGTATTTATTCCTCATACTAGTAATTGATGTAGCTCATACAAATAAATTTCTATTCTATTCTATATGGGGGGTAGTAGATATAGTCCCGCTTGGGGTATAACGTGCATTTCCCCCTGGTGGCAATTACCTAAGCCATCCCAGCTCATTTATGTAGCGAATTAGCATAGTAGAAACAGAGAAGTATGTTATCTTCATAGAGTGGCGCGGCTTGTATGTGTGCACGACCGTACGCAAGTGCCTCAGCACGGTCTATGGTATTAGGATGGCATATTTCCCGAAAGGTACAATTTGGAAGTTTTTAAGTCTAGAGTGAATTGGTATCTTCTATAATATATATAATAAATAATAATAATAATAATAATAATAATATAGCCTTTTATTCAGATCTCTTACAATGGTTTTTAAACTTATGTAAAACTGTATAAACTTATTTAACTTATTTTACTAACATATAGATTTGTTTAGCTAACATTAACTATATAAACTTATTTAGTATCTAACTTTGAAGACTTAAACTTAATATATATTAATAAAATTAAACTAATATTTGGTCCTTGGTTATTTTGCCAAGATCTGTTTGCCAGTCGGCAAAGGCCTCCTCCAACCTTTTCCACTCCTTTCTTTCATGGGCCACTCTGTTCCATGTAACACCTGCGACTTGTCTAATATCGTCGACCCACATCGTGACATCTTCTATAATATGCACAGCATATATTTACTTTCCACCAGAAAGTATAGTGATAAATTCATGCCAATCGAACATATATAATATTTTCAACATTTGCCGCTTTTTGTCTCGCCTTATATATAATTATTATCGACCATTTCTTTTTAGAAATGTACGCCTTGTAGGTTTTACTTATCGCAATATTATTTAGCAGTACCTGTCGGTCTCGAAGCCTGAGAGTGCCGCCTGCTAACGACACTGCTAACAGGAACTTGGCAACTCGAAACATGTTACGTCAGTTACGGCACGTAACTCTGTTACCATAGAAACTCTCTGTTGCTGTTACGAAGTTATTTAGTTATGAGTGGTTATGGTTAGGTGTTGATTAATGTACTGCATTTAACTGTATTGTTTAAAGCTAGAAATTAAAAACTAACATAACTATGTTCAATTTACAGTCTTTAATACATTTAAATCCTGGATATACCAAATCTCTTTTTTAAGCTACCATGGTCACATACTTTGAGTTTCCAATATTTCAAAACTCAGAATACAGAGAACGAAATACATGGTAAATATCTCGTTATTGATACAAACATTTACACCAAATCTCACCCAAATCCGTTCAGCCTTTACGGCGTGAAGAGAAAACAAACATGCTTATACAACCCGCTCCAGAACCAGAAGCACAATTGTCCCTTGGGAAAGAAGATTGTGCTCCTGCCGGGAATAGAACCTAGGACGAAGATGACAGACCCACCAGATTGCCCACCGCTTGAACTGGGTCGTCTTAACTAAACTAAACTAGAACAAAATATTCATATTTGTTTTTACATTGAAGTCCAATATGAGGAACAAAGTTCTAACTCAAAATGTAACTCAACTATTGTGGTCATATATAACGTCCCTACTTTTTCCTCTCTCTCTCTCTCTATCTCGATTCTTATTGATTCAGGTCATCAATTTTGAAAAGACGATTGATAAAGCGTTACTTTAAAACATAAAATACCGTTATTTATTCTGGCATTTACTAGTGACATACTACATGTTTAATTATAATGATATCGTACAAACTGTCAGTAAAAACTCTTGGTCCGTTTTCAGGAATGGAATACAGATGAAAGTGCCAAAACTCCTGATAAAATATCATGAATTACTAAAGTTATTTTTATCCGATACTGTGCCGGTGAGAAGTTTAATCAAAACTGTCAAAGCCTCGATAAAATCCACTCCCAGCATTTGTACCCAATTAGGCTGGATCCCAAAATGCTAACAAAGACGGACCAATGCGAATCCGGTGCTCTGCATCCATTACCATTAATGTTAATTTGAAAGGTCCGCAAGCTGTGGAGATTGTAGCCAGAAATAGTGCAATTATTGGCAATTAACTGAGCAATGATTTAGGTGCTGATGATAGCACACAATTTTGGGTATCACATTTAAGACTTAGTTATAAGTACATACTAGTCATTCGCTCCGAACTGAAATCACGCGCAACATTTTGCCTACTATAAACGCTTTTGGGGTTAATTGCTTATAAAGTTATAACCGATTCATTTATCTTACTATGTACTTAATAACTATTTTTGTATTTGTTGTTTAATTAAAGGATGTAACTGATATTATATGCAAGTTTCACCATTAAATATGTAGCCGTTTTTAAGATAGACCCCGGAACTGGGTCTGAAATCAGTGAATCTGATGTCCTACCAAACTGTCATTTTGCAACATAGTCAAAAAAGAAACGATTTCGTACTCTACTTGCAAAAGGGGCAGAAAAAAATTGCCCTCAACTTACGTACTACGACAATATTATCAAAATTAACTCCGTACCATACAAGTAAAAATATGTAGGAAAATAACAATTTGGTAGGATATCAAATTCAATGTTGACCTTGTCTCGAGATCTATCTTAAAAATGCCTCCATATTAATAGCTGAAAATTGCATTTAATATCAGTTATATCCTTCGATTATAAACATCTATACAGCAAAGACCCAAGTGTATTGATTATACAACAAATACTAAATCAGAAAATTTAAAAAAAAATGAGCAATTAATTACAAAAATTACTCTATATAGGCGTGAGATTTTTGGACGAACAACTTCTTTATTTATAATTTCATAAAAATAAGTTAATAATTTCACATAAGTATATTAAAAAGCACTTATTTCCACATAGCTTGTGATCATTTTAGAGGGCATGTCATTCCATAGTAGCAGGTGCGAGCGAAGCCAACTTTTTGCAAGGGTTGGGTCGTAAATCTATTCGTGAAGCTATTTGCAGCCAACAAAATTCCCGTAAAGTCTGGAAAGTGATAGTATAAGGAAATATAACCTTAACGAAATGGAATTTAGAATAACAACGTTGTTATTATGTAATAGCTAACTTATATTAACGTAAATACGTAAATTTTGATGAATACTGTACGAAATTCCCCTCTTTAAACTGTTGCTGTGCCTAACAAGGCCTGTAATGTAACTACAAACATTTATATTATATCATCGAATGTACGCAAAGAATTCAATAAATGATTAAAATTTTAAATAGAGCTTGATCGAGGAATATCCAAAATTGTTTATTCAGGCATGAAAGTTAGACCCAGAAAGACCCAGTTTCTAAATTTTTTATTCAGTTAGATTAAAATTTGACATGATTGATTATATAATTCCAGGAACACAATATAAATCAGGTTTAAATTACGTGTCACTAACATCAACCCTGTCTCGCTTTATTTAATGTTTTTAAGACCAAAAGCCCCGGAAGTGCCAAAACCTGTTTGAGACAGATTATTTTCCATTAAAATCAGAATTTCATAAGATTCAGTCCAGAAAAATGTCCTGAAGATCGGGTCCGGAAAAGTAAGTGGCGTGAAAATCTGCTGCCGGGCTTTGCAGCGACTGCAAGCCTTTATAGAATGGGAATTTTTCAGCGTTTTTTACACGCACGACTTTTGAAAGAAAGATAAAAAATACATTGATGAATGACACACACAAGATTTCTTTAACAAAACAAGTATTAATAAAAAATACACCAAATATAAATCTTTTTTTCTATATTATATGTATAGGCAAACATTTGACCACACCTGATGGAAAGTGATAATGTGACCGAAGATGTGACATGCTTGTCTAGAAGATACCTATTCACTTTTGACTTAAAGACTCCAAAATTATACTCCTTAAGGAACAAAGACGCAGTTATACCCCTTAAGGAACAAAAACGCAATTATACCCCTTAAAGAACAAAGAACTTGGCGGTGTATTCCATATATTTATTTTGTAAACATTCTTAATTACTAAGGCTTAGGTTTAAGCAATCACCAGATATAATGCAATATAACGCCCAAAAAATCGTAAGTACTTACCAGAATTTAATCCCCATTTTAATATGAAATTATCACCAATAAATGTAAAGTCTGCTAACCTACAAAATGCAAGTATCTTCAGAATAATTGCTGAGCTACCCAAAAAGGCCACGCATGCAACAAATATGTACTCGCATTTTATTTAAAAATTTCATCCAAATATATTACTATAAATAATTTTTTTCGTATTATAAATATTTTTGTATTAATTATTAAAAAAAACCTTAACCTACTGTTATCCGATTCGGTTCTGACACAGGAAATTTTATTTTATTTTTGGTGGCCATCTGAATTATACCCCAAGTTAAAATTTGGTGCACGCGTGACCTTTTTGGGTTATGAAAAGTTTTTGTAGTGCAGGCATGACTTAAATAGCACGGAAGATTTTGGTACAGGTTTCATTTATTTGTACATATTATATTTTTTTTGGATGAGGCTGTTTAGGGCAACGATTGTTTTTTTGGTGGTCATTAAATTTAATCGCAATTACTTATAGGTATAGGATTTATTTGAACATATTACATAGTCGCCGGAAAGCGCTTGTGCAGTTTGTCTCCATGCATTCTTGTCACTAATGTAGTCATTCGTTTTAAAATAAGCTTTCTTAATTAATGCCTGTTTTATTACCGATTTCAATAATCATAATCATAATCATTTCTTGCCTAAGAAAATGTTTACATTGATTTTGTATTATGTCTAATTTTCACACTAGGCGAACCAGTAGAAAAAAAAGAAGGTAGTAAAAAAAAACTCTTTCGTAATATAAGGTGGGGTTTTGTATTTGTTGAAAATAGTTGTTTTTTTGCAATATATCCTAAACTAGCCGTGCCCCGTGACTTCGCCCGCTATATATATATGTACGCTATGTATATATCAAGTGAAAAATTAGTCTATGTGTTAATCCTAAGTATAAGCTATGTACATTTCAAATCCGTTCAGCCGTTAAAGCGTGAAGATGGATCAAACATACTTACACACAACCTTTTGAATTTACATTATTAGTAGTAGGATAATACGTAGTAGGATTATATAAGAGACAAAGCAATATTAATAGAATGGATAAAAATATCTAATTGAATGCTTAAGCTAAAACTTAAGGTAAAATAAGTTTAAAATGAGTTAATAATTAATAATAATCATGACGACCCAGTTGGCGCAATGGAAAGGTACGCCCTCTGCGCCGTGGGTCCTGGGTTTGATTCCCGGCAGGAACACAAATTCCTTCCCAAGGGATATTTGTGTTTCTGGTTCTGGGTGTAATGTGTGTGGTCAAACGCTTGCCTATCGTAAATAAAAAAAAATTATGTGTGTGTGATGTGAATGTTTCCGGCAACCACGATACAAGTCTTTGAACTTAGTGTGGGGCTGTGAGTGTGTGCGTTGTTTATTTGTTGCTTAAACGCCGCGCTGTTAAAATCGACCCATGTAAAGGCACTAGAGGGCTAGCAACTACTGCTACTGAATTCTCGGACCAACTGAGGATTAATGTCGCCTCATTTCTCACTTCAGACGCACGTGTGCAGACCACATGTTCATGTGTACACCTATTTGTATATTTGAGAGCGGAAATGGTAGAATATACTGCGGAGTGGAAAAGAAATTGAATGCTCAATTTCGGGAACATTTATTACTTTTCTTGGCGGGTGTGGTTGGTATCTACAGGCATTCGGTTGATTCATGTTGCGCTGTTGTTCTTTGAATATTTGTACTGGAAATTTAATTTTGCGAATTTCGAGCGCTATTTACTAAGAGATATTTGTTGAACAAAAGCTATTGGAACGGATGCAAGATAGCTTGTTGACTCTCGGATATTGACAAATGATAAAATGTTTTATGATTGGACTACGTGATATCTTACATCCGCAACGTTTGAAACGTTGTATAAGTATTGCTTTCACTTTTATCGTTTAAAAGTAAATTAATTTATAATATTTATTGGTCAGTAAAATCTGCGATTTGTTATGTGACGGACAAAGTAAGACAAAGCATTTTCAATGGACAAAGAAATTTTGACTCTATTTTTTATATGCTAAATAGGCAAGCATTTGACTACTATCTCACCTGATGGAAAGTGACAATGCGGCCGAAGATGTGACATGCTTGCGTAGAAGATACCTATTCACTCTTGACTTGAAGACTCCCAGGTTATACCCCTCGGAGAAGAATGACGCAGGCAATGAATTCCACTTCTTCGCTGTACGGATGATGAACGTAGAAACAAAACGCTTCGAGCGAACTGGCGGTATTGCAACGATAAATGGTAAAATGGGCATGGTGGAATTTACTCATGTAATTACTGCGCACACTCTCCAAAATACAAACGATATAATACCGATAGACTTGCGACCATACGTCTGTGACCGAGGGTCTGCAATCTGGACTCAACTAGCTTATTATTGCCAATGAGTCTTTTTGCTCGTCGGTCAACAGACTCAAGACCTTCGAGCTGGTACTTAGCAGATTCATCCTAGAGATGGTCGCAGCACTCCGTACACGATCGGACTTGCGCTCGATATAAATTGAGAAGCTGGCGATGTATGAAGTACTGTCGGACCTTGGCGAGGATACCCAGCTTCTTAAAGGCCAGTTGAGTTCTGGTTTCAATTATATTTTTTCTTTAATTCGAAAAAAATATTTTGCACGGCAATATGACGAAACATTTTATCCTCCTTTCACTGCTTATGTGCAAAATTATAACATATTTACCATTGATAATAACATAATAGTAATACTGAGTAGAACTGGACCATCGCCAAAATTATATGTTTAGAAGGACATCATATACAAAGCGTCCGAGACGCGCGTACAGAGCGCGCGCCCTTTACGCGTGACTTTTATTGGAACTCTAAAATTAAACTTGTTCTTTTTGTTTCAGAAAACTCGGAAAGATGAAGATCTGCACGTACTTGCTGCTTAGTTTTTTAGGTAAGTTTTACATATTTATATGCCGTTATTCATTTTAATAACTTAAGTTAACTTCGACTTTTCCTTCCGTGTTGAGAAGCGTTTATTCCTATTATATCTTGCTCGCACAATTCAATATTTTTAAAAGACATAATTATCTACATGTGTTTTGTAAATGTTTCTAAACATAAAATGTTGACGCCAAACCAGTGTAACTCTGTATTTGTGAGTCACGTCTTTGTCGTATAAGTATTTTATTATATTCTATTTAGATAACTAATTTTGCGACGTTATATAGCACAAACTAGACTTTTACATGAAACCCATTGTAGTGCTAGTTACGTGACTCAAAAATCGCGACTAAACTCGCAAAATAACTCCTGTTTAGTCTCACGCTAACACTAAAAACTTCACAATCCGTAACCTAATAACTAAAAGCGATCTTAGCTAATCTTCGTATGATGTGACACAACAGGACAACATGTAGTAATATAACTTAAAATTATTAAAAAAACATAAGTGTGATACTATTCTTTATAAAGGTTCATAAAATTAGTTTGACTATTGAAGTTAGTCAAAAAGATGTTACAATAAAGGATTCAGGCAGCTGGGACCGCGGTCTCAGCTTCGAAGCGGTCCCAGACGCTTGAACACTCTAGTTTACTTACTATAAAAAAAACAGAATTGGTTCACCCAGAAAGAAGTTGTGAGTTACACGTAAAATAACAATAATTATATTATTATTAATAAAAAAATAAACAAGTAATGTAATTATACGAAAGGGCCTCTTAGTGTCTAAACAGACTATGCTTAAGAAACACGACCGAAGTTCTGCGGCTGATTTTAAGTTTCGACGTATTCGGGTGATTATGACAGACCATAAGTGCAGAAATTACGGGCCTGAAATTCGGTTGCGCAAACTGGTGTGAATTCAGTGTCCCAAGCGCTATCGTGGTGCCATGTGGTGTAGTCTAAACAATAGATCATTTTATAGCAATAGCGATTGCAGAGACTTTACTTTTACTCTTCGAGCCAGCTGTCTATATTTTTCAAGACAATACTAAAATAATATTATATATATCTTATACCAAAATAACTCACTTCAATCCAAACTAATAGTAACAAAAGTGCTCAAGCCCACTACTAATTTGTAGCGTGCCCATGATCAGGCATTGCCTGTCTGAATCCAAATGGAACGTTGATCCAAATAAGTACCACCATTTTCATCTTTTATTTTTTATGTTCAATTGGCAAACATTTGACCACTATCTGACCTGATGGAAAGTGCTGATGCGGCCGAAGATGTGACACATGCTTGCCTAGACGATACCTTTTCACTCTTTATATGAAGAATCTCAGATTATACCCCTCAGGGAACAATGACACAGGCAATGAGTTCCACTCCTTCGCTGTACGGATGATGAACGTAGAAGTACCTAGAACGTTACTAGGCGCTCTGATAAATAATAATACCATATATCGAACCTACCTACGTTGGTATAAATTTTACATCGTTATATGTATAAATACGTATAACCACATTTCATATTGTTATTTCAATGCTGAAAAACTATTATGCTGAAAATAAATTCACCGGCTTAAAATCTTGCGTAAAAAATGTTGTGAAATTAAATCTGAAACTGGAATTTTGAGCATATACTCGAATTGAATGAATATTCGTAGGCAATGTTTATTTTTAAAAGCTTTCTTGCTTTAATATTATGTATATTAATAAACGGAAAAGGAAAACAACCTCATATGAAACATCATGTTATATAGATAAAATAAATCGCTTTTACACTCACAGCCCCAAGTTCGATGACTTGTGTTGTAGGAGCCAAAAACATTCACATCACACACAATCACAACCAGAACCAGAAACACAAATTTTCCTTGGGGAGAAAACTTGTGTTCCCGCCGGGAATCGAAACCGATACCCCAACAAGAAAGGCGAACGCTCACTCAACTAAGCTAACTGGTAGTTCACGGTCTGCAGATGGTGCCCCTGCCAATCAACTTCAAAATTTGGTGACTAATAAAAAGCATTGATAATGATTTGCTGATCATAACTTATGCCAAGTCATAGATTCGCAAATAGTTGAAAAATCCATTCTTCTATTACTATTCTAGGAAAGGTAGGAGCACTTACCTAGTGGCCCCAATATGTCATTCAAGCAGCCGTCTTTTATGCAAAACCTAACTTGAATCTCCCATAAACACTGCGTATCCTGCGCCTACATTTCTTGAGCGAGTTTTGTATTGTGTCATAAACTTACTTTGTTTTCCCCGTTGGGTTAATTGAGTGCGCGGCCGCCTTCTAAGCAGCGGTATCGAGCTCGATTCCCGTCGGGAACACAATGCTCTTCCCAAGAAAAAATTGTGTTTCTGTTTTGGTTGTGATTGGGTGTGTGTGTTTTGTGAATGTTTCCAGTACCCACGACACAAGTCATCGAACTTAGTGTGGACTGTGAGTGTGAAAGCGTTTATGTTGTGTTAATATGTTTACCCCATTCTATCATCTGACATCTATACTGTAAGGTAACACCGCTATATCGTAGACATTTAACAAATGAGGACGAAGCCTTTTGTTTCCACATTAATAATACGAACCGCAAAATAATAAAACTCTTTGTCTAATTTCTGTTTTTTTACCTTGTAAAGTAGGTATTTACAACTTGTGGGTCTTCAATTAGTGAGTGAATATCTTCGGAACACAACTATTGACCGCATCGTCGCTTAGTATTATGTGACATAAACGTTTGTCTATCTTGAATCAAAAAAGTGCGCCACAATTTATGCTGAGTTTTGGTGAGGAAACTTTTGGGCACTTGGGCGGGTGGAATGCTTACCATCAAGCTAACAACTTGCTTCTTTTGACGGTATAATAAGTTAAGACAGAGTTAAACTTTAACCTATTTTCATTTCGCAAGTTAGCCACGTCTAGCTGCAGGTTAAAATCTGTTAACGCTGTACAATTTTCTCCTTTGTAAACTGCTGGAAACTGAGTTCAGAAAGTTAGTCAGTCTTATCGTGTTAGTTGATGCACAGTAAATATGAACGCAGTAACTTAACTTCGTTGAACAAATTCAAGAAGATATATCTGCCGACCAGCAAGTACCAAGTGGATGTATCATTAATAAACACAAAGATTTTTTCGAGAAGTATCAAAATACCTTGTGTCGATCGTAGGAAAGCAATCAATCAATAGTTTATTTGAACCATATAAATCGTCACGATTTTACTAAAGCCCCGTCGTCTCTTAAAAAAGTTTCAGGCGTGGCCCAAGAGACACCCAAAAAAAATTCGAACTATACATACGCGAACCAGGTGATTCAGGTTCAGAAATGGACACATATTTTACATAGCAGATCTTTTTATCTCATTTGTATAACGGACTGTCCCCGTTTTATTAAAAGTCAGAAATAAAATAAAAAAATGTATGGTTTGTTAGCAAATAATCACAATTAAATCATGAACATTTCAATAAATAATATTTTCTTTATGCACTGTTTCTTAGCTACTATTTTTACGCAGATTTTATTCCAAGTAAAGTATTTTCTGTAATGTATTTTTTCCCAATCGATATTTTTCATAAAGTTATTTTTCAACGATAATTTACACGTATTAAATTTTTTTTGTTAAACAATATGTTACACGTTGAGTATTTCATTATTCGTTCCTTGTAGGAAATTTCATCACATTAAAATTGTAAAAACGAAAGTTTGTGAGTGCGTGTGAGTTGCATTACTTTTTCACGCTGACATGGGCAATTGTGAAAGATATTAATGAAAGTTGTAATAGATATAGCTTATATACATAGCTGTAATAAACATAGCTTATATAACATATAGGCTACCTTTTAATTGCGGTACGAAGTGGTTCCCACAATAAAAAAAGCTTATTATGACGTGACTTGAGTTACTGTATATAGACTACAATGCACTAGCTTGAATTCTCTTTCACAATTTACGCTGTGCGGTTCCTTTGATTCATGCTGTTTACAGTTTATGTATGCTTTGTAGAGCTTCTAGCATACAAAGTATGAGCTATGCTGGAACAATTAAGGAATATTCCAGCTCCAAACAGTAAATGGTGGTGTAAATTAAATGAGGAAATATTTGACGCATTATTACCTATATCAAATTTATTGTAAACTTTACGTTTGTTAGTCGATTTGTAGCTCTCAAACGCATTTACCGGTTTCGATACTGTTTTTTTTAATAAAAACTTGTAAAATCTTTATGGTCTTGGGTATGTATTAAATTAATGTTCTTGGCTTCAAACATGTTTAAATCGACTTATGTTGTCTATATCCTGAGGATAAAGACTGTGTTTGTTACCAATTTCTCCAAAACTAGTGAAACGTTTAGATATTATTAATAATATATTATTTATGTAATACTCTTGATAGTTTTACCGATATTGTGTAGGCTTAAATCGATACAGCTGTTTTCTATGTAATTATGTTCTGTGTAATGATTAAAATGTTGATTACCCCTTGTAGAAGTTGATAGGAAACTACGCAATACGGCTCATATCAACTAAACACCAAGCAGTAGAGTGCAAATATATCGGATTGAAGGGCAATGTTTTCAGTGAAATTACAGGGCTGAAAGAGATTTAACATCTAATACTGCTCGTTAGCTCTGAACTGCTCGATAGCTCAATTGGGTGTGTGCTAGCTGATAGCTTAATTCGCACTCTAAGCAGCGGGTTCGATTACCGGCGGGAACACAAGTTTTCTCCCTAAGGAAAATTTGTGTTTCTGGTTCTGGTTGTGATTGTGTGTGTGATGTAAATGTTTCCGGCACCCACGACACAAGTCATCGAACTTAATGTGGGGCAGTGTGTGTGAAAGCGTTTATGTTTATGTTTAATATTTCGGGGTGATGAACGCAGTGCTTTGCTGAGCAGGATTTTAAGAAAGTTTAACACTCTGGGTGGCACTGAAATGACGCTTACCATCGGGCAAGTGCCTTGCTCATTTCATCACTCAATTACTATAAAACAATATTAAGTTAATAAGTTAAAATAAAACACTTTTTGATGTCACCAGCTGGACATTCTCTCCGTCGCATCGGTTTATTCCATTCTTTACACAAAATATTTTTACACATTTAAAATAAAATCCGTAGTCATCTGTAAAACGGTGCATGGACACGTTTCACCAGACGGTATGTGCGTGTGAATCCAACCGAAATATGTAATTTTCGAGCTCTATTTCCTATGAATACGATAGAATAGGTTTTGGTTAGTTCTCGTATAGTGTTTTTTCAAGCTTTTATTTAGTTGCATCTGTTTGTGTCTTGTACTCTTGTATCTGTAATCAAATCTTGCCAGTTAAATTTACCGACTTTTCGGTTTCCAGTTAAGCTGAAAATTTGCATGCATATGTAAATCGGAATGCAATATTATTATGATATGGAACTGATCTAATTATGGAGCTGGAAGGTAGGTGGTCATGCCAAAAAAATGCAACTCCATTGAGTTCAGTCTCATTTGATTCGTCTTTACAAGTTTTTTGGTTCTAGTATCTTCTAAGTAAGCGTGGTCCATCGCCACTTCCCATCAGGTGACACAGGTTGACCCCTGTGTCACCTGATGGGAAGTGGCCTAAAAAAAAGAATTAAAGATTTAAATTTCAAATTCTAAATCGTTTACTCATATATAGGCTCCAAAGAAGCACTCTTGAAAGTTAACGACTCTCTTGCTAGATTTACAAAATTACAACCTAACAAGAAACTCAGCAGTGCATTTTTTTTCATTATATTTTTTAAAACATTCTTATTAAATATTACTTGTACAGGAATTATATTAACCTAGGTATATCTTTATTAAATAGTCACCAGAAAGCACTTGTACAATTGGCTCCATGCATCCAAATCGTTAAAATTGTTTATACTATTATGGATTGTTCTTCTAGATTTATTGTTATTACATATGGAGACCATTGAATCCGATTCGTGCATCTCCAAATTGAGCCATCCACTAATTCTGAAGTGTTATTCGGGTTCCTAATATTTTTAAACCTACTCTTTACTCACTAAGAGATGATGCACTAGTTAAAAAATATACTTACTGTTATTTAAGACACACAATATAAAAAAAAACAAAATTCATTTCTATCTATCTGTGTATCCTTAATTCTGGACACAAAGTAAGCCCATCAGAGATTTTTTTGTGTATATTACTAATAATAACGAATTATTGTTTATTTGATTTTACTACTTAATAAATTATTAAAAACAGAACAGTCATTGACATAAATCCATTATTATAAATACCCCACTACATAATGTGGCTTCAGTTCTCTTCTCCGACAGTCAAACAAACTTGTGCACGTTGGACACAGCAAAACTTGAGGCCTCGGTCTGAAACTTGTAACTAGTCACAATACCCACAAACAATTCAGGTACAGATGATATATAAAAAGTATAATAATGCGTTTAGGATATTGTTGGGGCTGCCACGTTTTTGCAGCGCGTCCGCCATGTTTGCTGAAGCGCGAGTGGATGATTTCCCAGCCATCATGAGAAAAAGGTGCGCCTCAATATTAGGGCGTGTACGTGGCAGTCCGAACGGTATCCTTAGCGTATTATCTGAGCGGTGGGACTCGCCGATGTTAAAGAGGTGGACGCAGCTGCACGCCAGCGGTGCTTCATACATATAATTTTATGTTATTTCACATTATATTTTTATTTTATTTGACATTTATATTTAATTTTGCATGTTTTTTAACATTCAATCAATTATTATTATTTTATTTTTTATTAGACATTTAATTAATGTATTAGGTACTATAAATTGTTATTATTATATATTTGTAATAGAATTCTTTAAAAATATGGATTAATAATCTGAAATAAATTAATTGAATTGAATTGAATTGATATATGAAACGGTATACACACCTTCTTAATATTCACAAGAAGCCATTATCCTTTTTTTAATGAAGCCAAGTGTTACCCAATACTCTATTTTTAAAATAGTCACTGCACTTTATATATGAGACGTATGAACTCAGAATGGGTAAAATGCCTTGAGGACTTGGTTCTTCAAAGTTCTAGCACAGCAGATGTTGGCGATAAACTTCCATTTATGCCCGAAGACTCGGCGATCGACTAGCATTACTTTTCTAAAAGCTTAGAAATGCATTAGTAGTCTAAGGTTAGTATCGTATGGAAATGGCACACGGTTATCACCCGCTAGTGGTTTCAGTGTCCACAATTTAAATCACGTACTTTTCTGGAGAGCAAACCAATGCATGCGGCACATATTAATATTTTTAAGTTTTCTACAGAGTACCCGTTGTGATGGTTAGGAACTTAAAATGCAAGTGTTTCACTGCTGAACCATTACAGCTTTTATGCTTAAATGTTCTAAAACGCATAAATGGTTTCACATAATCAGCGCTTAAAAAAAAATGGTGTCTTGTGTGCCGGAAATATACACAATCACACCCAGAATCAGAAGAACAAATCAACCCCAATGAGGAAATCTTATATTACTGCCAGGAATCTCGGTACATGCGTCAAAGTTTAGAAACCTTAGCCAACAGTGCTCTTTTCAATATACAGATACCAGTACAATATACGATTCATCACACTAGTAGTAAGACTGCGTATTTTTAACCGACTTCAAAAAAGAAGGAGGTTCTATGTTCGACTGTATGTATTTTTTTTATGTATGTTCACCGATTCCTCCCCCATTTGTGGACCGATTCTCAAAATTATTTTTTGTTTAGTATACTATGCTTCAGAAGTAGTCCCTTAAAAAATATATCGAAATTGATCCAGCAAAACCAAAATATAAGCGGTGAAGCTTTGCTTACGTTTAAATTATTCAATATAGCTAGATATGTTTTTTACGTTTTCAACCCCCATCTCTGCCATTTTTGAAAAAAAATCCAATTACTGATCCGCAAAAAAAATCTATATGAGTTTTGAACCTGCGCACAAAATTTCACGAGAATTGGTTGAGAAATGCGACTTGTAGTGGATAACAACCGGAAATCCGGACATACGAAAACAATTTTGCCCAACCGGAAACGGAGACGCTTCGCACCCGATTCGCGCTCGGTCGGTCAATTAAGCATTTACTCATTAGTTTCCTTCCTCCTACCCCATAAGATAGAGAATAGGAGGATGGAAACTAATATTATACCATAGAAACATTAAGCACGTAGGTAACTTATTTGAACTCCAAGTCACATATTTCCAAGTAGTCCACATATCTAGATAAGATTTAATAGCTACGTAGTAAATCCCCAAGTGGTAAAGTTTGAAACGCCTCGAAGGCAGATTCATAACAGATATCATACAAACTTGCGCTGCACGGGCTTACTTATACTGTTGTCTTTCATGCATATTGCTTTAGAAAGTTTTCTCGTGTAAATGATGAAGTAGAATGTGTATTGACAAATAGATGCACATTTGCATTTTCCTCAATGATATATCTAAATATACCTACTAGTCGTTCGCGCCGAACTCAGATCTCGCGCCTACATTTTGCCTCAAAGAGAAAAACTTTTGAGGTTACTTACTTATAGCTTTTTTTCTATATAATAATTGTTTGATTTCTATATATGTTGTTCAAAGATATAACATATAATATACATAAGTTCCAGCGTTCAGTGTGAAGCCGTTTTTGAGATAGACCCCGGGACAAAATAGGTCTAAAGACAGTGACTTTGGTGGCCTACCAAATCGTTACTTTCCAACATAGTTTTTTTTAAACCTGTTTCGAACTCTACTAGCCCTTTTCATCGATACCCCACAAAGGAAGATAAAAAAATAAAAAATATTTGCTCCCCACTTACATGTATGGGAACTCCCTTAATATTTTTAATACATTTATATAATTTTAAACATTTCTAATCATAGATTACATTAAACTAAAAACTAAATAAAATTAACTAATTTTTTCTTGTAATTTTAAATGTCATTTCTGGCTTTGGGCCGTAGTTTTTACATATTCTATGTCTATCTATGAGAATTTGAAGTCATTCGCTTCTATGGTTTAGATGCTAGATACCTCTGACAGACGGACGGACGGATGGACAAAGTGCTGAACGACCCAAGTCTACTTAGAGATCTCGTTTCGCTCGATCAATAAAACAAAGTTAGTTACACCATTTATCACTCAAAATCGTCCGGGTGGCCGATTTATATGATCTTTGTTTTGTCTCGGCCCCGAATAACAGAATAACTATTTAAAACATCGGAAAAATTTACGAAAACAAAAGTTGTAAAGTCAGAATTTTGTCGTACATACAATAAGAGTTAATAATTTAGTCATTAAGTTTACATTATGGTATTAAAATACCAGGCAAACGAAAATAAACGTAAAAAATTAGATTTGTTTCTTTACGTGACATTGCAACGCATGCTGGGTACAGCTAATTGTGTATGTGTAATCAGGATCTCGGAAACGACTCTAACGATTTTACGATTTTCATGAAATTTTGTAGCCTAGCTAGATCGATTTATCGCCTCCGAAACAGCGGGGACGATAAATCGATCTAGCTAGGTTTCGATTTTAGAAAACGTCGTTTTATCCATGTTTTCAGCCGAGCAAAGCTCGGTCATCCGGGTACTAAACATAAAAGCTACACTTACAGCCCCACACTAAGTTCGATGACTGGTGCCAGAAACATTTACATTACAGGTACACACAATTACCAAGAAACACTTGCCGACTTTTTAACATATTACTGAGCACAGTTTACTTCAGGGTTCCTTCTCATGTTATCTGTCAATATGTCAATGAATTACAGAGCACTCACAGGGTCAGCCCTAGCTGTGATCCCGAGGGACAGATACGATCTCAAGGCCTACCCAATCGATCTGCCGCCAATGGAATAGCTGTAATTGTAGGTACTTACCATTTAGCTTCTCAGTTATTGCGATAACTAATGCTAATGGAACAATACATTCGTAATTAAAGTTGTGCTTGGATAGCATAGTGGCAGGATGAGTAGGACTAGTAACTCTATTACTACAAATTCAAGTCCCTTTCCAAGCTTAATTCATTGTTTTTAAATTATTTTTATAAACTTATCGCATCTTTATACTATTAGCTGGTATACACGATTTCGTTCGCGACGCTGATGATGATTCAGGATATCTAAACATTTTATATATATAACTCAAAGGTGACTGACTGACTGACTGACATAGTGATCTATCAACGCACAGCCCAAACCACTGGACGGATCGGGCTGAAATTTGGCATGCAGGTTGATGTTATGACGTAGGCATCCGCTAAGAAAGGATTTTGATTAATTCTACCCCCAAGGGGATAAAATAGGGGATCTATACCTAATTAATAATAATACTTCTTAACGCGAGCGAAGCCGCGGGCAAAAGCTAGTTTATTTATATGGAAGACCAACAGCCGAAACCAATTACTGGTCCTCACGGCTAGAGATATAAAAGTACATCTTATATGTATGTGTTCGTATATATCGTATGTATATGTTCTTGTTAAGTTTACGTCATGGAAATGACGTGAACATAAGCACCATCAATTTTTATCGGGTGATAATGGTCAAATGCTTGGCTACCATGCATAAAAAAAATCTATATTTCTGTCTAAATGTAATCAAGATCGATTAAGCGAATTAGAAAATATGGCAACCTCGGCAGTGGTTACATATTTGAGCCGTGTTAAGACACTGGTCCTTGGGGACCGCTCATTCTATTTTCAAAAATCTATCAGAACGCCTGGTTGAGGCGACGCGTGATCAAAATACTGGCACTTATTTGCTCAACGTTAGCATTGCAATTCAGAGAGGCAAAGCCGCCAGCATGATCGGAAAGCTACCCACTGGTAGTGGGCTTGAGCACTTGAGTTACCTATAAGCTCGATGTCTTGTAGGTACCTAAGTTCTTTGCTGTATATAGTTTTAGTTTAGAAATGGAGGCAATTGGCCCGTAGATATTATCTTATGGTATGCAATAAAAGATTTTTAACATACGTATAATATTTAGACCTAAGTGTATTAGGTAGTCACATCAATATATGTATCATCAAACTATGTATTAAATATTTAAATATTTAATACATAGTCTGAGGTCATACGACTTAACAGAAACCAATGATTTTTTCTAGTAAATTTATTAAGCTTGAGAAATACACGAAGAACTTTATTCATTTAAAAAGAAGTATCGAGCTTCGATAGAACAAATTAAACTCGTCCAACGTAAATTAAAGTTTACTTCAGGAGGTAGAAGACATGTCTAATTGCTTGGCGAAGTTCTGGTCTTCTAGATTCGAAATCACGTCCAGCAGAGATAGTTCTGAAGCTCGGAATTAGTAACTAAGCTTTTCACTATGAAAGTTTTATATATTACTACTAACCGTGCCTAGTTAAAAAGTTGCATATGTGTTAATCCTACGTATAATCTATGTACATTCCAAATGTCATCCAAATCCGTTCAGCCGTTAAAGCATGAAGAGGGATCAAACATACTTACACACAAACTTTCGGATTTATAATATTAGTAGGATAGTAGGATAGGATCTGTACTTAATAATTTAAAAAGAGGTAAAATTTGTTTGTAGGTTTGTTTGTATTTAACCATTATATTACCAAAAGGCTCAACAACGCAAAATTTATCTTATTAAAACAATGTTAAAATTACTAATTAAAAACGCGAAGAAACATTCATAGAAGATGCGGTGTGTCTCATAAATATTGACAGCATGTTGTCCGAGTGCCGAAACTTATAATTGGTTATGTCAACATTTAATTACTTTTTTATTCTGGAGTTACATAAAAACGTTCCAATTGGCGTAGTGGGTATATCTCTGCCCTCCGCGCCTTGGTTCAAATCCTGGAAGGGATTCGAACCCTCCAATTTTCCTTACCAAGGAACATTTCTTCTGGTTGTGATTGTGTGTGTGATGTGAATTTTTCCGACACCCACGACACAATAAGTCATTGTACTTAATTGATTTTATTTATATAGCATTAATATGCAATTTTTCCCTAGGCAGAACTATGGCGATAAATTTAGAAAAGAAAAATTATCGCTTGATGCGGGGATTGAACGGCCATAGGGTGTCATGCCCTATTGCTCTAACCGCTGAGGTACTCAAGCTAGCTGTGTGAGGCTGTAAGAGTGAATGCGTTTGAATTACTTTTTTGCGCTATTTCACAGGACTATATAACGTATGAGTATGTACTATGTTCATTAGCGCCTACACTAACAAACTTTCCTATCATTATAGGTATCATTAAATTTATCTAATTCATTCCGACGCTAACACAACACTAAACTAGTCGTTCGAACTGAGATCTCAGTGAGATCTCACTGAGATCGCCTACATTTTGCCTTATAGAGAAAAACTTTTGAGGTAAATTGCATTGCAATAATTATAATATGTTATACATTCCGAATTTCATCCAAATCCGTTCAGCAGTTAAAGCGTGAAGACAGAACAAACATACTTACAAACTTACACACAAATTTTCGGATTTATAATATTGTTGGATTTTTGCCACATATTCATCTGTTATTGAATGGTGATGTGGAGGAGGTAAGTAAACCAGGAGAAAAGAAAATAGTCAGTCCGAATATTTATCATATTTGTAATTATCGGATTCAGCTAGCAACAATGTTCTCAATAGTTGTAAAATTACCGAACGTAACATCGAACACGTCCGGATGGCCGCAAGTTGTCCGAACTATCGCTACGTGTAACGAATCCGGGATCCGCGGATATTCCGGACAGATGGTACTAGCGCGCACTGACGTAATTTCAGCAGATACTGTGAAATACACACGTATTGGTCATATTTTGTTGTTTGTTCGTATGGCATGTCAAATAATAAGAGTTGAACAATAAATAGACTTTTCATATTAATAAATATGCCCCATGGATTCGCGTTTTGAAGCCAATCAAATAGTTTGAAATATAATCTATGTTCTTCTCTATGATTTAATCAAGGCCACTTTTTATCTTGACCGAAGCAGACACAGCCGCAACACATAGGTAACTAGTGTTATAGATTAGGTAATATCTCGGGACTTAATCGCGCTTAAAACTATTTTTATTTACCTCGACGTTTCGGCCAATTTGCATTGGCCATGGTCTCGAGAAGACTGAGAATGCGGGTGTCAGCGTGGGAAAGGGCGAGTATTGTCTCCAACTACCCCAAGTGCGGGTAGTTGGAGACAATACTCGCGTCTTGTAAGAAATAATTGTAACGACACACAACACTCACGATATCAGCAGATTTATTGCGGGATAAATTACGACGCGAACACTTACTTATAACTGGATTCCACGCGGCAGCCAGCCTAAATCCATCTACCCGGTTGAAATTACGATGTTTCTTAATTTCAACCGCTTCACGTACAATCTTTGAGTAGTAATGACGTTCAGTGGAGAGGATTCAAGGGATGTGGAGCTCAATCCAGTGATTAGGTCTCGACTCAAGTAAATGTTGGAGACAATACTCGCCCTTTCCCACGTTGACACCCGCATTCTCCAGTCTTCTCGAGACCATGGCCAATGCAACTTAGCTGAAACGTCGAGGTAAATAAAAATAGTTTTTTAGCGCGATTAAGTCCCGAGATATTACCTAAACTATAGTTTTATAGATTTTATTATTTTGGGCTACGATTCCGCTACGACAATAAATGGTCTACGGCGTAGTCTCTACGGTGTCGTAGCAAAATGTTCCTCGAAACTTTCAGAACGGGCTCGATTTTAATTAAAGTGCTTAACCTCGAGTCCAAAATTGAAACACCTGGACAAATTAGGTTCGAACCTTGAGTGTAGAACGTTCTAGCATATTTAAACATCCAAAATTCATTGGAGAGGGCACCGTTGAGCGAACGCGAAATTGACTTAAAATTTAAAGGTACTTAGGTGAAAGTTTCTACTGAGTTTGCTCAAGTAAGTTTAGTCGGATCTCGGGGGCCGGAGCTCGGGAACACTCGGGGACTTTCGGGGTCTTTCCGCTCGGTAGCCTCGTCATAGAAAATCTTGCTTAGTTGCCATTGGATGTTGTTTACAATGTACTTTGTCGAAACTTCAGTTTGCAAAACTAGAAACAGCTTGGGATTGGAACTTTCGTCGTGCCGCGCGGAGTTTGCGAACATGTTGTTTATTTGTTTTGCAAAGAACAGGAGTTTTTGGAACTGCCAGAGAAATTTAAGGATATTAAATCGTTGAAGTAATGACGGATAAGTATTAGTGAAAGCGCTTCCCGATCGAGTAGTCCTAATTTGGAAAGTGATGAAGTGTGAATTTTGGTATGGAACAGGCAACATAGTTATCAAAGGCAACTAGCCTTCAAACCTATCAGTCGTCAAAAAAGTCAGATTCATATAAGTGGGTGCAGGTTTCTAAAGGTCCTTTGACTAATTAATACAGTTGTAGTAATTTCCTAAGCACCAAACGATATGACAAAAAATATCTCTGAGAGCTAGTTCCTATTCTTGGTCTAACGTGCTTACTTATATGGTAAATGCTTATTTATATGTGGTGATTAGCACTAGTCTATCACATAAGAAAGCTATTGAGGCAATAATAACATTTAGTTATTTATTTAATTCTTTGTGCTCAAAAAAGCAAAAAAGGTGAACTAAATGTTAGGGAAATTCTCTGCCAGTCAACTCCACATGATAGACGAACATCATTCTTCGGTGATAGTATGCCATTTAGCAAGACTTTTTTGTTATTACGACACCATTACTCACTATTAACCCTTTGTGTTTGTCTTTGTGGTTCAACTGCCCGTTGGCCCAGTTTCGCCTTCTGAGCAGGGGTTCGATTCCCGGCGGGAACACAAGTTTTCTCCCCAAGGAAAATTTGTGTTTCTGGTTCTGGTTGTGTGTGTGATGTGAATGTTTCCAGCACCCACGACACAAGTCATCGAACTTAGTGTGGGGCTGTGAGTGTGAAAGCGTTTATGTTTATGTTTATTATAGTGTAAAATCTAACCCCATTTGCCATAGAACATTTATGCGTTATGCTTAATTTAAATGCGCACACTGTAATTTTGTGTGAATCTTAAATGAATTCATACACTTTACCGGACATTCCCAAAAACACAAGTAATGTTAATTAACCCTATCAAACTATCTCAAGGCGTGCAACTTCCCACATTTGAGCGGCACGCGTCATTAACACTGAAGTGCAACAGGCCATATACATTATCACGTACCTTATACCACGGGAATAAGAGCTAGTCTCGCGTGTTGTAGTTGAAATAACAAAGAGCTCCGAGCAGACCCCGATATAATGGAGCCCTGGGGCTCGCTTGGGACTGAGTAAGCACAAGAGAAGCGAGGGCTTAGAGATACGTGCCGGTTTGGCAGTTTTACCGACGCTGTTGTATCGTTGTGTATTTGGCCATTTAATCTGTCTATAGATAGATGAAGTAGACACGATCATAAAAATAACGGAATTGTGGCGAATGGTGATAGAACTAAGATAATAAATTTTGTTGATGGTGCATGATGATTTTTATTTTATACAATATTTGAACTGACTGATGGCTTAGTAGGATGGGCGCTCGCCTTGTAAGAAGGGGTATCGGGTTCGATTCCCGGCGGGAACACAAGTTTTCTCCCCAACGAAAATTAGTGTTTCTGGTTCTGTTTTCTCCAAAGGAAATTTGTGGTTCATAGTACGATCGTGTGTGTGATCTGAATGTTTCGGCACCTACGACACAAATCATCGAACTCAGTATGGCGCGGTAAGTGTGAGAGCGTAACATATCCCACAAATCTCATTGAATTTTTATTATAAATACAGCAAGATATTATTTCATATCTTTTCAGAACAAACAAACAGCTGTATTTCTGAGATTTCTAAATATATTATTTCATGGAACTCAAGATCACGACGAAATGTGATATAAAACCTTATTTACGAACCTTATACGTCGTACGTAGTCATTGTTTTAGTATGTTACATGTTACGATAGTTCTATGAACTCTTGTATTAGAAACATTTTGTATTTTTTTATAATAACATATTTTTCAAGCTTGATAGGCAGATTTCGGAGAGTGCCAAGAAATCATAATCATAATCATTTATTTGCTTAAAATGTAGGTTAGTAAGGTGGAAATGGTTAGTATAGTACCAGATACATTTTGCCGTGTCACGGCGTGCAAATTTTAAACATTTCAATTCTATTAAATGATACAATATCAAATTAATTACAAAATTCAATTCCATTAAATAATGTCACAATTAATTCTATGTCAATTTATATTAAATATTAAAAATTATAGATTCAATGCCATATAATAGTTTTTACAATGTCAAGCACTTAAATTAATATTATTTAGATTTCAAGAATTCCGTTATCGAATAGTAACACTTTTCTAATAATAATGTTTTTAGTTTCCTTATTAATGTATAGGTAGGCATTGCTTTAATATCATTAGGAAGGGCGTTGTAAACGCGACCACACATCGCATAACAATTGTTTAAATACATAGATGTTTTAGGAACCTTTGACAAAACAATTCTATCCTGATTCCTAGTGTTCCTTGGGTAAGTTTTCCTTTGCTGTTTTAACCTACACGATGAAACTACACGATCTAGTTCCCGCATCCAAGTTCTATCATCGGACAGACAAACTGATAAGTGACAACGCTATATGGTAGACATTCCATTAATGAGGACGAAGCGTTTTGCTTCCACATTAATTGTGCGGACCGCAAAGAAATGTAATTCCTTGCCTGATTCAGTGTTTCCTGATGAGTACAATATGGGAATCTTAAAGGCACGTGTGAGTAGGTATTTTCTAGGAAAGCTTGCTCCAACGTTGACCAATCGTTGCTTACCATCAGGTGAGATGGTGATCAATAGTTTGCCTATCTCAAATGAATAAAACATTAGACCACAATCTTACTTGATGGAAAGCGATGATACCTATTAACTCTTGACTTGAAGACTTCCAGATTATATCGTTTGGGCAAAGACGACGGCAATAAGTTTCACTTCGCAGTACAGATGACAAACGTAGAAGCAAAACGCTTGGAGCGAACTGGAGGTATAAATGGATCGCATTTGACAGTTTGTCTTGTAGTTAGAACGGGCATGGGGGAAATTCTGCGCGCATTATTTATTCGGGTTCGAATCGTTTTCCTGTAGTAGTACAATTTTCAGCCCATGACATTATTTTCTACTTATAGTAAGCTAGGATTGCATTACGGTATAATAGGCAGTATTGTGAATTAAATTGTATACGGTATAATACAAAAAAATAATTAAAGTTGTGTACGGCTTGAAACACGTCTAAATTTCGACTTACTTTGTAGTCGACTAGTTTCGGACAAATTTGTTGTCCTTCATCAGGATGAGACAGACGCGCGATACGCAGAAGCGAGCGGCTCGAGCCTCGGCGCGTGACTGAAACTTACTTTAATTTTGGTATAATACAATTTAATTCATAGAAACAGAAATTAATTATTTGAAAATGCAAACAGGCGTGTGTAATTTTAATTTGTGGCCATTTTGATGTTCTTTTTTGACGTACACAATCGAAACATGGCCGTCGTAAAAGCTAACCAATAGAGTGCGTTCTGCTATTCTGATTCTATAGCTATAAAGATTGAAAAAAATTACCAACATATATCGTGAAAGTGGGTTTATATTTGTGCGTTTTGGAGTTGAGACGTTGGGACCGTGGGGACCAAGAGCACATACAATCTTCAAAGAATTATTAAGGCGTTTGGTCGAATCAACTCGTGACCAAAATGCTGGCAAATATTTTGAACAGAGACTAAGCATTGCCATTGAACGTGGCAATGCTGCCAGCATTTTGGGTACTTCGCCAACTGGTTTAGAAGTTTTGTACATATTTATGTCTAGTTATAGTTATATTTTTGGTTTGTTTCAATTTATAGTTTTTAGTTTAACTTGTTATTGTTGAAGAAATATAATATTTATTAAAATTAAATAAAAGCAATGTATAAATTTCATCCCTATTGTTGCTATTAGCTATAAATTAGATAATCATTTAACATGCTCGGCCGCATCGTAACTTTTTATTAAATTGTACTATTCTTATTCAGATAAATACTTGTATCAAAAACTGCCAGTTAGCCAACTAGTTAACTAGTTAGTCGGGCACGCGTTCGCCTTCTATGCAGGGGTATAGGGTTCGATTCCCGGCAGGAACACAAATTTCATCATGATAATTTGTCTCTGGTTCTGGGTGTGATCGTGTGTGTGATGCGAATGTTTACAGCAACCACAACACAAGTCATCGAACTTAGTGAGGGGCTGTGAGTGTAATAGCCAAAAATCTTTGCCTTATAAATCTCATGCATTATCCCTATTTTTGATATTAGCAATTTTTAGATAATCATTATACATGCTTGTTCGCATCGTAACTTTTTATTAAACGATACAATTATTATTCGCTTAAGAAAGTTGTATATAAAGTTGTGAAGGTAGGCCTCGTTTCCCAAAGTTCTCTTCGGTCTTTTCTATCCCCGCTAGACGTGATTTTAGTGCTAAAACTTTTCCAAGCAATTAGAAATGTTTTATTTCTTCTAAAATAAGTCTTAAAGTTAGATCGCTTTCATTTCACTGAATTTAGGTTAGACTTGTTTTATTTATTTATAAAGGTAACTTTAGACAAGTCTTATTCTATTTTAGACCTAGATTTATAGCTAATAACCGACTTCAAAAAAGGAGGAGGAACTATGTTCAACTGCATGTTTTTAAGCTATTGCATAGCTTCTATCGCGGGCCTTGAGCGTGGAGACCTAATCCAGAAATTCCGTAACGAAAAAACCTAACACCCCCCACTCTAGCAACTTCACAAAAAGTTTTCGGTCACGTTGAGATGCGAACTCCATACCGATGCATTTTATTCGGTATCCAATACCAATTGGCTACTGAGTCTTCTATCTACAGTTTCGAAATAAGCGTATAGGTCTTGACGTTTACGTTTTTAAAGTAAACGTCAAGACCTATATGGTACGGAGTTCGCATCTCAACGTGACCGAAAACTTTTTGTGAAGAAAAATGAAACTGAAAAAATAAAAATGCTATGCAATAGCTTTACCGCGGCAGTCCCCGAGTGCCACACGTCTTTTTTTTTTATGTATGTTCACCGATTTCTCCCCCATTTGTGGACCGATTCTAAAAATTCTTTTTTTGTTTGGTAGATTATACTTCAGAGGTTGTCCCATATCCATTTTATCAAAATTGATCAAGCTAAAACCAATATATAAGCGGTGAAGTCGGTTTTTTAAGCTTTGCTTTCGTTTTAATTATTT
Organism: Lomographa bimaculata; assembly: GCA_948107665.1. NCBI lineage: Eukaryota > Metazoa > Arthropoda > Insecta > Lepidoptera > Geometridae > Lomographa > Lomographa bimaculata. Next base: position 4,158,993 of record OX403601.1, on the reverse strand, counting down.
AAATCGGCGATAGTTCGCCGATCCAATACTTTTCAGTGGTGGTGAATGCGGTTCTTAATCTGCTGGTCGCGGTTTCAAATCCTGTAGTGGGTTTAAGCTTCCAGTAATAATAACATCGTGATTGGTGGTAGCGCATTTTTTAATGTTTCAGTCTGTTATTCTGTACTGAAATATAATCCTAAATAGATAACTTTTAAGTGGAAAAACCTGTTGTCATACCACCCACCGGTTCGTGGTACGGCATTGCAAATTCTGTTTCATGATGCATCAAATACATTTAAAAATAGAATTTGCATCTTCTCTGTTAAGTCTAAGGTATATAATTAAACGCAAGCAAAGCTTAAAGAACCGACTTTAGATTAGATGTACTAAACACGCATTATTGACGATGTTGCAAGAACTACTGGTCAGATCTTGATCAAATTTAAATGGTACCAACTTGGGTCTTTCAAACCCAAGTACAATCTCGGAGTCTTCAAGTCGAGAGTGAATAGGTATTTTCTAGACAAGCGTGCTCCATCGTCGACCGCATCGTCACTAACATCAGGTGAGATAGTGGTCAAATGTTTGCCAATCTTAGTTAAAAAAAAAAGTAAAAAAAAAACGAAATCGGTTCACGTGGAAAGAAGTTATGAGGTAAGACACATAAAAAAATAAAAAAGTTACAATTGACTTGAGTACCTCCTCCTCTTTTGTGAAGTCGGTAAAAAATGACAACAAGCGTTAGTGTACATGTTACGAAGCTCGGCGCGATGATGCCATTCTGTGCAGGAGGTGTTGTTTTAACGTAGTACGCCATACTTTTGTATAAAAGTTCTTTGGTTTTGAACTTATAGCGATGAAAATTGGTATTTGAGTAGTTGATTTAATAATAAAAAATGTAGTTATCAATATTCCCGCGGAATTAATACGGGTCCCGACTAGTGTACCTACATACTTTACTGGCCCTCTTAAATTGTTACGTGTAAGGTAAGGTTAAGTAATGGACGAACAAAATGGAAACGCTTAGGTATTTCATTTTTGGCAGGATATCAATTCGTAAGGGAGACGTTGAGCGGTAGCTTATCGATCCCTCGGGATAGGTCCCGGCTGACCCTAGCGGTCGGTAATACATTGACAAGTTGACAGATGGCTTGATAGCTCGAATTGAAAAGTACCATCGGAAATGTTGAGAATAGAATTTATATAGGTAGAATATAGCTAGAACATATAGATAGAAAATATATATTTATAATATATTATATATGATAGTTATTTTTTGTACCTTTGACGACCACAATATAACCTGCTAGAAAGTGATGACGCGGTCGAAGATGTAGCATGCTTGCCTAGAAGGTACCTATTCAATCTTGACTTGAGTAGGTACCTTCTAGTACTACTCTTCTTCCTTCTACCTTCCTTCGCAGTACGGATGATAAAAGAAGAAGCGAAACGCTTCGAACAAACTCAGGTATGTCAACTATATTTGGATGACGTCTGACAGTTTTTCTTGTTGTTAGATGGTAAAACGGGCATGGGGGAATTAACAAAATTAACCTAACGCTCCGTGGGGGCACTCCGACCGGCATCACAGCGGTGATACTTTTTAGTTTTGCCATCTATCGATGAATAGCAGAACTTTTAATGACTTTTTTTAAATATCACGCTTGTCTCTTTAGTTCAGCAACTCGCCTCTAGGTGGCAGGAAAAAAAATACTGCATAAAAAAAAAAAAAAATAATTATAATTGCATAAGCTGATAAAAAATGCTATGCAATAGCTTTACCGCGACAGTCCCCGAGTGCCACACGTCTTTTTTAAATATTTATTTTGCCACTTGTAGGGCAAGTGATTATGTATAATTAGGTGTTTATCATACAAGACCAAGTACCAATTGCCAATTGCTTATATTTCCTAAACTAAACTAAAACTATACTACAGTAAAGACCTAAGTTACCTACAAGACTTTGAGCTTACAGGTAACTCAAGCGCTCAAGCCCACTACCAGTGGAGGTTTATGGTTGGATTTGATTATCTTTATTACCTGACTGCTAAGAAAGGGTTATTTTTCGCACGTATCTTGTAGTTTTGTTAATTTATATATATCCTTGTATCTTCCAAACGTCTGGATGGATTTTAATAGTTGAGGTATCGTTAGATTCGTCTCAAAATCCTAAGTGTCCTAGACAGGTGTAAAAAAAAATTGTGGATTTTGGCACTAAATTAATTTTTTTTAACCAAACTATCGAGAATATAAGTCATGTGTTAAAATTTCATGTATATGTAAATTTATATTGTTTAATAAGCTCCTATAAATGTACATATTTACTAAGTATTTTTAATTTTCATTAATTTTTTTATAACATTTAAGCCCTACACTAAGTTCGATGACTTGTGTCGTGGGTGCCGGAAACATTCACATCACACACACAAATACAACCAGAACATTCCTTTTCCTTGAAGAAAACCTGTGTTTCCACCGGGAATAGAACTCGATACCCCTGGTAGTAAGACGAACACTCACCCAACTTAGCCAACGGGCAGTCAATTGTTTTATTTACTTTATTTTATAATAATTGAAAAATGATTTTTGCAATAAATTATAGTATAGAAATCCTCCTTGATTGTTTTAAAGTCGATTACTTTTATGCTTCGTTTTGGTCTCCATTTTTTATTGTCTTTCTTAGTTTAACTAGGAAAGAAACCTAAATTGTAATCAAAGGTAATTTTGGGGGCTGAGTCACCCACGTCCGTAGGAGGATACCCTTTAAGTCTGACTCCCTACACGTGGTCCCCGGGTGGTGCTAATCAGGTGACATTTGAGAGGTGGTAGAGCATTTTGTGAGTTGCTCGCCTGGCTTGCTACCAAAGTAGCTTACCACCATCAAGTTGAAAGTCTGCCGCCAAGCCAAATACGGTGTTCCGGCAGTTATCCTTGAGAGCCTGCGTATTCCAGGTCTAGTGTGTTTACCAACTTCGATCACATCGTCACTTACCATCAGGTGAGATGTCAAACACTAGCCTGTTACAAATAAAAAAAAAAAAGGTGACTAGGTATAAAAATAAGTAGTTCCATTACAGACAATCTACCAATTCAAAGCACCAATGCGCCAATTAGAGAATTCGTTCCGTTAGAGTTCCAGCGCAAGAGCCAGTTAGAAACTAATATATCCAATTACTGTTCCGGAATTCCTTTCTAAGTCAATTGTGCGGAATCGAAATCGTATTCTACTCGAAACTACAGCTGCTGAGGTTTGCCACGTACAGAAAGATTGCAGAACTTGATAATGATAGAAATAGAAACCATTTATGGTTGGTTGTTAATTGCTAAGTATTTAAAAACAATCAAATATTACACAAAACATAAGACACGCAAGAAATATTTGGCAATTGGAATATGTTCAGCGCTAAGACTGCACAAGTTTGTGCAGGGCTGGTTTTCATCGAACTCAGGTGTTACTCGAAAATAATGTCATGGTAGTCATTTAACAATATTGTTGTTGTATGCATATATTAAATAAACAGAAATGGAATTAACATAAAATTAATATAATATTATTTTATTAGTTTGCATAAAAAAGGTAGGTAACATAATAATACATAATAAGTGAAAAAAGTGTTATGTATAAAAAGTTACATTTAGTTTCATTTAAAATGGAACTTTTCCCGATAAGTATAATCTAGGCCTCTTCAAGTCAAGAGTGAATAGGTATCTGCTTATACAGATATGTCCCACTCGACCGCATCATCGCTTTCCATCAGGTAAGATCGCGGTCAAATACTTGCCTATTGATCATAATAAAATAAAATGTAATAAACTGAAGTGTTGGAATATTCCAACAACAATAACCACCACAATTAGTTCATAGCTTATACCTAGGATTAACACATAGGCTACTTTTCAACTTGATTATCGAGTACGAAGCCGCAGAGCACAATTAACAATGAAAGTATCAATGTAAATTTCTCAGGAATTATGCCACGTAACCCACAAGCTGCAAACAAATAAAAAAAGTACTTTAATCACCGTGTAAAATATAACGAGTTGCAAAATTCCAGTGGCATACTTTTGTATAACGCAATTAACAAAATTATGTACGAAAAGAAAGCCTCGGACGTGATGGGAATGAAGGGAACAAAATAAATTAACTTTACAACCGTTTTTAAAATTACTTCCATAGCAGCACCATTATACCTACTTTGAATTTGCGCCGCGTATTTATATAATTTATTCGTCCTTGTTGAGTGTTTTCAGAATGATTTTAATTAAATTGATTTTGAAATCAAGTAGGAAGGGATCTGTCGATGAGTCCACTCAATCAGGCCAGTTAATTAATTAAAAGGATTAGAAAATTGGGATGAGGTTTTTTTAAAAAAAAAACCAAACGCGTAATACAACACTCAAATATTCACATCACACACACATTACACCCAGAACCAAGCACAAATATGAAGGAATTTGTGCTCCTGTCGGGAATCAAACCCAGGGCCCACGGCGCAGAGGGCAGCGGCTCAGACCTAGTAAATAATATAAAGTAATAATTGGCTCGATTCATAGTGTGTTAATCGGGGAAAATGTCTTAATACTACATTTTGTCCAAAACCGATCAGCTGTGACGTTGCCATATATTATGTCAACTAAGCTTTTAAAATAGGCATCATTTTTTAAAATACATTAGATATAAATAATTCCATCAAAAATGCTTTACTTAAAAAATATAAATGGGTACCTATCAATAAGTATTACATTTAAGGTCATAGTAATAAAATAGGGCATGGTATATCCAGATAAGACGCAGTATAGAAATCTATCAGTCTAAAAATGTACGCACAAACATTTTCATACATTTGACACTAGATCGTTGTGTAATTGGATTGGTATACATTTTTAGACTGGAAGATCATTGACATTTGAACGAGTGAGCGATACGAGTGACGGACTACAAACACACAAAAACTGCCTTTCCGACTCTAAACAGGAAAATTAAAAACAATTTGTTAAAGTTACAACGGCAAGATCTTGGGAATGGTAGGCCTTATAACAGGTCACAGTAACCTCAACCTACACAAAATAGACGTCACAGATAGCCCTTTATGTAGGAAATGTATGGAGGAAAACGAAACCGTAGAACACGTAATAGCTCAGTGTGCTGTCACTGAAGCAATTAGAGCCAACACTGGAATGCTAGAGCAACATTCCACAAAACCTAAAGACTCACAGAAATCAATTACAACAACTTCAACACTAGAACAATTATGCCAGCACCCTAAAACCACACTTCGCTATTTTAAGGAGCTGGGATGGATGGGGTAGTTCCTGGTAGGGGGAATGCACAATACACCCCAAGTGGGACGTCAGTGCAGGCCTTAACGCCCCCATATTGAGTAAGAATAAGAGTGAGCCATAGCCAGTACACACTTCAAACACGTTCGGAACGGCGTGGGGGGCGCACGCAGGTCCATGGGAACCAAATGCGTATCGCGTGAGGCAGCTTAATTCGGGACATTCATTGATTCCCTTTCCCGTATAATCCGTAGAAATCCCATCCAGCACCAGTCGGCTTTATGCGGTCGTGAAATACTGCGATTATCATAAACGGGGCGTTTTCGTCATCCACCGAGGGCCATTAGAGCGTGCCTGGTGCGAGAAACTCGCGGAATGACGGCCTTTATCGTGCCCTGTATACGTATCACCTTATACGTGAGCCTTTAGATACCTCCACTTTTTTGGGATAAAAAGACCATAGTTGTTACTTTAAGCTAACAACTAAATAAATGGTCCTTTTACAACTGTCGCGATTCGAACACATAGTTTAGGCAATAATTAAGGACTTAATCGCGCTAAAAACTATGTTTACTGACTTCAAAATAGTAAGAGTTATTTTCAACTATTTTTTTGTTTAAGTACTAAGATAAATAAGTAGTACAATACTAAGATAAGATAGATATAATATTTATTTAAAAGTGCTTTGTTTGCGACCTATCTTGACACAATAATCGATGGGCTGTTGTTTTTTAACCCTTAAATGCAAATTTCTCTAAATGAGTAGCTTTTCTCGCCGATACAGACAGTATTCCACACAAGAACTGATATATCGCGCCTACATTTTACCAAATAGAGACTTTTTTTAAAATAATATCTAACTGGTTGTTTTTTGCACTTGTTAATTAATATGAGAATACAACGGATATTAAATGTAAGTTTTAGTTTTCAATATGTATTTTTTTTAAATAGGTTCTAAAAATAGTGATCCTTTCAAATTGTTTATTACCAATTTTTTTTTAAATAGTTTCAGTTAGAAGAAAACAATATTTATCTACTCCCCACTTAAGTACGTGTATGTAACCATACAGTTATGTTTTCATATATAAAATTAATAGCATTTTTTTACTATAGGACACAGCTTTACTTACCTACTACTGAGAAATTGAAGTTATTGGCTTGTAAGGTTAAAACGCTAAATTCCTCTGACAGACGGACGGACGGTCAAAGTGCTGATTCGCCCAAGTCAACGAAGAGATCTTATGCTCGGTCAATTAAGCAGCTTTTTTAAAAAAGACTGAACGTTTTGGCAATGGTTGCGCACCGTAAAGCCACCTAGTACACATTCGTGCTTCAACGAGTGTGTATTAACATTTTTTTGCTGTGAGAGCCCTCGAAATTGAAGGAAGAGTCCTTGAGGGTAGACATAAAGTTCAAGTTCGTGATATTGTGTTAAGAGGCGCAATAGGGACTATATTTTGTTTATAAGTACACCGAGTAGAAGTGTCTTCGATTTTCGCGTATTTGTTTCCGTATTTGATATTTATTTAATTGCACTGTTATATAAAATGTAGGGAAATAGTAAATATAAACGCTTTCACATACACAAATGTCAAAATTAAAAAAAAAAAATTTCTAGAACATAGGTATACATTGATGATAGATATTAATTTAATTTGTTCCTTATACATTCTACCATACAAGTTGGTGCGCAAATGTGTGATATTATTATGTATATTCTATACATGTACAAATGACATTTAGTTATAAAATGAAAATAAACTCTTACAGTCACAATCATAGTAAAATTATTATAGTATTAATTAACCTAATTGTCAATGAATATTAGTAAAATAAGCATTAAATGTCATGTGTAGAAATAATGTCAACGTTATAACTAAACTATAATAATCAATTTAACTCACAGTTTTTTTAAGATAATACATACAATATTAGTCACGGCCTTAAAATTCATAAACTCTTTAAGGTACATATAAGGATAAACTCTAAAACAATTTTAATTTGTTTGTCCCTTGAGACAGAAAATTAATTTTCTTTCTTTATAGATTACTAGCTTTTGCCCGCGGCTTCGCTCGCGTTAAGAAGTACAACAAACTTTCATCCCCTATTTTATCCCCTTGGGGGTAGAATTAATCAAAATCCTTTCTTAGCGGATGCCTACGTCATAACATCTACCTGCATGCCAAATTTCAGCCCGATCCGTCCAGTGGTTTGGGCTGTGCGTTGATAGATCACTATGACAGTCAGTCAGTCAGTCACCTTTAAGTTATATATATTTAGATAGATGCTTCTTTCTCCTTCGACACACGTCTTTGAACTTAGTGTAGGGTTGTGTTTGTTAGTAAAAAATATATTAAATAAGCTACTCCGAAAGTTATGTTTTATTCCACATTAGTACATTTAAACTTTGTAAGTGTAAACTCAATAATACTAAAAACATAGGATATATACAAACAAACACATTGATACTCACAGCCAGATAAACAATCTAATAAAAACACATGAATAACATATGTATATTTCTTATTGCCACAGATAGCAGGTATATAAATATTTACGTTTTTTAGTGGTAAAAGGACCTATTTGCAGAGTTCGCTTGGAACAGACACAACCATTGCCATACATTCAACCGCCAGCAGGAGTGTGCAAACATTACTGGATTTTGAGTTGAAGGGCACTATTTCCAGTAAAATTACAGGGCATCAAAGAGATTTAACATCTTATTTCTCAGGGAGACGAGCGCAGTGCATTGCAGCTCACGATTTTGAACTATTTAAGTTCAACTCTGGGTGGCAAGGAACTGCAATGGGCAACCGTGCTGCAAACCATCACGCGAGCGTCTTGCTCTATATCATCTATAGTATATCAATTACCTTTAAAAATGTATAAAAACAAGTTAAAAAGTTACTTATGCATAGATTTCCTCTGTAGGTTCTATTTAAGGGTCGTGGAGGCATTTAATAGTTTTACCACGCTTTATTCAAAGTGTTCTGGCAGAAAACGTGATCAAATAGCACAATTTCCTCAATCTCTTCTAACGAGGTACAAAACAGCTAAGCTCTGCTTTTTGCGTCACTATCTTCAATCATTTGTGTAGTTCTGTACTGCTTAAGGCGATATAAACTGCGTCAATAAAGAAAGGCACTAGGACTGACGACAGCTGCAAAAATATACAGCAGCTCGAAATGTAACAGGAGGTTATTATCATATCACCTCCTGTTACATTTGATAATGTAGGTATAACGTTTTTTATGTTACTAACCGACGAGACGAGCAAGTTGCTAGCCTGATGGTAAGCGTCACGTTGTATTTTTTTTTGTTTTCTACTAAAAGAATTCACTTCTACCACACCACAAACTTCGTACAGTTGCATTTTCATTAAACTTTTTTTGTATATGAAAAGCGAATCCCCATGAGATGAGTATTTGATTTACTTAAAAAAGTAAGCCTAAGTACGGCATTTATAATTTCATCCGTGCAATTTTACACAAAACATTTTTTTTCAACTTGGTATAATTAGTTGATCTCACTTATAAGGGACTTGATAAACAAAGCGCTCGACGCGCGCGCCTTGAACTGCCGTCATTAGGAAAAAATACGTACCTAACTGTCATTTTTGACAAAATTGAGTTATATACATCAGAAATGTCTTACTATTTAGTATATATTATGACTTGTAGCAGATGCGTCTAAATTAAAAGTAAGATTTAGTAGGTTGCGTTTGAAAACTGCTAAGTATCAGTATACAGAACGGCGCAGCGCGGGGAGAAGCGTCGCGGGCGCTTTGTATATCAAGATCCCTTAGGCAAGTTAGGCGTCATACATTTTACCTTCACAACGCCGCGCCGCGCCGCGCCGGGGCGCGAGCCTCGGGCGTTTTGTGTATCATGTCCCTTAGTGATGATATAATCTCAAATGGCCGCATTTCAAATTGCTCAAACTTGATTGAATGTCTATCAAGTAATGGAAATTTCAAAAGAATAAAACTACTTCTGAGTCTGAGTCTATGTTTCCCGATAAATACAATATCGAGCGAATAGGCATCTACAAAACAAACGCACCATTTTCGACCGCATCGTTGCTTACCACGTGGTAGGTGAGATAGTGGTCAAATTATTTTCTGTCTTAAATTAAAAATATACTTATATTCTGATATGAATATTGATGTATTGATGAAATAATATTTTTACGCGCAATGTATTATTAACGTCCATCGATCAATAACATTAAAATTCAATTTCTAAACTTTTATTCAGATTGGCCCCAAAGAAGCACTCAGGAAATCTGCAAGATTTGCAAAATAACAACCATCTCGAAAATAATCTAAGCGGAAGAAACTCGGCGGTACAGTTTTGCTATATTTTTATTTTCAAATATTCTTAAATTACAAATACAGGAATGATCTTAACCTAGGTACATCTATTCTATATAATGTAGTCATCAGAAAGCGCTTCTCCATGCGTCCTTGTCATTAGTTTAGTAATAAAAAAATATAGCGATATAATATTGATAGAATAGAATAAATCATCGATAGATAATAATAGATTGTATAGAATAAATCATCTTATTTCTGAAAATATAGCATACATAGTCGTGAAACTAAATGTGCTAAGGGTTACAATAAGAATCAGAGTCGGAAGGCTTTCTGATATTTTACAAGTTACTCGAAGTAATTGCATATTCCCTATTTAACACAGAACCACAAGAACCAACGTCTCGTATTCAATCCGAAAATGATCTCACAAACAGGAATAGCTGTGCGTGATTCGTGACGTCTACAGCAAGCGTAAGCACATCTTCTAATTCCACATTGGTATTCTGCCCAGCACTCCTCGCTTTGCATTTCTGTGAGAAGGATTCAATCACAGTACTGTACAATTGTTTGCACTGTAGGTTCGTGTTGGCGGTAAAATAATATTTGTGTTCCCGAAGGGCGAACTGCGTAGCATGGTACAAACGTAAAGTTCTTGAGAATACTTTACTCAAAGGTCTGGCCTAGTTTATAAAGACATGATCAATAAAGCCTTAGACAGCATTCTCAAATATAATAATCCAAACACAATTAACACTAAGCGTAGAACTGACAAAGTCTGCAACATAGAACACCGGCGTACGGCGACTGCAAGTTGATATTATCATTATATCAGCTCGATGCTGTACAATAGGCTTAACAAAAAACTCAATATATATTCGCTTCCATCATATAAATGCAAAATAAAATGTAAAGAATGGCTACAATCCTTGTCATATCAAGACACAGAAGACCTTATAACAATTATTAAATAAACGCACACGCAAACAAAGAGAGACACATACACTCATTCACACACACATACACACACACACACATCCATACATACATAATACAGTAAAAAAAAAGTTTTTGCTATGTAACCTAATCAAGTTAGATATTATGTATAGTTCTTTTCTAGATAGATTCGTAACTTACTATATAATGGCGTAAGTTAGAGATCTATATCCTAGGTCATATTAAATTGAATTTTAATATCAAAGTTTTAAATTTATAGCTATAAATTTAAAGCTCTACGAAATCCTTACTAATATTACGAACTCGAAAGTTTGTATGTAGGGACGTAAAACTACTGAATGGATTTTAATGAAACTTTACAATAATATAGCTTATCCATCGATAAGTGTCAAGTAAGTAGGAAAAAAATCTGCCAAAAACCGTTAGAGTTACACGTATATGATGGGTAATGAAAATGTTTATCTTAAATAGTCCTACAAAAAAGCCCGGGACAGTGTATATCTATCTTTTAAAAATAGATGTACGGATAAAGATAAATAGGTATAAAGATAGATAGGACCTTGGAGAAGAAAATAAGCTCGAAGTATTAATCCTTCGCAGAAAAAGTCGCGGGCACCAGCTAGTACCCACTATATAACTCACATACAAGAGAAGAGAGTATCTTAAGGAAGTAGGTGACTACTTTTAGACCTATTTTATCCCGGGGTCCATTTAAAAAAAGTTTACAAATTTCAAGCTGAAATTTCCCTGTAATGTATGGGATATAATCTAATTAAACAAGCAACTTTTTTAATCGTATAACGCAGTTGTTATTTATAGTAATTGTAATTAAACTCTTAAACTTTCGCAATTCGAAAACATAGCTTAGGTTATATTCCGGCTACGTTGAATTGGCCGAGGTCTAGTGTTCTAGACCTCGGACTGAAAAATTGTGAAATATTAATAATAGTTTTAAGCGCAATTTAGTCACGTGATTACCTAAACTATGATTAGTAATTTGCTGATATCATCTGTTTTGTGACCCAATATATCTAATCAAAATCATTGCTCCATCAAAATTGGTCCAGCTGTTTGTGTGTAAAGCAGTAACAAGCATACAAACACAATTACAAACTTTCGTCTTTATAATATTAGTGTGATGCTAATATAAAACGTATATACACCTGCATATTAATACTATCTAATACGGGCCAATTGCCTATATTTCCTAAAACTATATACAGCATAGACCTAAGTTACCTATAAGACATCGAGCTTATAGGTAACTCAAGTGCTCAAGCCCACTACCAGTGGGTAGCGTTCCCATCATGCTGGCGGGATTGCTTCTCTGAATTGCAATGCTAATACGTCGAGCCAAATAAGTGTCAGCATTTGATGATATGCGACTAATATATGTCTCAACTTACTTGCTACTAATATCACCCTTAACATAGCCATAGACCTATTAAATACATAGTAATTATAAATATATTTTAAGTCCCAAGTCGTAGTATTACTGTATCAAAGCTCTAAATCTCCAGCGTTAAATTTAAAGCAGTATTTACCAAGTTAGCAGATAAACCTCTAATACCTTGTATGTCCACGTCGGCTTGCCAGTCACGTCTTGTTTGTATCTCTTGGTATAACTTAACTGAATATTTGGTACACGGCTGAAACCCACGTTTTATTATAGGGGCGGACGTGCCGCGCTTTATGTACTTATTATGTTGGTTATGTGATACTGTATGGAAACAAAGTGGTTGTGTTTTACTGCGTTTGTTTATTGACTGTGGATATGTAACTTCTAAGAGCGACAGCTCTTAGTTATAGTAACATACTCGTAACACACCGACATACAGGCCGAACCTATTAGCCTGAAAAACCGACAGGTTTTGGCTGTGAATGTTTCCTTGTTTCTACTACTGAGAAGCAATAAGAAGAGTTGTGATTTTTGTACCGTATGTATGTTAGTTTGTCTCATTGCATCCCAACTAATAAACCGATTATCTTATATCTTTAAACGAGCAATTCTTGTATATATATGTGTAATCAGGATCTCGGAAACGGCTCCAACGATTTTCATGAAAGTTACAGATTAGGGGTTTTTCGGCCCAAGGAATCGATTTATCAACGTTCCAGGTCCCCAAATGCATTTGAAAAACTGGGTTTAAGTAACTATCAGCGCCATCTATTACGCCATGACCGATATAAAAAACTGTTTATACTCGACACTAGATGGAGCTTTCTGAGGCTACAAATTCAAACACATTCTACCAAAAACAAAAAACCGAGCAAGGCTCGGTCATCCGGATATTAAATATTAAGTTTAGTATTATTAAGTATCGTTGCAATCGTCTTAATTTTACGGGTGTCACAGGCTAGGCTTTAAATAAAAACAAAATGGCGTGCATATGAAGAGGCACGGCGTTGCCGTTCTTTGAACAGTGTTGTTTAAACAACTATAATTTGTAGGTTGTATAAATATATTTGTAGGTTGTATCATCATCTAAATTATTATTGTAACGAAAAATATAGGTAGTATTAAAACGAAAACCGTAAAACTCAATGAGCTAAGAGTTAGAACAAGAATTAGGGTCTAAGAGGTATATGGTATTTTACATATAACTCTGTATAAGCATTTAATACAATGAAATGTCCAAATGTTATTATTAATAAATTAAATTTTTGTTAGGATAACAGCGATGCTACTTACAGAAAAATCTGACGCTAACCATCCTGTTATTTGTTTTAAGTTGCGACACACAAATACTAGTAATTCGCGCCCAACTGAGATCTCGCGCCTGTATATTCGGGGGCTGAGTCACCCACGTCCGTAGGAGGATACCCCTTAAGTCTGACTCCCTACACGTGGTCCCCGGGTGGTGCTAATCAGGTGACATTTGAGAGGTGGTAGAGCATTTTGTGAGTTGCTCGCCAGGCTTGCTACCAAAGTAGCTTACCACCATCAAGTTGAAAGTCTGCTGCCAAGCCAAATACGGTGTTCCGGCAGTTATCCTTGAGAGCCTGCGTATTCCAGGTCTAGTGTGTTTACCAGCTTCGAACACATCGTCACTTACTATCAGGTGAGATAGTGGTCAAACACTAGACTTTCACAAATTAAAAAAAAAAAAAACATTTTGCCTAATAGAGAAAATCTCCTTAGAGGTTAAAAAAATAGTGATTTTGATAGAAGTCACTTTTTTTTTAACCTCTAAGGAGATTTTCTTTATTACCTACGCCTAGCAAATTGTTATTTCCCAACATAGTTTTTTTTTTAAATCGGTTTCTTACTCTGCTGTTATAATTATTTTCAATGAAACCCTACAATGAAAGAAAAAAATAATTTTGCTCCCCACTTACGTGTATGGCTGCCCCTTAACATTTTCATTTATATAATTTTAATTGCAGGGCTTTGGTCCATAGCTTTACATATTCTCTGAGAATTTAAAGTTAGACGCTTGTATAGTTTAGATGCCTCTGACAGACGGACTGACGGACGAATGGAAGGACGGACGGACAGGTGGGGGGACGAATAAAATCCTAAAGGCTATGTAAGTGTGCTATTCTTATTGTCTTCATGCTGTAATAGCTGAACGGATTTGGTTGAAATTTTGAATGTACATATAGCTTATACCTAGGATTAACACACAGGCTACTTTTCAACTTAAAAAACGCGTGCAAAGCCGTGGGGCAAGGCTAGTTGTATATTAAAATGTCCTTAAACTAGCAACTGCCAAGTTTTTTATTTCATTATAGATTTAACACATATGCCACTTTGTAACTTGATAAACGCGTGCAAAGCCGTGCTGCACGGCTAGTTGTATAATAAAGCTTCCTCAAACTACCTACTGATAAACTAAGTTATAAGTTTAAAATATCCCCGAGCATTTACCGTCACCAACAACTCGCAACTTCGCGTAAACCATAATCAGGTTAATCCGTCAGGTGATTTTAACTGCGCCATGATCGGTCAGCCTTACGTCTGTATAATCGTAATTTTATTCCAGGATCGTAAAGTAGAATAAATAAAAAGCCTTTGCTTTCTAAGTGGGCTTAGGTTGTTCGACCCTTTGTCTGTCCGTCCGTCTGTCATGTCATAGTAGCCTAGAGCGTCGAAACCAAACAAGCAAGTAACTTCAAATTCTAACACATTGTAACATAAACATAACAATTAGCTTTGCCTTGCTATGGGACACTGCAACACCGAATGCTCCTAATGTATATAATATATAAATTACTCCTAATCTATATAATATATAATCTATATTATGTCTATCTTAAAATATATAAAAACAATTGTTCTGCGTTAGTATCATAAAAACTCAACCGATTTGGCTTATTTTTTTTTTGTTGTGTTCCTAATTGTCAGGGAAACGTTTGTAGCACATTTTTTCCTTTTTTGCACCCGCGCGAATCCGGGGCGGGTCGGTAGTAATGAATGTTTTTCATCATATTTGGGAAGGAAAAAATATCCCTTGAGTCGGTGTTTAACCCGCGGCCTTTGGATTTTCAAGCCCTATTGCTCTTACCGCAATCCAATATCCAATGGAATAGTCCTTATAAGTCGTTAATAATAAGGAAAAGATAATTTCCATATTTTTAATAAACCCTCGTTTAAGCCCCAAGTGATATATTCTCCTATCTAAATTCATTTAGTTCTGCCTTGCACCTACCTAAATGGAAGATGGAAAAAGTCTGAAAAATTATATATTATAGTTAATTCAAGATAAGTATCGGTTCAGGATATTATTGCAAAATATCATATTCCTTAAAGAAACCTTAAATTTCTTAAGACCACACGGAACATTCACGTCACACCCAGAACCATTAACACGAATTTCCCTTGGGTATAAAACTTATTTTTCCACCGGGAATCGAACCCAATACCTGGATAGAAGGCAGACGCGCGTCACCCACCTAAACCAAATGGGAATTCAGATGGAAGTAAAATAGGATTTTTTAGCATAAACAACATGTATCCTACATTGGTGTAAAATTGTGTTAGGAAGTTAACCTCGGGGCGACTGCCGTCACCAGCGATTTGCAACTCCACGCCAGCGACTATTAAATTATAGCGCTTCGTGAATTTAACGGTCAGTTTTACCATTTATGGCTAAAATAAAATTATTGCCATTTTTTTATTTGAAACTAATCTAGCGTTTGACCACAATCTCACTTGATGGAGCGACGATGCGGTCGAAGATGGAGCACGCTTGCTCAGTAAAGTACCTATTCACTCTCTTCTTGAACTACCCCGTATTATACTTTTCGGGAAACAGTAGACGGCAGGGCGTTCCACTCCTTGACAGTTCTCATAATGAAAGTGGAAGCGAAACGCTTCGTGCGAATGGTCGGTATTTTTAACATTAGCGGATGCCGCATTGCCGTCTGTCTAGATGTTCGGTAGTAGAACGGTGATGCGGGAATAAGATTATGCAATTCCTTTGAACACTCTCCGTAGTGCAATTTGTGGAAAATTTAGAGACAAATTCTCGATCATCGGCGAAAAGTAGCAAGTAGTTTTCGCCGATGATCGAGACTCTGTAGTCGAGACCCAACTAATGCATAGCTATTGATGAGTCTTAGCTCGTCGTTCAATGGATTCCATTTCTACTAAAACAGAACATACACACGCATTCTCCTGAAAGGATATAATGTTTCTGGTTCTGGGTCTGATTGTGTGAGCTATGTGAATGTTTTCAGCACCAACGATACAAGTCTTCGAGCTTAGTGTGAACCGTGAGTGTGAAAGTGTTTTTTATACGTTATATAATCGTAATGCCTATATAAATATAATAATTTCCTTCGTGCTCTTACGTTTTGACTAAGCAAAGCAAAGGATTTTTTATTCAAAATAGGGAATCTTTTGAGCACTACAACTTTACTATCTCACCTAGTAAGCGACGATGTGGTCGACGATGGAGCAAGCTTGCCTAGAAGATACGTATTCACTCGCTGGGAATCGAACCCAGGACCTATGGAGTAAAGAGCGAAGACCTGCCCTCTGTGCCAACTGGGTCAGTATCAAATAATTTAATTTTAAAACATAACATAAACGCATAAATGCTTTAATACTCATAGCCTCATACTAAGTTCGATGATTTGTATCGCGGGTGCTGGAGACTTTCACATCAAACACACAATCACAACCAAAACCAGAAACACAAGTTTTCCTTGAGGAGAAAACTTGTGTTCCCGTTCGGAATCGAACCTAATACCTCTGCTTAGAAGGCGAACGCTTACCCAACTTAGCCGACGGGCAGCTCAAACGCTCATCCAATCGTGTTTAATGTAATAAATGAGCGAGCGAAAAAGCGAATCGACAACTGAAAGCGTTAATAAGTGGAACTTCGCGTCAACCACAATCGAGTTTATGCGCTTGCTGATTTTAACCGCATCGTGACTGCTCAACTTGACTTCACTTTTTTTGCGTTTTAATGATTTTAACTATGCAAATACTAGTAAAAACGAGGGTTATTATTTTAGCACCGTATGCAGTCGATTGTTTCCCAGTGTCTACACGAATTAACCGATTACGGGGTATTGGGTTCGATTCACGGCGGGAACATAAGTTTTCTTCCCAAGGAAAATTTGTGTTTCTGGTTCTGGTTGTGATTGTGTGTGTAATGTGAATGTTTCCGGCAATCACGAACACAAGTCATCGAACTTAGTGTGGGGCTGTGAGTGTGAAAGCGTTTATGTTTTTTTTTTTTTTAATCTGTCTAATGGTTTTAGTTAATGACTTTCAAGCTTTACGATAACTTTACCAAAAAGAAAAGTTTGTAAGTTTGTTGAAGTAATCACGCCAACTACTTAACCTATTAGAAACTTTATGTAATAACAAAAGTTAGATACCCTTAGTTGACCAAATAAAACTATATTAGGCTGGGCGACGAATCGGGGCTATTACGGAGTTCAAAATGAGTTCAATAAGTAGGTATACGTAATTACTTTTTTTATTTTAACATCTACTGCTTTGCTGCTGCCGAAAAATGTATGGTTAGTACTCAACGTCTTCGTTTAGTTTGTGGCCCAGATACGCTTCGTAGTTTTTACAAGCTTTTATTTTGTTTCACCTGTCCCGATGTTTGTCATCAAATCTTGCAAATTAAATTGATCCCCTTCCCGGTTGAGCTGAAATTTTGCATACATGTAAATCGCGTTACAATTCAATATTATGATGACATGGTGCTGATCTGATGATAGAGCTGGAAGGTGGCCAAAGGAACTTCGCAATGATACGACACAACCTCATCGAGTTTGGGTTCATTTGAATCGTCTTGACGAGTAGTTTTTCTTTTTTAAGCAGGGTCTGATGATGGAGCTGGAAGGTGGTCATAGGAACTCTGTAATGAAATGACGCAACTCTTTCTCTACTTCGATTTATGCAAAATTATTTAATAAATAAATAGGCATGCGAACACCCACGTTTAGTTCGTTATAGACAAAATGTGTCACGTTAGAAGACTGCGCCACACTGGACGCATTTGGTTCAAGCAGATCGACGTGCGGGGCGCGGGCAACCTCACGCATTTAATTTTTTTTTAGCACGCATTTTATTAAGTACGTACTCGTACGTTACTTTTATTAAGTATAGGCAGCTTGTATGACATTACCTTTCTTTGGGCATCATCATTATCATCTATGAGCATGCTTTTGATATAGGTACGACAAAAGCGTGCCAAATGGGGGAGCATTGCCTGTTTATCGGCAGGGGCAACACGTGCTTGTGAGGTTAGTTTGGCCTGTTAGGTGTTATAACCACACATTTTCAAGCAACGGGTATGGGGTTCGGTTCCCGGTAGAAACATAAGATTTACCCTAAGGGAAATTTGTGTTTCTGGCTCTGGGAGTGATTGTGTCTGTGATGTGAATTTTTCTGGCACTGTTAGTAAAAACCCAAATACGTTTTTAAAATAAATCGATTTATATTATGAAGTATTCTTAGGAAACTAGGTTACACTATATATAATAATAAAAAACTTTATTTGGTTACAAAATATGTTAACACTTTAAAAATAAATAAAATAAAATATATACGACTGCCTTTTTTATTACTTGAGAGGGATATTATTACTTACAAAAAATCGAAATCGGTTCACGTGAAAAGAAGTTATGAGGTAACACACATACAAAAAAATACAGTCGATTGACCTCCTCCTTTTTTGTGAAGTCAGTACAAACGAGCAGACAGTCATCTAAAAGCCTTTCAACAATAATTTTTACATTTTTACGAGTGTTGTTCATTCTCTACAAAAGTTTTTACAGCGTTAGAAAAAGAAGAAAACTTCTTATCTCTTGTTACGGTTGGTTTCTCTGCAAAACGTAATTCAATAAAAGGCAATGGTCGGGAAGGGGAACTGCATAATACCTACCTTTTTGTTGTAAATATCTATTATGCTTAAAGTTACTGTAGGTTACAGTTTAGGGTTACTACTAAAGCTTAAAATGGGTCAATATAAATTTTATGACAGTTTTATGTTAAAAACAAGTAATACTAAAGTTTTTTTGTATGAAGCTTTTACCAGTTGTAAATAAAAAGGACTAAAAAGTGAACTTGTCAAGACGAATCAAACGAGCCCAAACTCGAGGGGTTTATATTGTTTAGATCAGAGCACAGATCACAGATATAGTTATGTGGTTCAGAAGTTTCTATGGCCATCTTCCGTGTCCGTGTCCATCATCACGAGCTCCATGGTACCATATCATTGTATTTTCACCGAAGATACATAAGTACACCTACAATGTTTGAGTCCAATCGGACATTAGGAAGTGGGTCTGGTCTGATATAGCTTGCAAGATTTGATTACAGACTGACAAATAGACAGACAATCAGGACAGGTGAAACTAAATAAAAGTTTGTAAAAACACTTGTATTTGGTATTGAAGACCCAGTCGGTGCAGTGGGCAGGTCTCTCCGTGGGTCTTGGGTTCGATTCCCGATAGGACCAATTTTCTTTGTGTGATGTAAATGTTTCCGGCGCCCACGATATAAGAGTAATTGTTTTTTTTATTATTAAATATTTGATGTGTTTCTTTTTTTTAACCTATTGTGTCCCACTGCTAGGCAAAGGTCTCGCCCCTACTTTTCCAAGTATCCCTGTCCAGTGCTTGCGCTATCCAATTTAGTTGGCAGAAATAAATGTCGTCATTCCACCGTTTTCATGGCCGGCCATGACCTCGCTGGCCGTCTGTTTTTTTCTTATTTAATTTTAACATAATGTATAATATTTTTATGAATGAAATTTTGTCCAAAAAGAATATACCTTTATTATTTATGACACACACAACATTACAGTACAAAAATATTTTTTCGGTGAAATATTACGTACACGATCAATTAGAAGCAAAAATATAATAATCCCTATTTTAGAACGAAAATGGACCTCCATTACTAGCTTTTTACTTGTTCAGATGAAATACGAAATTAATATGCTCATAAACAATTGTTTATTAGCTTAAAGACCTATTATTTTACAACACACAAAATATATATAGTCATTACTATTTTTATACAACCTGTAACAAAAAGGTGTAGTAATACTTGGTGGTGTGTATGTGTATCGTGCCAGGAATCGTCTGCCAGAGAACAAAAGTCGAAATCGGACATCATTTTTTCCGTACAAAAATTAAAAATTATGTTTTTAAATACTTTTGACAACCCTACAGTTACATGTGCGGCAATCGTAGATATTTGTTCCGTACAAAAATAAATAAATTACATCTGTGGCGCGTCACCTTGACCTTTGTTATGGCCACCACTGTCAGACGTCTAGGTCCAAAGGCTATGTGGTGTAGAACGGTAGCTGATGAAATAGGGTTGCAAATGACATATTTTTTAGAAACTTTAATTCATCATAACTCAATATACATGGTGCTGCCACGAATGCAGAAGTTCCTGTTAGACTCCATACATTTAGCTAGATGTGTGACTTGAGTATTACTA
The DNA here is from genome assembly GCA_948107665.1 of Lomographa bimaculata. Classification (NCBI taxonomy): domain Eukaryota; kingdom Metazoa; phylum Arthropoda; class Insecta; order Lepidoptera; family Geometridae; genus Lomographa; species Lomographa bimaculata. The sequence goes on along the minus strand of OX403601.1, from coordinate 4,138,537 downwards.
CACCTTTCTGTTACACATTGTATATATCTAATACATTTACGCGGCCGGAATAAATTAAAGCACAGCGGCGCGGCGCTTAAACAAGTTCCTGGGAAACGCTGTAACAAGTACCTACATTTAACATTTTGACGGGTAATTTGGCACCGCCACACGTGCACCACTGAAATATGATCTCGAGCCGCATATATATTCCCGTCACTCTCTTCTAATTTTGGAAGATAAGTATTAAGTGAAAGGGATCAGTTTATTTTGGTTTTTTCCGTGGGATTTTTTTCCTTTTAGTGCTTCACTGGTAAAGCTGGTTGCACATAAGTGATCAGACTCCCAAATTATACACTCTTCGGGGAACAAAGACTTAGGTGATGAGTTCCACTCCTTCGCTGTACGGATGATGAACATAAAAACGAAACACTAAGATGAGTGGGATATGTTGATAACCAGCCCTGCACAAACCCTTAGTTTGTGCAGTCTTAGCGCTGAACATATTCCAATTGCCAAATATTTCTTGCATGTATTTTGATTTGTTTACCATAATTGTTTAAATATTTAGCAATAAAATTATATTTCTAAGAACGGAAGGTATATCAATCATAAATAGATGACGTTTGGCAGTTTGTCTTATTGTTAGATGGTAAAAGAGGCATGGTGGAATCAACTCATGTAATTCCTGCGCATACTTGCCAAAATGTAAACGATAGAATGCCGATAGGATTACGACCTTACGTCGACGGTGATCGAGATTCCACAATTTGGGCTCAACTCACTTAATACCGCCTAAGTCTCTTCGGTCTTTGTTTATAAGACTCTACAACTCTTCTTTTATGTACCTGTATTTAATATTATAGTACCAGAACGATAAGGGTGCCTAGCTTCTTCTTCTTAGCGTGTAGATGGCAACACATACACCTTTTTTTCACAATACTCGGCGACGCAAACAGCATTCGGCCGAGCTTCGTACAGGTACAAGAACTATGGCTTGCTGAGAATAATAATAAATGAGCCATAGCTTGCGGTGACGCTCCACATTCGCATTGGTTTGTGCTTGGGTCGATGTAGCCCCACCTGAACCGATTGTCTTTTGATCTGCCACCTTTGGTACGCAGCCTGTTGAGCGCCTTCCAGGTTGGCCAAGGAAGTTTGTGTCCCGGAGGTAGTTTTTCTTCCGGTGGGACAAACATCGGAAGGGAGAATTTTTCGACCCACAAACTTTCTCTTGCTTTGGGGTCGCCATCTTCGCAGGGTTTTTAGCAGCGGGCGGATACAGATAGATAATGATCAGAATATAATTTAGTCGATATCTAAAACTCGTAACGAACGGACGTGCAAACCTATAAATCACTTTCATCCTACAATAAAAGTAAGAAATATCACCTGCCTCTGTCTTCATCGAGTAATAAACTTTTCGCATTAAATATAAAATTCCTGATAGCGGAGCTCATTTTTCATCTTTAATTAAAATTCCGATTGAGTCCGAGATTTACGACAATTTACAAGACATTTCTCAAACCGTTTAGTGTTTCATTTTCAATTAAGGCGTTTTTGATTAGAATACTTTTGGGTTTGTTTCAGGATAATATTATAATCCTTATTATTATCGTAATTAATTTATCGCTTAAATACTTACTAAAAAGTACTTAATGAGTAAATGAAAACGATCGCAAATTACGACGTATTGAAAGAACACAGCGTATTGCTTGCTTATAAAATCACGCATTATAAAACGCAACCTAGTTTGCCAGTCTTTTCAATCGACGTCAAAAAAAGGAGGTTCTCAATTTGACTGTATGTTTTTTTTATATGTAATGTTACGCGATTTCTCAGCCAATTTTATTATGAATCGATTTTGATGTTATTTTTTGTTTGGTAGAGAGTATACTTTACAGGAAATCCCATATAAATTTTATCGAAATCGGTCAAGCCAAAACCGAAATATAAGCTGTGAAGTCTGTTTTTTTAACCCTTGCTTGCTTTTCAATTATTGTTTCTCAACTGACTAAGTAGTTAAAAGAAAAAGGTTTCATAGTGAATATTTGTTATTTTTTTTCGTATGTTACCTCATATCAGCTCCGTTGGGGTGTACGTAATTTTTTTTTATTTATTTATTCATGTGTTACAATGATGGATTCCTGAGATGCACCATGGAATTATTCTTAGTATGGTGTATCTTAGTAGTCGTCTAAAATTTTATCAGATGGAATAACGTGTTGTGTGTGTAATAGGCGGAGAAGAAGTTATTTTTTTGTTAATAATAACAATTTAAGAAGAACTCACTACCAAGTAAACAAAATCTATTAAAATAACAATCGGAAGGAAATTTCAGGAATCCTCGTAGATGGTATTTTTATATTTTTTATGCTCGATAGGCAAGCATTTGATCACTTTCTCACTGGATGGAAAGCGAATTATCGCTTCCCATCCAGACCTCAACCAGCTCAGCTTCCATGATATATATATATATATATATGTATATACATAAATCCATTGACGTTTGTTAGTCTTACAAAAACTCGAGAACGGCTTGACCGATTTGGCTGTTTTTTGTTGTGTTTGTAATAATTGTCAGAGCAAGGTTTGTATGTAATTTTTTTTTTAATCTCGGAAATTGCACCCTAGTGAAACCGGAGCTAATCACTAGTATTTGATGAAATTCTCAATCAGCCAAGAGTACCTACTGTACTGCTCCGCCATGTTGGATTTAGAATGACGTCACACAGCCAACCATTGTCATTCAAACTAAACGTGAATACAAAATTTCAGCTCAATCGGTAAAAGATATCTGCTTCAAAATTGAGTTGCAAGATTCCACTCGGACAAACATACTGATATATATACAGTGCAAGCTAAATAAAAGCTTGTAAAAAAGGTACGCAACTTCTTTTCCTGATTATCGCAGCAACAGAGCACAAATATATATTTAAAGTAGGTCGCAGATGTACGTAAAACCCATACATCGATAAATTGTATTTATCGAACTCCAAAGGGCCGGTTGTCACGAATGATGAATGTTCTCATCGGGCCCTGCAAGAGCACTCAAGCCATATCAATCATTTACACGGGTTCCCTATGTAAATAGTACGCGACAAGGCATATTTCAACGCGCAATATGTGTGTATTTTGTAGGTATATTGTGTCTCTGGGGAGGAAGGCAGATTCACGAATGTAGGCTGTTCTGACAGGTGTAATAGATTATTATAACGGCAATAAATAACAAATACATGTTACCGCACTATGGCGTGCTGCTGACTCGCGCTTGTCTGATTTTAGTAACGGCACATACCATTCTATAGAGCATTTGAATTATTTTTTCAGAAAATAAATAAATATAGCAATAATTTAAACGCAAGCAAAGCTTAAAAAACCGACTTCACCGCTTATATTAAGTTTGTCGATTTTCTCAAAAAGCGCTAAATCAATTTCAATATAATTTATATATGGGACCTCAGAAGTATGATCTACTAAACAAAAAAAGAATCATCAAAATCGATTCATAATTGGTGCAAAAAAACATACAGTCGAATTGAAAACCTCCTCTTTTTTTGAAGTTAGTTAAAAACACGTCATAAAAGACGCGCTAAAAATATTTGACATACTTAGATTTGTTTATAAAACTTATGTATGTAAAAGCATTTCAATAGATTTAATCAAATAGTTTTTTTAATATCAATTAGCTTTGCTTGTAGTGTGCTCTTTTGCTATATAGATGAAGGTTCTTTTTACAACCCCACACTAAGTTCCAAGATTTGTTTCATGCCCGACGGAAATATTCTTATCACGCACTCAACAAAAATAAGAAACAAAAATGTTCCTTGGAAAGAAAACTTGTGTTCCCATCTGGAATCGAACCCAATACCCGCTGCTTAGAAGGCAAACGCGCAACCAACGCCTGCTCAATGAGCGGCAGGTCAATGAGCTTCTAAGATTTTATTTTATTTAAAGGACAAACATTTCTGAACATTAACTGTACGTTTCATAGAAACAAAGCTTGCAATCTGCATTCTAATCTGCACTGCAGAAGGGCTGTAATTAGGCTTCCCTCACAGATACCGCAGGGCTCATCAACGACGACAAAACTCGACTGCGGGAACTTGCTGTCGGGGTAATTAAACCCAAGCAACCAAATTGTTCCTGTCAAATACATAGCAAGCGGCTTGCAGATTTTTCAAAACGATCCGAGTGTCTCATCTCTATGCAAATTGCAAGCGAATCTTCTAACAAAGTGGTTATATGAAATAGTATCAACAGAGTATTTATTCTGTATTTTTTAACTTTTAATTTTAAAAGAATTTTTTATATTATATTATTGGTACTATTTGGTGATTTCTAGGTAACTTAGGTATTTTCTATTTGTTTATATATACAATCCTTGGTAAGCATTGCACAATCATGCAGGGGATGATTTAGAATCGACTAAGGAGCAAAAAAAAAAAAATTTTATTTCATCTCAAAAAAAACTTTTTTCTTGGTTTCTGTAAAGTAAATTCGCTGACAGTTTAAAAGTAACTGTCAAGTAAACTATGACAACTCTTAGACAGCTGCTAAAATAATAGCACTACTACGGAATCATGGAATCAAAATGTAACGAGAGGTCACGAGAGTTCACAGCTGATCATGAATTACGAGAATAAAACCCAATTTCAAGCGTTTTTTCCGTTCTATATGTACTACTAAAGATACATATAAACCAAGCATATTAAAAGTTGTAGAACCTTTGTTAAAAGTTGTAGACAAAAACATCCACTACTTTTATAAACGCCCCAAGCTAACAAGTTCAATGTACTGCGTGGCTTATCAAACTGACCATTAGCCTCGACTTGGCCACTTATAAAAGTTTCCATCACTTTTATCTTTATAACTTAAACAGTTCTAAGGAGTTTTAAAGATTCTTCTAGATGAAGTGGTAGCGCCATATTTTCCTTAATTGCGCAGGGAGCTACCACTTCTTAGCTAGACAGACAATAGATACGCTAAATGAACCCGCTTTTGTTAATAATACAAGAAAGGATAGTTTTTGAGTTTACTGCAAAAGTCGAATATTATGGTGGAAATGTTATTTTTTATTATTGGAGAGGATTCAAACAGGAACTGCCCGTCGGCTTAGTTGGGTGGTGTCTGCCGTCTAAACAGGTATCGGGTTCGATTCCCGGCGGGAACACAAGTTTTCTACCCAAGGAAAATTTGTGTTTCTGGTTCCGTTTGTGATTGTGTGTGTGATGTGAATATTTCCGGCACCCACAACACAAGTTATACAACTAAGTATGGGGCTGTGAGTGTGCAAGCGTTTAAAACAGAAAAGAAAAAAAAATACAGTACCCGCAGGTTTGCGAAAAATAGATTATGTCCTTTTCTATATTCTAAATGTACCTAACTATCAATCCAAAAAGAATTCACAGGTGTGATAGTGGTCAAATACTTATTCTTTTTCGACCTGATAGAAAGTGATGATGCAGCCGAAGATGTAGCATACTTGCATAGAAGATACATGTTTATCGTCCGTACTACGAAGGAGTGGAACTCATTATGCTTCTTTGTTCCCCGATACATTCTGATAGTCTTCAAATCAAGAGAATAACGAAGTTTCCGCTGCGCTCCTTTTGCCTGGATTTCAGCATGTACTTAAAATAACCATTGAGGCCGCCATTGCCACCGCATTGAATATTTTAAGCCGTTATACACATGCATAGCACTTCGAATAAATTTATTTTATAAAATGCACGTATGAAGTTCGAATGTGTGGATTCAATAAACGAAATTGAATAAAATCTCTGCATGAATGATGCTAGTGAAATTTTCTAAAAGCTTTTACGGACAAAAGCTATATACTATTATATTTGGTATGAAATCTTTATTTTTTTCAGTAATTTGTTGTGTATGTGACTGAACTCTTCTTAAACGGCTGGACTGATTTTGATAGAAAGACGTCCGCTAGTGGCTACTACTAATTGACCTAACGAAGCAAGGTCTATAAGTAAAATTGGGAGGTTCAGCACTTTGGACGTATAGGTACAGTTATTTATGTGTTACGTAACATGTAACTTTTTGTATTCAAAATCAAAATCGTTTATTCACAAGGACCCCAAGTCAGGTATTAATGACAGTTAATTACTCTAATGCCAGATTCGCAAAATTACAGCCATCTCGAGAAGGACCTGACAAGAAATTCGGCGACGCTTTTTCTTCCATTCATTAAAAAAAAACATTCTTTGAAACTATTACATCGATAGTACTAATCATATAATTTGTTTAGTATATGTATAATATATATATCTGGGTATACCCACCCTGGCTAAGCGCTTTTCAATCAATGTATACACATATATGGTATATTATACGTAACTAGGTACATAAGATTGTTTGTAGTACGAACTGTTAGGCCGAAAATGTCGATATGCTGTCTTTTCAGAATGTCCATATATTGTGTGTCTCTGTGCCGACTTTTTGATATTTTTGAACATTTTGTGCCATTATGCCGCTTGCCATACATTTTGTATCTTTTTACACGCTTTTTATTAGTTTCACTTATATTTATGTTTGTAACCGATTCCTTTGGACTTGATTTTGACCCACATCAAACGGTCAGATTTCATTTAAACTTCGTAGTCTTATCGAGGACCGATGACAATACAAAAATATGTATTTTTTTTATCTATAAAGCATGTTTTTAAATTTTGTTTTACTATTATATATATTATAGCAAGCAGTTCTTCCAAATCGTTACACGATTACCCATACTACTTCCAAGTGCCACCGTACTGAATAGATGACTGAAAACAACAAAAATCGCTATGCCGGGTCTTGTTTATCTATTCGTTTTTATCTCAGTTAAACTACACAATTAATACACTTCCCGCTTCATCGAAGAAATCAGTTTTTTGCTGCAAACCGACATCGACAGTGCACGTATTACGCATGTGCGTAAAGTATTGTTATATATCTAGTAGTTCTTCCCAGTCGTACGTATTTACAAGATTCTACTTCCAAGTCCCGTTGTACTGAACGGATGATTGAAAACAACAAAAACCGCCATTCCGAGTACCTCGCTTATCTTGGTTAAACCATACAATTAATACCCTTCCCGCTTCATCTCTTTTAATATCTTTCTTTTATACAGGGCACGTCAGATAACTCCATTAGCTGAATTTCTAGCGGTTTTTCTTGAATTCTCGTTCAAGTTTTCTCATCACTGAAGAATTTTCATTTCCTCTAAGGTTATGCCTTTCGCTTAGTCCCAGCTTTCTCTCTCCTTTCGTTGTAATATAAGGTACCTATTCTTTGCCGCGGCAATCTTTTGTTTGCATCGGTTATAAAAGGGTTGAGATTATTTGAAATCCTGAATAAGTGGAATCTAACAGGGAAAGCGTTACCACCTGTATTTTACAAGAAAGCGTGGTTGTAACAAAAAGACGATATTAGGAACAATACCAAACTAGGGTATAATTCTTTTAAATTTAAACTTCTTTTGGTGCGTTTGGGAAAAAATATGATATTTACGTTACACGCGCACACCGACACGTGAAAGCGACACCATGGAATTGGTTGGTAATTGTCTTTCAAGTGAGGTGAGAACTGATAACTATATTCAAGTTAGCCATTTAATATTTTTTTTTCACAAACAAAGAGTACTGGTTCACGGTACAACATTTTTTGATACGCAAAAGTAAATTTTTTTACGTGCGTACATAAGTAAACACACGTTTTTTCTCTGATAGGCTATCATTTGACCACTATCTTACCTGATGGTAAGTGACGTGGTGCTCGAGGATAGCAAGCTCGATAGATACAAAATGGCACTGGCTCATGGACAGGCAGACACCACTTGGGTTTTGGTAAATCAATGTACTCTAATTAAATGTGTAACATTTGTTATGGTTGGCAAAACACGAATGCGTATTAGGTAAATCGTTTTTTCTACTTGTATGTAGCAAATTATGACTGTTTTAGGGAAAACAAGTTAGCTGTACCCTTCTACAACAACGACTTTCTTCACCCTTGGACAGTGCATAATTTATCAATAATGGGACCACTAGAAGACCCTTTCAAAACTAGATTAACTAAATTGGACTAATAGGCGATAGATATATTTGGGTACGAAGTTCCGACTGGAAATCTTTGGAGCAAATTATAAATAAGTAATATTTGCTACGAATTGAGAACCTCCCTTACGATGTTCAGTTAAATAGTTCAGACTGAAGTCAAACTCGAGGTGAGAGTGTCAAAAAGCAATTTTCAATTAAATGTTATGCGCAGTTTTGACGGGCATTTCATTAACCCGGTTCCAAAGCGGATGTGTGCCGATGTAGCGCACACCTGTCAGAATTAGGTGCTAAATGGAAATGACGGGTTCGGTACTGTATGGGCTGCCAAGTTTCTCAATTTAATTGTTTGGAAACTGGGTGGTATATATAGCGGTGCGGCTATGGAATGATCGGGATTTCCGATATTAAAAAATCACCCAGAAAAGCTTCTTTCAAAAAGCACGTTATGGAACATTATCTAAAAATGATTACCAAAGCCATCATGATGTTGACAAACTTCTCTGAGCACAGTTATTAGTATATATATATATATATAATATATATATATTACATATATATATGTTATGTTATATTTTTTAGATATTTATGTATAATCTTAAGTATTTTATATTTATGTACAATAATTGTATTGTACAGACATTTGAAGCAATAAAGTATATTGCAAAAAAAAGTGCACAAAAATAGGACTTAATACTAAAAACATTCTATACCAATCATCCAGCTGTAGAAAATTAAATGCCATGAGGCATGCATCAATCAGGGATAAAGAAAATATATGTAAGATGATTACAATATATAATAGAAATTCATATCGTATTGTATTTAAATAATAATAAATATATAAAGCTAAGTTTACGATTTGTATGGACCTTATATAGTACCAACTGTACCCTGCATGCGTTGCAATGCCAAGTAGAGAAGAAAGTATTACCTCTTTAACGTTTATGGTTGCCTAGTACTTCAATACTAATACCATACTAAAACATAAACAAACATAAACGCTTTCACACTCACAGCCCCACACTAAGTTCGATGACTTGTGTTGTGGGTGCCGGAAACATTCACATCACACACACAATCACAACCAGAACCAGAAACACAAATTTTCCTTGGGGAGAAAACTTGTGTTCCCGCCGGGAATCGAACCCGATACCCCTGCTTAGAAGGCGAACGCCACCCAACTAAGCCAACGGGCAGTTCACTAAAAGCTTAAAACTAAATTATTCCCTCGTTTCTGTTGGTGTTTGCCTAGTTCTTTACCAAGTCCAACAGAGGTAATGTTGTTCAAAATAATAAAAAAAAACTTTTACAACGTTTCCAATCTCTTTTGGACCATAAACCTTCGCCGAAATACGCAGAACAACTCACCGAAGTTTCATCATAATTGTCAATCGGTTCTCGTCTCGTCATCAAAAAAGCCGTTTCATACAAAATGCAGCCATGTTTTTTTTTATGCCCGATAGGCATCCGTACTGTGAAGGAGTGGAACTCATTGCCCATATCTTTGTTCCCCGAACGATATAATCTGGGAGTCTTCAAGTCAAGAGTGAATAGGTATCTTCTAGGCAGGCATGCTACATCTTCGGCTACATCATCGCTTTCCATCAGGTGAGATTGTAGTCAAATGCTTGCCTATCGAGCATAAAAAAAACAATACATAATTAAACAATTTGTTACCTGATGGTTAAATAACCTTTAATGTTTAATATCAATATAACCACAATATAAATCAGATTCGCGGTTAATTTCGACATATTTGTTTGCACGATTATTATTACGTTATTAACATACATGTTTTTACGTAATAGTAACTGAAATACACTTCCTTTGATGTACCTACAATGCGTCAGAATGTTTCACAATGTACGTAAATAATATGAAATATGATATTTTCGACACAAAGAACATTTTATTTTTGGCAGAATATTTCGCCTCGTGTATTTGCTGGGTTTCCGCTGAAGCTTTATAATGAAACTGACATTTAACTTTTTTTTTGCGTAACGTGAACATTGCCAACGTTGTCAGTTTGTCACCTCATTTTTGGAGGTTGTTGGGAGGTAGAGAACAATAGCATTTTTACGGCCTCTGTGAATATTTAGGTATATTTATAAAAGTACTAGCTGAACCCGGTATGCGTTGCAAAGCCACATTTAGTAAAAGTTTTTTACTTACCTCTTTCAAGTTTATGATCGCCTAGTACTTTTATATCATATTAAAAACTTTTTGGGATTATAGAAAAATAATAAAATCTCGATAAAAATGGGGGGTAAAATAAAATATAACAGGGTAAAAATACTTTACAACCAAATATACAAAAAAAAGGCCGAGTTGTTTTGGGGATCCGTTTCGAACACAAACACCGTGGCACAAAATCTTTTAATATTAGATACTAGCCGTGCCACGCAGCTTTGCTAGCTATTATAAAGTTAAATAGTAGCCTATGTGTTAATCCTACGTATAAGTTATGTACATTTTAAATATCATCCAAATTCGTTCAGCCGTTTAAGCGTGAAGCGGGAACAAACATACTTACACACTTACACACAAACTTTCGGATTTTATAATATTAGTAGGATTTTGCATCATTGATTGAGATCTTTGCTGTCACTAAGGATGTTCAGTAGGTTTACGACATAGAACGTAGCTGTTGGTATGCATTTATTGAATTGAAACTTGTTATCTCTTAGGCTCTTTTAGGCTTTGAAATTCTGATCCGCAACCTTTTTGTGGAAGCACTAGCTTTCAAATATATAATAGAATCATCAAAATCCGTTCATCCAGAAAAAAGTACTAAGATGTCACACATGTCATAAAAAAGTACAGTCGAATTCAGAACCTTCTCCTTTTGTAAGTCGGTTAAAAATGTAAGGCGAGTAAATAACTTGTCCAATTTTTATCTAAATATAAATAAATTCGTTTATCGAGTAAAATAAAGATATTGTATCTTCTACAAAATTCTATTGAATTGTTTAATGCGGGGGAGAGCCCACTCTTTTCACGTTAAGTAACCCTCGCTCTAATGAAAATACTCCTATGACTTAATTGAAAACCATCTTCACTTATTGACAAAGGCTAGCTTTATCCTCTTAATAGACGGAGGTCATTAACCCTAGTAGTGGTGGCGTAGCAAAAGCAAAACGGTATGTCAACTCCATAGTAGGAGTTCCCTAACTTTTAATGTTTTCTGGAGGCTTCGGATATCATTTAGATACGATTAAAAAACCTTAGTCAAGTGTTAAGTTCTGATCCCTGATGTATACAATGACTGACTAATTTTTTTGGGAGAAAACTAGAAATATATGAACAATACATAAAGTCATCGAACTAAGTGTGGGGCTGTGAGGCTGTAAGTGTGAAGGCGTTAAAAAATAAAGCTTACACACTCACAGCTAATAATAAAAATCTCTTTTTTAAAATGTTTCGTGTCTTGGACAAATGGTAAACAAAAGAGTTTTTCTTAACTATGATATTATACGTTACGTACGTATTATTTTATACGTTACTAGCTGTCCCGGCGACCTTCGTTCCGCCTAACAGTCAATGAATGTGCATATTTAGGAAGCCATACCCGACATGCGTTACAATGTCACGTGACTATATTATTACAACCTTCATGTTTATGTTTGCCTAGTACTTTACCAAATCCGAGTGACGTATGAGAAAATGGAAAGCATGTCGAAATGTAAAAAAAAATTTAAAGAAATGTACGTTCTTAAAAAGTATCTTATGTCCTTCTCCTGGCTCTAAACTACCTCCCTGCCAATTTTCAGCTAAATCGGTTCAGCCGTTCTTGAGTTATAAGTGGAGTAACTAACACGACTTTCTTTTATATATATAGATATATTCTATCACTAATTGGCCAAAAAATATTTTTCAATCTCTCTATATATATATATATATACCAGGCAATGAGCGAAACGGTGGCAATTTCACTCTCCGCATTTTTTTTTTGGCCAAAAAATATATTTCCATGCGGCCGTCGTAATGAAAAACGCAGGCCAGGGCTGTAAATAATAGATACAATCAAAAATTGTATCTATTATTTACATCCAGGAGATGTCCTGGCTGTAAATAATAGATCCAATTTTTGATTAGATTTACAAATTAAAGTAGCCGAGTGTTCTACTGTGCGCGTTGACTTTTCTTACTTCTTAATTTACTATGGTAGTTGCCAGCATGGATGTCAGGACAATAGGGCTGGCCGTCACGTCGTCGCAAGTCAAATTGACATAAGCGTGTCCCTAGTAAACAATTGGCAACACGTTATTTAGGGATACATCACGTTGCTTCGGGTTACGTGGGACAGGAGCTGTAGGCGTTTTATTTTGAAGTGTTTTATAAAAAACATATGTACTGATGATTTGACCATTAGCTTTTAAGTGTTATTCGGAACGTTTAGCTGCATTTTAGAAAGAAATAAAGAAAATAAATTTACTTTTTTATTATGAAAACTATCGCGATTGCTATTCATTGTTATAGTACTAACCGGCTATAAATCGCGTTATATAGTGTGTCGAAATACTTCTACCAGTTTCGAGCGTATGCGACGCTCTTCATCTGGGAGTCAACAAGGCCGCCGATCCCGACGCCGCCGCCTGGTCGGAGTATTTCGACACACTATATAACGAGATTAATAGCCGGTTATATTAATGACAAGGATGCATGGAGGCAAACTGCACAGGCTCTTTTTAGCGACTACCATAATACCACCTAGGTTAAGAAAATTATGTATTAGAAATTAAGAATGTTTTAAAAAAAATGAATTAAAAAAAAATGCGCCGCCGAGTTTCTTGCCACGAGATGGCTATAATTTTGCGAATCTGGCAATAGATTCATTAACTTTCATGAGTGCCTCTTTGGGGCCCATGTGAATAAACGATTTTGATTTGATTTGATTGGTTAGAACCATAACAATAAATTGACTACTTAGGAAGTAAGTACCATCCATACTTACCATCCGTGCTTACCACCTCTAACTACATAGTCAGACCAGGTGAGATAGTGATCAACATTTAAAATGGAAGCTATATTAATATAAAATATCTTAAATTAAACCTCTAAACTCTACTAACTATCTTTAACAAGCTAATTTAGACGTGCAAATTACCGAGAATTTGAGATATGAATAGTCATATCTCAAATTCACGGTAATACTAGAAATAGTTCTAGTTTTACGTTTTTATTATATTTTGTCTCTTTAAAGTTTTGAGTCATTAAAGTATATGAATTAAAAGTTATTTGTTTATTATTACGGTGACAGGTTACTGTGATAATTGAAACGCGAGCAAAGCTTAAAAAACCGACTCCATTGCTTATATTTTGGTTTTGGCTTGACCGATTTCGATAACATTTTTCATAGGACAACCACTGAAGTATATTCTACCAAACAAAAAAAATCATCAAAGTCGATTCATAATTGGAGGAGAAATCGCGTAACATACATACACAAAAAACACATACAGTTTACCAAACCTCCTTTTTTGAAGTATGTTGAAAATAACATCTCGTCTTACGAAAATATATCTTAAGTGATAAAAGAGTCTAGAAAATTTAAGCTTATTATGTGTAACCATCTATAAATCAACTCCTCAAAAGCGTGTACGTAGGCGTTTATGTTTATATTATACGAGGATTTCGAAGATGAAGTAGTTTCTTACATTCCAGCTCCCACTCTACAAATTGTATTTTGCCTACGTCGGGCTAAACAGGACCAAGCGAAATTTGGTGAACCTTTTTAAGAATGCGTTGGCACAAATAACTGTGAGACAATGGCAGGAATGTTACTTTCCCTTTCTAGAAATAAACTCCTTGCTGTAATATTAAATCTCAAGAGGCTGGGTACCTTGATATCAATGTCCCGCCCTGAAATATTAGTAGTAATCACTGTGTGGGGTGGTTAGTACATGATATTGTTGTTTATTCTATAGAAGTAAGTATTCCAAGCTCGCTTTTAGCAAGAATTGCGTGTGTTGGTGACACTTGTTGTGGATTTGTTATGTAAGTAAAAACAAATTAAAAACACTCTTTGGCGTGTTCTGAATATAATAAATTAAGGTACTCTGAAAGCACGCAATAGGAGCTTACTTTCATCAATCTTTTATTATAACCTCTTAAATAAGCTAGATGTGTATTCGTTCGTTTAATGGACGCATTTGTAATTTTTAAACTTTCGCGATTCGAACACATAGTTTAGGTAATATCTCTCGACTTAATCGAGCTAAAAAACTATTTTTATTTACCTCGACATTTCGGCCAAGTTGCATTGGCCATGGTCTCGAGAAGACAGCTCGAGACCATGGCAATAATTTAATAAAGTTATAATGTTTACAATTAATTTAATAAAGTTATAATGTTTTATTTTACACTTTTACAATCAACAAAGTGAAGATACTACTTGGGACTTTTCCTAGTGAAGGATCCTGGGCTCCCCTACACAAAAATAACATTGTTGTTATTGTAAGTGTTAAAATTAATAAGTTTCAAGAAATAAAAAAAAAATTATTCAGTAGTTTTTGCGTGAAACAGTAACAAACATCCATACATACAAACATTCGCATTTATAATATAAAAGTTAGAAAAGGAAGTAAGCATTTGCCATTTTATTGTATTGAGCTTTCAAAGGCATAAATAAGTCATCTATTGTGCCATAGGGCCACCACTGTTAAGCCACGTTGGACGTGTTGAAAACGCCTTAAATTGTTGACACCATAAATAAGACGTCGACGCGAAAAACAACCTACTGTTAGTGCGTCCAGTCAGAGCACGACATTTACATTCAATATGTTATGTTGTCCGTCACGAGTCAACAGATTCTAAGCCACGTCGGACGTGTTCAGAAAGCACTATAAGACGTTCACGCAAAAAACAATCTACCACTACTGCGTCTAGTCAGAGCACGACCGATCTAATACGTCCGTGAACATGTTCCATTCAATCTTACGTCCCAAGTTAGCTTTACAACCCACACATCGATAATGCAATTCAGCTCGTTCGACATTACAATAAAACTGCAATCAAGGCACTGGAATAATTTATTTTACGCTTTAAGGAGCTTCCGCGGAGGTCGTTACTCACCTTTACGAGGTAGAAGTCGTTTTTAAGAGAGTTAAGGCGGCACGCAATCTCGGCGTGCTACAGGGTTCCGTACGAATTATTTATGTGCTGGAACGACGGGGATTCATATCACCTCTTATATTTCAGCTTGGCTCTACGTGGTATAAGGGGTTATGTAAGACGGGGATAAGTACTTGTTGAAGGATTTTTGATGTTTTTTTTTATGAAGGAGGAGATTTAATTATGAGGTTCGAGCTTAAGTGTGGAAGGCCAAGTTATTTTTTATAAAATTTTGGTTTGATGTGTTTCATGATTCAATTTATACGTATTTTTTTGTATGGTTGATAGGTAAGCATTTAACCACTATCTCACCTGATGGAAGGCGATGGTGCGGCCGACGATGTAGCATCCTCACCTAGAAGATATTGATTCAATCTTGGCTTGAAGATTGCAAGATTATACCGTTCAGGAAACAAAGACGCGGGTAATGAGTTCCACACCCTCGCAGTACGGATGATAAACGTGGAAATGAAAAGCAAAACGCTTTGAGCGAGCTTTAATTTAAAATTATGTTTCTCTGTTAGTTTACAAATTCAGAGTAGAGAGAGAAATAAAATCATTAAACCGTAGTTTAATAACTATATCTCTTTTATGAATGTTTTTTTCATCTCTAATACTGTCTATTCACACTTCATACGAAAATCGCTGTTTTACTAATATTATATACTATTTCCTGTAACTTCATCCACATGCAGGAATTAAATAGTAAGTCTGTCCAGACTAGCCAGAATAACTCAACCAAATTTCATCCTAAGGCTTATGGATTAGGACGAATAAAAATCTACGTAGGCTCCCATTATAACGGGTTTCTTTTCTTATAAACATAAACGGTTTCAAACTAACAGCCCCACACTAAGTTCGATGACTTGTTACGTGGGTGCCGGAAACATTCACATAATACACACAATCACACCCAGAAATAGAAATTTCCCTAAAACTTGTATTTCCACCGGGAACTGAACCCGATACCCTCTACTTAGAAGGCAAATCTAACAATTTACAGGTTAAGCATAATAAAATGAACCAATTAAAGGTCCTCACGGTTAGAAAAAATATTAATAATATAAATCAAGCTTATGAACAGCTAGGAACACAGTTAAACAAGTAAATTGTTATAATGAAACTCTGTAAAATTATCTATATGGCCAATACACGAGTAGTATATATACGATAATACGATAGTCCAGCATTTGACTACTACCTCACTTGATGTTAAGTGACGATGCAGCCGAAGATGTAGCATGCTTGCTCAGAGGATACTTTCTTTGATTTAATTTCTCACAAACATGTTTCCCTTTATAAAAATTTTAGATTCAATTAAATCACTAAACTTTGAATTGTTTTCTAACAATCACTAAGCAATTTCGAACTTTACTTAGCAATACCGTTGAAGTTGCGTCCAAATATTTTGTTACAAACTTCTCCATTTGTGTTTTACTTCTGAAAATTTACTTTTCATTCCCTGTATCGATTTCAAGTCCTTTGTTATCAGTTTTATGAACAGAAATATGACAACATTTCCGTGAATTTCATTTTACAAAGGCGACTTTCTTGCAAATTTATCAGGTACTTTTAAACATGACGCATAACAAATGATCATTATCAAAATTATCAGCTCATTTTGTTCCTACTACAGATTCAGGGCTTTCTCTAAGTGGGTCAAAGTACCATAGACCATTGGGTGACGGATGTCATATGTCCTCCATTTTTTGTGATTATAGGGACATGTAGATTTTCTTACCATTTTTTCCATTACCGTTATTTAGAATGATTACAGCCACATTTTGTTATGCGATCGTAACTCAGTGATATTCGGTACGGTACTTTGCACCGGGACAGTTGCTCAATTTGTATCAAGCACAAGTCTGTTCATGTATGGAGTACTGTTCTTATCTTTGGACGATTCAACTAAGTACCAGCTTGAGGCTCTCGACACCTTCGAGTGAAGACCCAAGAGACTCATTGGCAGCGAGCAGCTGTCTAATTCAAAGCTTCAAAGCGTAGAACATAGCCGCCAGATGCCTCTCGGTTTTCGGATATATTTCGGAGATTGTGCCAAGGAACTACACGATTTAGTTCCCACATCCCCGTTCTATCATCGGACAAGCAGACAAACTGCTAAGCGACACCGCTATATGGTAGACATTCTACAAATGCGGACTAAGCGTTTTGCTTCCATATTCATTGCGAACCGTAAAGGAACTCCTTGCCTGAGTCGCTGTTTCCTGATGAGTACAATATGGAATTCTTCAAGTCGCGAGTGCATAGGTATCTTCTAAGCAAGCTTGATCGTCGACCACATAGTCGTTTACCATCAGATGAGATGTATGTTATAGAATCTGAACCATAAAGATAAAGATAAAGATAAAGATAATTTATTTGTAAAACATGCGTTTGCATGTAAGTGGAATGCTTACATGCAGGTTGTTGTACAATTTAGTTGCTGTCGATACATGTTTTGCCCAGGAGTAGGCGTACAAATATGGTGTTGGCCATAATGACCGAATACAAAAATGAAACATATTAATAATAACACACATAATTAATTAATTACATTTTGTTAGCAAATAAATAAAATAATAAATTCTAATAGAAAAAAAAAAAAAAATTCTATATAAATGTTATTGTAAAAAAAAAATAATAAAAATAAATTAATAATGATTATATAAGTAAGTATTTATATAATTAATGTCACAATGTGGAGTCATTTATAAAATCATATATTTGGTAGTAGCATTTGTCTGTTAGTAAATTTCTCATCTTCTTTTTGAATATATTTAGATTGAGGTCTTAAATACATCTTGGCACCTTATTATAAATTGCTGGGGCCATGCAAAACACGCTTTTTTGCATAAATGTAGTTTTAGCAGAGTGCAGTCTGAGTTTGCTGTTGTCTCGTCTGTTACGGATGACAGTGTCTTCCAGTCGTGGAAATAACAGAGGGTTGGATTTGACAAATGAGGTTATTTCTAATATATACAGCGAAGGAAGTGTAAGTATGTGATACTTTTTAAAAAATGGTTTGCAACTATCTGTAGATTTTAAGTTAAACATAGCACGTATGCATCTTTTTTGGGCCTTGAAGACTAACTCTTTATCTGTAGAATTGCCCCAAAAAATAACACCATAACGCAGGACAGATGCAACTAGTCCGTGATAGGCAGTTAGCATCGCATCGGAGCTAAGTTCTGACGACAGTTTCAATATAGCATATGCCGTTGTACTCAACCTCTTGCATAAATTTTTAATGTGTGTCTTCCAATTCAATTTCTGGTCTATGGTAAGTCCCAGAAATTTCGTGGAGGTGACTTCATCCAGTTCTTTACACTGATATCGAACCTTTAAATTTGGAGTATTCTGAGATCGTTGTTTAAAATTTATTATATTTGTCTTGTCGAGATTTATTTTCAAATTATTTATGTCTAACCAGGATATTATAGATGTCAAAGCATTATTAATGTCAGATTCGTAGCGTTGTATATTATTACCGGTTACAGTTATTGTACTATCATCAGCAAAAAGTGTCATACGTTGGTGTGTGACTGTGGGTATGTCATTAATATATAGTATGAATAGGAGAGGTCCCAGTACACTACCTTGGGGTACCCCGTATAAAGGTGAGCGTTCTTCAGAAAAATATGCTTCTTCTTTTTTGGATTCAATGTTTATTCTAGAGATTTCAGTATACTGTCTTCTATTACATAAATAAGAGCGCAATAGATTTAGGACATTGCCTCTAATTCCGTAGGCCTCTAATTTTTGTGAAAGTATATTGTGATCAACATAGTCAAACGCCTGCGTCATGTCACAAAAGATGGCGCATACGGCAGTTCTGCTATCCATACTACTGTAGACGGTATGCAAAAAGTCACATATTGCCATATTTATTGTCTTGTTTGCTCGAAAACCCTTTTGTTCGTCACATAGAATAAACTTCTTTTCAATGTACGCGTATAACTGCAAATAGACATATTTCTCAAAGATTTTTGAAAAAATAGGGATAAGGGCAATGGGTCTATAGTTTGCCATTTGTTCCCTGCTGTTCTTTTTAAACAATGGCTTGATGACTGAGGTCTTGAGAGCGTCGGGGTATACACCTGAACTTATACATAAATTTATAAGATGGCTAAGATGAGTGCAAATATCTGCTGCTACAAATTTTATTACTTTTGTAGATATACCGTCATAGCCTACGCTGTTAGTCGATTTTAATTAAATTTTGTATAATTTTAAAGATGTCCATCGGAATACAAGGACATACAAACATTGAGTCTTTCTGTCTATTCAAGGTAATGGGAAAACCATTGTTATCTCGTGTATCTATTGGTTGGACTTTGTCAACAAAAAAATTATTAAATGCATTTGCAATATCTTGTGGGTCATTAATTATTTCATTTGTAAGACTCGACCTAATTGATCTAATTGACTCCCTGGGATAGTTCTGTTTGGTTTTGTTAATTAAGTTCCAGGTAGTTTTGGCTTTATTCGTTGAGGTTTTGATTTTATATGTGTTTTGGGCATATTGAGTTAATTTCATTATGTTTTTAAATCGTCTAGAGTATGTTTTAAACTTTCTTTTATTCATACTATTTGGTTTCATTCTATAGGTCCAAAGTAACCGACGTTTCTTTTTACTGCATAGTTTGATACCACGCGATATCCATTTAGTTTTTCTAACTGCATTAATTGTAATCCATTTATATGGGAAACATAAGTCATATAAAAATCTAAATAAATCTAAAAAAGCGTCATATGCAACATTTGGATCATTGGTGTTATACACGTCAGTAAATGTAATTTTTTCGATGCAATTTTTAAATTTTGTCATATTTTCAATACAATAATCTCTTCGTCTTATGCGCCAATGGTTGAGAATACATGTTTTTTTAACCGGACACTTTAATATTTGGGCGGTATGATCGGACAGAGCAAACTCAAGGACTTCTGCTTTGCATCTTGCTTTGAAGTTATGTGCAAAATTGTCAATACAAGTTTGACTCTGAATCTTCGTGGGTTGTTTCAAAGCTAGCGTAAGATTGAAATTGAGTAACAGACATTCGAATTCAAGCGCAACATTGTTTTCTTTCAACATATCAATGTTAAAGTCACCCGCTACTATGATTTGTTTATTTTTAAATGTACACAGATATTTTAAAATCTGTTCAAGGATATCGTAACATATACTTAGATTACTAGTTTTAGGGATTCTATAGACACAAACTACCACTATGTTATAGTCGATTAGTTCTATGGCACAACATTCCATTACACCTGTTCTTGATAAAGCAGCTATCTGAGGGAGGTCGCGGCTCTGGTAGCCGTGCCTAACCAAGATACAGGCTCCACCTCGTTTGCTATCTTTTCTACAGAAGATTGACGCTAAACTATAATTCGGAATCATGAGTAAATGTTCATGGCCTGACATAATAAAATGTTCCGTTATACAAATAACATCGATTTGAATATTATCTTCCGTTAACTCATGGATACTTACTGACAAAGCATCAGCTTTATTCAGTAGACCAGCTATATTTTGATGCAGAAGGTATATGTGATTTTCAACGAAAAAACTGCTTTTTTTGTACTTCTGGGGCGTCCGGTGTCGAAGCTTTTAATGTTTCATGTGGTGTCAGTACTTTCAAATTAGTATTTTCATTGGATATATTAAACAATTGTATTTCTTTCATAAAGGACAGTAAATGTGTAAAGATGTTTCTTAGCCCAAAGTTATTTAATAAGCCCGACTGCCTGTAGAACATATTGTAATCATACGACACTTTTGAATTTGTGTCGAAGAGAAACGCATGCTTATAGATACTAATGTCCTTGTACAGTAAACAATTGAAATTATGTATCCTACTGTTATAATCATTACATTGAGTGCTATACTTATATATTGGTGAGCAAATAACAATATTGGTATGTGTTATCTTCTTCAGTGATCTTCTAATGTGTCATATGTCTTGAAGTCTTCCTCGCCTATAAATATAAGGCAGTAATCATTCATTGTAAAGTCTGTTAATTTTTTATCAATCCCTGTCAACAAAGTACGTATGTCTCCACCAGGTGTCAAAAAGTGGCATAAGTCATAAAGTTTCTGTGTGCTGTCTTCAGCTATTGATATAACTTTGTTGTGTTTGTTGGTAGACAAAATGCATAATTTATTCTGTCTGTGTTGATTTGCTGAGTAGGTCTTGTTCGATGGATTCTTTTTGTTATTAATCATCAATGGTGTTTGATTATTACAATGTAATTTGTTTTTTTGTGTCCGGTTTTCTGTCTGAGGTTTTACTGTGGCCAAAGTGTTTTGTATACTATCAGCAGTTTGGTGTATTTTCTCTGTGTGGTCTCTACATTTCAATGGCTGATCATTTGTGGTCAGTATCACTGCATCCTTCATTGTAATATAATCAGTTATTGTTTCTGTTTGTGTGTATGAATTGATATATACAAGTCCAACATTATCACTAGTATATAAGTCTGTGTCGTTGTTACCCGTACTATTGTCTTGGTCGTTGTCTTCGGTAAAGCTTATTGCTACTTTTTGCCTTTTGCGTTTTCTAGTAGATTTTGCCGTCAATGGGCTCTCTAAAAACCCTACTTTTTTATAAGTCTCTATAATTTTATTTTTGGTTTCAAGTTCTGCTGTGAGTCGCTGAATTTCTAAATTTAAATCATTTATTTCCTGATTGGCTGCTAGATTTTTGTTTGTAAGAGCTTCTACCTTTTTGTTTAATACAATGCAAGATTGGCTATCATTAATTGAATTATTTGGTAAGCTTTGCATAGTGCATTCAAATAGTGATGAGTTCGATAAGTCGTTGAGTGAACTTGTTTTCCTGTAGTTGCGAAATGTTATATTCTCAGTATCCATGTCCATAGTGGAGCGCAGTTATTCTATATGACAAGTAAACAGTTACTCTGTGTTGGTTGGGAACACAGTTATTTTTCGTTATCTGTGTATTCAACTGTCACTGTCATATACAAATGTCAAAGTGTTTGTGCTGTCACTTAATATTGTTGTGGAGTACATCGAGATAGGAAACAAACCTACGGTTTGTAAAAGGAGAGCTGACTCCGCCGAAAATCTGTGTCCTAGTGAGAGGTCACAAAAAACCTCTGTGTCCCTTTTCTTTAGGGTAACCCTGATTTTGAGATTTGTAGGATAACCTTTTGAGCCATTTGAATTATGTTCTACTTGAATGATATTTAACTGTGTAACCATGCTACAATATGATATCTAATAAAAGTCTTATTATAAAGTCATTCATAAAGATAAACTAAAATATACTATAAAATATGCGTAATTAAAATCCACACTGATGTTTCAAAATGCATTTAAATTTAATTTAATTGGCCTTTTACGGTTTCATTGACGAACCAGCGCAAAGCGGGAAGGAAGCGATTTCATTTCAGCTGGGCAACATTGCTTTCGTTGGTCCGGATTTCCGGTTTTTCTCCTCTACAGGTCGCATTTCTCAACCGATTCTCGTGATATTTTCTGAGCAGGTTCGATATTTTTCAAAATGGCGGAGATATGTGCTGTAAAATTGTTATAAAAAGCTTCTAGATACATTTACAACCCATGTTTAAATTTATATCCTAGAATAAAGATAATCCATGAATCGGTGACAGATATTATTACTACATTGATATGTCAGAATCTTGGTAATTATTATTATTACCTACTTATATCAAACTAATTTATTCATCCGAAAGTTTGTGTGTAATTGTGGCATTATTTAAGTATGCCTAGGATTAACAAATAGGCTGCTATTTAACTTGACAAACGCAGACAAAGCTGCGGGGCGGCACGGCTAGATCATCAATATATCCATAAAAAATCCAATGATGGTAAGCCCTAACTTTTATGACAACTAACTGACATAAATTGTTGTGTACAAATTTTTGTCGAAAAGTGTGACCCAATGCAAAATTAAAAATTACTAAATTCTTCAAGCCAACGCTAACACAACATTTTAAGAATGAAACATATGCCATACATTTTGGCCTATAATAGTTATATATTAAGAAAAATATAACAACGCCATAAATTTATCAATAGGAAATAAGCATACAATTTACATACAAGTCAAGTATTTTTTTTTAATCTTTATTTTTATAAAATTACACCCATAATATGATTTTCTTCTTTAATTGCTTTTTATTAGGAGCTTTAATAAATAAAATGGATGGAAATTTCAAAATAGCAAAGCGCTCGCTATTGGCTAAGCTGATCGTGACTAAGTTACACATTTTTGAGGTCATTAATTGGTCAACTTTCCTTTTATTCTATTTAAATTTGCTGAACTTTTTTTCTCCGCTATACGGAGTCAGTTTGAACGGACTTCAACTTTTCGAAAAGCTTTAAGCTCAATTTTGGTACTTTCGTCGAGTCAAAAGCCCAACTAGCTGCAAAAAAGCTGGGAATCTATAATCACATCCCCGTTCTACAATCGGACAAGCAGACAAACTGCTAAGCGACACCGCTATATGGTGGACATTCCACAAATGGGCACTAAGCGTTTTGCCTCCACATTAATTGTGCGAATCGCAAAGGAATGGAACTCCTTACCTGAGTCGGTGTTTCCTGATGAGTACAATATGGGAGTCTTCAAGTCGCGAGTGAATAGTTATATTCTAGGCAAGCTTGCTCCATCGTCGACCACATCGTCGCTTACCATCAGGTGAAATAGTGGTCAAAAGTTAACCTTATTTGAATTAAAAAAAAAAACTTGATTGCATTTTCTAATGCCTATTTATTTCGATATGAGATGTATTGTTATGAAGAAAAATTTTCTTTCAGGCCATTAACGGAAACAATTGAATAAAAATGTATGTATATTCTATATTCACAAACGTATTAATTAATATAATCATAATTGAGCGTCAAGAAGGAACAAACTACAAACACACTCACAAATTTTTGCCTTGATAATATTAGTAGGAAGTATGATAGTAGGATATTATTTTTTTTTTTACAAATTGCGGATGTAGTTGTGTAGCTTGGCTTGTTTACCCATATATAAAAAATAATATCATAAAACATTATACTATTAGGAAAAAAAAACGGTTTGTTGAGAATAGTTTGATAGTAGGTAGGGCATTTAGAAACATATTCTGTAAGGTTTCGATTAAACAAATAATTAAGTCAGATAAGATCTTATTATTACTACAGACTACAATTTCTACCAATGGGAAACTTTTTTAAAACTAGTCGCTCTGTGCGAGAGGGACACAGGGGTCTTTTCGTACCTTTCACCCGATTTCGTCGGGACCGCAACCACGGTTGGTTCTTTATGCAATTGATAAAACGATTTGACATTGTAAATACGCTCTAAGCCAGTTGTGATAAGATTCCATGCATGTTTGATATTCGGCACTGTAAGTTTGTCAGTTATCCATCCTATTACTTTAGCTACAACATCCTTGGTGGAGTATTATTGTAATACTGTTATCAATTTTGTTGCCAAACTTTAAAATGGGGATGAATCCTTTGTGTTGTGGGGTAATTACCCTTTAAAAATGGTGTAACGGTTGCTTTTGTAAAGTGTTATGGTTGTAAATCAGTATGAATATGGCTCACCGGCTGGTTTTCTCCACATGAATCCGTTTGCAGGTTATGGATCTTGGTTTATTTGTTCCGTTAGTTGTCTTCCTGGCTTGATTACTATATTTACACGTAAATTTTATACAGAGCTCCTCTTTAGGCAGTTATCCACGCCTGGGTTGCCAGGCATCATACAAGCGAATAACTTCAAATACTCAGAGATAATGAAATATATATAGCCCAAAGCCAAAATTAGCAATTAAATGATACAAATGAATATATTAATACACGTACATAAGTTTAATTTGTAATTTAATGTCTGCCCGTGTTCGTTATCGCTGAAAAGAAATTTGCAAGTAGGGTATAAAACTGTATTAAAAAGAAATCTATGTTGGAATTATTTTTTAAATTAAATAACACAAACATTTTTATGACGTTGCACACTTATCTATTATGGAACTTAATGTTACTTTGACAGCATGCATCGACCTGATACACTCTTTGCAATAAATGATTATACTCAAACATAATAAATACGTTACATTTCTCAGTGCATTATACACACACAAACGTTTTAGAGGGACTTAAAATTTTATAATAGCGCAGACGTATACGTTTTGAACTGTTTTGACCGGTTTGGGTTAGTGCATTTTACGTCCGTACTATTTACGCTGTCAGCTCTAGCGTGCTTCAATAAAAACCTAGCACAATGTCCACTGCTATTCGAATTTTATTTCTTTTATTGAAACTGTAAAGTATTGTGTTTTAGGCGCAAACATAAATATTTGTATAGTTTGGCGAAACTACGAAGTACTTATACTCTAGTTTGTAGAGTTCAGTAGTAACTAGTAAAGCAAGCATATGTTCTACTACCATGCTGTATATATGCTATCGTCTTGGATTTCAACGCGTTGTTTGTTTTCTTCGTTGTAACCTCAAGCCCATTCCATCAAGTGAGATAGTGGTCAAATGCTTTCCTATCTAACATAACAAAAAAAATATTTGATTGGTTTTTTTTTATTAGCACCTCAAGGCCAGCTATTCCATCAAGTGAGATAGTGATCAAATGCTTGCCTATCTATTTATTTAAATACTTTATTGCACAGTAAAAAATGTACAAAAGGCCTTAATGCTAAAAGCATTCTCTTCCAGTCATCCAGCGGTGTAAAATGAAATGACATGAGGCGTACATCAGTCAGGAATAAAGAAATATAGCTAGGATTCGAGACCGTGAACATCTTATCGGGAGCTAAATTATTTAGCTGTCATCATGAAGGTTATGATTTTAGCACTACATTAATATGTTATTTTATGCATGTTTCTATGCATGTTCGTTTGTATCTTACAGCATCCAAAATAATAAACCTATTGTAATTAATAGGGTATCGTTGAATTCGTCTCAATTTGACATGTGTAGAATTGAAATGAATTTAGATCATTTAAATAAAAAAACCAAAGGACGTCTGAGGTTCTCAATAAACTATTAAAGCAAGAATAAAATATCATTGTCATGACTTTTAAATAAAAGAGCTCCAAAATACCATAACAAAAATATAAAACACGTATAAGAATATTATTATACTATAATGTAGAACACTTTTCTACTATAATGAATCGCGATCAAAGCTTAAAAAACCCGACTTAACCGCTTTATCTTCGGAAGTTTGATCAGATTAGATGTACTAAACACGCATTATTGACGATATTTCAAGAACTACTGATCAGATCTTGATCAAATTGAATCGGGACCAATTTGAAAGCAACATCTTTCAAACAAAAAAAAATTCAATATTGTCTTAAGTGATCGTTCCACTTGAGACAATATTGAATTTTTGAGTTAGTTATCAGGTAACACAATAAAATAAAAATACTCGACTTGAGTACCTCTTCCTTTTTTGTGAGGTCGATAGAAAAATAGCTATTTTGTAAATACTATAGAATTCGGCTTTCGTTTTTGGACTTTCGTCGTGTTACAACATGATATTATTTTTACTATATATTACTATATGAAGTTATTTATACTATATAATATCAAAACAAATCAAAATCGTTTATTCATATGGGCCCCAAAGAGGCACGCATGAAAGTTAATGGTTCTACTGCCAAATTCGCAAAATTACAGCCATCTGAGAGAAGAACCTAGCAGGCGCATTTATTTCATTCATTTTTTATAATAACATATTATTTTACTTACAATATTTTACAAGCCACCTGAAGACATTCGACGTGATATTGAATTTAGTGTGGTGCTATGAGTGTAAAACCATAAATTTTGTTACTTGCTGAAATATGTAATAATTTGCTTTAATTTCCAATATACTATAAATTAATTATGTACAATAAATTAGTAATGTCATTCAAATCGAAACAGCTCAAACTGGGTTAAACCTCAAGGTAACATACAGTTTCAAATTTCAAATCGATTTCCGCAATAACCCAAAACTTCTAATTACCAAATAACTTCTAGTTACAAATTGTTGTCAGTTTAAAGGCAATATAACATTTTGTTGGCACATGTGTTAAATATTTCAGAAGTGTTATTTATAAGCTTTACAACATTGGAATTTGTTATACATTTTATGTTTAGTGGCCGTGCCCCGCGGTTTTACCTGCGTAAATTCCGGATCTGCACAAATTCCAGGAAAAGCCTATATGTTAATCCATGGTTTTCATACGTCCAAATTGTTTATTGACTTATCAATACAATTATTTAAAAAAATATTTGAAGGGACTGACGACAGTTATAATGTAAGATAATTAATTTTATTATTTATTAACTTTTCACCTTAAAGCATCTTAAATAAAAAAATGACATCTACTTGAACTCTGTTAACATTATTTTTTATATTTCCAGTAAACCTATTGTATCTCTTTCAAAAACCCTTTAAAACCCTGACACTCAAAACGCGCCCCATTTCCACCCTTCAAAATTACCGTAAAGTTGTACCGTGGAGTGTCGACCGTGTTCTATCAGCACCCATCGTGTCTACTCGACCTATCGTACCCGGACATCTGTAGTACCATTACATCCTCTTCGAAAATGCTTTGTTGGTTATTAGGTGGACAATGTACTCAAATTAAGTTAAGAAAACCGACGAAAATATATAATTTTTGGAGAATATTATTAGACTAGCTAAATTATAAATCCGAAAGTTTATGTGTAAGTATGTTTGTTCCCTCTTCTCACTTTAACGACTGAACGGATTTGGATGAAATTTGGAATGAACATAGCTTATACCTAGGATTATCACATAGGCTACTTTTTAACTTGATGATAGCGGGCGAAGCCGCGGGGCACGGCTTTAAAAATACATTTATTGCTAAGGTTGTCTGGAAGAATTTGCTGCTTAGCAATAAAGCCACCAAACGTATACAGTAACAATAAGGTATTATTGTTCTTTTATTTTCTGTTTAATATTTTTTATATCCTGTATATGTAAGCATTTGGTTGCTATCTCACCTGATGGAAAGCGATAATGCGGCCTAAGAAGTAGCAAGCTTACCTAGAAGATACCTATTCACTCTAGACTTGAAGACTCCCAAATAATATTGTTCGGGGAACAAAGACGCGAGCAATGTGTTGCATTCTTTCGCAAGGATATCTTTTGAAGACGGCCGGATAGTGTGCAGTGAAAAGTATTTGTATTGTTTGTAAATGCACACATACCTTTTACCCATACACACACACACAAACATTTATGTAGCATCAAAATTACCCTCATTTAAGTATAACATAATCATACATAACAGTAAGCCTAATATGACTGTATAATATAAATAAGTAACGTTGGTTGTTAAAAAATGTTATCCGTTAGGCATTAGCTTTAAGTATTAGTTAAACTAATTTAAATCTGTTGATTATGGGCCGTGAATTTTATAAATAATTTAAAAAAAAACGAATGTACTATACATTTGAATAGAATTATACATTTCCATTTTCTAAATTGGCTCATTTATTAAAAATGATGAACATAATCTTCTAGACGACATAATATCAGAATCCTATTCAATCATCATAATATTACATCAACAAATATCTGAAAAAAATATTCGATAAATATATCAAGGTCGTGAAAATTACATTTGATTCAATTATCTTGATTTGATCAATTTACTGATATTTGGAATATTTTTGTGACTCGAGTATTTACTAGGCCACTTTCTTTGACTATAACATATAATTCTCTAATATCTAACAATTTAGGCAGGTTACAGACTGTACGATTATTGCTTGAAGCAATGTTTAGTTAGCTCAATTGATAAGAGCAAAGGCATGTAATCTCAGAGCCACTCAAATACTGCTCCAAACCTGATTTTAAAAGGGGGCAGGGCTATATGTTTACAATGTATAAACCAATTAAGTTGTGTCTCCCACACATATTTCGAATTTCAAAATAAGCTCATATTTAAATATATTTTGTCAAAATATGATAGCTTTTTTTTCCCTGCTAAGGAAGGTTCATATTTCTCGCGTGTATCTATGTAAATATGTATCTATATCTGTAAATTTCATTATTATCTTGTATCTTTCAAACGGCTGCATGGATTTCATCAATTAAGGTATCGTTAGGTGCGTCTTAAAAACTAAAGAGTCCTTAGATAGGTGTTTGAAAAAAAATGGCGGATTTTTGGCGCGAAATATTGAAGTGTTAATAAGAAAATATATCAAAGCTATCAAGTAGGGTATTAAATGAATAGTCTAAGATCCCAAGTAACATCGACCTACACATCGACAAGGTCGATGTTACTTGGGATCCTGTACTAGAAGAAAATGACATAGAATTACACAAAAATTATGTTCACATTTTTCGCAGACGGGTTTTTTAATTTTTAGTAAGTACATTGTCTTGTTGAGTTTCTATCTGAATACTACTAATTCTAAGCAACACAAAACATTTGATTAGCATCTTAAATTACACAGATCAATACACAAAATGAGAACTCTAGCCTATTACCTGATTAAACATATATCTGTATCATCGCTGTATCTGAATACTCCATAACAAGTCGACCTTCGTGTAATCGAGATATTATACTAAATTACCCAATATTACGCTCCTTAGGCCCTTGAAGATGTTTACATTATTTCACCTAGATAAATATTATCCTTAAATTATTTATTTGTATCGTTTGTGTTTCGAAAATGTTTCCGGGTATGTATCGAATCAAACCGAAATTTTGTGATCAGTAAATTAGTTATACAATAAGTCAGCGAAAGGAGATGTTTCAAAATTGAAGGACCCTGGGCCAGCACCATATACCATATAAATACATATAGCTATTCTATACAATATAGTAACCGTTTTTGAATGTTTATTTTCTTTACTCTTATTTCGTTTTAATGTACATTTAAATTACCTTGGTACATTGATAGCAACACAACACAGTTACAAATAGCGGATTGCGACAATATGTAACTGTCATTTTGACGTGTCATTGATCATTTATTGTAAACAACATATAAATTCTAAAATATTTAGGTTTTGTTATAATTATAATAGGACTATAGAATATGTTACTCGATTGAAACTCAGAACAGAGTGACATTCAGTATCTTCTTGTCATATCAATTTTAAAATATTTAGGTTTTGTTATAATTATAATAGGACTATAGAATATGTTACTCGATTGAAACTCAGAACAGAGTGCCCAAAAATAGGGTTACATATTTAAAAATAATAATTTGAGTGTACAGCTGTAGTAAGACCGTGAGTAACCAAAGTATCTGAAGTTCTGACTCAAAATCTTTGTGGTAATGTGAATTACCCTTTAGAGAAATATATGGATAAATGCAATGAAGTATAAAAATGCCTATTATATACAGTACTTAAGGGGTAGGTAGATATGTGCGCAAAACAACCAAAATTTATGATGTTCATACCATCAATTACATAAAAATAACCAACATGGTTTCTTATATCTGTTTCTACTTTATACAAGCTTTTATTTAGTTTCACCCTGACCCGTTTTCTATCTGTCTGTAATCAAATATTGCAAGCTAAATTCAACCCACTTCCTTATATCCGATTGTATTTAAATTTAGGGTTATTGTGTATCTTCGGTGACAATACAATGATATCGTACAAAGGAACTGGTCTGATGGTGGAGACGGGAGGTGACCATGGGTACTTGTGCACTAAATAAGATAAACCCATCGAGTTGGAGCCCGTTTGATTTGTCTTGACAAGTTCTCTGGTTATATAACTTTTTAGTCCTTTTTTTAACTGGTAAAAGGTAGATTTTAAATACTTCTTAAGCTTTTTTTTATTGTTTCTAAATCGAAAATCACACTTTTTGTATAATTTGAGCACATATATTTCCTGAAGCGTTTTATTTGGCACGTATTCAAGCTTTTTTACACTTCACAAACATCATGAAGTCCATTGACTTTTGTATGGAAACGTGAGCTACGTTAGAGTACTGTTTTCTGATTTACAAGACACATACAGTTTTTAGTCAAACTAGAAAAATCAAAATTAAAAAATAAAAGAAACAGAGGGGTGCAGTAAAACAGGTATGATATACTTACAATGGAAGTGTCCACCCGCACAAATGCTTCAGCAAACCTTTTAACAGATTTAAAAGCTTTCAAACTAGTACAGCAATTACAAAAATGTATCTGGGAACAATCGGTCGGTGCAATTATTAGTTGAGTGCAGGCA
Organism: Lomographa bimaculata; assembly: GCA_948107665.1. Classification (NCBI taxonomy): domain Eukaryota; kingdom Metazoa; phylum Arthropoda; class Insecta; order Lepidoptera; family Geometridae; genus Lomographa; species Lomographa bimaculata. The sequence goes on along the minus strand of OX403601.1, from coordinate 4,107,179 downwards.
GCCGTCGATCAAATAGTATAGGAGCTAGCACAAGTTATACTCACTGAAGATTTTATTAATAACATTATTTTAAGAGAAAATTATAACCATATTTGTTTATAAATAAAATTATAAAATACTAGCAGCTGCGCCCCGTGGTTTCACCCGCGTGGTGAAACGTGGTATTATTTTTTCGTAAATTTTTCAATGTTTTTATATTATCCTGCTATTCGGGACGAAGACAAATCCAACAAATTAAAAAACAATGAAATTATTGTTTTGTATGGTTCACTATTTTGGTGATAATGGCTAACACATAAATGATAGATATATACTGTTGCGGATTTTTTGTGGGACTATTTAAGATAAAAAAATCCATTATAAATTATATACATGTAACTCCAACGGTTTTTGCAGAGCACGCCGGAATAGCTTGCAGATGGCAGATTTTTTTCCTACTTACATGACTCTTATCGTTATATTTTGGATCATTCACATTATATCTTTATAAATTATAGCCTGTGTTATTCTGATGTGCAAGCTATATAATTGTAAAGTTTCATCAAAATCCATTCGGTAGTTTTTGCGTGAAAGAGTAACAAACATACATCCATACATTCTTACAAACTTTTGGGTTTATAATATTAGTAGCATTATCCACAAATGTTGTGGTTTTATATAATGTTGGTTTGTTAAATTACCAGTCAGAACACAATTGTCCAATATTTACAAGTATTTTTGTGAAATATTTTTATCGTGTTAGTGTGATTCATTGACCTCTTGTTTGTTGTTATTATGCTTTGTTCCCAGAAACACAAGCACTTTAGTGTTAGATAAAGAAGATTGATAATTACGCTTGCTAATTTCCGCTCCCTTCCACCATATTCGTGCCAATTATTATGCGGTTTTTATTTATTATTGCGGTTTCTAAGCAGCAATGAGTTTGATTCCTGATGGGGACACCAGTTTTCTTCCCAAGTGAAATTTATATTTCTAGTTCTGGTCACAATCACATGTGTGTGAGATGTGAAAGTTTCTGGCACTCACAACACAGAATATTGAACTTAGAATGGGGTTCGAGTGTGAAAGCTTTGTTCATTATTTGTCACCAAAGGTGTTACGACACCCCAATTCTGTAGATTTTTTTAGATATCTTCTTACAAAGGCCAAGTTTATATACCTTACATTATTATGTTTTATATTTGATAGAGTAGCTTTTGACTTTAATCTCTTTCTATTTAACGTATTTAATTAAAGAGTAAAAAACTAAAAAAAAACTGTAAAATAACTTTAAAATTAATAATTATAAATTCGTGTTAGTTTTAGATAGTAACTAAGTTGACCCACAGGTCCCAATCTAAAGTCTGGAGTACCTCGAAGTACTCGATAGCGACGAGGACCTGACAATAGCGTCGGTTGTAATTAAAAATGGCTGCCACCTTTATCAAAGAATCAGTCGAAATTTGAAATTGTTAAAACTTCGCATCAAAGGGATTCTTATAAATTATCCAGATTATATCAAAATGATTAGAAATTTTAAAATTGTTGACGGCTAGCGCTTTTTACGTACTGAATCGAAAGAAATCAGTGAATAGTTATATTACTTCTTTAAACTTGAGCTTAACAAAAGAAAGAGATAATAAAGACACTTTTTCATTAAATCAATTCATCAAAGCATTTGACTTTATTTTTTTAATTCTAGAAAGGCAATCTTTTGACCACCATCTCACCTCATGGTAAACGACGATCTGGTCGACGATGGAGCAATCTTGCCTCGAAGATACCTGTTCACTCGTGACTTGAAGACTCTCATATTGTACTCATCAGAAAACACCGTCTCAGACATAGAGTGCCATTCCTTTGCGGCTCGCACAATGAATGTGGAAGCAAAACGCTTCGTGCGCATTTGTGGTATGGTTGTTGAAAGCATGGTTAAAAATCATATCACGTCAATATGTATTGTACTAAGCCTGGAAAACTGAGACGAATGCAACGGTACCAAAGATTATGTTGCAATAGTTTAACTATTTTACACTGGTGTACTAGTTCGCAGTAGAACATACATAATTACTTGCTTAATCACTAAATATAATGTTCCAGCAGCTTCCTTGAGAACCAGTAGTTGTAGAAGGTTTACCTTGCTCGATCACATTGTCACTCAAGATCATGAGATGGTGGTAGATATATACGAGTATGTACAGTTTGACCACTATCTCATGATCGTGGGTATTAGCATAGGAGAAATATATACTATGGTATTAGCAACGTACGTTAAATCCGTTAGATAGTTTTTCCGTGAAAGAAGGACAAACATCCATCAATCACTACATCTGTCCAATCTTTCACGTTTATAATATTAGTAGGATTATAGATCTGTTTTAGTCTTTTATAGTATCTACTTAGTTACTTTCACGGCTGATGGATAACAATTATTACTTGATCGGAACCAGTTCTATACAAGTAAATTAAAAGCTTCGATCGAAACCAGTTCCGCACAAGTATATTAAAAGACTCGTACGGAACCCAGTTCCGAAACTTCGGTTCTATAAACGGCCGAAGCGGTACATTTAAGTAATAAAATAATATTTTTACAAAAATGTTCGCTGCTAACAACAAACAATACAAACGCATTCGCATTCACAGCCCCACACTAAGTTCCAAGACTTGTATCGTTTGTGCCGGACACATTACATTTCACACACACAATTACACTCAGAGTCTAAAGCACAAATATCCCTTGGAAAGGAAAAATGTGCTCCTGCCGGAAATTGAAACCAGGACCTATGCCGCAGAGGGCAGAAAATTCCCGGTGCCCCAACTGGGTCGTCAAACCATAACCTAGTTATTTTTGCTACACTTTAGTCACGCGAGGTGCTGCTGCGAACTTCTACAAGATAAATATTACTGTATCAAAGATCTCTCACCATATCAACATCATCAACTAAATTATACAAAAATGAAGAAACCATCTTATTTAACACAATTTCCTCGACTCAATTTCGCGAGTCGCATAACTCAGTTATTTCTAAGTTAAACGAGAACCGAGTTAAACTCGTTTAAACACCCGTTTACACGTTGTTTTAACTTGAAGGCGGTCGTAAACGCGTGTTTCTTTTTTGTACCGTATCACGTAGGTCATAAAAAGTGTTGGCACGTAGAGCTTTGCTATTATTTACCCCTAAAATTAGTCACGTGTTCGGCCCAAGGCTTACCATCACGTTTATTAACTGGTTAAACGAGCTGACTAGATACTTGCATGTTTTATAGGGTAGGTGCGTGCATTTTTTATCGAGCCGGAAATAGGGAAGTTCTGTGCGAAGTGTGGTAAGAATTTTTTGATGACTGGCAACAAATATGTCAATGTTTATGGTTTTTATTTCTTTTATTTTGGATTCGCAATCTTGTGCATTTAGCCAGTGTCAAGTAGTTCAGTTTCAAGTGTATTTCTTTATTAAGTCTTAGTCACAAGTCACAGTCTAACTTATGTAAAAGAGTCAAGGTCCAGTCATAGTAAAGTCATGCCCTTTGGTAGAAACATTACTAGAACTAGCGAAGGCGAAAATAATGTTTTTCAACTTTGTATTGCCTACACATATGCACGTTAACTTAGTATTAACGGTTAATAATCCACCATCATTACACATTAATACTCGATCTCGAAATCAACAACGGCATGTTTTACGTTACGTTACGTTATTTTGTAAAAATAACGTAACGTAATTATAATGTTTTATAATAAAATTTTATTATTATAATTGAACAGACAATTTATGATTCTAAATTTATCAATTAACATCATTTTAAAGTGACAATTCAAAAACAAATACAGAAAATAATAACCTACAAAGTACAACCGAAATAACACAGGCAAAATCTTTTCTTCCGCTCAAAACATTATACATTTTACGATCATTCTTCGCAAAGTTGTAGAGCCGAGCTTATTGCGAAGTTTTGCTGAACTCGGTGAAAGTACGTAAGTACATTACAGGACATCTTGTGGTATATTGACTTCGGTATTGGTTCGCGAACTTTGCTCTCTTCACATATATTTTTCTCAATTCAAGTATTTTATTGTTTCTTTTAGCTTCGATTTAACGGCGTTAGCACAGTTTTGAAACGTCATAAAAGTACCGAGGCACATCGGAAACCAACTTGACGACATAATAATATTGTTAAAGTTTTCGTGAGAATTAAACATTATAATATTATTAAATTACGGCTATCACTCACGTAATTTGATTGATATTGTCTTCGGTCGCGATCTCATGACGTAAACTCATCCCGCAGAAGAGCATCGTACATGCTCGAAACCTAGGTCGACAATAATTATATCGATCAAATGACGTGAGTGATAGCCGTAATTAAATAATATTGGTAGTGGGCTTGAGCACTTTAGTTACCTACAAGTTTAGTGCTTTGTAGGTAACTTAGGTCATTGCTGTATTTAGTTTTAGTTTTGTTTCAGGAAATATAAGCCACTAGCTGCGTCCCGCGCGTATATCTCGGAAGCGCGGAAATTCCGGGGTAAAAAGCTATGTTTTAATCCAGGGTGTCAGCTGACTCCATACCAAATTTCATCAATATTCGTCCAGCCGTTTGAGCGTGAAGAAGTAACAAACTTATACACTCACAAACTTTCACCTTAATTATATTAGTGTGGATGGCCCGTAGATAGGAAAGGAAGGATAAGAAATTAAATCTATCTATCTAATACCTTTAAACGAGCAATTGTTGTATAAATATGTATATATTTAATCTGAGTCTCGGAAACGCCTCTAATGATTTTCATGAAATTTTGTATGCAGGAAGTTTCGGGGGCGATAAATCGATCAAGCTAGGTTTCATTGTTAGAAAAGGTTTAAAATTTAAAAAATATCGGGCAATTTCAGTCATCTGTGTACTATATAATTATACTAGCTATACCCGTCATGCGTTGCAATGCCACGTAAAGAAAAAAAACATTTTACCTCTTTCATGTTTATGATTGGCTAGTACTTAAATACCATACTAATAACTAAATAAATAATTGCCTCTTCCATGTTTATGATTGCCTAGTACTTGAATACTGTAAAACCTCTTTTGGGTTTGATGGTAAGCATGTCGAAATGATAAAAAAATTAGACGTTCCTAAAAAGTATCCTATGTCCGTCTCCTGGTTCTAAGCTACCTCCCCCCAATTTTCAGACAAATCGGTCAAAACACGTGACTTACGAAGATGTTTAGTCTATGTTTGCTCCATGCCACGCTTCGTTCCAAAATGTGAGCGTAAACGGCTCCTTCATTCATTAATCGCTTTCCCATCACCCATCACGATGTTTACGATCTATAAAAAGCTAAATATATATCCGCTGTCTATTTATATGTAAAATGCGAAGCAATAAAAAAAGCGGGCGTGAATAAGCAGCGGCTTTCAACTGGGAGCATTACATGCGGATTTACCAAATATTCGTATAGCCGGAGCCTGGGGGGCCAGCATCAATGAATTAGCCAATAAAAACAAATTGGACCAAATAAATTTCCCATTACCCCTGTTTTTCTATTTGCCTTTCTGTGAAGTATATTTCGTTTAACGGCTTCGATGCTTGAAACGGAACGTTACATTAACTGGCCAGAAAAAAAAAATATCGAGCTTTGTCAGATCATTTGAACTGCTCGTTAGCTTAGTTTGGTGCGCGTTCGCCTTCTAAGCTGAGGTGTCGGGTTCGATTCCCGGCGGGAACACAAGTTTTTGTCTCCAAGGATTTTTTTTGTTTCTGGTTGTGATTGTGTCACATGACACAGTGAATGTTTCCAGCGCCCACGACACAATAGTCGTCGATCAATCAACTTAGTACATGAGTGTGAAAGCATTTATGTGTATGATATTTAAGCTACGTTTTTAGGGTTCCGTACCCAAAAGGGTACTAAAACGGGACCCTATTACTAAGACTCCGCTGTCCGTACGTTTGTACCATGATGTATTTCTGTTGCCGCTATAACAACAAATACTAAAAAACTAAATTACTTAACCTAATAAATTCAAATTATCACACAATATTGTACCAAAAAACCCAAATAAAAAATACAAAGCTAAAAATGGCATAATGGTAAATGGTAGACGCATACTTATTTATCTCAATTTTTATCTCAATGTGCATTATTTATTGTTTTCTGCGGTCTTTATTTCGCTTCAGCGTTATTTTAAACGGATATCTGTTACGGTTGATTTAAATTGACGGGCAGAAGAAAAAGTTGATCCATTGTTATAAAGCCACGGTTCTCTAAATTCATTAAAAGCGGGAAGTGCTTATCCAAGAACTGAAAAGGAAAGTTGCCAAGTTCTCTGGTGAAACTGATAGCGGGTACTTTGTTTTTCGACGGAGGCTCCACAGTTCCAAACTACCGCGTTCTTTGTTCTTTTGCTAGATAATCATTTCGAGATTTTATTTAGTGCAAGTTGGGGAGCTGTTTTAATATGATTTAGATTGAGCTTGAAAACTGAAGATTTCGGTGTTGGAAAGTCATGATTATAAAATTTTATTTTTTATTCGTCTTGGAAGCTTTTTAACATACTTAAAGAAATTAGGAGGTTATCAATTCGATGCAATATTTTATATTTTCAATCGACTTCAAAAAAGGAGATTCTCAATTCTACTGTATATTTTTTTTGTATGTATGTTACACGATAATTTCGCCAATTATGAAACGATTTTGATGTTTTTGATGATTATCAGAGGTGGACCCATATACAATTTATCGAAATCGATCAAGCCAAAACCAAAGAAAAAGTAAAATTGGTCCTATGTAAAAAATAAAAAGAAAATAAGTAAAAAGAAAATATATTATATGTATACAGAATCGTACCTTTACAAGTTGAGGCCCTAGTTACCAAGCTTTTAAGCCTAGCTTAGGCATTTGAGGCTCATAATATCCTATTGTTGGCAACAATTACGTATCTATAGTTTAATATGTCCTATTGCCCAAAACTACACTGATAGATGCAACCGTTTCAGTCTTGGCTTGCTAAGGTTAGTTATCACAATAGACTAACCTTGTCCCTCAGTCTGAGACGGTCTGGAAGAAAAAAAATTCAGAGACAGTCTGAGACGGTCAGTGTTCCCGCCGGGAATCGAATCCGATACTTCTGCTTAGAAGGCGAACAATAAATGTGGACAATTATTTTTGTTGGACTGGTATTGTCAAGTTTGTAAGGTCCCATATAAAAAAGAAATATTTTTTGGAATATATGTGTACCTACATTTTACAAGTTGCGGCCTTAGTTACCTAACTGAATGTGAATAACACTTATATCTTGGTAATTAGTTGCACCCTACGGTCAACATTTTACTGAGTTCACTTTTTATCTAGATCGTTAAAACAATAAAAAAAAATGACTTTTAGAAGTTCTAGTATACACTCTATGTCTCGTCTATAGTAAAAATACAACAGATTTTTTTCACAAGATTTGAAAGTTTCCAGAACCAACTATCAAATCAAGTTACGCAAGCTAACACTCTAAAGTAAAAGCTACTCATTCAAATTTGATTCAGATACTCTCCAGCGTTCTTACAGCTAGACCTTTAGGGAAACTTTTATCAAAACGAAATCTTGTTAAAACTTTTCCAAATTTTATCATTGATTTGATCAGGCGCTCGAGTTGAATGTTAAATCAATTTATTTACCGGAGCAATATTAAGTTACAATAACATTTAGTGTGGGTGGTACCGGGACATCAGTTTACGCAAGGGGTGGCCATTTTGTCCATTAATGTTTATTTAGCACTTATCATAAAATGCGGCAATATTCGTGCTCTCTGTTATATTGCTCGAACATTACGATATAGAATTTGTAATCTACATCATAATAAATATCTAGTCTACGCAGATGAGTTATACCTAAAAATAGACTTTACTTTTTTAATTGTACATAGAAATAAGATTCTTTTTCTACCGCCTTCACAAAAAAGGAGGAGGTTCTTACTCAAGTAGTCAAGTAGTCAACTCTTTACTGTATTTTTTTGTTTTATTTTTATGTGTGTTATCCATCGAGATAGGAAACAAACCTATTACTTTAGCAACTTCGTTCCACGTGAACCTATTTAGATATTTTTTTTGTTTGAATGATGTTGATTTACAATTGGTCCCATTTCAATTTGATCAAAATCTGATCAGTAGTTCTTGAAATATCATCGAAAATGCGTGTTTAGTACATATAATCTGATCAAAGAAATAAAAAAAAAACTACTTGTTTTTGTATCTTATTATTTTGATATGTTAATGATGTTTCCGGAGGTGGGCGTTGCCATCTGCGACACAGTTTTATGCTTCTGCAGGTGGCATCGTACTCTGTATTTTTCTAGTTTTCATGTGTTTATTGTACATAATAAAGACTTATTATTATTAAAGTTCCGAAGATAAACCGGTGAAGTTGGTTTTTTAAGCTTTGCTTGCGTTTAATTATTTAATTTGTGCTGTATTTTTGAGTCAACCTTCTTAAAGTTGAGTTTAGCAGTCATTATGTTTTTGTTTACTAATCATCGTATCAATTGCGGCACATATGTTATTGAGAGACGAGAAGATCAAATCGCTCGCCTGATGTTAAGCGTCACAGTTCAGTGCCACGCAGAGTTTGAACTTTTAGGTCAAAATCCGGCGCGACAAGGCACTGCACTCTGAGATATTAGATGCTATGTCTCTCTATACTCTGTTATTATTATTACAAGCACAAATCTCTACCGGGAGACTTACTAGTAATCCTTTTGGGTTAGTGGTGAAGGCGGTCGATAGATTAGATTTTTTTTATCTCTTAGCACTCACACACATTCTACTGCTGTAAATATTTCAATAAATATATTATATTATAAATATATATATATTGGGGCTGGCTGACAATGGGCTGGCCATATTAGCCGGAGAACCGATAACCGTTGGGGTAAACGTGTTCTTGAGTGGAGACCGCGAATTGGCAAACGTAGCACAGGACGCCCTCAGGCTCGGTGGAGCGACGATCTTCGCAAGGTGGCTGGCAGGAGCTGGATGAGAGAAGCAGAGGATCGTGCTCAGTGGCGTGCAATTGGAGAGGCCTATGTCCAGCAGTGGACTTCCATAGGCTAATGATGATGATGATATATATATATATATTATAAATATATATATAAATCTTACTTATATTATAAATCCTAAAGTTTGTGTGTTTGTACCTAGGTATATATAGATTTTAATCTAGTTAAAGCAGAAGTCTCAGGAAACTGGTACCTATTATATACCCTACTATCTTATCTTACTAATATTTCCTACTAATATAGTATATCCGAAAGTTTGTGTGGAAGTGTGTAAGTATGTAAGTATGTTTGTTCCCTCTTCACGCTTTAACGGCTGAACGGATTTGTATGAAATTCGGAATGTACATAGCTTAAATCTAGGATTAACACATATGCTACTTTTAACTTGATAATAGCGGGCGAAGCCACGAGGCACGGCTACATACTAACACACTTCCACACTTCCACACATACTTTCGGATATACTATATTATAACATCTTATTAAATTTATATATTATTATTAATTAAGCGTATCGTCCTCCTCTGCTCTATATTGTTGTGCCCAACAGGGTCTCTAATGTACTGTCATTTATTTCTACCACCTATCCACATTTTGAGAATGGAATAAAGATTTGAATTTGAATGTTATGTAACATAAATGGTTATTGACTATAATATTTATTTTAAATATTTTGGAAACCGTTTAGTCGTCGGATTGTAGTTTTTACTGTCGGTTTGTTTGTGTCGCTTTCACGGATATAATACTTACGATATTATTCCTTACGGAAGCAAGTGAGGGTAGGTACTATATAGTCGGGATATAAATTATATTATATGTATTTGCATGTGTATTTCATTTATTTTTTATTGTTACAGGTAAGTATTACCTTAAAGAAGAGACACATTTTGGAACAATCATATTTTATCACTGTAAGTATTCATTATAATTATTAAATAATCCTTTTAATTTATTTAAGTTTTTTATTTTTTCTAGTTGAGTAAAATGTATAATTAGAAATTAGCGTTTAGTACTGCCATACCGTGGACTGTAAAATTATAATACTAATCATACTCATATTATAAATCCGAAACTTTGTGTGTAAGTATGTTTGTTCCCTCTTCACGCTGTAACGGCTGAACGCATTTGGATGAAATTTGAAATGTACACAGCTTACTTAGTGTTAACACATAGGCTACTTTTTAACTTGATAAACGCGAGCGAAGCCGCGGGGCACGGCTAGTAAAATATAATACTAGATGTCATGATAGTACGTATTAGTAACTATCGTTTATTACTTACTATTATTACAGTACTTGTTAGTTGAAAGGATATGGTATCATGTTTGCTATTTATTCTGTACTTATACTAGATATAGTTCGGTACTACTAGAACAGACCGATAGATCTGTCCTAAACTAAAATAAAATGTGGTATTATGACGGATATTCTGATATCAGAACAAAATATAACTCCTATAAAATCAACAATTATCTTTTCAAATTTTATTGTCTTGTAGTGCGCTTGTAACTGAAAAGGTAACGCTGTATAAATTTATATAATGGTTGTGACAATAACGGGATATTTACCATGTATTTCGTTACTTTTGGGTCGCGATCGTATTCGGATTAAGTGATAACAATGGTAGTGGTCCAACGCAGTAAACGGGTATGAGCGCGGGTAGACCGTTTCGTATGCTCGTAAATCAAAATATTCATCCACCCGCACGGCATGTTCACGGAATAAGTGGAGTAGTCCACTTATTCCGTGATCATGGCGCTTGCAACAGTGCCGATATGTCGAGAACTCAAAACTTATGAAGTACAGAATATCCATTAACACAAACATTTATATTGAGAGTGATCATGGGAGCTTACAAACTTGTACAAATTTGTAAATTTTAATGTAGTTTTAGGACATTAACCCTTAGAAAATTAGTTTTATTATTGTTGTGTTTGTATAAGTGACGATGCGGTCAACGATGGAAATATAAAAAAAATGTTTAAAATCAATAAATGAATAACATTAAATATCAATATCTTGATTAAAAAATTCTACAGATTGTTACCAAAAACTGCAGAAGCTCCCTCTCTATCAAAAGAACACATATAACCGGAAACGACCTGTGAATTTTAATGCACCCTCCTAGGAGATAGCTCTCCGTTGTTTTCTTTGCAAAACCGGAACGTATATCTCCAATATTGCAGATTGTGCAGGTTATGTCGGTTTTATATCGAGACGAGACTTGCAATTGTGAGACGAGACTTGCAGACTTGCAGTGAGATTGAATTTGCTTTTGTTATGATGAAACAAAATTTATAGTAACTTTTTTTTTTTTTTTTTTTTTTTATTCGTGATAGGCAAACTTTTGACCACTATTCACCTGATGGTAAGCGACGATGTGGTCGACGATGGAGCAAGCTTGCCTAGAAGATACCTATTCACTCGTGACTTGAATACTCCCATATTGTACTCATCAGGAATCACCGACTCGGGCAAGGAGTTCCACTTCAACTTTTTGTCACGAACTGATCGCTGGAAAAATTTTTTGCGCTTCTGCATTGTGGTATAGTTTGGAAGCTTTTGAAATGTATGTATATACCCATATATTTTTTTTATATTCTTCTTTTACTCATCCATAAGAATATGAAATATATTGTGGATGGATAGAGTATTAATTTATTATTAACAAATATTAACAAAAAGGCGAGGTCATAAATTCAGTTAAAGTTCGAAGAAAAATTGCAGTACTTCGATCATATCATGCGAATCGAGAAATACAAACTCCTCCAATTGATTATACAGGAAAAGATCCAAGGCTGCAGTAAACCCGGAAGAAGACGTACCTCGTGGCTGAAAAACCTTCGAACATGGTTCAATTTAAGCACAACAAAGATCCCTTTTTAGAACAGCTGGATCAAAGATCCGTATATCCTTAATTAAAGCCGACCTCCAGTAGGAAATGGCGCCAAAAGGAGAAGAATAATAATTGTGGTATCGTACACAGCAGCAGTAGGTAGAACAAACAAGTTTTCTCCTCAAAGGAAATTTGTGCTTTCGGTTCTGGGTGTGAATGTGTATGTAAATGTTTCCGGCACGTACGATACAAATCTTTGATCTGAATGTAGATTTGTGAGTGTGAATACGTTTGTTTTGTTTTCTTAAACTGTCTGAAATACTATGATTTTCAAATCGAAAATATCCCTGTAAAATTCTGTTCCTGTCAGCAATCAAACCCAGGACTCAAATACGGCGCAGAGGGCATTACATTTATATTTTACATTGAAAAGTATAATATACATATAACTGCCAATCTACTTACCTAATGCAAAAAGAAGTTGGAAGGCAAATTAAGTTTTTTATTTCAAATTAAGAATGAACATTAGGCTACTTTTTAAACTTGAATAACGAGAGCGAAGCTGCAAGTCACGGCTTGTATGTTCATACTGAGGACCATCTTACCAGAAAAAGAACTTAATCATTTATTTATATTTGTCCCTCCTCATCAACGTCTAAATATCATAAACAAAAATTGTATTATGTAACCCCCACAATGAGCCAAAAAGGAGAACGAAATAATTTCATCATAAAAACACCGAGTATAGCTTCGTCCTAAAATTTAATTAATGTCACAAAATGAGTCCCGCGACTCTCATTACTCATAATTATCGTCAGACTTGAGGTTTTCTTTACGTTCCAAGTTAAATTGTGTTTAGTATTTAATACAGTTGTTTATAAAGTTACGCTAGAACCGGTTCACTCAAAATACATCTTGAAATATCAAACAATAGGGTAAACTCTTGTTAGTCTTTTGATAATAAAGACACTAAAAATACAGCTATCACTTACGTCATTTGATCGTAATTTTTGACGTAGATGTCGAGCATGTACGATGCTCTGTAAACTCATCCCGAAGAAGAGCATCATACTTGCTCGAAACCTAGGTTGACAATTTCAATCAAATGACGTAAGTGACAGCCATTTTTCCAATAATACTATAACGAAGATATTGCGTTAATAGCAACACGTGACCTTTTCATTTGATACGACATTTAGACACTTTTAGGCGAGGAACGTGTAAAAGGTCGCAAAGACAAAGCCCCTGTCATTTATGTCGCAAATTAAACGAGCGAACAAAACAGATACGTAAAATACGTATAAAAACATAACATACGTGATAACACACGTGTACGTTATTGTGTTAGCATTGTAGCACAATCATAAAAAATCTGCGGGCTGTTTTGTAAAACTCATAATTCGATGATTTATGAAAATGCGATACTCGTGTAGGGATATATCATTTTCATAACGAATAATTGGACAACCAGACGAACAGCCATGCTACATCGATTTATAGTAGATATTCACAGATATAACAGTCCCAAACGTTTTACTTCCACATTCATTAAACGTACCGCAAAGGATGGAACTCTGTAACCGAGTCTATATCCCGATAAATACAATCTGGGAGTCTTCAAGTCACGAACAGGTATCTTCTAGGCAAACATGAATCGTCAACATCTTCGCTTTTCATCAGGTGAGATAGTGGTCAAGGGTTTGCCTAAGAAAAATACAAAAATCTGTTCTCCTTATTAGTTGTTTGTTTCAGTTTTTATCGACAGTGGAATAACGTTATAAAAACACAGCGATAAAACAATTATGCGAAGTTAAGATGCCGCCAATAAAGGAAGGAGTATTCAAAAGCGAAGTATGGAAAAGTTTTTAGATGAGTTCGACCTGATTCGAGCGATCTACTGGAAGTGTTCCAATTACTGCCAGCCAGAAGACAAGTGGACACGTCCGCGACTGTATCATAATCGTATATCTATAGAGGAAAAGACGGCGCGTGGTGTGTTCACAAAGGAGGTTGTTAACGATCGAAGTCTGTTAACGATCCAATAATTTGATATCCATCGTGTTAATTAATGAATTTATAATTATGTGCTCGACAAAAAAGTTAGTATCGCAAGATTGTCGATATTTTATTGCTTACATTTCAAACAGTTTCCGCAGGAATTACTTGAGTTAACTCTACCATGCCCCTTTTACAACAAGACAAACTGTCAAACGTCATTAATTTCTGGTTGATCTCCAGTTCGCTCCAAGCGTTTTATATCTACGTTAATTCCGTTTGCTATTTAAGATATACTTCATCTCAGACGGTTTTGTATTATTTTGAGAAAACATTATAGGCCATACTCACATTTGGAATTAATAAATAAATCTTCTTGTCTCTTTCTTGAAAGAAGATCTTTTTGTATATTGTTGTCAGTATTCAGTTATTTTGGCGACACATGTCAAAATATACAAATTTTGTTTAAAAAAACTGCTTGCTGGCGAAGTTGGTTACATATCTGCCATTTAAGCTACGGATGCCGGGTTCAATTCCCGGTGGTAGCACAAAATTTCTCTCTCGAAATTTGGTGTTTCTGGGTCTGTTTGTAATTGTATGATGTGATACAACACCCGTGTCTTCGAACTTGTTTGGGGCTGTGTGTAAGCATTTACAAATTTACCGAAAAGATATTTTTTTATAGATATTCCTTCCCACTTAATTCCTTATGTCAGCACAAGTCACGTGGCTCGGGTCCAATAGCCTCTGAACAATAACTTAAGTACTCGTTGACCTAATTTACCAGGTCTGAAATGCCCGGGTGTTTTAGACTGGGATCTGTTCACATTCAAATTCACTTTTATTACCACACACATTAATAACCGATACAAATACTAAAGAAATGTATATATATGTAATATATATATATATATCAAATAACAAAATTTTCACACAATCATTATTTTTCTTTAAATTTTGGCTTCACAATCTTGTGCATTTAGCCAGTGTCAAGTAGTAATATATTTCTTAATTAAGTCCTAGTCACAAGTCACAGTCCAAGTCATGTAAAAGAGTCAAGGTCCAGTCATAGTCAAGTAATGCCCTAGTAAAGTGGTAGAAACTTTACTAGAACTTCTATTCGAGTATTGGAGCGAAGGCAAAAATCACGTTTTTCAACTTTGTATGATTTGCCAACACCTACGCACTAATATATACACAATAATCCACCATTATTACACATTAACACTCGAAGAATCACTCGAAGATTTTATATAATTTTGAAAAATTATATAAAATCAACAACGCCATTTTTTCACTTTCGCGGCAAACTTCTACAAACATATTATTTACTAATGAACATCGAGATAGGAAACAAACCTACGGTTTAAATCCTTGCTAATGATCACAGATCTTGATTTTTATTTGTTCACAGCCAGCATCAACTGATGCAACATACATTGCTAATGTATTTAGCTCCTACGCCATCACACCCAAATGTTTCAATATGTCCCGCATTTGCTTTTCTTTCAGTACCCATAGCAGCGATGGGTGTTGGAATGCGATATTAGAATTTTGATTGCCAATGACTTACATTTAACGTTACGATAGTTGGATCCATCAAGTTTCAAATAAACTATTATTTAAACTTTGACTAAAGCCTATATTCATCGGGCGCTAGTGCTTTCTTTCGGCTAGGTCCTCTGCTACACGGGAGGTTTACCTAGAAGTATAATTCACATCCAAATGTAATAAACTTTGCAGGTTCACTCACGAAATATTCAATAATCGAAACCAAAAACTCTAGGTTAAAATAATTACTTTAATTCTAAGGTTTTATGAGTTAAAATAATTACTCTATAGTATGGAAGATTTCTTTACCGAGCACAAACCAGCGGTGTCTATTTTCAATCGACTTCAAAGAAGGAGGTTCTCAATTCGACTGTATGTTTTTTTTTGTTTGTATGTTACGGGATATCTCCGCCAATTATGAATCGATTTTGAAGATTTTTTTGTCTGGTAGAGTATACCTCAGAGATAGTCCCATATAAATTTTATCGAAGTTCGGTTTTTTTAAGCTTTGCTTGCGTTTCAATTATGGAAGATACGAGTATTACGAGTACAACTAACTGGTATACCCACCGCGTCTCAGTTTTGCTTAGTTCCATTTTTGGGCTTGATTTACACATTCGTAGTTATTCGTAGATCTTCTGGTTGATAGCAGATTTTATATTTGTTCAAATTTGAATCGCTTATAGCATTTCGTTAATCACATCATCACGACTACTTTTTTTTTTTTATTTTTTTTTTATTTGTGACCGGCCAGTGTTTGACCACTATCTCACCTGATGGTAAGTGACGATGTGATCGAAGCTGGTAAACACACTAGACCTGGAAAACAAAAACTACAACCAAAATATTTTTAGTTAAGGTTAACATAGGTATTGCAAAATCGACACAAAGAAGGTTACAATACCTATTCAACTAGAACAAAGTGAGTTTTCCATTTCCGCTCCATCGGGCGCCGCGCCGCCTTATTTACTGCTTATTTCGTTCAGTTACTGCAATATTTCACGTTTATTTTCTATTTGCAACAAGTACCATTTGTTTAAGCAGTTAGGGATTAGTGAATGGAGATAAGAACAGGTGCTCAGATATAGAGCATTACATTTTTACTTGATTTATCCTACTAATATTATGATTGCGAAAGTTTGTGTAAGTGTGTATGTTTGTGGAATGTACGTAGCTTTTTTTTTTATACTGGATAGGCAAGCATTTGACCGCTTTCTCACCTGATGGAAAGTGACGATGCGGCCAAAGATGGAACATACTTGAATAGAAGGTACCTATTCACTCTAGACTTGAAGACACCCAGATTATACTGTTCAGGGAACAAAGACGCAGGCAACGAGTTCCTCTTTTTCGCTGTACGGATGATGAACGTAGAATTAATTACCCTAGTATTAACACATATTATTATAATACTTTTTTACTTGATAATAGTGGGCGAAGCCGCAGAGCACGGCTAGTGTTACATATAAGTGGAATTGAATTTTGTTTTGAAATTAAGTTTCGATTGTATTTTATGCTATTAAGAAAAAATATGCAGTGCTAGTCGGAACTCTTATTAAGAACTAGCCGTGCCCCGCGGTTTCGCCCGCTATTATGAAGCTTGAAAGTAGCCTATATGTTAATCCTAGGTATAAGCTATGTACATTCCAAATTTCAACCAAATCCGTGCATCCGTTAAAGCGTGTAGAGGGAACAATCATACTTACACACTAACACACAACATGCACACCTTAACACAAACTTTCGGATTTATAATATTAGTAGGAAGTAGGATAGGATAATATTAGTAGGATGACAAGAGTTGGGAAATAATTCTACCGGCTGCGCGATGCAAAACAGGATAATATGTTTATTATCAGCCTTTGTATATATGTTTATTTCTTTGTGGCTTTCTAGAGACCAAACGCATGGGCTCGATTTGTTTTAATCTTACGAGTATTACTGAAGACATGACAAATTAAATATGGCGTTAGCCAGACGTTATATTGTGAAAAAAACGACGAACTGTGCTAAGTGGGGTAGTACTAGCATTAAATAGGTATTAGAAAATTATCTTTGGGATTCTTTATTATATACTAACCGTGCCCCGCGGCTTCGCCCGCTATTATCAAGTAGCCTATGTGTTAATCCTAGGTATTATCTATGTGCATTCCAAATTTCATCTAAATCCGTTCATCCATTAAAGCGTGAAGAGGGAACATACATACTTACACACTTACACACAAACTTTCGGATTTATAATATTAGTAGGACTACTAGCTGCGCCCTGCGGTTCTACCCGCGTAAGTCCCGGACCCGCGGGAATTCCGGGATAAAATTTTCTTCATAAGAACCTTCTCCTGACAATAATTAACACAAGAAAAAAAGATTTGGCGAAATTGTTCCATCCGATCACGCGTGATGCGATGACCAAGGCAAATCCTACTAATATTATAAAACCGAAAGTTTGTGTGTAAGTGTGCAAGTGTGTAAGTATGTTTGTTCCCTCTTCACGCTTTAAAGGCTGAACAGATTTGGATGAAATTTGGAATTTACATAGCTTGTACCTAGGATTAACACATAAGCTACTTTTTAACTTAATAATAGCGGGTGAAGCCGCTGGGCACGGCTAGTTTTATATATCCACAACAGTTGGTTATCAACTATTCTCACTTAATTTTTATATTATTAACGAAGGCCTATTATAAATGAAACGTCTTATTAGGAGTAAATTTAAGAAGTAAGATCACTTTTTACGCCGTCTGGTTTTGTGTTTTTCAAAGTATATTGGCTTGTTTTCATTTTAGCGCCAAATCTCCTTAAGAAAGTTAAAATCATTTGAAATGGCTGAAACTGCAACAAGTGGGTGCTATCTTTCAGCAGATCTGTATATTACGGATTTTAATAAGAGTTTGTTTGTCAGTTTTATGAATAAACATTTGGATAAAATTAAAATGGCGTTGTTGATTGTTAGAGTGGTAATGTGTAATAATGGCATGGATAAACTGTTAATATTAAGGCACATTATATAATCTATCCAATGGTGAAAACTGTATTAAAATTCGTTGCTAGGTTTAGAAGGTGTTAGTGGATAGACAGAAAGACAGACGCGGAAAACGACAGTCGAAAATCATGATTTTAATCTGCATTAGCACATGACTTGACTTTGATTAGTTGATATGAACAATAAATTAACTAAGAAAAATATTACTTGACACTTGCTGGTGCATAGTATGCGGAGACAAAAATAAACAAAAAAGTGTTTCATCGTGATTTCTATGTCCACATATTTTTGTTTTTATAAAAGAAATGTTTTTAAAATTCTAGAAAATTACTATAAATATTCTAAAAAAGAATATTTATAGTAATTTTCTAGAATATTAAAAACAAAACCTGTATTTTTTTCAGCTGATGGAAAGCGGTATTTTCAAAACAGACTAATTATTAAAATTTGTTGTACTACTCCTTGGGTTAGTTCGGTACGCGTTTGCCTTCTATGCAGGGATATCGAGGTCGATTTCCGGCGGTATCACAAGTTTTCTCCCGAAGGAAAATTTGCGTTCTGGTCATGATTGTGTGTGCGATGTTAATGTTTCCGGCACCCACGACAAAAATCATCGAACTCTGGGCTTTGAGTGTGAAAGCTTTTATGTTATATATGCTAAACACATAACGAACTTCATAAACATAGCCAAAATGCTGTCAAAAAGTTTAAAACAAATAGGTCAGCCGCCAAGAACGCAGCCCTCAGGGGGAGGGCATCACACGTCGCTAGACTGTATTTTTTTTTCAAAGCTGACAGGCTGACGTGGGTAGTGCTCTTGGAATGACCGAATTAGGGCGTTAAATGAACTGCGTGAATTATTAATTTGCTGTGCTATTTTAGCTGGTTGGCTGTTAGGGTTAATGGGTGTGGTGACAGAGGTTAAAACTAAGTCATAATGATTTACCGTTTTTATGGCAATGTGGTAAAATGCTACGTTTTAAAGGGATCCATATTAGAGGCCTGCATTTGGCTTAATAATGTTATAATGAACGCGTCTTTCTACTAACTAAAAAAAAAACTTACGCAAGCAAAGCTTAGAAAACCGACTTTAACGCTTTATTTCGGAACCCTTGATCAGATTTAATGAATTAAATACGCATTATTAAGGATAACTCAAAAACTACGTCAGATTATATTTAAATGTGTCAAAACGGAATAGTACTAGCTTTCAAGAAGAACCATAAAAATCGGTTCACCTAGAAAGATGTTATGAGGTAGCACACATAAAAAAATACAGTTGAATTGAGAACCCTCGCCTTTTTGAAGTCGGTTTAAAAATTACATTTCTTCATACATGAACTGCCTGTTGGCTAAGTTGGTTGCGCGTCCGCAGGGATATCGGTTTCGATTACCGGCGGGAACAAAAGTTTTCTTCGCAAGGAAAATTTATATCTGGTTCTGTTTGTGATAGTGTGTGTGATGTTGACATAGACCCTAAATATACCACAGATTTATAAATAAATAATTATTAAAATATAATCCTAGACACAGCTAATCATAGCATACATAATATATAAAGATAATGTAAATAGAAACACAGCGAATATAGATAGATCGATAGATAACACTTTATTGAACACCAAATTACAATATAAACATAGGAAAGAGAACTTAAAATATGTGTACAAAGGGCGGTTTTATCGCGCAGAGCGATCTCCTCCCAGACAACCCAACCCAAAGGAATAAAAAACTATTAAAAATAATAGTCATTAAATTGCTACCATTTAACGACCTATGGCCGGTGTTATATACCTTCCAAAGCACTTTCAAAACAGTCCCACTAATCTTTTACAGAATGAGTCTTCTTCAAACTTTGTCCTAAGAATAATATAACGTCAAATGATGTTAGTTTAGTTATTTGCATTCATAATAGATGTCTCCAATTAATTAAAAGAACAACAAACATTATTTCGAGCACACTGTAATTAGAGACGATTATGTCTTGAGTTTGCAAACTTCGATACCTATAGATATGATAAATTAAGCCTAGAATTTGTTAATGTTATTTGCGTATAGTCAGCCGATTTGGCGCTTAATACAATTGACATACTTCTTTTATCGTGTCATAAGTTTTATATTAAAATCTCCGATACATTGTAGATATGATGAATGAAGCCTAGAATTTGTTAATCTAATTACGTATAGTAAGCCGATTTGGCGCTTAAAACAATTGACATACTTCTTTTATCGTGTCATAAGTTTTATATTGAAATCTCTGATACATTATAGATATGATGAATGAAGCCTAGAATTTGTTAATCTAATTACGTATAGTAAGCCGATTTGGCGCTTAAAACAATTGACATACTTCTTTTATCGTGTCATAAGTTTTATATTGAAATCTCCGATACATTATAGATATGATGAATGAAGCCTAGAATTTGTTAATATAATTTACGTACAGTCAGCTGATTTGGCGCTTAATACAATAATTGACATACTTCTTTTATCGTGTCTTAAGTTTTATATTGAAATCTCCGATACATTATAGATCTAATGAATTAAGCCTAGAATTTGTTAATCTAATTTAAGTATAGTCGATTTAGCGCTTAATACGATTGACATACTTCTTTTTATCGTGTCATCTATCTATATATATAAAAATTAATCTCTGTTTTCCTTGGTCATCGCAATACTCGTGAACGAATGGAACAACTTCGCTAATTCTTTTTTGTTGTAATAATTAGATATTACCAGAAGAAGGTTATTATGAAAGAACATTTTATCCCGGAATTACCGCGGGTCCGGGACTTACGCGGGTAAAACCGCGGGGCTTAGATATTATTAGTTATATAAGGAGCGCGTCCGCCTTCTTAGCAAGTGTATCGGGTTCGATTTCCAGCGGGAATACAGATTTTCTCCCTAGGGAAATTTGTGTTTCTGGTTCCAGGTGTGCCGGTGTAAGTGATGTGAATGTTTTTGGCACCTATATCATTGAACTTAGTGTGGGCTGTGAGTGTGAAAGAGTTAAAATAATTAAACGCAAGCAAAGCTTAAACAACCGACTTCACCGCTTTATCTTCGGAACCTTGATCAGATTTAATGTATTTCAAACGCATTATTGACTACAACTCAAAAACTGGAAATCAGATCTTGATCAAATTTCAATGGGGCCACATGAAAAGCACCAGCTTTCAAATAAAAAAAAATCATCAAAATCGGCTCACAACGAAAGAAGTTATGACGTAACTTTTGAAGTCGGTTAAACGAGAACATCGTCAAAGTAGTCCACAAAATAGGCATTATTGACGATATTTCAAGAACTGCTGATTAGATCTTGATCAAATTTTAATGGAACCAATTAGAAAGATACATCTTTCAAATTAAAAAAAAAATTTCGAAATCGGCTCACGTGGAGAGAAGTTATGAGGTAACTCACATAAAAAAAATAAAAAAATACAGGCGACTTGAGTATCTCCTCCTTTTTTGGGAAGTAGGTAAATAAGTTTGATTTGTGTCGTGAATGCCAAAACATTCACAAATTACTAACACAGAAATTATCTTTGAACCATATATAAACATGATATTATTAATATGTTGACGTTGTTATCTACAGGCCAATTGCCTATATTTCCTTAAAAAAACCATGTATACAGCAAAGACCAAAGTAACCTACAAGGAATTTTAGCGCTTTATATGCTGTTTAAATTACTGAATGCGCTTGATACCTTTCTTTTGGTTGGGTATTCTACTAATACTAACTATACTCGCCATGCGTTGCAATTCCACGTTAAGAAAAAAAGCATTTTACCTTTTTCACCTTTATGGTTGCCTAGTATTTTAATGCCATATTAAAAACTTATTGACTGCAATAAGTTTTTAGTATGACATTAAATTACTAGGCAACTATAAACGTGCAATGCATAATAATTCAGCAATTATTACCTCCTTTATGTTCATGTTTACCTAGTACTTTACCAAATCTGAGTGACGTAAGTATGAGAAAAAACGTTTTTTTTTTAATTTGGTTCAATTAATTTTTCTGTTTAAGTATTTATAGTTTGATAGATACTTATTGTTTAATATTTACTTTCTCAGTTTTGTTTTGAATTCACTATCCATCAGTATAGAACCCCATAGATTGTACCTAGACGGAGCCTGTCTCGAAGCACCCTCATAGCATTGTATAGCGATCTATTGTGTCGCTAATGAGCAATCGGGGAGACGCAACTCGTTTGCAATCAACTTTAGAATGATGTTTTTTGTGAGTGTTCTAGAGATTTTTACTGATTATTTTGAACGTGAGCTTTGATACTGTGCTATTCGTAATTACGATCAATGTTTGTTGTACTCATTGAGCTATAATTGTTACCTGACTCATATCAGTACATACCAATAAACGCTTTCACACTCACGTCCGCGCTCAAACTGTGTCGTGCGTGCCGGAAACATTTACATCACACAATCACAACCAGAACCAGAAATACAAATTTTCCTTGGAGAGAAAACTTGTGTTTCCGCCAGGAATAAACCTGATAAGCGCCCTGCTTAGAAGGCAAAGCTCAGCCAACTAAGCAAAAGGAGGCCTAACGGGCAAAGTGTATGTATATTTGTTTGTTCATCGTAGCGTTTTAGAGACCAAACGCGTGAGCCAATTTTGAACATTCTTACATCAATCGATTTGTAATACTTTTGCAACTGTCACTTAAGACATGACAGTTATCAAAATTCAATATGGCGACAGACAGACGCCATGTTGTGAAGCATAAAATAAAAGTTAACGTTTACAGTTGTATCATGTGGGGATATCATTGAATGGTAAATGAAAATGATCTTTAGGTTTCTTTAACCATATTTAATTTTGAGCCAATTAGGATCTATAACGATTAGGATAGCAACTATTCTTACGTACATTTCGACATACTTATAATAAAAGTAACCCAACTTACTAGCTAACTTATAATAAAGCGAAACCTAGGTCGCAAGAGTCGACCCTAAATCGTGATTCAAGCGGTTTCATTTTTATACAGTATAATAAAGATGTGATCAAGTTCATATCTGATCGCATAATAGATCTAATTGAATAAAAATTCTATAAGAAAAAATTGAAGAAAAAGTAAACGTCGATTTTTTCTGCGTAAAAACGCAGTAGAGTTTTTTATATTGACTTGTTATGTAACCATGGAACTATCTACAGTCTTACTTACAAAAATGTCGCTAAGCAATGCTTAGCTTGATCTAAGTTAAGCAGCCCATAATCAATGATTAACTTTTTTTCACTCAAACATTATATAGGTTTGTTTCCTATCTCGATGGACGCTGCTTACTTGAAAAACGCACAGAGAATCGTAAATAATCGAAATTTACACGATCGTCACAGATTATAACCAATAGTCGACTAAAAATGAAATTATATAAATACAACTGTCAAAAATTTGTTTTTATTAATCTGTTGAAATGAAAATGAAAGACAGGTGACATTCAACATTGTAGAAGTAAAATATGGTGACTCACGTAAAATGTTTTGACACATTTATTATTTAAAGATGTAAGTTCCGCCCAAGGATGTTGTAGCTAAAGTAATCCGTAGGTTTGTTTCCTATCTCGATAGTTCCGCCATCTTGTCTCATAGCAAGTTTTAAACTAGGCAATGGCCTCGATTCTGATGTCACACAATAAATTAAATTTAAACTATTCCTGTCTTTTACAAAATAGGAACACAAGACAGAGATAGCATACTGCTGTGCTGTCAAGTTAGTCAGAACTTAGATGTCTATGCAAGCTTAGTCGAGTATGTGTTGTATTGGTGTTGACTAAAAACAAGCGCCTTTCTGCTTCTGCTGTTCATTTTTTAATTGATAAACTAGCGTGACAGCACTAAAATGCATGCTATCTCTGTCTTGTGTTTTATTTTGTAAGAGACAGGGATAGTTTAAATTTAATTTAGTGAGTGTACATCAGAATCGAGGCCAATGGCGTGTTTAATTTTGACTACTATTAAAGCATTACTTAACTAACTTTTAGCGCTAAATCACGTTTATGAGTGATTTTTTTTGTTAAACTGTAGCTAAGCAATTGATTAAAAATTAAGAGGAGTTTATAAGTAAGACTGCTAGTGATTGAATTAATAGTTAACAGAAATCTGCTAAAATCACACGTCACGCTCTTCCATTGTACAAATATTAGCTTCAAAAATATATGATGTGTATTAAGTAACTTTTTTATTCAGAATAGGTAAACGTTTGACTACTATCTCACCCTGTAATCTCACAGGTGACGGTAAGCGACGATGCGGTCGACGATTGAACACGCCAAAGTATTGAATTTTATTGTGATATTGACCGCATCAAAGAATAGGTATAGTATATATAGAAAATACAATACAATACTCTTTATTAAAAAACCTGTACAAAAAAAACTTAAAAACTAACAAAATAAATAAATATTAAAGAGGTTTCACAATAGGCGGTCTTATCGCTTAAAGCAAGATCTAGGTAAGCATGCTGCATCTTAGGCTGCATCATCACTTTCCATCAAGTGAAATAGCGGCCAAATGCTTCCTTATCCAGCATAAAAATAAAAAAGAGCTAACTAATTTATGATTTCCAAGAACCACACCCAATTTACATCTGAAATAAATACCCTTTATGTGTGTGTTATAAATCAGCACTGTATGAATATCCCGATATTTATGAACCTTACATATCTTTGATACACAGAACCCAAAACAAACGTAACCTAAGCGTTATCCTCAATCAACCAATGTTATTGTTTATCGGAGCCGAATAGACAAATCCTCCGCAAATAAATACGGGATCCTAATAAATGACATTGACGTAAGCACTTTCAAACTCGCTTTCGCAATTCGGCGTTTATGCTTGTTTGATACGCGTGCTATGTGCGTATCACGTATCACTGCTACAAGTTATCTTTTTACAAGCTTTTATCTAGTAACACCTGTCTCGTTGTCTATTTGTCGGTCTGTAATCAAATCTTGCTAGCTAAATTAGACCCACTTGCTGATGTCCGATTGGACTCAAAGAAGATTTTTTTTTATACCAGAGGTATAGTTAAGCATTTGGCCGCTATCTCACCTGATTGAAAGTGATGATGCGACCGAAGATTTAGCATGCTTACCTAGAAGTTACCAATTCACTCTAGACTTGAAGACTCCCAGATTATACTGTTAAGGGAACAAAGACGCGGGTAGAGAGTTCCACTCCTTCGCTGTATGGATGATAAATGTAGAAGCAAAACGCTTTGAGCGGACATGAGGTATGTCAAACATAAATGGATGACGTTGGTCAGTTGATCTTGTGGTCCGATTATAGAAAGGTCATGGGGAATCAACTGATGTAATTCGAGAGCATACTCTCCGAAATGTAAGCGATAGAACACCGATAGGCTAGCTACCTTACGTCGATGACTGAGGCTCTGCAACTTGGACTCAACTAGCTTGTCATCACCAATGAGTCGTTTTTCTCGCCGATCAGGAGTCAAGAGCATCAAGCTGATACTTGGCTGATCCATCCCAAAGACGGTTACAGTACTTTATACAAGACCGGACTTGGGCATGGTATAAATTAAGAAGCTGTCCAGGTGTGAAGTACTGTTTGACCTTTGCTAGGATGCCAAGTTTCATTACAGCTAACTTCGGTCTAGATTCGACGTATGGGCCGAAGATGGCGATACAGTTCGTTAGTTCTCTTATCCCTGCTGCTGTGGCCTATTTACTTAAATATAGTACATATCTGCCTTCTACGCTGCGGGTATTGGGTCCACTTCCCGATGAGAACACAATGTATGTGTTTAGATGGATTCAAGAAAGGTATAGATTCAAGCAGAATAAATATTTAAAACATAAAAATTCAATTTACAAAATGCGTTTTTTTCTTATAGACACGTCACTCGGATTTGGTAAAGTACTAGGTAAACATGAACATAAAGGAGGTAATAATCGCTAAATTATTACGCATTTCACGTTTATAGTTGCCTAGTAATTTAATGTCATACTTAAAACTTATTGCAGTCAATCCTAGGCAACCATAAACGTGGAAGAGGTAAAATGCTTTTTTCTTTACGTGGAATTTTAACGCATAGCGAGTATAGTTAGTATTATTAGAATACCCAATCAAAAAAAATGTTTCAAGCGCATTCAGTAATTTTAACAGCATAAAAGCGCTAAAAACGCTGAAATGTATAAAGGCGCTAAATTAATTCGACGCTGGAGCGCTCACGGAATTGTTTATTTGCAATACGATAATGATATCACCATGATATCAATATCGGAATTCCATAATATCTCATTAAAATTAAGTCATTTGGAAAATAGTGGAAATATATTCGAATATAGTGAAAATTACAGCTTTATAGTCAGTCGATGAGATTTGTACACCATTATTTTATACTATAACATTTTATATATTATTTGCTATATTACTAACACAGAAATTATCTTTGAACCATGTATAAACATAATAATATTAATTTACGACGTTGTTATCTACTGGCCAATTGTCTATAATTCCTAAAATTAAAGTTACCTACAAGGCATCGAGCTTATAGGTAAATCAATTGCTCAAGCCCACTACCAGTAGGTATTAGTTAGTTGCTTGTGTTTTTAAACTTAAATTGATTAATTTTGATAATGATATATACATACTTATATCAAGTTCGATTACTGATGGGAATACAAGATTTCGAACCACTTGGTTGGGCCAGTAATTCTAGGCCTATTATCCTCGACCACATCGTCTTTGACCATCGGGTGAGATAGTGATCGAAAGCTAGCCTATCAAAAGTAGATCAAAGTACTAAAAGTTACAAAATAATAGGTATATAAATATATATAGTAAATACTAGGCGTGCTCCGCGGTATAAGCTATATATATTCCTCATCCAAATTCGTTACGCAGCCGATTCAGGATGAAGAGAAAACAAACATACTCACACACTGTAAATACTTGCACACGATCTTTTAGATTTGTAATATTTAATACAAAATTAAAAATAAATCACACTATAATATTATAAATCTGAAAAATTGTGTGTTATGTTTGTTTTCTCTTCACGCTGTAACGGCTCAACGGATTTGGAATGTACATAGCTTATACCTAGGACTAACACACCGGGTATTTTTTAACTTGATAAACGCGGGCTAATCGTAGTCACGGCTAGTAAAACATTAAGGATATAAAAATCTAAATATACTTAATCACAAAAATAACAGTAAGCACTCCATTCTAAACAATGAGAGCCGTTGATTGAAAGGGTCAAGTTGCGTAAAGTCAGCCTGATTGCTCATTAGGGACACAATGGAGCCGCTTCAAGATTACTTCGGAGGGGTGGAAATTCCATGGCCTTGTAGGTACTCATTCAAAAATCAACTGGAATGTATTGTTACCCGCCTTTTTTAGCCGACTACGGTGAAGCAAAACGATTGCAATAAACTGTCGCATTTATGTTATAAGTATTTACAATAGTTACATTATTCTTAATGTTTAGGGCGATTTAGGCAAAAAAATATATATTAAAATACCTAAAGTAGATGTGTAGGTATTTCCTCTCCATCCAAAAGTTGTCTGGAAGAGATCGCTTTTAGCGATAAGACCGCCTATTGTTATACTCATTTTGTAAGTCATTATTTTCTGCTCTTTTTTGGCACAATTATGATCTATCTTTCAAACGAAAACAAAATGTGACTTATACCAAGATATGTATAACACACATCTTCTTTTTATATATAATACTAACTAATACTGTACGAGTGTATGTTACTGAATTCCTTCTAAACGGCTGGACTGATTTTGATGTTTTTTTTTTGTGGTTAGATTCACAATACAATGCGACAAATATTGTTTTTAACATACGCGGGCAAAGCCGCGGAGAACAACTAGCGTAGTTTTAAAAGATTCTTAGCTATTCTATTGCAACATATCTGCAAAATAAAAATAGCAATTATTAGCAACGGAATTCTTATATCATCCTATTAATATTATAAACTTCACGCTTTAACGACTGAGCGGATTTGGATGAAATTTGGAATGTACATAGATTATACCTAGGATTAACACATAGGCTACTTTTTAACATAGCGGGCAAAGCCGCGGGGCACGGCTAGTATCATATAAAATGCATCGATCTACTAATAATAAGTTTTTAGATCGATGCATTAATTATCAATGGATGTTCAATGTTGCCGATATTTTTTTTAATACAACGGATTTAATTTCCAAACATTTAAATAAAAATAGCTTTTAGCGCGATTAAGTCCCGAGACCGAGAACCTAAGCAAAGTATTCGAATCACGAAAGTTTTAAAATGAATTTTATCACTCGTCACCAGTCAAGAGCCTCGGGTCGACTTTCCTACATTCAAATAAAGTTTTCCTTTCCAGGCATTCGTCAGAAAGTCTGGAAGGAAGCTATTCAGACCTGTAAATCATGCAACATGACATAAAAGCGACAAGAAAACACTTATTTCCTCGTCTGCAGACGAGCTACTTGGTATTCCGTCTGCATAAGGGATTAAGGTCGAATACAGTCGCAATCCAAGCGGAAACATACGGAAGCATGTGTTCTGGTATTCGAACGTATTAATGCTAAATTGGACTGTGCATTTATATAGATAACTAGCTGTGCCCTGCGGTTTCACCCGCGTGGTGATGGAAAATTGTGGTAATGATTATAGAAAGTATTTTATTTTGTCATAAAATTTTCAATGCTTTCATATTATTCGGGACGGAGACAAATCCAACAATATAAAAATCATAAAATTATTGTATTTATGGAACACTATTTTGGCGATAATGGCTTACACATAAAAGTATATACTGTTGCGTAGGACTATTTAAGATGAACATTTCCATTACACATTATATATAAGCGTAACTCCAACGGTTTTTGCGGCGCACGCCAGAATGGCTCGCAGATGGCACGTTAACGTTAAATTTTGGATAATTCATGCTATATATTTATAAATTATAGCCTATATGTTATTCTGATGTGTAAGCTGTAAGCTGAAGTAAAAATTTCATCAAAATCTATTCAGTAGTTTTGGCGTGAAAGAGTAACAAACATATATCCATAAATTCTTACAAAATTTCGCGTTTATAATATTATATATAGTAGGAAGTAGGACAAGTCATATAGTCCAGTCAAAATAAATTTATTTGTATGTAGAGGGTCGCAATAAATGCACTACATAGGATTATGTAGGTATACCTAGCTGCGCCCCGCGAAACTCCCGGACGGACCCGGTGGAATGCCGGGATAAAAGTAGCCGATGTCCTTTCCCAATCTCTAGTCTATATCTGTACCAAATTTCATAAAAATCGTTTCTGTGGTTTAGGCGTGAAATCGTTACAGACAGAAATACCGTCGCATTTATAATATGAGTAGGGATTTAATATTGAACTTTTTAAATTCAATAATTGAAAACGATGGGACCAGACGTCAATATCTATTTCGCAAAAAAGACTATGGCTTGAAAAATCAATTACTGAAAGTAACAACTTAGTATTAAGCCTTTGTCGTAAAATAACTTGGTTGCAATATAACTACTTTTTAAAACGTACAGTCAATTAAAGAATTCACATTCTCAAAAAAAAAAAAAAAAAAATTTAAAAAATATATTATGCTTCACAAACAAAAACATTACATTCTTCTTCTATATTTAATTATTTAAAAGGTAGAAAACAAAATCACTGCCGGAGAATTTGTCTTTTAATACTTGAAGTTTTTTTGCAACACTCATAATAAACATATCAAAACGATTTGTTTCGTATAATATTCCCATATATGACTACATACTTGGGTTCCATTTTAATAATTGTTACGTAATAATCCTCCTGCTGAAAGTGGTTCAGACTTGCGAAAGCGACTGTTATTATAACGCATGGATGGCTTTAAGCCATTTGAGCCAATACGCTTCGCCATTGTATCGGAATATTCTGAGCCCCAATATCCACGTTCTTAGGAAATACTTTCAGAATAATGAGTTATTTTAATCTCGTGCTTTCGTTATGTGGATGGAGACTGGAATATGACCACACAAACAAAGATGTTTTGTGTGGTATATATTAGACCCATTTCCCGTGTGGTATAGAGCATAAAGGTAGAGAATAAATTAACACATTATACACGTACGTAACTAGTCGTTCGCGCCGAACTGAGATCTCGGGCCTTCATTTTGTCTCATAACGAAAAATAATTAAGGATACTTGCTTATAACTTTTTTTTTATACAACCATTGTTTGATATCTGTATTTGTTGATCAAGTACAGGATATAACGGATATTATACGTAAGTTTTAGCGTTCAGCGTAAAGCCGTTTTTGAGATAGCGTCAACAGCTCCCTAGTGTAGAGGCAAAACACGTGACAGTTTACAGTCTGAGTTTTTATCATTGTAACAGTGCTAAATATTAGTGCCTAATAGTGTCTAATTACACTTTTTAACAGAATCGGTTTGACTGGAAATTATACTATTTAGACAAGAAATACGTAGTTCGTTAATGAGGAAGTATCTTACAAGGATTTGGTCGACTAGCCATTAAGCGCGTGACAGATGAGAGAGAGGGCATCACGTAGTGTCAGGGAGCGGAACTTATAAACTTTTTAAAAATCATTTATTTTCTTTGCACATTACGCCTAATCTTCCAACAAATACATCAACTCCGTTTAACAGCCAACAGAATCTCGTAGATGTATAATAATGCTCTAGTATAACTAAAAGTATCAACATCTGCTATAAGCTGATAATCAGCATCGTTGATCTACGCTATACTTGCTCTTGTGCAGCTAAAGGTTCCAGAAACTGACAAAAGCTGTTAAACAGTAATGTGAATAGCTTAATTAACACCAGTTTTAAGACTTTCAATGGTTATGATATTCCGTATTCCGTTAGGCATCTTCAAGATGTTGAGCGAACTTATATTAGCATTTATATGCGCTTTAAGTTCTTAACGACGAAGTGATTAGTATGACTTTCTGTGCTGCTTGGGCGGGCAATAAAGATTGCTCATGGTCCTACCAGTTGGACAACGCCATTGGGATCGCGGGCAACAAACACTATTTAGTTATTACGACATTTTAAAATCAATACGGTTGGTAAATTACGTTATTTTGATACGAAATCAAAAATTCTGATAGTTCCTCTTATTGTATGATTTTAGGATAAAATAAAAAATATGTTAATGTTAAAAATTGGCTGCGTTTTAAATTACGCGTCACATTGCCTGTTACGTCGTTTTGGTGGACTAGTCTAAACAACTATTTTATTTTTTATTATATTGATGCCAGAAAAAGTAAAACACAATATCGCGTACAGCAATAACTGTAATTTTGCGAGTCAAAGCGGAAAAGAATGGAACTCCTTATCTGAGTCGGTGTTTCCTGAATTGAGTACAATATGGGAGTTTTGAAGTCGCGAGGGAATAGGTATCTTTTAGGCAAGCTTGCTCCATCGTCGACCACATCGTCGCTTGCCATCAGGTGAGACGGTGGTCAAAAGATTGCCTATCATAAATAAAAAAAAATGAGTCAATAATTAACTTTCATGAGTGCCTCTTTGGGGACCATTTAACAAATGATTTTGAATTTGAATTGAATTTAAACAATAATTTTCTTGTAATTAGATCATAATTCTAAAAACAAATCATGTTTCTTTTTCAACTCTCGAGTGTCACAATTGAGAATATATTTTAGCACCTACAAAATACAAGAAATCATTTTTGATAGAGACTCTATAGAACTTCAATTTCGATGCCATTCAAAACATTGAGATTAAAAATAAAGAGGTCAGGCAGCTGCTTCCGGAATGCCATTGGAGCAATGGCATGGCGAGCGCGCTCCGAATTCCACCGCCATCCACATTGCAGTTTTATCACTATAAAATATCCGTTATTAACGTTTTTTGCTGGCATACGGCTACTTTTAATCTTTTATTTAATTTAAGCTATTAAATAATTTAGACATAAGCAAAACTTAAAAGCCCTACGTCACCGCTTTATTTTCGGAACCCTTGATCAGAGAAGTGAAATTAAATACTAATTATTGAGGTAACATAAAAACTACAGGTCAGATCTTGACAAGCACCAGCTTTCAAATAAAAGAAGAATCATCAACATCGGTTCACCTAGAAAAAAAAACTACTAATAATAATTATAGGTACCTTCTAGGCAAGCGTGCTGCATCTTCAGCCGCATCATCGCTTTCCATCAGGTGAGATTGTGGTCAAACGCAAGCCTATCGTACATAAAAAAAAAAAGTTCTGAGGAAACGCACATAAAATGAAATCTAATTGAGAACCTCCTTCTTTGTTTGAGGTTGGTTAAAAAGAAAACAAATAATACATTCTGCTGATGGCAAGTGTGATCCCGCCTATACCATCTGCAACGCCACTCAAAACTTTCAACCAAATGCGCGTGACTTTGAAATGCGCTTCTCTATAATGTGTGTTATTTTTATATAATTGAGAGACAAAACGAGTCGCACGCCTTGCACATTACAGTTTATTGTCACCAAAAGTTTTGAACTTATACAAGTACACTGTGCTCCTCACCTTGAGGTTTTTTTTAAACTGAGATAGTCTAACATTTGACCACTATCTCACCTGATGTTAAATGACGATACGGTTGACGATGGAGTACGCTTGCCTAGAAAACACCTATTCACTCTCGACTTGAAGACTCCAAGATTTTACTTATCTGGGAACACAGACTCTGGCAAGGAGTTCCACTCGTTTGCAGTGCGCATAATGAACGTGGAAGCAAAACGCTTCGTGTGCCTTTGAGGAATATCCGCCATGTATGTTTTAGATGTAAAATCTCTATAAGTTCTGTAATTTCACTAGAAACAGCGCATCCGTAACACAGTAATGTTCAACACTACTGTTTGGCGGTTGAATGTTTGTATGTACTGCCGCAGGCGGATATGCAAAAAAGTCCTACCGCTACAACATCTGCTGTATTTATAGATAAGGAATTTAACAACTTTAAACAATGTTATTTGATACATGACTTTCTAAATCCAAGTCTTCGAACCCACTCGAACATCAATCGCAACGTAAGTACAATAAAATATAATTATGTTCGCAAACGGCAACACGTCTCGAAGTCGAATATTAATTAAGTACCGGAATCCAACGTTTCCGTAATTGGCTGGGTAATTAGCATCCCAGCCGTGGGAAATGTTGCTTGGGAGTAAATAATGTTTAATTTGAAGCAATGAGCAGTCACAGCTTTGAAGCGATATCGTTTAGAAATAGATTAAAAAGCTATTTCGAGAATATTTGGAAGATCTCGCGGGTATCATTAAATATCTTCTGCTCGATTAAGATCTTTTTCAGAAACGTTTTAATCGGTAGATTTTTAATTATTTTTAAATAGACTAGCATTTGATAACTATCCCTCTGATTCTAAGTGTTTGAGGGAATTAAAAGCATTTTTTTTTTGGGCGGGAAAATGCCTTACATTTCCCTTCCTTCCCATGGGTAAAGGAAAGGGGTATGTGGGGCTCGAATCCACTATAAGCCCCCCCATGAAAAAACTACAAAACTTAATAAGTGGTTTTACTACCCTGAAACACTTACAATCATTGAGAACTTTCATACTTTTATACCGCCTTAATACTCCAAGGCGGTATATAGGTTGGAGAGTTCTCAACGACTCATACAATCGGGAAAAACAAATGAAAGTAGTAATAACAATGGTTTTAGTTTTAAAGAATTGTATATTACCCGACTTCTAAGGAAGCTGCCAAACGTATGTTTTTCACGCGTACCTTGTATGAATGTTTGTAAATATCTATATCACCATGTATCTTCCAAACGGCTACATGGATGTAGACGGTTAAGGTATCGTTAGATTTATCTCAAAAACTCAAGTTTCTTCAAATAGGTGTTTAAAAAATAATCAAAATGGCGGATTTTGGAATTAAATTGATAGTCGTTAATTTTTTAAGCCAATTCTATCGAAAAGGGTGTCAAACTGAGGAAAATAAAAAAGAGATTGCAACATATAAATGTCATGTGTTTAAATTTTATTAGGAATAATAAATTAGCAATAATTGCAACCAAATGGTTGTATTTGCATAAAAGATGACTATTTTAAGTCGAGTTTTTTGATTTGAAATGTTATCACACTAATATTATAAATCTGATAGTTTGTGTTTAAGCTTGTTTGTTTTCTCTTCACGCTGAAACTGGACTTTTGAACTTGGGTTCGGATTAAATTTTGAATATACCTAGCTTATTATACCTAGAATACACATAGACTACTTTTTAACTTGACAAAAGCGGGCGAAGCCGCGGGGCACGGCTAGTTACATAATGTCTAACGTCTATGCAACTTGTAAAAGTATGTAAACTGTGTTCAAAAGTATGTAAATTGTTACTGTGAGGCACCTTGCCCGATCTCATCAACGAAAATCAACATCGATGTGTCCGTTTGCGCCGCTCTGTTCGCTCCGCTGGCGCGCGTCGGCCCGTGAACGGGCAGCCCTTTCTCGCAAAATTAAAGCTATTTTATGCAGCAGTACCTCTATTGTTTTTTAGTATAATAATTACCGTGAACATTTTTTTTTTCGGCGACAAGGGTAGTAAGCGTGCTGGTTCGTCAAGTGCCTCTATCGCGTATATTACACTTTAATTCGACGACCCAGTTGACGCAGTGGACAGCCCGCCCTTTGCGCCGTGGGTCCTGGGTTCGATTCCCAGCAGGAGCACAAATTCCTTCCTAATGTGCTTCTTTCTTTTTTTTTTTATACTAAATAGGCAAGCATTTGTCCGCTATCTCACCTGATGGAAAGTGACGATGCGGCCAAAGATGGAACATGCTTCCCTAGAAGGTACCTATTCACTCTAGACTTGAAGGCACCCAGATTATACCGTTCAGGGAACAAAGACGCAGGCAATGAGTTCCACTCCTTCGCTGTTCGGATGATGAACGTGGAAGCAAAACGCTTCGAGTGAACTGGAGGTATGTCAACCATCAATGGATGACGTTTGACAGTTTGTCTTGTTGTTTGATGGTAAAAAGGGCATGGAGGAATTATATCATGTAATTCCTGAGCGCACTCTCCAAAATGTAGGCGATAGAATACCGATATGGTTGTAATGTGTGTGTGATGTGAATGTTTCCGGCACCCACGATACAAATCTTTGAACTTAGTGTGGGGCTGCGAGTGCGAATGCGTTTGTTTGTTTGTTCAATGGCGACTGTGGTTCACAAACACAAGCTCGACTTGTGCGAACCAGAAGCACAATTTTTCTTTGAAAAATGGTACTCCTGCTGGGAATCAAATCCAGGAACCACTGCGTAGAAAGCAAGGACTTGCCCATTGCGCCAATTGAGTCATTGACTTGACATCTACTAGAATGGTATGTTACGATGTAAATACTCAACGTTCAGGTTGACAAGTTATACGAATATACATAATCATTTTCAGAGGTAGAGAATTCCAAGCAGCTCTTTGACGTATGTAAACGACATACATAGGTATACGCTATATATACCTACAATGTACGTTAAATACGTTTCATTTACCTTGCTTTTGAATGTTTTCATGTCGTGCGTCGACTGACAGAGCACATTGTTCTCTCCAAATCAAATCAAATCAAAATCGTTTATTCACATGGGCTCCAAAGAGGCACTTATGAAAGTTAATGAATCTATTGCCAGATTCGCAAAATTACAGCCATCTCGAGAAGAACCTGGCAAGAAACTCGGCGGCGCATTTTTTTTTCATTCATTTTTTTAAAAAGCATTCTTAATGTCTAATACACTCCATCCTAACATCATAACATATTTCTTTCAAGATAAGATAATCACTTATTTGATTTTAATTACATTTCACTATAATAAAATACGAAAGTTTGTGTGTAAATGTGTAAGTATGTTTGTTTTCTCTTCACGTTGTAGCGGCTGGATGGCTTTTGATGAAATTCGGAATTTGCATAGCGTATATCTAGGATTAACACATAAACTATTTTTTAACTTGATACACGCAGGCAAAGCCGCGGGGCACGGCTAATATGACATATAGATTTAACAACTTGATTAAATAAACCACATGCTATGATAATTTATATATGGAGGCAAGTTTTAACATTGAATTATATGTACATATACATATTAATATATACCTATCTATTTAATTTATATACTTAAAAAAATATTGTTACTAATCAAAGTGCAATCATGTGAAATAAATTTCATTACTAATTAATGAATAATAATAATAATCATTTATTTCAGTATTAGGTACACCATATTACATATCAAAAATCAAAATAAATTAAATTAAAATGCGATTTTCTGTCATAAACTCCCTAATGTCAAAAAAAGTCGTATTTAGTAAAGTTTTATGCTTTTATTTGTATGAATGCTGGCTTACTAGCATTTGACCGAAATCTCACCTGATGAAAGCGACGATGCGGTCTAACATGATCAAGCACGCTTACTGAGTGAATTCACTCTCTTCTTGGACAAACTCATATAACACTTTTCGGGAAATACAGGGGAGCGTTCCATTATTTTATTGTTCTTATCAGTAATTAAATTGGAAACGAAAAGTTACGTGATAAAAATAGTTCCGGCAATCACATTAATGTTTGGGCGCGTTTATTTTAATGCAAGTCATTTTAACGTAATTCTTGCGTTAATGGCATGATAAATGTGTTTTTGTTTCAGAAAAATTTAAGGCTAACTTTTTCTAATTCGAAAAAAACAACAACGGGTTGCACTCCGGGAGTGCCGGCTGAAATGAAAACTTGAAGATTTGTCGCCGGGCGATAGAAAGAGATATTACTTTCTCTCTTTCATCTTACGAATTTACGATCAGGTCACGTGTCCTGACGCGAGAATAATTTTTTTTAACCATCCTTAAAAAATGCACAACGCCGCTAAAGAAGTTTTCACTTCAAAAATAGTGATCGTACGTAGCGACGTAGACAGCTACGCAGTCTCGTAGATCATCGTAGCGGTTGCTACGTAGCGACCGGACGTGGGCAAACTTCCTTTGATGGTTATTTAGTTAAGTTAGTAGGGTGATGGTAATTCAATATGATATCGATTTGCTGTTTGATCGTCGGGCTGGCTATATAAAGGGAATCAGGTCAGCAGCTACATTATTGAAGTAGCCAGTTACGGGTTTGCCTGGGTATGAAAATATGCAGTGCATTTTTAACACAACCTTATTCATACATACCTTTATTATACTTATTTACTGATTTGCAAAATGGTTGCTTATTAGTTCTGTGCAAACAAGTCTATTTGGACGAGCATTGTCGCATTTTTGCGTCTACTTTGAAATTTGTGTTCCTGGTTCTGACTGTGATTGTGTGTGATGGGAATGTTTCCGTCACCCACGACACAAATATTTATACTTATCGTGTAAACGTTTATGTTAACAAATAAAAAAAAATTGCCTCTATTTCGGTAAGAAGAACGCTTTATTTATGTGTTTTTTATGGATATCACTTACTAACTGTAATATTCTTACACTTTACTACACTAATTAATAAGATTTAATTAATTTAGGATAAATAATACTTTTTCATTGTTTCCCTAATATGTCTAAGATTTTTATTGCCTCAAAAATTCACACGGTAAGGGACGACGAGACGCCCAAAGCGCGCGGCCGAGAGGCGAGCGCGCGCCTATAGCGCGTGCCCGCGATTCCTCCCCCCGCATTGCCGTTTTGTATACTGCCGTCAGAAGAAAAAAGACGTATCTGCATATTTGCCTAAATTGAGTTACAATATATATATTAATTATATATTGAATTCATAATTGGAACCAGGAAAAATAGACGAATATGTTTTTTTTTTTCATTAAAAAATGTTCAAAAGCAATCTACTGTTTCTTACTTTTAATTTAGTCGCATCTGCTACAAGTCATTACATATACTAAATAGCTAAGATATTTCTAATGTACGTAACTCAATTTTGACCAAAAATTCAGTTACGTCTTTTTTTCTTATGACGGCAGTAATGAGCGCGCGCCTAGGGCGCGCGGCGGGTGCTTTGTATTTCAAGTCTCTAATAGTATTTTTATTTATTTTGTAAAATGGCAACAAAATCCATTAAGAAATAATATATAAATAATTTATAATTAAACGAAATAATATTGATATTGACTCCGTTCAACATAAGTCTACAAGCGTAGCTCATTTAAAAATATACTCGTCTTTAATCAGAGGCTTGCCAGTAAAGCTAGGATTATGTATGCTTTGCGTTCACGAGACTGAAGGCTGAATGGAGGCAATCAGACGATTGTACCACAGCACCAGTCTGTGAGATATAGGGCAGCACCAAATATGACTATACTGAGCTAGATATAGTTAACTTACTAGATGTAATTAACTATTACGATAGGGAATATGTGTGAGATTTATATATAGGTTATGTCTGATTATTTAATATCTTATATCTGTATAATAACACCTACAGAATTATTTTTATTATTGAAATGCTGTTTAATAAGGATTTTTCATAGGCGGCAAATATATTTTTTCATTATGTTATGTTATATTCGGCTTAAAACACGAAAATTTTGACTAACTTTGTAGTCAACTAGTTTCGTATATAACAGTTTTTTATCGTGTTCCTAGTATATCATAAACACGGTAGAGTATCGGGCCAAGCGAGATTTGAAAAAATATAACAGTGCTACTCTCGATCGGGTCGAGTATATAATGCCTATTCCTATTCGCCTATTGTATTAATACCTACATATATGTATAAACATGTTGAGTTCCAACAATCGCAGAGGCGTGCGGCTCGGGCCTAGGCCCGAGCCGCACGCCTCTGCGTATCGCGCTTCTGACTCATCCTGATGAAGGACAACTAATTTGTCCGAAACTAGTTGACTACAAAGTAAGTCAAAATTTTCGTGTTTTAAACCGAATATAACATACCATAATGTGTAATACTCACGATAGTTTTAACATTAAAATATTTTTTCATTTTATATCTTCGTTAAAAATGGGCAAAATACATCATCACTAAGGCGTGCAAAGTTGCGGGGCACAGCTGGTTCTATGATTATAATTATTTTAACGAGTGAAGAACGTCAATTTCGTAATTGCTAAGTATTTGATTACTATACTGTGAACTATACATCACACAGAAAAATCGCCATTCATTCTATTAAAAAATCTATCGCTTTCCAGCACACCCTAGGTACGCACGAACTAAATGCGTATAATGTTTAGTAACATTATTACGTAGAAAACTTTATGGAACAATCAAATTCATGAATTAACTAAAAAATTAAAGATTATTCTTGTAAAACATCGAACGGTTACATAATGAAAAAACAGGAAACGTTTGCTGAGAAACAGGAAAAACAGAGATACGTCACGAAGTGGCGTCTCTACAGGCTGCCGGTGCCATTTCCCAGAGCTCCCTGACGTTAATTAGCAATTTATATTAGACCGTGCCGGGAACGCGGCGTGTCCGAATCCAATACACCGGCTGAGAGTAATTTATTTTAAAGTCTAGTTCGATAAAGCCTGCAATTAAAATAATTAAACGCAAGCAAAGCTTAAAAAACCGACTTCACCGCTCTATCATCGGAACCTTGATCCACCAGCTTTCAAATAAAAAAAGCTCACAACGAAAGAAGTTGTGAGGTAACTTTTGAAGTCGGGTAAACCAGAACATCGTCAAAGTACGCATTATTCGACACAAAATAGACATTATTGACGATATTTCAAGAACTACTGATCAGATCTTGATCAAATTTAAATGGGACCAATCAGCAACAACTTTCAAACTAAAAAAAAATTCGAAATCGGCTCACGTGGAGAGAAGTTATGAGGTAATAGACATTAAAAAAAAAAAAAACACTCGACTTGAGTACCTCCTCCTTTTGTTTGTAGTGTAGTAAATAACTCTTTACTATTTAAAAGTCAAAATATTTTTTTTGACTTATTTTGTAAACAATATAAACGAGGAGAGAAATCGATGAAAAAATATGTATCACATAAAAAATCTGTTGAAATAATGTTGATGTATTTACTCAGATGTTTGTTACAACTACCAGCTTTATGTAGTTAAAAGCATATTCAAAAATGTTTCAATATAATTTCGACAATGTTCTCAAGAGAATCACTCTTGAACACAAACAATACCCGTCCCGTTGCGGTCTTGCCACGTTCCCGCCACGTTCCTGTTTCAATCAACCTCTATTTCATCATTCCAGGAGCCGTCACCGTCAATTTCCTTTCCAATCCATTCATTACAGACGTATTAGTTAAGAAATGGGGTTTAGTGGTGTGTAATCAGATTTGTCTACGCCTAGCATTAGACCACTTTCACTGATTATATTAACAAAACCAGTAAAAATATACCTATACAATATATAAATAAATCTGTAGCCGTGTGTAAGTCTCACAAAATCTCGAAAATGGCTTGACCAATTTGAATAATTTTACTTTTGCTTTTTTGCCTCAATTCTAAGCGGTTTGGGAAAAAAACAAAAATGAGATTTTAGGTTGTAAATTTTTTTTAAGTTTACCGTATCACCTTGTTCTCTATAAAATGGATTGACGTAATATAATGAATGCAAGCAAGACTTGTTTTGTTCGATTTGTTTTTTTTATATATATTTGTCTGGCGTTTCACAACTATGGCACCTGTCGGTAAGTTATGATGTCGAAGGTGGCAAGCACGCTATACCTAGATTGGGAGCTCTAAAGGGTAGGTACTGGAGCACCATTTGGTGCTTCGTAACAGTTTTTTATCGTGTTACTAGTATATCATAAACACGGTCGAGTATCTGGCCAAGCGAGATTTGAAAAAATATAACAGTGTTACTCTCGATCGGGTCGAGTATATAATGCCTATTATATTAATACCTACATATATGTATAAACATGTTGAGTTCCCACAATCTCAGCCAACTACCTGTATGTCGGCCTAATTAATAGGGTTGTATGTACAACCAGTATTTGGTTTACCGCACCAAGATGCAGACGATATTTATATATATATATATATATATATACAGTAGGTACTAACATAGTTGATATATATTTGTAGCCTACTTCGATTTAAATTTGGTTAT
Source organism: Lomographa bimaculata (assembly GCA_948107665.1). Lineage (NCBI taxonomy): Eukaryota > Metazoa > Arthropoda > Insecta > Lepidoptera > Geometridae > Lomographa > Lomographa bimaculata. The sequence goes on along the minus strand of OX403601.1, from coordinate 4,065,745 downwards.
GTGTGATGACGTGTCAATAAAAGATCTTACTTTCTAGCTTACTATATAATTTGGCGTATTTTAACAGTTCAATTATAACATGTTTACATAATTGATAAACGCCAATTACCGATAATATTTTCAATGAATCCATAAACGTAAATCGGATGTAATTATCTCCTTCGCCACCAATCAGTTAAAATTGGTTGTGATTGTGTGTGTGAAGTAAATGTTTCCGGCTCCCACGACACAAGTCATCGATCTTAGTGTCGCTGTGAGAGTATAAAAGCGTTTATGTTTTTATACATACTTTTTTATATGATTGCAAAAATTTTAAAACCTTTAAAAATACGGCATTTTTGCAATTGGTCATTTTTTTTTATGTGGCAAAAATTATTACCTGTGTAAATTGGATTTTTGTAAATTTATCATTATTTTAGTGCATTATTAGACGCCTCAAATTTCGAAACACGTCCTCCGTTATTAAAGCATAACTGAGTATTGTATTACAAACTTTGACATTCCTGGACAAACAAAAACTAATAAATAGTAATTCACGGAAAGGGTCATTTTGGAATCGAAAGACATTATACACCTAAACGAACCCGCTTAAAAGTTCGATCTTTTTTCTCTCGAGAGAAGTATTTACCAACTAGCTAGTACCAACATAACAAACATAGTTGGTAAAGTATAGCTACACAAACACGGCAGAGCGGTTGTCGCAAAATTAACCGGAAATCGAACGCTGCGGTGTGCGGTCGCGCCTTCCATCCCCAGTCTACGATTATCTAAATCTTTGTTTGAATTATAAATTTACTTACACCTCAGTAGATAATGGTAATGGATTCATCGTTGACTATCACTGAGATGTGTTTAATCGATAATATCAAAGTTTTAGAGCTTGGGACAGCGGCACATCGCCACAAGGTAGCGTCTCAGTTTTTTGTCGAATATATTTTGGAGAGTGTGTTCTATTATCAAACAAGTACACACACTGATAAGCAAGTCTAGGGCAAATTCTATGCAAGTCTGGAGTGAAAAATTGCGGGCAGCAAGTTCCACGGTTTCGCCGTACGGATGATTCTCGTAGTTTCGATTGTTTAGCAATGTGCGGGGAGAATTTTTTTTTCTCTAAATTGTCTCCGAAATTTATGTGCTCTTTAACTTTAAAATTCCAAAAGAAGTTCTAGTAAAGTCTCTACTACTAATAATCACAATTTAATATAATACATCCGAAACTTTGTGTGTAAGTATTGTTGTTTTCTCTTCACGCTGTAACGGCTGAAATGATTTGGGTGAAATTTGGTACACATATACATAGCTTATACCTAGAATTAACACATAGGCTACTTTTTTATCTGATAAACGCCACGGGGACCACGGGGCACGCTCGTGTTAAATATCGATAAAATCCATTATGAGTAGATTATATTACTGCTTTTCCTTCGCATTTATGAAACAAAATTTAATGAGCTTACCTCGGGGCGCGGCATCAATATTTTAACTTAAATTGGTTTTAATAAATTGACACGACATCGATACCCGATTTTCCATGTCATTAGCTCCATTCAGCTGATTCAGCGTCCCATTCATGAATTACGTTATTGGCTGTGAATGTTAGTGGAGATAAAACTGTTTTCAATAAACGCTCTTGCAGATAAACATGGTTTAATTTTACGGATATGATTTTAGGAGTTTTTTATTATGCGTGACATTTAAGTTAAATTTGTCATGTTAAGCTAGATAGATAGTTTAATTAGCTAGGAGATGTAGATATAACTAATATCATTCACGTATAATATTCCCTCTCCCTTGTTATCTTTGCCATACCCTAACAGGGTCTATTTTTGTATTGAATGTTCTAGAGCAATTGTATCTTAATTTAATACGAATTTAGTGCAAACAATAAAATACTGAATACATTTAAATAAAGTTAATTATTATTTTTTACCCGACTGCCAGAGCTATGTTTTCGCGCGTATCTTATAGGTATATTTGTAAATTTCTTTATTACCCCGTATCTTCCAAACGGCTGGATGGATTTCGAGAGCTAAGGTATCGTTTGATGTCTATGATTAGTTAACTTTCTTGATGCAGCCGCGATTGAATCCTGGAAGTCGCAGAAATAAGGCCAAAGCGGTCGCGTTTAAAATTGCTCGAAACTGCTCGCATTTCCAAGTATTTGTTTTGATATGAAACTTAATGTTTCATTAAAAAAAAAATTTACAATGCGAGTATATTAACACGAACAATCGGTTAAAAGCATAAATATTCCCTATTATGTTAATTGAATGTTTAGTAAAATAACTGAGAGTCCACCAGGGGTACCACTCCATAGTTAAACATTAAACCGCACTACAGTAGTGGGAAAACATAAATGTATCTTAGGTTGAAGAGCAATGTTTGCAGTGGAATTACACGGCAAAAAGAGATTTAACATCGGATATCTCAGGGTGACGATTGCGATATAAGATTTTGAACTTTTGAACAGTTTCAAACTCTGGGTGTCACTGAACTTTAATGAGCTAGTGAAACGCTTTGACAACCCAGTTGGCGCAGTGGACAGCTGTCCGCCCTCTGTGCCGTGGGTCCTGGGTTCGATTCCCGGCAGGAGCACAAATTCCTTCACAAGGGATATTTGTGCTTCTGGTTCTGGGTGTTATGTGTGTGTGATGTGAATGTTTCCGGCACCCACGATACAAGTCTTTGAACTTAGTGTGGGGCTGTGAGTGTGAATGCGTTTGTTTGCTTTCCATCAAGTATACGAAATGCTATCTTGTCTCTTAAAACACAAAAAATAATTAGTGAGTTAAGCCAAGGCAATTTATTAAATGCTGGGTTTCAATAAGATGTCGCTAGTTATGTATAATTGTTCAAAATCTTGTAGACCTTTGGAAACAACTGAGCAAAACCATAGAATAAATAATAGTGCTAAAAAACCCACAAAGACATTTAATTTTAACAAAATATTGATTATTGCAACTGCTCTTTCACCACTATCTACATTTATATCTACGTATTCACGATCCATCATACACCAAAAGGGAATATGAGCTTCTGGTTCTAAGTGGGATTTTGTGTCGTTAATATTTCCTCTACCCACGATACAATCCTTAAAACTTACCGCCTAGCTGTAAATGTGGGCGTTTATAAAAAAATAACGCGTTGAACACTAGCGAGAAAAATCGGCTTAATAAATATTCTACAAAACTTACTGAAAAATCTCATTCCAAATGTTACACACACCCAGTTCCACTCATGCTATGTTTTTTCAAGAGTAACTAAAGAATTCATTCTATCCGTGAAGAGTACATTTTGTGTGTCAAGAAAGGAGTTTTGTTTTATGCTTGGTAAACACTTGACCACTGTCTCACCTCATGGAAAGTGATGATCCAGCCCAAGATGTATTGGTCTACATGCTTGCCTAGAAGATATTCACTCTTTGAAGACTCCCAGATTATATTATTTATTATTCGTTCGAGGAATAGAGACGCAGGCAAAGAGTTCCACTCCTTCGCAGTCCTCTTCTTAGCGTGTCGATATCAACACTTACACCTTCTTAGCCAAAATAGCATTCCCACTCGGCGACCCCAATAGCATTCGAACTACAAAGTTCCTTCGCAGTACGGATGATAAACGATGATGATGATATTTTTCTCCAGCATCACGTTAATAAATTCTGAATATCACTAATGCAATGAAGGTCTACAAGCTCGCTGTAGGCACTAATTAACGGGTCAGCAGTCCTCTATTATATTATCACGGTCCGGTTAGTCTTTGACCGCAATTACGACTATCTCGATCCTTGATAGGAGTGTTTGTATTCGTACTTGACATTTATTTGTTGGAAAGAAAATCTTCAAAGCCTTTTCAAAGCTGGAGAAATTTATTGGACACAAACAAAACATGTGAATTTATGTGACTGACGACGGCGACGAGATTAGTTTTCAATTTTCCTGGATTTATTCAGCCGCCTGGAGCGGAATTTGATTACTACTTTTAACGTAGAATTCTGCTTTACAAGTTTATCTTCTAGGTAGTCCAAAATAATAAAAAGCCTAGTTTTTATTAATTATCTCTCGCTTGGTGTCTCCGGCTAAATAAATATCTAGCCAAGAGCTAATAAATGTCAATGACAAAGATTACGTGTATATTAATCACGTAAAATTCTGCATTATATTATGGCTGTACAGCTACTACATAGACAGTATATGCCATGAACAATGTACTTTGAATATTATGGTTTTTGATATTAGATTGAAATGTGAACAATCTGTTTAGTGCATACTTATAGAGACATTGTTTAGTATGTCTTTTTTTTGTTTTTTATTTGTGACAGGCTAGTGTTTGACGGCCAATTTTCTTTTTAACGGCCAATTTTCTAAAATAAAACAAAAATTAAACAAGCTTGCTATGAGATCTTTTACTATAATATACAACTCAAGCCAACTATCAGTGGGTACAAGTACCAGTAGGGATAAACAAGTTCACACTAACAGCACCCCACCAAGTTCAAAGATTTGTATCAAGGGTGATGGAAGCAAAAATCTCCTTTGGAATATCTAATACTTTTCGTTTATTACGAGATTATTATGACCACGTTCAAAAGCGTTAACTTTTCTAGAAATTCCATTTAGCTCTTGAAACTAGCAAGAAGTGTGCCAATTACACGACTTTGTCGGTTTCGATCCCGCAATGTGAGCCAGTTTTCAAACTAATGGCACAATATGAGTAGGCATTTCAAGTTCTTGAAGTTCCTTTTGACGTGATCACCCCTATAAGTACTTATAGTTGTATTAGATGTAATGAGTAGAGTTTAGAAGTTTTGAGTTCAAGGGAAAACTCTTTGCTCTTTTGGAAACTTAATTTGGTAACATTTTTTTAATACTCTTACCTTCCTTATTTGTCGCAACAATGTAAGAAACCAACCGTGAGTTAAATCTTTATATATAAATTAAATGATGTTTGTTAGTCTCACAAAAACTCGAGAACGGCTCGACGATTTGGCTGATTCTTTTTTTATTGTGTTCGTAATTTTCTGGGCAAGGTTTTTATGTAACAAATTTTTTTAATCCACCGGAAATTACACCCGCGCGATGCCGATCGCTATTCTTAAATAAGTTAATTGATAATTTATCATCATCATTAATTAAAACTGATCGAGTGAAGCGGGATCTTTAAGTTGACTTTAGTGGTTGAGAACTTTGTCCGTCCGTCTCTCAAAAGCATTTAGCGTCTAAACCATAGAAGCAAATAACTTCAAATTTTCAGAAAATATGTAAAGCTATGGTCAAAAATGACTTAAATTAAAATATTTAGGGGGCATACACGTAAGTGGGGAGAATTTTTTTTTTTGTTTTATAGGCAAGCATTTGTCCACTATCTCACCTGATGGAAAGTGATGACGTGGCCGAAGATTGGTTGTCTACCCTTGTGGGGTATTATTGAACAGAACTTTAAAAGTAGAGTCCGAAACCGATTTTAAAAAACATTTATATTGGAAAATAATAATTTGCTAGACCACCATTGTAAAGTCACTGTTTTAGACCTGTTTTGTTCCGGTGTCTAGCTCAAAAAATGGCTAAACATTTACATTGTGCTGAACGACCCAAGTCCACTGAGAGATCTCGCTTCGCTCGATCAAAAAGATACGACATCGAAGATAATTTCAAAATGTTAATATTGACACGTCTTGTTTTAATATCGGATTGTATTATTGTCAACCATAAAGGTAACAACCGGAGGCTTTGTCGTCATTAATAGGAGCATTCGTGTGGCAACCCTAGCACAATGCTGATTCTAACAATAGAGTAAAGGCAGTTCCACATGGCATTCTGGACTCGCTTAATGGAATAAGAGCCGTTTAAGGCTACGCTAATGGGTTACGATATTATCTGACTGGGTAGTTCTGGCTTCGGATGTTTAACATTTAACATTTTGCTTGTGCGGAGGTAGTTTGTTCAAATACGTGGTTTGGGTGTTAGAGTTCCTTTGATGTGCTATTTGGAGTTCCAATATTTAACTTTAGAACGACACTGATAGATGTTGATTTAAATACAGGAATAGGGTATAAGGAAGACACTCCGTCACTTGACATCCTAGTGTGGAATTCAAGGATCACTTGTTATGTTAGGACACAAAGATAAACTAAAACAAAACAATATAAATGCTTTTACACTCACAGCCCCACACTAAGTTCGAGGGCTTGTATTTGGGTGCCGAAAAGATTAACATTACACACACAATCATAACCAGAACCAGAAACACAATATTTCCTTAAGAAGGCATTCAACCAATTAAGGTAAGGGGCAGTTCAAATCAGTTCAAGCAATAGACACATTTTGTTAATTAGATTCTAAGTTTTTAAAAGATCAAAAGAAGTAAACATTATCATTATTATTGAAATATGGGTCAAACATTATTTTAAACAAATAGTATTTATAGCTATAAAATTACATCTACAACATTATATTCTTATTTGAATACTTTTTGCCTTCCCACTAGTCTTTACGTGAAGCATGCAAGTAAATAGTTACCACAACGGTCCGTACTAATTACATTTCCCTATCAGCCTGCGTTTTATTGCGCACCAGAGACATCTGTCATCATCAGCAGGCCTAGCATGGCGGGTGAACACTTTTCTCTGGGGAGTACAAAAAATCTTTCCCTCTGTCATTTTATCCTCGCTCCGAGCATGGACGCATAGGTATATATATTATCCACGGTGGATAAGGAGGGAAACGCCGTGTCCCGTTGCAACGTCAAAATTAAACCTACGTCCTACAAAAGAAGAGATTTTATCTCTACCAAATGTCAAACAGAGCAGTTTTATCCACTTTTCGTTGCGCCCATGTTATGAAGAGAGAAATATATATGTCTACGCCAAATGTCAAACAGGGATATACTTTCTCTTTCCATTGCTGTCATGCTGTATATTATTATGGTGGAGAGGACAATCGACATTTTTCCAGAGGCCCCCCAACTCCCTTATAATACAATAACGTAATTAAAATCACTTTTCATCACTTGTAGTCCAATATAAACTGTTATCGTTTGTTGCAGCAGTGCGTGCATCACCAGAGCCGCGGAGGCCAGCCGTGCAAGAACCTCCACACCACGTAGAGTTCTCCAACGATACCGGGGTGGTGCTCAGCTGCACAACCAGGGGGCAGTACCAGGTATGTAACACACGTAAGATAAGACACGATTACTTGGAAAACTGGAAGTAAAGACATAATATATGAAAGTATATTCGACGTTGAGTTATAAGATCATCATCATATATCTATCTATATATATAAAAAAGTGAATTGACGTTTCTTAATCTCACAAAAACTCGAGAACAGCTCGACCAATTTGGCAAATTCTTTTTTTTGTTGTTTGTCAGGGCAAAGTTTGTATGTAAAATATTATTGTTGATCGACAGGAAATTGCACCCGCGGGAACCGGGGCGATTCGCTATATCTAATAATTTAGAGTTTTGGTTTCACAAAAGCTATAATGCTGTTGGACATAAGTTGCACCTTAAGGAACCTTAATTAATTTAGCCTTGGCTTATTAGTTTGGGTTACTGTGAGGGAACAAAAAAATTTTCATTAATACCTAACACAAACTAGGATATCCGCCATAAATAAAACCATGATGGGAACGCTACCCACTGATAGTGGGCACTTGAGTTACTTATAAGCTCGATGTCTTGTAGGTAACTTAGTTATTTGCTGTATATAGTTTTAGTTTAGTTTTAGGAAACATAGGCAATTGGCCTACGGTTCATATCGTATTGGTTAATTTAGCTTTTGCGTGGTTTTTACGTTATAATAATCAGAGATGGCATACATGTAATTCTTATTGTTTATGTGTGCTATTGTGTAATTTAAATACTAATCACATTAGTGATCGATCACCAATAAAGTTACATACTATTTAATGTAGGATTAACATAATTACAAGTTCATACTAGTGTAATTGTGAACAAGTAAAACAAATATAGGTATGCATATAAAAATATATATGATATGTTAGTACAAATATAAATCTGTTATCTGGAAAAGAATGCTCTAAGTGATAAGAATACTTATTGTACATATTTTATTCGTTTCTTTGTTTGTGGTTTGCTGTATTTATCTCTTAGTTTCAATAATGAGAGTTACAATTTAAATATATATATATGTAGAATAGATACCGGGTACATTTTAGTGTTTTTCATTAACTATTAACGATATCATGTGTTAAGTATTTTTGCTCTAGATTTGAACGGGTATATAGTTAATTTTTTTCTACCTTCCTATTGAAAATTTTTAAAATAGTCTCTTAAAATCACCTTCTTATTTTTATTCCAGAAAATTAGCATGATATTAATTTTTTCTTGAAAATTCTTAGTTTTACTGGGCCAATTTAAAGGTTAGGACAGAAATAATAACAGCGTAAGCTTAGTAATCCTGCTTACGCCTTTAGTTATGGAACCATAAAAAAATAGGGTATGTCGTACAGACACACGATATAAGTGAAACTTTTGTATTACAGGGAAACATTTTAATTATTCCTCACAGTGTTTACCGCCATTTTTTGTCAGACAAAACAAACGAACAAACAAACGTTTTCACACTCACAGCCCCACACTAAGTTCAAAGACTTGTATCGTGGGTGCCGGAAACATTCACATCACACACACATTACACCCAGAACCAGAAGCACAAATATCCCTTGGGTAGGAATTTGTGCTCCTGCCGGGAATCGAACCCAGGACCCACGGCGCTGAGGGCGGGACACCTGTCCACTGCGCCAACTGGGTCGTCAAAAAGGTTGCGGATCAGATTTTCAAAGCCCTCCCACAAAATGTTCACTTTAAAATTACCTAGTGTAAAAAATCCGAAACTGTTAGGTATAGTTCGACTTCAGCATAAAGGCAGACAACGCTGCCGAAAGCAGCCATATGCAAATCTAGTAACAATACAATACAATACAATACAAAAACTCTTTATTGACACCAAAAGATAAATACAACTTACGGAGAAACTTATAAAGATAGGTACAATGGGCGGTCTTATCGCTAAGAGCGATCTCTTCCAGACAACCTTTGGATGGAAATATAAACGAAAAGACAATGTAGGGATGGTGGTGCGATAAAATGTCTGGAATAGATTTAAAAATAATAGAAATACATTGTTTAAACTACATAAACAATACATACCAATAATAATATCAGAATATACTTACATATAATAAATAAATATTTACATATAAGTACCTATAATACATATTATTTAACATATATAATTCACACACATATTAAAGTATCGTTTACAGATTGGATAAATAAAAGTTTTTGACTTGAGATTTAAATGACTCTTGAGTTTGCGCGCGTTTGACATTCACAGGCAGAGCATTCCAAAGCCGCACGGCTTCTATGGTAAAAGAAGAATCAAAGAAGCTCGTGCTGTGCGCTGGCATTTTGAGACGCAAGTTTTCCGATGACCTTAGCAACAGGGAATTGGAGGAGTCGAAGAACTTGAAGTTTTCTTTCAGATATGAAGGAGTGAAGGGATTAAAAAGAATGTTATAAAGAAGAGAGAGTAAATGAGTATTCCGACGTTGCCGTATAGGGAGCCACTTGAGCTTTGAGCGAAACTCGGAGACATGGTCATATTTCCGGAGGCCGTAAATAAACCGAATACAAAAATTTTGTAATCGCTCTAGTTTACTTAGCTGTTCTTGAGTGAGATCTAGGTAGCTGGCGTCGGCATAATCAAGAATAGGGAGCAAAAGAGATTGAACGTTATGCATCTCACCAGAATTTTAAAACTGACAGCGTTTTGAAAATGGCAGCTACTCTAACTGAAAATTTAAACCGACTCTTTTACATCTCTTTTATATTCAAAGACGTGTCTCATATAATTTCACGTTACATATCCTAAGTAAAGCTCCGCTGGTAGAAAATACAGCCTGTTTTCTTTAAAAATCACAGACAAATCCAACCTTTTAAGAAAAGTGACAGACCAGGTTTCCGTTCTACTTACTTGATATTTCTCCGAAGTTCAACTTATAAAAGGACCCGGCCATCTTTAGAGCCTTTTAGAAACATATTTCAGCTTGATTTTATTCCACTCTCCATTTCCTTTACGATAAATGGATCACGGTCTTCAAATTACTTTATTGAGCTCCAGCGGCCCCTATTTATTACAGTTTGACAAGACTTGCGATTCGATAACCTATAATGGCGGTCCGCAAGCTAATTTTCTAAAGATAGGAGAAATGATAATTTGGACCTGTTTAAAATTACTTGTTATGACCGTTATCTACCTTTGTTAAGACCTTTTTAGGGCCCGTAATGTTATGGCAGAAATTATTTATATTTTATGGCGAATTTTGTAAAATTTACAAGGTTATTTAAATTTGAGTTTTTTATACTTTTGTCTAGATTTAATTTATTTCAATTAATAAATGATCAAGCGGAACGAGATCTCTAAATTGACTTGGATGGTTCAGCACATTGTCCGTCCGTCCGTCTATCAGAGGCACCTAGCGTCTAAGCCATACGAGCGAATACTTCAAATTCTCAGAGAATATGTAAAGCTAATATTATTATGCAAAACAAAAAAAAAAAAATAGTTTAAATGATACAAATAATATTAAAGCACTCATACACGTAAATAGAGACAATTTTAAAAAATCTATGTTAGAAAATAACAATTTGGTAGGACTTCAAAGACTTTAAAGACCCATTTTATCCCGGCCCATTAAATCGGCCACATATATAACGCTAAAACTTACATATATTATAATAATATATTATATTACATCTTTTGAGATTTAAATTGAAATTCTTCATTACTTCTATATATAGTGAATAATTAAAAAACCTTTGTTTCTTCTTCATACACATATGTCTTATAAATATTCACCTTTCCATAACCTTAAGTCAACTTTAAGCCATCAATAACAAATTAAACACAAAGTAAACATCCTATTCGAGTGAGAGAGACCTTGCGTATTTACCCGCAAAAAGTTTCATCAGAAGCCAAAAAAGACGGAGGCTACAAAACGAATTAACTTCGCGTTCTCGGTTTCAGAGCAAAATTCAGATAGGCCGCTGTAAACACAACTTGACTAAGTGGAGGTACATAGACCATTCCCGCAATAAGTGCATCTTTGGAGCGCAGTATCAGACAATGTCCTATCTATTTCCCTGTTCTTCCTAGAAGATTTAACAAATGCCTCCAGGGAAGTTGTAACACTAACGACTCATTTAGCAAAAATTATATAGCTTATATTATTATGTTTTACTAATTTACTCGATAAGAAGAATAGAAGAAGAAGAGAGCAACGTTTTTGACAATATTTTATTATCAATGCGTGATAAGACTGTGTTGATATGATCTCTCTAAAACTTTTTTGATCTTTCATCAAGATTTTCGTTTAAGGAAAATCAAACAGATAACATCTTTACTTCGCAAAAGATTCTATCTGCAAAGTTTTTTTAATATCAGACAACGTTTGACAACTGGTGATATGATCTAGGATGGTAAGCACACTAGAGTGCGAACCATTCAAAGATGTAAGAAACCGCGGCTCTCATCACTGATCGGCAAGCTTTAATCGTATTCTTATGTACCCGTAATTCTTCTTCTCCAAGTTCAGCTTCTTTTCCCCGAATTTTTCCCTTCATAATTATTTGCAGCAGTTGGTAAAGCTCGTGTCTTAAATAGGTACTATAAGTAATGCCATTACTATCTTATTAAGTTTTAGCTAGTTGAGGCCAAACTGCAGAGTCTCGTTCACCGACGTCAGGTTGCCAGCCTATAGGTATTCTATCGCCAACATTTTGGAGAGTGTGCGCAGGAATTACACGAGTGAATTCCCCCATGCTTTTTTTACCATCTGACGACAAGACAAACTGTTAAACGTTATCCATATATGGTTGAAATACCTCCGGTTCGCTCAAAGCGTTTCACTTCTTTGTTCCCCGAACGGTATATCTGGGAGTCTTCAAGTCAAGAGTGAATAGGTATCTTCTAAGCAAGCATGCTACAGCTTCGGCCGCATCTTCACATTCCATCAGGTGAGATAGTGGTCAAATGCTTGACTATCGACCATAAAAAAATTAAGTACAAAATGCAAAATGTGAACTGCATTCACTCAAGTATTACTATCGAAAGGAAATGCTCGGACCAGTTTCAGACTTTTAAGTAGTTAGACCCTTCTTCTAAGAGCTACGTATACAGGTCGCGGTGTGTGTGTCTATACTTCGAAATGCATCTGACATTAAAACGTGAGTGAGTGCCGGGCAAAAAATTATAGGGTTACAATATCTGTTACGATAGTTTTCATACAAAAATTATAATTCTAGGTAACTTATTTTGAAATAATATTTTTTTGACTTTTGTGTTACGACGAATTGCAAACTGGCAACACCGAACGCAACTAATAAAGTGAATCGCCATAACAAATTGGAGACACTGAGCGGGCTAAACGGTATATTTCCCAATTTGTTTCCTCCTCCGTAATTCTTATTCGAGAATACACAAATCTTTCGACGTTGAGCTGTATCACAAGATAAGACACTAACATGTATAAGTATACAAAATAAAATAAAAAACTATTCTCGAACGTTCTTTTAAAATATATTAATAACATATTATGTTGCTATTTTGCTCAAACATGGCAAACAACATTTTAAGTTTAGTATTAATTAAGGCAAAAGATCTAAAAAACTTAATCCAGAAAGGCTAGCGCCAAATACGCTCATTCACTCGAGTGATAATTACATCATCATTAAATAACTTGATTAAACTCACGATGTAAACGGGAATTAGCGTGTCTTGCACGTTGTCGACGTCTAAATCGACAATTGTTTCGGCTTCATTTGATAATTGACGACCCAGTTGGCGCAGTGGACAGGTGTCCGCCCTCTGAGCCGTGGGTCCTGGGTTCGATTCCCGGCAGGAGCACACATTCCTTCCCAAGGGATATTTGTGCTTCTGGTTCTGGGTGTAATATGCGTGTGATGTGAATGTTTCCGGCACCCACGATACAAGTCTTTGAACTTAGTGTGTGGCTGTGAGTGTGAATGCGTTTTAAAAAGAATGCTTTTAAAAAAAATATATTATCTATCTAGACATCGACAATGCATAAGTCATGCTAATTTCTATATTAATTAAATAATCATCATTAAATCTTACATTTGGTTCAAACGTATACTGCGCTATATGATATACAACCTTAATGAGATAATACAGTAGACTTCGTAGACTAAGAAAGCCGGACATCCGGCGCCACGTTCATTTAGGCTCCACCTGTCGTCACTTGGCTTGGCTATCTCGACATAACAAAAGATAACGAGAGATATATAGCAGTCGTAGTACATACGGCCTACAATTCAACAAAGAGTTGAAATCCACGGTGGTTGGGCATTGTCTCATGTCTATCTAGTCTAGTTCGCCATCATAACAAGAACTGTCATCAAGCCCCAAATTGATATTCTGAGAGCTATATTTACAAGCCAGTCACATTCTACTACTGATCAGATTTTGATCAAATTTAAATGGGACCAATTGGAAAGCAACATCTTTCAAACAAAAAAAAAATCAAAATCGGTTCACGTGGAACGAAGTTAAGAGAACTACGAATTTTCCATTTTACGAATTTTCGATCAGGTCACGTGTCCTGACGAAAGTTACTTATCCCAAAAAGTACACAACGCCGCTAAAGAAGTTTTCACTACAAAAATATTTGGTACAATATAAACATATAGATCATTACAGCATTAGATAGAGTCGCATTACAGATATTCCATGTTATTTCCTATGCAAAGCTAAGGATTCTCAAAGGCGCACTGTGACATCTAGACGTATAAGTTCCTATAGCTGCTCCTTTATAGATACTCGTATATTTCACCGAGGATATTCTATCGGCTCGCAGCCGCCGCCGCCTGCCGACATCTTCATATTATTTTGATGTTGACCTACTTGCTTTTCGTCTATTTTGGGAGGATCCAACTTCGAATTTATTTACTTAAAACGTTTTCAAGCAGCGAATCTCGTCCGTTTTTAGCTGACAGCTGTGGTATTTAAATCCTGGAGAGGTGGTGTTTTCATTTTATTATTTAAAGCAGAAACAGGTTTTGCGGATTTACATTTTTGCTGAAAATATTGAGTTGTGATTTTTTTATTAGTACGTAAGGTTATTATTTATTTATTTTATTTTACGCTTTTGCAATAAAAACAGTACAAGGACTTAATGCTAGAATAGCATTTTCTACCAGTCATCGTGACGGTGCAATGAAAGGCGGTGCAGTAAATGTATTTGAAAAATAAAGGCATAATTTATATATAAACTAGCCGTGCCCCGCGGCTTCGCCCGCTATTATCATGCTAAAAAGTAGCCTATGTGTTAATCCTAGGTATAATCTATGTACGTTCCAAATTTCATCCAAATCCGTTCAGCCGTTAAGGCGTGAAGAGGGAACAAACATACTTACACACAAACTTTCGGATTTATAATATTAGTAGGATTAAAAAGGGGGAAAGCACCAATTATTTACGTAAAAGCATCGGTACAAATAGTAGAGTTATTTATACATTTTATTGAGGTACCTACTAAGATATATAATTTTAGCAGGATACATATTATATCATAACTAGCTGTCCCGGCGACCTTCGTTCCGCCTAACAGTCAATGAATGTGCATATTTAGGAAGCCATACCCGGCATGCGTTACAATGTCACGTGACTATATTTATGTTTGCCTAGTACTTTACCAAATCCGAGTGACGTATGAGAAAATGGAAAGCATGTCGAAATGTAAAAAAAAAATTTAAAGAAATGTATGTTCTTAAAAAGTATCCTATGTCCTTCTCCTGGCTCTAAACTACCTCCCTGCCAATTTTCAGCTAAATCGGTTCAGCCGTTCTTGAGTTATAAGTGGAGTAACTAACACGACTTTCTTTTATATATATAGATATAGGACTACATGTAAACAATATACATAATGATAATATGTATTTATAAACATAATTTTTAAATACTATATAACAATAATATACTTACACAAATACTAACATATAAATATAAATAATATGTAACCATAAAAAGTACTTCGATAATGTGTAGTTACTATTGCGAGGTCAACTGAGGCACCTGTGAACCTTTTTGACGAAATATTCACGAGTTTCTGTTTAAAAGCTTCTTAGGAGTTACTATTTTTGACATCCATGGGTAGACTGTCCCCCAGCACTCTTTTGTTGACAAATACTTCTACAACTGAGAAGTATTTGTCAACAAAAGAGGTGCGGTGCTGGGGAGTCGCTAGAGTAAGGTTGGAATCCGATCTGCGCTGTCGTCCATGATTGTCAGGCTATTTAGCGTTATATAATTAAGCCTTTTTTATTTATTATGCATATAGTAAAAGAGCTCTAAATTATGCGTATGACTCAAAGTGATGGTGTAATATTTTTCCTCATTAGCGGTTCCCCGTGGCATCAATAATTCTTACCTATACTTTATTAATATGTGATAAACATAATTTTGAAATAGTATTTTGGAACTGTTTCATTTGATACCCATTATAATGGTATTTGTTTTTTTTTTCGTTTAGAGCTGAGACAAATTTATCGATATTCTATATATTACAATCGATTTATTACTTGGGACGATGGGAGCAAACAAACGACCAGACATTAGATATGTATCTAATGTCTATTTGTTTCTTCTTTCACATATATACATATATATATGTACGAGTATATATACGATGCTAAAATCATACCCTCCTTTTTTCTTCGCCATAGTCGTGTAAAAACAGCTCTTCTGGCATGAATAATACTATAATTTATCATCACCTGGACAAGTTCCCGAGTTCGCCAGAATAACACACGTAAAATATTGTTGTTCAGAAGCTCGAAGCCGATCTAATTTAGTATTCACAAACCAGCTTCGCAGAGTCAAATATAAATAAAGTTTTTCCATTCGACAGAGTTCCGTCCAAAGTTTACGGTGCCGGGACCCTTCGGGGAAATAAAGATATGCAACACCGGTTACAGTATCTGTATGTTTCAGTATGGTAATAAGAAACAAGTAGAGTGATTCGTTAAACATAAATGCTTTCACTAAATTCGATGACTTGTGTCGTAGGTCATTCACATAACACACAAAATCACAACCAGAACCAGAAACACAAGTTTTCCTCAAGGAGAAAACTTGTGTTCCTGCCGGGAATTGAACCCGATACCCTTGCTTAGAAGGCGAACGTTCGCCCAACTTAGCCAACGGGCAGTTCAATGACTAATATCGGATAGATAAATAGATCCCATACTGAAATAATGTACTACGCGTCCCATTCATAAATATAGAGATATGCATCTATGCTTAGCAAATTCATTACGCAGTACTCATTAACTTAATGGTTTGGTTTTACCGCAATTTCGGCCGCCATCCCCTACACTCCAGACGGGTAACAATTTAACAAAACACGGGGTTTTAAATAGAGTTAGTGGTTAGGTGTGCCTACGGTAACGGAGGGTAAATTAAGATAGGATTACATTGAAACTACGCAAATTTACACACAGTCAGTAGGTTTACAGTGATAGACAGAATATATATAAGTTGCTTCAAAGCGTACACAACGATGCGTAACAGGTATGATTGTTTCAGTCCAATATCATATCTATCATCCTGATGCAAGGCTTAATTGACCGAGCGCGAGCGAAGCGTCTCAGTTTTAGCTTGTATAAAAGTGCTTTCGTATGTCCGGATGTCCGGCTGTTCTCCTCTACAGGTCGCATTTCTCAACAGATTCTTTTGGAATTTTGTGAGTAGGTTCGATTATATGGTAAAATTTTGGCGACCCGTAAAAGAAACATTTTCCAGCAATTCTAATTATACGCAAGGTCTTCACCTTATTCGGGACACCTCTCAAATTTAAGAAAGTAAGAAAAAAGTACCCTTCAAATGTACCAGCAAAATACCCTGAGACGAAAGTCCGAAAAAAATTATCGCTTTGATCAGAAAATATAGAAAACTTTGTCAGCTTCAGTGACTTGTTTTAATTATTGATATGTTTATCTATTGTATGTTTTTTTCAAAACGAAATATTAAATATTGTTTAATGATCATTATTGCAATTAATATTTCTTTATTTCCCTGATCCGAGATGTAGGTGTTTGCGAGTTATGTCTGTAAAATTCTATTCAACAGTGTTTTATTGAAAACCCGTAAGAAGTTTTTGTAGTGATCCTAAACATGTATATAGTTGCTACTCTAGTTGTGAATATTTCTGTTTTCTGAAATTTTTTTCGCGTTCCTAGAAATTCTCTTGGGAAAACTGTTACCTGGCGGCAAAATGTAGAAATTGCGAGATTAATATCGTAACTTTGAATTCCGTAATATGAATTCCGAGTCGACGTCGTGCAAAAGGGATTTTTTTTTTCTCTTTTGCCAGTTGAATTTAAAATTGAAAAATAATATAGTGATTATTGCTTCGCTGGGTTTATGGCATGCGGGGCACGGGTGCGACAGGTGACCGGACCGTCATCCAAGCATGTCGCTGTCCACTAAAAAACTTCTACAATCGACTACTTAACTGGTATAATCATACTAATATAATAAAAGTGAAAGTTTATGAGTGTGTTTGTATGTTTTTACTTCTTCACGCTCAATTGGCTGGACCAATTTTGATAAGATTGATGATATGAAGGTAGCTGGCCCTGGATTAATACGAATTCCCGCGGTTCCGGGACTTACGCGAGTAAAACCGCGGGGCGCTGCTAGCAGCGAAAGTTATTTGTTTTATGACGTAAATTCGAGATTTCTAGAAATACTAATATTTCAAATCCCTAAAAATACTAGTATTTCGATAAATTTAATATCTAGTAAGTTTGGAAAGAGACAAAGGCATCGATGAAGCGGTGTGCAGTAGGTACTTACCTACAGCTTAAGTTAATTGTTTTGTCGTTATTTCGAAACTTATAGAAATACTAGTATTTCTAATCCCTAGAAATACTAGTATTTCTAATCCCTAGAAATACTAGGTAGTATTTCTAGAAATTTCGAAATAACGATAAAACAATTAACTTAAGCTGTAAGTACCTACTGCACACCGCTTCATCGATGCCTTTGTCTCTTTCTAGGGCCTAGCCTATCTATCCTTCTAAAGGTTGCCTGGTCAAGATCGGGTGGCTTTTTTAGTGACAGACCGCCTGTTGTCACGATTTAGTTAAAAGTTTGTGTTTGCAATTTTTTTTGTCTCATAAAGCGGAGTAAAGTACCTATTATTTATCTATAAGGGACATGATATACAAAGCGCCCGAGACGCGCGGATGAAATCATGTCCCTTACAGTATTCTGAAATTTTAGATATATCATTTACAGACTTATTCCTTACTTTAGCATTACATTAGTGTGATGTATCACAAATGATTACGTGGAATAGGGATGTTCTTAAAATATCGTATTTCTTCTACCCCAGATATTCGCAGAAAATCAATATCAATATTTCACTTCCGACATGGCTACGAGAGGTATTCAATCAAATGAGAAGGAAATTGAATTGTATAATATAAGTAGTGCATTTCGGGATAGTAAGTAGCCTTTGTGTTAATCCAAGGTGTCAGCAACCTCTACATCAAATTTCATCAAAATTAATTAAAAACAAACATACAAACACACTCACAAACTTTCTTATTACTTTACTTCTTATAACTTCTTAAAATTTAATAATATTAGTGGGATTAGTGTGATGATTAATCCTATCTTAAGCCATCTCTACTTTCATTTTAGAGATGGCTATTTATAAAAAAAAAATATTTATCTTTCTCTATTTTTATTATTATCCTACATTTCACACCTAATTTGGGGTATTTGTGAGGGGTAAAACTTCACAAATGGCCGCATCATCACTTTCCATCAGGTGAGATAGTTGTCAAATGCTTGCCTATTTAGCATAAAAAAATGAGTACGGGTAAACATATTTATTCATCGCGACATATTAATAATTCAGGGCTTAGTCTAGTCACAGACAAAATTTTATACTAATCTGGGCAGCCTGTACAGACACTCGCTGCTTGTCACATTTATAATTTACCAGAACCACTCTCTCAAACATATATGTACTCATAAATTTACACATTTGCCGTATGAAAAGAATTACAGTCATTAGGGTAATAAATAAAACTTGAAATACTTTCCTTTATAACTAACTATCTGTCTCGGCGACCTTCGTTCCGCCTA
This sequence comes from Lomographa bimaculata, assembly GCA_948107665.1. NCBI lineage: Eukaryota > Metazoa > Arthropoda > Insecta > Lepidoptera > Geometridae > Lomographa > Lomographa bimaculata. The sequence continues at coordinate 4,046,546 of OX403601.1, read as the reverse complement.
ACAGTTAATGAATGTGCATGTTTCGGAAGCCATACCCGGCATGCGTTACAATACCACGTGACTATTTATTACCTCCTTCATGTTTATGTTTGCCTAGTACTTCACCAAATCCGAGTGACGTATGAGAAAATTAATTTTTTTTATACACCTATAAAAAAAATGTGACGTACCTATAAAGTATCCTATGTCCGTCTCCTGGTTCTAAGCTACCTCCCCACCAATTTTAAGCCGAATCGGCTCAGCCGCTCTTGAGTTATAAATAGTGTAACTAACACGACTTTCTTATATATATAGCTATGTTAATATCTATGTTATTAAACAAAATGTAAATATTTATTTTACGTAAGTACAATAATAATTCCAAAACAAAACACCTTATCCAAACCAAAACATACGTAAACTTTCATGGGACTTATTTTTCTCCCGACAGCAAGGATTTCCCTAAAAATCTCAAAACAAGAGTTTACGTAAAATCTGTATGTATATTCCACTTTATTAATGAAGTGAATGTAGCTAGAAGGTATCTTTTCAGCAATTTTGTGCTCTAACACGTTTTGCTAGAATAGGATTTCGAGGGAAGGGATTTTCTTGGTAGAAGCTACGTGTAAGCCATGGAATGCAGGGCAAAAGTCGCGGCGCAAACAATCGAGGAATGCGGGTCGCAAGCTCGGGGTAAAACTAATGAACTGCTGGAGCTTTTAAGAAATTGGATATTACTGCTGGAACATGCGCTGGATGAGAATCAGCTGATGAAACGTGTTAACTTCTGAAATTGGTTGTGTATAAATCGGTTCACTTGTTCAAGTTGGAAGAGTTGATTAAATAATAAAACTGAAGTTTAGGTCACTAATACTGTGGGGGTCACTAGTACTAATGTGGGCGATGGACTAGTTGAAACTGGTCCATCTGGTAAACCAAAATTCAATTCCATTTGTATCAAGATTGGAACCAATAAAGAAGTAACATGAATGCAACGATAATACAGTAAAAGACTGTCGTATATAATAAACAAAACAAAAGGGAACAAACACATTCACACTCACAGCCCCACACTAAGTTAAAAGACTTGTATCGTGGGTGCCGGAAACATTCGCATCACACACACATTGCACCCAGAACCAGAAGCACAAATATCCCTTGAAAAGGAATTTGTGGTCCTGCCGGGAATCGAACCCAGGACCCATGGCGTTAGGGACGGAGACCTATCCACTGCGCCATTGGGTCGTAATAGATAATATATAATGTATACAATAGAGGGCAAGATCGAGAAATAAAGGCTGATGTTTAATTTTAGCTATCGCAGAACTGTTCACCGTATCGCTGAAAGTGTAACTTCTTCAACGACTCTCTTCTTATAATTATGTTACATCTTCGGCCGCATCTTCACTTTCTATCAGGTGGGATAGTGGTCCAATACTTGCCTATCTAGCATAAAAAAAACTACATTCGGCATTGATTCGTTATATTACGTCGATTCGTAGGTAGGTACTTAATTTTCATCTAGTGATTACATTTGCAAACATAAGAAAGTGGTTTTTATTATTTAATTTCCACAAATCTCACAGACCTACCAAGTATCTACTATCTTTATTTTCAGATTACCTAATAGTTGGTATCATCAACCGATTAGACCCTGTATCTCGAGCCTCGACGTCTCGAAACGAGGTCGCGAGGGCCCGCTCAATAGTTTATTTACCACACGCAAGCGAGATCCGCGTTGAGATTTTTCGACTTTTTCGTACCAAATGGGGAGATAACGTGTTCGCTGTATTGGAAACGCATCATCGTCAGGTCGGGCCTGTAAATGGCAGACGTCGTTGCCTCTACGAGTATATAGTCTGTACTTTATTTGTAGAACAGAAGTACGTAAATGTGGATTTCACTGATGATTTGGGCATAAAACAATGACATTTGCTGTAAAAACTTTTATATGCGTAATATTCTAATATCAATGAATCAAAATCAATTGCCGTATGTATTGATAACAGCTCGACCGTATGTATGGTTGATTTTTTGTAATTGTCGCGAATATTGAATGAAATAAAATGTACTAGGTACTTTATAACTTCGTCATGGCGGCGACTGCGGGGCACTACTAGTTAAACAAAACAGTCATATATAGAAAAAGAAAAAGCTTATTAAAAGCGCTCTCTTCCGGATAGCCTCAGAAACAGAATAGAATTGAAATAAAATTGTATTGCTTTAACTGTGTACAAAATCTTAAACGAATTTTTGAGAATCAACAGGCTTCCCAATTCGCGAGTACAATAATTTCATTACTATAGAATAAACTATACAAATTACAATTAACTTATTTAATTTTAATATATTTGCAATAAATAAAAATTAAATAAGTTTATGAATTTGTCTCCGCCCCAAATAGCAGAACAACGTCAAAAAAACCACTTAAAAATTATGAAAAAAAAAACATTTTCTCATGCACGGGAAAAACTTAATGACTAAATTATAACTTCTTCTATGTTTATGTTTGCCTAGTACTTCACTAAATCCGAGTAATGATGAGTACATTACTATTATTGGATTAAGTGAAGTACTAGGCAAGCATAAACATAGAAGAAGTTATAATTTAGTCATTAAGTTTTTGCAATGGTATTAAAGTACTAGGCAACCATGAAACCACGGACGAAACAGTAGTTAGCAAAGAAACATTTCGTTCTTCTTGTTTTCGCAATCAAAAACTTTTATAAATCAGACTTTAACTTTTTCAATTAAAACTGGATGTGTGAGCTAAAGTAAGTTAAATTAATTTATTTATTCTTAGCAAGACCCGAGGCGAATTCGAAACAAGTTCCTGAGCAAAGTTGAGATACGATATCTATGGACGTATGATATGTACTTCTCGAGTTCAAAGCTAAAACTAAAATCGTGTTTTTAACTTTCATCTAAGGAAGTTAATTCTCAGCTGAAGAATTCATTTCGGATTAATATGACCCGAGTTCCATGTGTTTTCTTTAATTATTGATGAAATAAAATGAAATGAAAATGTGTTTTTGCTTGAAACATGGTACGATTGGCTGTTTGAATAACGTTGGAACAACATGTTTCACCATAGACTGGCATGCAAGTACTTAAATGATTAATTGTTTAATGACATTTTTAAGAAGATATTTTGTAAGAATTTTATAAATTACTAGCTGCGCCCCGCGGTTTCACCCGCGTTGATAATGATGAAAAGTGATGATGATGAAAAATAGATGTTGGCCGATTCTCATAGATACCGGATAAGCACAAAAAATTTCATCAAAATCGGTCAAGCCGTTTCGGAGGAGTATAGCAACGAAAACTGTGACACGAGAATTTTATATATTAGACTAGCGCGCCCCGCGGTTTCACCCGCGTTGATAATGATGAAAAGTGATGATGATGATGATGATGAAAAATAGATGTTGGCCGATTCTCATAGATACCGGATAAGCACAAAAAATTTCATCAAAATCGGTCAAGCCGTTTCGGAGGAGTATGGCAACGAAAACTGTGACACGAGAATTTTATATATTAGATTAAGTTAAAAATTTGCTTTTGTGTTAATTCTGAGTATAAGCTATGTACATTAGTAATTTGAGCCAAATTACTATAGCCTTTACAGCGCGAAGATAAAACAAACATACTTACACATTAACACAATAACTTTCGGATTTATAAAATTTGTTTTTATGTAATGACTCATTAATAAAATGACCTTTAATTTTAGTACTCAGTTACAATTTACATCATTTTAACCTCCTAAATAAAAAACTTTCCATCTTAATGAAACCCTGGGCAATAATATTGATGACATCATTTTTCTATTTTAAATGTCCTACTATAAATCCTACTTTAATAAACTACTCAAATACCAATGTCCATCAATGTAACTTCATAAATAATAAACTTTCGACACTAACTTTCAACCCCAATTTCAACTCCTTATTGCACCCCTGGCAAAAAATACTGATATCTTAATTTTTTTATTAAATTAACTACTTAAATACAAACGTTTTCATCCCATTTAATTATCTTATAATAGAATTTTCAAAAGTCCTTTCTTAGTACACTTTTACGTACCTACCTACCAAGACAAATGTACCAAATTTCAAGTCTCTACGACCAGCACTTTAGGCTGTGCGTTGTCTCTAAGTCAGTAAATCAGTCAGTTAGTCAGATAATCAGTATGTCAGGACAAATAATCTTATAGTATTAGATAAATGATACGTTTAAAACGACGCCGACAAACGAGATGACTTTAAGAATTCCATACATTTGCAGACGAAAATTGCAGAAATGTTTTGACGTGACCTCGCCGCAAAAACACGAATAATAGGAAACTTGAATGAAAGTTAGAATTCATAAAATTCAGCCTGTACAGAAACTTCTCGCTTTATTAAATTTCATAAACACTCTATTTATAATTTTTATTAATTTTTTTATTTTAAGTTTGTTTTAGAGTAATTTCTGAGTAGTATAAAACAGAACGCAATCTTTTGAAAAAAAAAACAGTATGCCGCCTTTCCAGATACGAGCCACGGCTTGACTCTTATTAGTCGTTTGATATTGATCAAACGAATTATTTTATGATATACATTAGTATACACATTTAAGACAAAAAAGGGTATGAAAAAGAATTACACTCATAAATTTAGTAAGCCTCTTGCCAAAGAAAAGTGCTCAGAATGCTGGCTGCGTTTCCACGTTGAAAAGCTATAGTAAATATATTTTAGTTAAAAAGTTAAATTTAAGAAAAACAATTATAATATTCCAATTAAATATATATACATATATATCTTAAAATAAGTTATTAATTCGTTTTATCAATATAAAATTACTTTGCCCTCGTAGATAATTAAACGTCAAGTTTTAATACGAACTAAGAACACAAACAAAACTCTTGATAGAAATTTGGAAAACCACTTACTTTAAGCCCGTACTTGTAGTTCTAGTAGAGGTCAAGCAAAGGATATTGATCAGTCCTCGACAGCATCTTTCAAGTAGTTTCCTCGAGTATTTGCCAAAGGTCGCTTCAATGCAAATGGAAAACTTATTTCAATATATCTTTCATTTCAATATTCCATCTTACAGTCGATAGCGCTAAAGCTATAGGAGTTGTATATCGTTGTAAGCTATGATAGTCCTTTCAGCATTTCGGTTTAAATGTTGAGATATTAGTGCGCTTGAAATCTTTGAATATTGTTATGTTATGACATTAAAAGCTTCCAAGTCAATAAGTGGAGTAGCCGAGTAATTGTTGTAATGTTAAGGACAGTTCTGTTGTTCTTGTTATATTGATGGTCACGCTATATACGCTATAGCACTGTTGTTACCTATGAGCTCAGTGGCTTATATAAATATAATAGATATTAGTAGTGAGCTTTTAGGTGTTTATAATTGTAATGTAGTTTTAATTGAATATACTTCCTAAAACTAAACTAAAACTTTTTACAGCTAAGTTACAAGGCGCCGAGCTTATAGGTAATTCAAGTGCTCAAGCCCACTACCAGTGGATATTATGCTAGCGGCATTGACTCTTTGAATTGTAATGGTAATACGATCAGTCAAATAAGTACCAGCATCTAGATCACGCGTCTTCTCAACCAGGGCTCTAATAGTTTTTTGAAAATAGAATGAGTCTGGAGATTATTCTATTTTCAAAAAACTCAACACCAAACGGCTTCATAGAGAGGTTACTGAAACATTTTCTTTTCTACCGATTCAGAAGATAAATAGTATACTGAATTTACCCGTAACATTAAAAAATCCTACGAATCACGAAGTAACGAATTAGGTTAGCCAGTGCTTAAAAAAAAGATACTTTTGCCTCATTTAATATAACCAAAGTCTTTATTCAAAGCACGTTTTTATTAAAGTACAAATTCATCTTAATTAATTAAACAATTTCTTTTGCTAAGATATTTTTGTCCTTTCTTGTGTTTTATTTACCCAAATGTAAAATATTCTTGCCTAATGGGCTGAACGTAAAGCTGACTTGGGCAGGAAGAAATGTTAGTAAAATAGTAAGCATTCAATATGGAATAATTTAGGTTTCTTTTTAATTAATATGATCTTAACATAACAAATATATATTTACTTAAAACCTTAATACATTAAACTAAAAACTAAATTAAAATTAACCAAAAAAAACTAAAACTAGATATAAATACGTACAAAACTGAATCTAATAGACTAGACAGCATTACCACGTTTTATTTATTTATTTATTTATTCAAACAAAATCCACAGCTCTTAAAATTAATACTTTAAAACATATAGTAAAACTAATAGCCAATAACGGATTTACATTTGAATGGCAATACTCAATCTTTGTTCAAAATATATGCCAGCATTTTGGTCACGAGTTGCTTCGACCAAACTCTTTGGTAATTAATTGAAGATTGTATGTGCTCCCGATCCCCACGGTCCCAACGTCTCAACCCCATGATTATATTTTATATACCATTGCTATAATATATATAGCACAAAAATATCGCGGTCTTTCCAACTGTGCCCAGTGAAAAAAATACAAAATTTATATAGAATTTTTTAAACTTTCGCGAACTTCAATCATGTTTATATGAGAAAACCGGGTCTTTTCGCGCATCTATTTTCAAAATAGCATTACTTGATTTGCATTAATTCGTCAGATTAGAAAAACAAGTGCGGGTAGTTGTAAATAATGCTCGCTAATCAAGACGATGACACCCGCCACCTCAGTCTATCGTGACCACGGCCGGTGCAACGCTGCCGAAACGTCGAGGTTAGTAAAAATAATGCTATTTTGAAAATAAAAGCGCGAAAAGACCCGGTTTTTTCATATAAACAAAATTTATTTATTAATTAAACCTAGTCACAACATGTATTACTCACGATCCCCATGTGAAGTAATACAAATTCTTGCAATGTTTATATTAAAATTACAGGGCTTAAGCTCCACAATGACATGTAATATCTCAGGCTGACGAACGCAGTGCATTGCCGAGCAGGATTTAGACCTTAGTTTAAAACTCTGGGTAGCACTGAACTGTAATAGGCAAGCGTGACGCTTACCATCAGACGAGCGACGCTCGATACGTCACTCAAATATCATAATAATAATAAATATTATATACAGCAAAGGACCAAGTTCACAAAGTTCAAGCAGCTTCACCTTTCCTATAATGAATAGATTCTTTTTACTGTATTTCTGCATTAGGTACATATGCAACAATAATTTTACTTGATCATACCTACTATATGTCTGTGGATATAAGTACCGATGTTTTTGTGTGAATTTTTGTGAAAATTACCTACAAGAGACATCATTATATTTTCAAAAATCTATCAGAGCGCCTGGTTGAGGCGACGCGTGATCAAAATGCTGGCACTTATTTGGCTCAACGTATAACATTGCAATTCAGAGAGGCACTGCAGCCAGCATGATGGGAACGCTACTCAATGGTAGTGGGCTTGAGCACTTGAGTTACCGATAGGCTCGATGTCTTGTAAGTAATAAATTACAAGGTTCAAATATTTGTAATTTAATTTTTTTGGCTACACATTTAATGCGGGAATTTATGAGGTTTATAATGTAAATACATGGATAAAAAGAGGTTTTGACAGATCCTTGTTTTGTAACAAAACCTTTTTCAGGGCGTCTTATTTCGGAATTTTCATTAGGGACATTTTCCCAAGGGTATTTGCAAAAGAACTGGTTGCCATTGCGAGTAGCTTACTTACTTTTTCATTGTAATTTGTACCTAAGTGAGGACGTGAGCCTTCTCTAAGGATTTACCTAATTTACATTGGTTACGTGCTGTGGCATACTAATACCGCTCATCACGGTTAGCTCGAAAGAAATGTATTTATATGTAAATCACTAGCGGTTTTCGTCTCAGTTGGTCCTGGATTCGATTCCCGGCAGGACCACAATTTTCCTTTCTGAGGAATATTTATGCTTGGTGGGTGTGACTGTGTGTGTGATGTAAATGCTTCCGGCGCCTACTATTCACATCTGTAAATATAGTGTGAGATTGCGAAGGTGACCACAAATAAAGGAAAATACATCAAAAACCTTAAAAACTAACTAAGGCTAGTACAATGGGTGGTCTAAAAGCTTAAAGCGATCTCTTTCAGACAACCTTTGGATGGAGAGAAGATAGCAAAATAATTATAATAGTGCATTAATATACTAAACAAAATATAATGTATTTGTTTATAAAAAAAATGTCCCTTGGTTTCGTCCACATTCACCACAAAAGCGAGATGGAAATGAACACAATGCTTGTTTGAAGCATTGTATTTTAGCCAATCGGACTTTCGTGTTTATTGCCACCTAAATGGTTAAATCAGCCATTGCACTGGATAGATGTAAAAAAAAAACAATAGTTTCCGGAGCAGTATTCAGGTTCACATGGCTGAATGACGTTTAGCCAAATTGTTGAAAGTAATGCATAACAAAATAGACAGTCTTTTGGTTAAATGTTTAGGCAGACACGAACATAGCAATATGTGCTACTGTCTTTAAACTTAGTGTGGTGCAGTGAGCATCGTTTGCGTTTGATGAGTTACTGTTGAACACGACACAAATCATCGAACTTAGTGTGGGGCTATGAGTGTGAAAGCGTTTATGTTTATGTTTTATGTTTATGAATGCCGCCGTTAGTCGTTTGATAAAGACTTTTATTTCGAAGGTGTCTTGTACTTACAAAAATAAATTATCCTTAATTATCAACATGTAGGTACAGAACCATGTTCTTGCGGAAAGCACCATGTTTCTAGATAGTAGACTTCGCGATCTACTAGTATAGTCCGCAGTATCCAAAAAAGACCGGACGGGGCCAGATTGGGCCACTATATAAAATCACACTAGACCGCGGCGCGGCGACTACAATCTCGCGCTTGCCACGCACCCTAGGAGTAGTTGCTTCTAGCATCAAGCCTAGGCAGCAATTAAAGAAATTTAGGTCTATAGCCACCCTGCCAAAAAGGGCCAGTGGAAGAAATCCTGATACTGATATATCATTATCCATAACAAAACTCCGTTGACTGCGCGACTTTACCCTCTTTAATATTGTTAATACTTAATACTCGTGCTTTTACAAGACACCTTTGTTACAGCAAAATATTATTTGTTCCTTTGACAGCATCAATTCTCGACACATCCGTTTTCAATACTTCTGAGAGGAAATGTGTTTTCTTTCTTTTTGCTCACATAGATGTGTAGCCTTCCGCATGAGCAAGTACGTCGTGACTAAAGAACAAAGACGATTCTTTGATTGTTAAAAATCATTGATACGTTTTTGAGCTCCAATGTGTTTTCGTTCCTTCTTTATAGAAGATACGTCACAGAACGCAATGCTTAGATAGTAGATACAAATACTAAAGTAGATACAGTAAACAATGGATGTTGTATCTGTGGGGGTTCTTTAATGAGAAAGTTTGGGGTAATCAAGAGACTTTTACGATAGAAGATAACTATTTTTTTTATTTATGATAGGCAAGCATTTGACCACTATCTCTCTCACCTGTGGCGATATGGTCGACGACGGCACGTTTGCCTAGAAAATATATATTCACTTGGAGCACAGACTCTGAGAAGGAGTTCTACTGCTTTTCAATACGAATAATGAACGTGAAAGCTAATAACTAACTCTAATAGAATACAATTGTGTTTGATATTATTAAATAGCTTTTTTTTAAATTGAACGCGCTGTAATAAATCTAAATATAAAACGCGCTGAAGTTCTAACGATTACCAAGGAGTCGTAAATTACGATCAGACACATTCAAACTGGGTCAAAGGTAATCGGATTCACTATTAGGTACCATTATTTAGTAGGTAAAATATTATTCTGTCCATATGATTGCAACAACCAAAAATTACCAAGTTATATTTATAGAGGATCGAAGACTAGTCGCAATGTCTGTAAACTTTGAGCAGGCTTGCCTAAGAACTTAATGATGTACTCAATCAAAATCAAAATCGTTTATTCACATGGGCCCCAAAGAGACACTCATGAAAATTAATGACTCTACTGCCAGATTCGCAAAATTACAGCCATCTCGAGAAGAACCTGGCTTGTAACTCGGCGGCGCATTTTTTCATATATTTTTTTATTATTCCTTGACACTAATACATAATTATACTAACCTAGGTGTATCTATATTATGCAGTTGCTAGAAAGCGCTTATGCAGTTTGCCCCCATGCATCCTTGTCATTAATCTAGTCAATCTCTAGAGCTATAGACTGATCTGCAAGAATGTCGTGATTACTTACATTAACCAGACATTGGCAAAAATACATTTAGCGGGAATACTGTATAAAAAAATTAAGAATCAAAAGTCTTACTAGCATAAAAATATAGTGTCCACGTGTGGGAAGCCATAACCACGTCTCAGTGAACAGTCAGTGGATCGCCTATAAACAAAGGCGACAATAGCACGGCGTTCGCCGCTTCACTCAAGTATAAAACAGTCTCAAATATAACATAATATATAATGTATACAATGGATGTTACATACTAAACACACCTGGCGGGCGTGGACGCGGGCGTGGTCGCCTCCTGTGCATTGGTGTCCGCGTCTCCTCCTGCATGCGTGCGCATGCGACAAATATGTAGAAGCCACAATATTTACTCACGATGTTTCTCCTTACGAGAACAAAAAAGTTTGAATTGGATAACTTCACTTTAATAAAATATTCTTACTTGTCAACATATTGTTCTGCCGAGTTTCTATACACCATGAAACGTGAAACTCGGTACATTTCCATAATATTTTGTTTATATAGAACTCTACCAACAATAATTCATCGCTGGTATTCAACGAAACAAAAAGGGATCATCCCTTTGAAACTTACAAGTTTTGTATTATTCTTTTGTACTTCGAGCTTTGATGGAAGTCGGGCTTTGTTTGCTAAGAACGACTGTGGAGTCTGCGATACATCCCGCGATCATCTCGCCGAACAAATACGAAAGAGTTATTGAAATATTATTCTGATAAAGGTATCCTACTAAACGCTTTCGCACTCATAGACTTAGGTCTATGAGTGTGAAAGCGTTTAGTAGAACCTTAAGCTTAATGAGAGGCAAGCAGGTTTCTAATTAAGATAACTACCCTGTAACTGTTTTAAAGTGGTGAAGTAGCTTAGTGATAGTTTCTTTTATATTGCATGAGGTGTTTACCTTTAAGTGGGTATGCTATTAGGATTAAGTAATTTTGGCAAATTTAATGTATACTAGTATTTAGTGTAATAATCGTTAGTAAACCAAAAATAAATAAATAAATCAGAGGCATTATGCTGAAATGTTTGTATCGCGAGTGAAAATAGCATTTAAAAAACTCATATGAGCCTCAAATAAAACAAACTCAGTTCAAGAAATGAAATTTCTTGAGCTCAGAACAAACAACAAAACAGATTATAGATAGAGAAGAATCCTGCCTGAAATCATATAGGCGTCTGGTGTAGCAAGCAGAATATAAGCAAAAGGATAGTTACATAATTGACCCAGTTAAACTCGCGACGGTAAAACTTCCACCCAGAACAATCCATCACACTCATTACAGTATCAAAGTCAAAGGATATCGTTAGCTATGCTTCAAGCTCATAAAATAGACGTTGATTAAACCTCGGCAAATTAAATACCACAAAGTAGGTTTTCGAGTGGTACGATAGCAAATGGTGCATAAAAATGTAAATTTGCGCATCGCGCCGGTAATCGCGTGTACAAATAGCAGGTACGAAACCGGAGCTGTGCCGGGGGATCGGTTTTTTGTAAGGTTTCAATAGCAGTGCAGTTTGATTATGTTAAATTTGAAAAGTATTGTAAAGGTTTCATTGAATCATATCATTACTTATATCAGGTTAGATAGTACAATGGTTTGAGATAAGAATTAAAAATAAAAATTACGTGTTTGACGAACCATTATTACCATTACGTACGGCATAAGCCGCATTAATATTAGTGGGAGAAGCCATGAGGAACCTGAAATTCAGTGCTAGACACTAGTTCAGGAGCGTATATGTTATACAATACAATACAATACAATAACTCTTTATTGACACCAAAAGATAAATACAGCTTACAGAGAAACTTATAAAATATAGGTACAATGGGCGGTCTTATCGCTAAGAGCGATCTCTTCCAGACAACCTTTGGATGGAAATATAAACAAAAAGTGAAAGTAGGGATGGTGATGTTAATGTATTATGAACACCATATTGTGTCAGACAATGAATGGTTTATGTTTTAACCAAGTCTTTAAAAGAGCAACTGCTTGCACTATTTATTTACTTTTATTACGATAAATAACACATAATAATTAGGTCTCTTTTTTATGCTATTGCTTAGCTTCTATCCTAGAGACCGAATCCAGAATTTCCGTAACGAAAATAACCTAACACCCCCCACTCCGAACGGCACAGCGGTGATACTTTTTAGTTTCTATCGATGAATAGCAGAACTTTTAAAGACTTTTTAGAAATATCACGCTTGTCTCTTTAGTTCAGCAACTCGCCTCTAGGTGGCAGGAAAAAAAATACTGCATAAATAAAATAAATAAATAATTATAATTGCAAAAGTTGATAAAAAAAATGCTATGCAATAGCTTTACCGCGGCAGTCCCCGAGTGCCACACGTCTTTTTTTGTTTTTTATTTGACTTAAATTTTATCAGCCAACAGCAAAGCAAAAAAATAAGCAAGTATTCAAAAACGCGAAGTAAACGAAAAAACGCGGTAAGACACACAAGGGAAGCGAATTCCGAGCTCGTGCCGTTCTCGAAAATTCCCTAAAGTATTATAAATACCACGTTGTAGCGTATTAAATGTCACAAAAACTGCCACGTTCAACAAACTTTTCTTTTTGCTCGCGTTTTACTGTAAAAAGTTATTCCCGAATTTCGGCGAAGATAACCACATCTTGTGTCTATGCAAATTATAAGAGGTACGTCCGCTTTTGTTTCGTTTTCGAGAAGTTTTACGATTGTGTTAGTGTTGCTTCGTTTTATCCGCCTCAATAATGCAAGATCCAGATGATAACCTATATTCCGCGCAATTCCTGTCCACCGTGGCCATGTGGCCAGAATTTTGGAAACTCTAATAGCAGTGGTCTTTATTTTTATTTCTTTATAGGTTTTTTTTTTTTTTTTTATTTGTGACAGGCTAGTGTTTGACCACTATCTCACCTGATGGTAAGTGACGATGTGATCGAAGCTGGTAAACACACTAGACCTGGAATACGCTGCTGCTTTCATCTATAGGTAGATGAGGAGAGTTTAGAATTACATACATACGCATTACATACGCATTCACACTCACACACACTAAAACATTTAATTTAATTTTTAGTTTACATTTACTCATAATTTGTTATATAAAATATTTTATGAAATCAACTAAGTTTTATTTTGTAATTGAATAAAATCGTTTTTTTTTTATATTTAAATAAATAATGAATTCAATTGCAGTAAATAGGTATATCTACCAAAATGTTACAATTTCTCTCTATATATAAATTAAGCATACGTTTTATAAAGCAATGTTATTGTCTCCTATATTTACATGTGAGAGGCAATGCCGCCAGCATGATGGGAACGCTACCCACTGGTAGTGGGCTTAAGCACTTGAGTTACCTATAGGCTCGATGTCTTGTTGGTAACTTGGTTCTTTGCTGTATATAGTTTTAGTTTAGTTTTAGGAAATATAGGCAATTGGCCCGTATATACATGTTCATTGATGTTTAATATTAAACTGATGTATAAATTGTGTTCCTTTAGGCCCCATAGATCTTCTTCTCGAAGTCCATCTTCCATAAGTTCCATAGATAAAAATACACTTTCTAAAATCCGATTTTAAGAACCTGGCTCTAAGGCTTCATACACGGGTCAATCTCAGCGAAGGAGCTTTTTACGAGCTTGGATACTCTCGTGAGAAAATAAACACAAGAAGTATTCATAACTTTCCCTACTTAAAGCAAGTGGGGTTGATTTTATATGTTTTGCATTCAATTTTCTTGGCTACGGAGTAATTTTTTAAATTAAATAAGTTTTTTTTTTTCAATTATGTATTTATTTAAATAAATTCAGTCGATGCATGCATATTCAGTAAGGTAAGGTAAAGTTGCCCCGAAAGTGAAAAATGGCGTTGTCGAATTTTATAAATTTCTCAAACATGTGATTCTTCTGGTGCAAATGTGTAATAATGGTTTTTTAACAATAAACAACATTTTATAGCTGTGAACGTGAGTGTCAAGCTAATCATACAAAGTAAAAACGAGTTTGAGTTTTGCTGCGAATGTTAAAAAAAGGCGTTGTAGATTTTGTGTAATTTTCCAAAACCTGTGATTCTTCAAGTGGTAATGTGTAATAATGGCGGATTATTACCCGTTATACTTAGTAAACGTGCATAAGTGTGGGCAAATGATACCAAGTTGAAATACGTTATTTTCGCCTTCGCTCCAAAACACCAATAGAACTTCTAGTAAAGTTTCTATCACTTTACTAGGACATGACTTGACTATGACTGGACCTTGACTCTTTTACTTAACTTTGACTGTGACTAGGACGTATAATGTGAAATACACATGAAATATATTATTACTTGACACTAGCTAAGTGCACAAGATTGCGAAGCCAAAATTTAAAAAAATACGAGTTTTTTGTTTTCACTCCAAAACTCCAACAAAATTTCGAATTGTTTCCACCACTTAGCTAAGAGTAGTTCACAACGAAAAATATATTAAATTTAATTATTCTATACACATTATTTAATTAAAAAGTCAGATGAAGCAGTCTTTTGAATGTAACATAAGCATTATCCAAAGTATTGGCATTGCCTGAAAAATAAATCTACCCAAGGTATCTAGAAATGGCGGGAAATTATAACAGCTGCTTTCTGTGAAACGAAAGTTACCAACGTTTTTAAATTAACGTTATTTGAAAATTTTGACAGGTGTTTTGTTTACAGTTGGACTGGCTCATGGCGGACAACACAGCGGCGACGGCGATCGCGGGCCTTCGCCGGGTGCTGGCCAATGGGTCCCTAGAACTGTCTCCATTCAGCTCCGACCACTTCAGGAGGGACGTTCACTCCACCATCTACAGGTGTCGGCTGAGACTCAGCACTGGGTTTGCAGTACTATCGAAGAATATTCATGTGCATGCAGGTAATTATTTATTTTATGGCCAATTTGATAAATAAAATACGGGTTTTCTTTTATCTCTAGTGTTTGATCACTTGCTAACCAGATGGTAAGTGAGGATGTGGTCGAGAGCAGTAACACGCTAGGCCTATATTGGGACTGTCTTTCAAGAATATAGCCTAGAAAGAATACTTACCATTCTTAGTGAGAGATTTTCTACTTGAAGGTGATAATATTATTTTAAACCACTAGATATGTATTATCAACCTTTAGGTACATATTAGTTTAGTATCCACCTCGTCTACTGAACTTTCATCGGTCCCCAGCGACAAGCCTTAAACTAAGAATAACTGCCTCTAAAAAATTCTCTGATTTTATATCATTACCTATTCTTAGCAGTAGCTATAATAAAATGTTCTTGTTATCCCTAGTTTTGGTTTAATGTAGGAATACTCACAAAAAATACTCCAACCTTTTCATAATTTAAAAACTCGTGGGTGAATGGCATTTGTTATACATACGCCCATGCAATGATAAGAACAAACAAAACGAGAAAAAAGGTTATATTTCGGGCGAAAACGTACAACTGGAGCGGGAGGAGTATGACAGTGGGATATTAAATCTGGAAAAATATATTTGTAAATGTATTGAAATTTTATGCTAACGCGTGAAAAGGGTATAACTATACTGAAGGTGAGACCTACATAATATTTACCTAGTGAATAAGAATAGCGAATAGTGAAAATTTGGCTGTTGATGCTGTTTATTTATTTTTTATTTTTTTTATTTGTGACAGTCTAGTGTTTGACCACTATCTCACCTGATGGTAAGTGACGATGTAATCAAAGCTGGTAAACACACTAGACCTGGAATACGCAGGCTCTCAAGGATAACTGCCGGAACACCGTATTTGGCTTGGCGGCAGACTCAACTTGATGGTGGTAAGCTACTTTGGTAGCAAGCCAGGCGAGTTACTCACAAAATGCTCTACCACCTCTCAAATGTCACCTGATTAGCACCACCCAGGGACCACGTGTAGGGAGTCAGACTTAAGGGGTATCCTCCTACGGACGTGGGTGACTCAGCCCCCAAGTTTATGATATAGTTGTTAGAAAAGAAGCAATAGGATTCAGTTTTTAGCAGCGGACTTACAAACTGATGCTGATACATACGATTTTGTAATTTCCTTTTTTTCCACTTCTTGCATTAGATAAAATTGCAGAAGTGCTGTTTAGTTCAACAAAACTTTATTGTGATAAGTTATTAGAAGTAAAACTATGTGTTAATGCTGTTGTGCCTTGAATGAATCCAATCTTTTTTTGCCTCATTGCGCGAAGCAAATGAAGGGTAATGTTTATTTTTATGCTGTATAAGCAAGCATTTGACCACTATCTCACCTGATGGAAAGCGATGATGCGGCCAAATATGTAGCATGCTTGACTAGAAGATACCTATTTACTTTTGACTTGAAGACTTCCAGATTATAATGTTCTGGGAACAATGACGCGGGCAATGAGTTCCACTCCCTCGCAGTACGGATATGTGGATAATAGATAGATATAATAATATATAATATACGGGATAAAATAAATTTGAAGATGTTTAATCAATGTAAAGATTCGAAATGTCTCCCAGAATTGAGTCAGGGTAAATAAACATAAACATAAACGCTTTCAAACTCACAGCCCCACACTAAGTTCGATGACTTGTGTCGTGGGTGCCGGAAACATTCACATCACTCACACAATCACAACCAGAAACAGAATCACAAATTTTCCTTGAGGAGAAAACTTGTGTTTCAGTCGGGAATCGAACCCGATACCCTTGCCTCGAAGGGTAACTAAGCCAATGAACAGTTCATAAAAACGAAAGGGTCATTATACCGTGGTAATAGGATCCCAACAAATAAATCCAAATAATGTTTTTTTTATTGTTATTTATCATTATTTAATTATTTATAATTAAGTAGGTATATTATAGTTAATATTTTTTCAAATCTTGCACCTTTCTAAATTTTTGTTATATAAATTAAAACACCGACGTCCAACTTTGTTGCGTTATTCCTCTCCATCCAAAGGTTGTCTGGAAGAGATCGCTTTTAGCGATAAGACCGCCTATTGTTACACTTATTTTGTAAGTCATTATGTTCTATTCTGTATCACAAATATGGTGTTCAATAAAGAGTTTATCTATCTATCTATCAATCTATCTATCCAATACTTCGGTGTTGATTGTGATCGTTTGAAGAATTGCAAAACTCAAATTAAGCGTAACAAGTAGGAATAAAAACCCCCGTGTTCTAAGTAATAAATGAGGAAAAGTAAGGGTCTGAATTTCTAAGAAACGGAATTTTACTCAAATATCAGATTTTCAAAGGTGTTTTTTTTAATTACCTGCTCATATTTTTTATGATGAATATACAATTGTTTCAAGATTTTCTAGACTAGCCGTGCCCCGCGGCTTCGCCCGTATAAGCTATGTACATTAAAAATTGCATCTAAATCCGTTTAGCCGTTACAGCGTAAATTCAAAGCATTTGTTTCAGAAAGTCATCCATATTACTATTAATTTAAAACATTACAAATAAAATTACATAACGTAAAGTGAAAACAAACATACTTACACATTTACCTACTTAGACACAAACATTCGGCTTTATAATATTATTGTGATAAATAAGTATATAAGGGTGATCCCTATGGACGAAATTAATAGGTACATAATGGTTGCTCTATTCTTCTTCTTCTTCTCTACTTCAAATTCTCAGTGAATATGTAAAGATGGCCCGAAGCAAAAAGTGCAAAAAAAAAAGTATATTCCTAAGTGAAAATACTAATGGTCCATACGCGTAAGTGGGGAGTAAAATTTTTTTTAGCCTTCCGTGCTATTTGTTTAAAAGAACGTTGCAAGTTTGAAACCGTTTTTTTATTAGGTAAATACTATGTTAGAAAATAAAAAATTGATTATTGTTAAGAAAAAAAACTTAGGTACGTAAAGAAGGAAAAATAAAAAAACGTACTTTTTTTTATTTTTCCTTAGTGTACACCACCGTCTAACACATTCTAGTTACATTAATGTCCATACTAAGGTTGTCTGGAAGAAATTGCTATACGCGATAAGACCGCCGATTGTATTACCACTAAAAAATCTATAATTTCAAAAAATTGTTTAGTTTTACACTTTGTAAACTGGTTGTAACAATAAAGAGTTTTGTATTGTATTGTAATTAATCTCAAAAGCTTGTCTCTATTAGGCAAAGTGTAGGCGAACGACTAATAATAATTTGAAAGTATGTGTGTGTGATTAACGCTGCAATGACCTGATCGGATTTCGATAAAATTTGGAATATTATACTTTTGCCCTCTATCTCACCTGATGGAAAGTGAAGATGTGGTCAACGATGGAGCACATTTGCCTAGAAGATGATGATGTTCACTCGTGACTTGAAGACTCCCAGATTATACTTTTCGGAAAACACATACTCGGGCAAGGAATTTCACTCCTTTACAGTACGCATGATAAATGTGGAATCTAAACGCTTCGTGCGCACTGTTGGAATATCTACCAAAAAATATATAACTTTCGCTTAAGGTAAGGTTTAATAAGTTAAACTCGAGACCATAGGGTTTCATGTCATGTTACACCTAGGCTTAACAAATATCCTTCTTTGCGGGCGAAACCGTTAGGCTCCGCTAGTAATGCTTGATTATTGTACTTACCATCCTTACAGGAAAAGGATTATTAGGATATTTCGCAGTCGGCAGTATTTTAATTGCTTCGCCCGTGAAGTGCTGACCCAAAATAATTAAAAGGGATCACAATGGTTTTAGGAGGCACCTTTACTATTTTGTGTACGATCTTTTGTGGATCGACACCTCACTCATAATATCTTATACTTATTCAAAATTCAAAATCGTTTATTCATTTAGGCCCCAAAGAGGCACTCGTGAAAGTTAATGACTCTACTATCAGATTCGCAAAATTACAGCCAGATTAGTTGACTCCTCGCCGTTAGAATAACATAACATAAACTTTTTCACACTCACAGCCCCTCACTAAGTTCGATGACTTGTGTCGTGGGTGCCGGAAACATTCACATCACACATACAATCACAACTAGAACCAGAAACACACATTTTCCTTGGGGAGAAAACTTGTTTTTCTGCCGGGAACCGAACCCGATCCCCCTGCTTATAAGGCTAACGCTCACCAACTAAGCCAACGGGCAGTTCAATTTAGTATAATTATGGCTAATTATTAACATGGCTCGTGGATTATCTATCAAACATCATCCATTTATGGTTGACATACCTCCAGTTCGCTCGAAGCGTTTTGCTTCTACTTTCATCATCCGTACAGCGAAGGAGTGTAACTTATTGCTTGCGTCTTTGTTCCCCGAACGGTATAATCTGGGAGTTATCAAATCTAGACTGAATAGGTATTTAGTCTGTTACAACTTCGGTCGCTTCGTCACTTTCAATCATGTGAAGTGACGACTTGGTTCTTTTTTTATGATAGAAAGGCAAGCATCTGACCGCTATCTCACCTGATGGAAAGTGACGATGCGACCGAAGATGGAACATGCTTGTCTAAAGGTACCTATTCACTCTAAACTTGACCACAATATCACCGAGATCACTATTGCTGCATTTGACCACAACATCACCAGCACAATGATAGAGCATTAAAAAAAAGGTTAACGTAAAATTTACCTAACAATGTACTATATCCACGAATCTCGTTAACACATTCTCACTTCTCAGCCCAAAAACCTGTGAAAAATTAAATATCACGCGGCCCACACGAAATTTTAATAAACGGGCGTCCACTACGGGGAAGTTCAGTTTATATTATAGAAGTTGTTAAAGTTTCGTTGGCTTTTTGCTTAATTAGTCCCCTTAAGTCTGACTCCCTACACGTGGTCCCCGGGTGGTGCTAATCAGGTGACATTTGAGAGGTGGTAGAGCATTTTGTGAGTTGCTCGCCTGGCTTGCTACCAAAGTAGCTTACCACCATCAAGTTGAAAGTCTGCCGCCAAGCCAAATACGGTGTTCCGGCAGTTATCCTTGAGAGCCTGCGTATTCCAGGTCTAGTGTGTTTACCAGCTTTGATCACATCGTCACTTACCATCAGGTGAGATAGTGGTCAAACACTAGCCTGTCACAAATAAAAAAAAAAAAAATTTAAAAAAAAAAAAAAAATTTTTTTTTCTTTTTCAGCGCTAAGCATGCCGTGGGACGTTCACGTGCCGGATGAGTACGTGATAGCGGGTAATGCCGCGGTCCTTCGGTGCATCGTGCCGCCGCATTGTACTGACCGCGTCAGCGCTACAGAGTGGCTCACTGACTCGGAAATTAGCGTGCTGCATTACTTAGGTAAATATATTAAGAACTATAAATAAATATATATCTATACATATATACATATGTATATCTTTTTTAAAGATATCTCGAGAACGGATTACCGATTATGATGAAACTTTTGTGAGTTGCTACCTATCTCACCTGATGGTAAGTGACGATGTAGTCGACTATGGAGCAAGTTTGCCTAGAAGACACTTATTCACTCGCTACTTGAAGACTCATATTTTGTACTTATCAGGAAACACCAACTCGAATAAGGAGTTCCATTCCTTTGCGGTTTGCACAAAAAATGTGGCAGCAAAACGCTTTGTCCATATTTAGCAGGTACATACATTCAAATTCAAATCTTTATTGCATTCTCTAAATATAAATAGGTGGTAGAAATAAATAACAGTTCACTACAGTTTGGCACAACAATTAAGAACACAATAATTATGTATATATATTATGTATTATTTCATTCGTAAGATTGTTTGGTAAAAAGAGTAGAATCAGCGCATACAAAATTAATTATCATTCACAAATACCAAAGAAATGTAATACATTTTATAATACTAATAAAAATTGCATAAGCAATGTCTTGTATGTATTACATTTATGTATTTGTCAGTTTTCGGAAACGTTATAAAATTACTATACCTTCCACCCTCTACACCACCAGGAAAATTTATCATTGTCTTCTGGCATAGATTACATTCATATCATTTCGCAAGTCGAGGTTCTCCTACATATCTACTTCCTACACAATGATCAAAACATCCCACACTTTGTGAAAACAAATCATTTCTAAGAATAAGGAAAAAAGTAAAACGTCGCACCACCATTTCGCTAAATTCTTGTCAAGTGACGAGACACGCAATTACATTTTCATCGCAAATCTTATTTCCACGAAAAAATCGAGGCGTTTTAGATGAAGCCTCTCTCTGAATTTACTCCTGTTTGATTGGAAAAGAAAATTGAACTCGGTGCTTACTTAGCGCTTAATGCAGATGTTTTCATTTTCCCCGTCATCCCTTCATTCGAAGTGTTTGCTTTGTTTTTGAGAGATTTGCTCGGTTTTTACTGTAATATTTCAATAGGTGAAGCAAAAGACACAAATCTCTCTGTACGAGCAATAGTGATTTATTGGGATGTAAACCTTGACAGAATTATATTCTTTTCGATAGTACATAATAGGGCGAATCTCTCACGTGTTCAAGAATACTCCAAAAAGTGGACTTATTTTGATCAAGTATTACAATGTTCCAGCCATTCTCTAACCGAATGCTCAGATGAGTGACGATGGTAAAAGACTCGACGGCATGTCTTAAATTCCATGGAAGATGGGACGGGCTTTTTTTTAGTGTGGGTTGCTATTTGTGTCGACACTTTAGCTCCGTCACAAAGCAAGCGTCCCCAGAATCATCTGAGTTTTTCCGTGAAAAATCATGTCTCGTGATAACTATTACTGCCGCGGCAGCGAAATCTACCCTCAGATAGGCCAAGCCTCTCCCAAACGACAGTCCTGAATCCACCACTACAGTCGTCTTTTAATAGTATACAGTGATATTATACCAACAATGTTGCAGCCAAAGTAACGACTGCAGGTGTGTCGCATTTCAATGTATTTTATACATTACAAGTTCTACAAATTATCTTTAAAATGTCTAATTAGAATGATGATTATCTTGGAAAATGTCTAACGATAATTGTAACTGACGATTAGAAGTAAGTGACGATGCGGTCAACGATGGAGCACGCATGCCTAGAAAATGCCTGTTCACTCTTGAAGACACGAAGATTGCACTACTTAATACCTAATTAGTAAGAAGTTTGAACTGGACTCTTTTGTATGGTCCGCCTGGGGCAGTACCACACCATTAACAGACATGCAACTCCTAGCAAATTGCAGAGATAAAGAGATTAACATCTTATAGTGACGAGTTTAGTGTTTTGCTGCGCTGGATTTAAGTGGCACTCCAAGTGGCACTGAACTATAATGGGCAATTGTGACGCTTACCATCGGGCAACTGACTTGCTCGTCTCGTCTCTTAATTATTTAAAAAAATCTAAGACATATAATACTAAACTGAACTTTTTAGATCTACTTTTCCATCGTTATTAATAATAAATCCAACTAAAACATGTTGGCACTTTAAAATATTAGATTAATCGATATTACCCGATGCATAAAGCACATTGTTAAGTCACAGATAACACATCTCAGCTTATTCGATTATACCCACTCAATCGATATCAGGTCATCCAGTAATCGGTTGATTACTTGTACCTGGGGAAGTCCGTAGAATCACGGGGAATCACGGATATCTGTGATGGAACAATCAGCCTTGACATCAGTGGTTGTAAATTCGATTGTAATGCCTAAATACTCTTAGAAGCATTGACAAGTAACATCCAAAATAAATTCTTTTTTTCTGGGTTTATATTTGTAAAATTGATAAAAGTACTTGCTTATTTAAGACTACATGCTACCTACTAGCAACAAATATAGGATACAAACTTATACCCTATATTAAATGCTGCCCGTACGGCTTAGTTGGTTGAGCGTTCGCCTTCTAAGCAAGGGTATCGGGTTCGATTCCCGGCGGGAACATAAGTTTTCTCCCCAAGAAAAATTTGTGTTTCTGGTTCTGGTTGTGATTGTGTGTGTGATGTGAATGTTTCCGGCACCTACGACTCAAGTCATCTAACTTAGTGTGGGGCTGTGAGTGTGAAAGCGTTTATATTTGTGTTATGTTTATTAGGATACTAGCCGTGCCCCGCGGTTTGCCCCGCTATTATCAAGTTAAAAAGTAGCCTATGTATTAGTCCTAGGTATAAGCTATGTAAATTCCAAATTTCATCCAAACCCGTTCAGCCGTTAAAGCGTGAACAAACACACATACACACAAACTTTTGAATTTATATGACTAGTAGGACTACGAGTTCTACAGATAAACGAGTAATTAAATCTATAGAGGAGAGCTTATTTAAGAAGTATAGTGTTTTTATTGTATTTATATTATTGACCGATAAAAAGCGAGGTCTCTATGTTGACTTAGGTAGTTCAGCACTTTTTCCGTCTGTCCGTCAGAGGCATTTAACGTCTAAACCATAAAAGTGACTCCAATTCTCAGAGACTATGTAAACTGTGGCCCAATGCCAAAAATGGCTAAAATTATATTTAATTTAATTAGTCATCAATGATATGAATTAAAATATTATCGCGGAGCAAATTCGCGGTACACGGCCAAATTTATAATTCTATCTTTATGCTTATAAATAAATAATAATAGAATTCTTAGTTTAATTTCAGTTCCTGAAACTTTAATAAGTAGCTGCAAAAGCAAAACGTACATCTTCTATGTATCCGCTGATCTGCTCTGACGCTATCTAACGGAATTGTCCTTATAAAACGTTTATACAAAAATAAGGTAATTTCGTCGCTTGGAGCAGGGCTTGGGCGGTTAAGGCAATATAGCATGACAACCCCAAAACTGCGGGTTCGAACTCCGCTTCAAGCGATATTTTTCCTGTGTAAATTTATTTAATTATGCCTTGTGGTTATACTACACTAATGTTTTACTAGATCCCATTTGTGCACACAGAACGTTGTTATTGCAGCACAACAATAGGCACACTTAAAAATCAATTAGCTTTGTGAGAATTTATTATAATGCTCTTTCTCGACTTTCTTCTAAAGGAAACTGCTCTCATACTTTCCCTTTGACGCAAAGATTAGGTATTTCAATAAAATGAGTTGTGTATTAAGCTTGTGTGTTCGTTCGTGTAATTCAATCAACATTCTAGAGGTTTAACAACTTTGTCTAGTCTAAAAGTTTTATGCAAGTTTGTCCATCAGCTCTCTCTTCTAAATGTAGAGAGGAGCGGTGAAGGCGGACGGTCCTCGAATACACTAGATGCTTTGCTCCTGTAACCAATTTCACTTGTTCTGAAATTTTATCTTAAATCTAATTTCACACTGCTACAGAGCCTCCTCTTCTATTTTTTACATAATACTGATACATTGTTTTGTTATAATTAACAAAAAAACAAGCAATAGATCCTACGGTAATAGTTACAGAACATTACTTCTTTTATGTTTATGGTTGCCTAGTACTTTATTACCGAGATATAAGCTTAATGACACTTTATTACCTTCTTCATGTTTATGTTTACCAAATACTTTCATGAAAAGTGGTAAGCAGAACGACTACAAAATATCACAAACAAAGTTTCATTACATTTGAATGATCGTTATGGCAGGACATGACATACGAACAAATAAACAAAATATATTGAATAATCGTATAAAAGAAAATTTATTTCTTAAATATATTTTTCGTGATTTTTCTTAGTTATTCAACTATTTGGGACGTAAACAAATTCGACAAATCATACACAGCCATTTTCGAGTTATAAATGGTGTAACTATCCACCCGACTATGTTTACATATAAATAAAATTAGGCAGTAGAGTAATTTTTAGTTTAATGAGTAGGCAAGCACAACAACAATAACAACAATGTACAATTGGAGGACTTAATGCTAAGAGCATTTTCTACCAGTCATCCAGCAATGGTAGGAACAATAGTGTAGCGTGCATCAGAGCAGTGAATTGGCCATAATTCAAACTATAATTATAATTTATAATTACATATAACATTAAATGGCTCATATATACATATATACAATATAATAATATACTTATAAAATATTTAATGTTACATTGATATATGCAATACACAAATATAATATGAGCTTAATAAGAACGTATGGTAGCTAAGATGTAATATGTGCTCATCTTTTTTAAGAAGTACTCTCGCACCTGTCGTTTAAAGACTTCTTTTGACGGTAATTTTCCAATATGTATCGGAAATTGGTTCCATAGACGCACTGCAATTTCTCTAAATCAGTTATCTAGAATCCCTGTACTGTGAGCAGGTATAGAAAGAAGTAACGTGTCTGTAGACCGCAGATTAAGAACATGGGTATCTGCTAGAAAGCTAAAATCGTCCTTCAAATATCCAGGAGTACAGCAGTACATTTCACCACTATATCACCTGATGAATAAACGATTTTGATTATGAAACACATGAACGAAATAAGTGCAATTGTCTCCAGGGTCTAAGTACCAGCGACTAGACGACGGGTCGCTGTACATCAGCGCAGTGAGTCCGGGCGACAGATACAACTCGTTCCGGTGCCGGGTTCGAGACCGGATAACGGGGAATTCCTATTCCAGTCCGTATTTCGGTAAGTATGTCGTGTATCTTTGGATTCAAATTGTTTGTTTTAAAAATACACGGGCATTTTGATTTATTGATAATTAGCTTTTAGTCCGTCCGTCCGATCTAGACCTCCTCCTGCATATATGATATTATTTAATACTATCTTATAATTAACTTAAACTTAGATAGTCCATAAACAATTGTGTCAAAAACACCAGCAAAAAAAATCGAGTAGAGGCCTTAGACTAAACCATAGCGGGTACACAGTATAAAGTATACTATTAATACTGCGACTATAGGATATTGTCGTAGAATAAATAATATACTGTATAGCCACCGCTGTAGCCCCGCTGTCCGCTATTCGTCGAGGCCACGGCCTAATAGAAATCTAAATTACCATCACCATTTTCTTTCTCTTTTTTCACCATTTTTTCCACTGGGGTCGGTACGACAAATATTATGAACCCTCTCCATAGTCAAAGTGACCGTAGCCTCGATCGGCAGGGGTACCTCGTGCTGTCTGAGATCGCCTTAGTGCCGTACCCCACAATTGTTCCCTTTGACACTTATGAAAAAACATTTTTTCCTAATTTATACACTAAAATACCTGCCAAATGTTAGCTTCATAGATCAAGCATTTTTTTTATATTTACAATAAATAAATATATGAATGTACCTGTTGATCATTTCTTTAGTTTGTATCTGATAGCAGTGTTTACTTTCAGGTCATTTGATAGTGACGGAGCCGAAAGGCGGCGTGAGGCCACGCGTGTCCGTGGAGCCACGGACGCGGCGCGTGCCGGCCGGCCGGGACCTCCGGCTGCCGTGCGCCGCGCACGCCTGGCCCGTGCCTACTTACAGGTGAGTCTGTGTAGGGTTACATATCTGGTTACAGTGCGTGAGTCTGTGTAGCGTTATCAAATCAAATCAAATCAAAATCATTTATTCACATGGGCCCCGAAGAGGCCCTCACGAAAGTTAATGATTCTACTGCCAGATTCGCAAAATTACAGCCATCTCGAGAAGAACCTAGCAAGAAACTCGGCGGCCCATTTTTTTTCATTCATTTTTTTAAATAGTTTCTTAATACTAATACATATTTATATTAACCTAGGTATATCTATATTATGTAGTCGCTAGAACGCGCTTGTGCAGTTTGCCTCCAACTGTGTGCTGTTACGTATACTTGTGAATGTTATTGTAAGTTATACAAAGGCGTCGTGAATCCGCGCGTGTCTGAGAGTTACGGACGCTATCCTTGCACAAGACCGCGCATGTCTCCGTGCATACTTAAAACCGAGTTGGTTATATGTTATAATAGGCCCGGTTCTCTCCGCGTTTTATGTTACTGATCTCAATCAGTAATCAAAATTTTAGTTTGTCAAAAATCGTAGCCTTACTATTACCCCCGTATATTCATTAGCTTAAATGTAATGTTTACCTCCTATTATTTTTTTTTTTTTTATTATTATTTTTTTACTATTTATTATAATTATGTTGTCTATTGTATGTATATATGTATTTTTGTTTGTATAAAAATATGTATTACTAATATATACGTATATTATAATATATTATATCGTAGCGTATATTATTGAAATAATTTTGATTTTCCTTTCATTTTGTTAATAATGTTTTGAACTACCCGCAAGGTTTAACTGAAAACCAACGTCGAGTTCTAACTCGACATAATTGCTGAGTTAAACCTTTTTGGCATAATAAATTATTGTTTATATTTTTGTTTTTAATATTAAGTTATTTTTGTTAAATAAATGAATTTTCTTTCTTTCTTTCCTCAATAAGGGCAGTGCTACAAGTAAATCGGCGCATCCCCCTTAGCTACAAAGCGACAAAAGTCCTTTTGTAATAATATGGGTAAACATTTATGTAGGATTAAGGAAGTATTATTAGAATAACGGGTTGTTCAAATACAAGTCAAAATTCAGAACTCATCATATGTAGAAAATAAAAAGGTTTTCAATGTAAAAAGGATTTATTTCCAGTAGAGCGGTACTTACATAAGAATCAATACAAATCTACAGTCATGGCCTTGGGTCAGGTGCGTCTTGCCTGTGGGCCCAAAACTAGGCAATGCATGTATCTTAGGTGGCTTTAAATTCGCAGAAATAAGACAACATCAACAGGAACCTCTTTTCTCCTAAACATCCATCAGTCCCGCATATAACCAAGTTTACATACCGAATTTCAACAAGTTGAAAGTTGTAGTGTATAGTGATATAACCAAGAAACGTGCCTGTTAGTAGCGAGTATGTAGGTCTGCGGACTGTATCCACCGGCTAAAAGGTATCGCTCTCGCTGAGCAAACAAATGTCGCAACAACTAGCGACTCTATGCAAAGAACCAGCGTTCGTTCTAACCAGGGTGTTTGGAGTAAACATTTTAAGCTCAGTAATTTATTCGAAGATTAATTATGTACTGAAGTAAGAAAAAATGTTTGAGTATGTAAAAGTAAAGGTAAAAATAAAGATATCTTTGTGAACGGTAGTCACTTACAAATGGGGTTTACGCCAATTACCAACAGATTATCAAACTGTGGGCAATGTAAATATATGACATAAACAAACAAACAAAAAAACACATTCACGCTCACAGCCTCACACTAAGTTCACAGACATGTATCGTGGGTGCCGGAAACATTCACATCACACAGACATTACACCCAGAACCAGAAGCACAAATATCCCTTGGGAGGGAATTTGTGCTCCTGCCGGGAATCAGACCCAGGACCCACGGCGCAGAGGGCGGGCACCTGTCCACTGCGCCAACTGGGTCGTCCATCATAATTTTACATTTTGATTTTATCTTGCTCTATATATACATTTGTTACCTCTAGGTATGCACTACTCAGTAAGAATGTGTATAGAATACTTACATAACATACTTACATTCTTTTTTCAATTTATATTCTAAAAAAGTTTCGAAACACTTTACATAACACGACTTCCGGCTCTTAATCTACCGCGCGACAGAAAAGCCTTGCAAACGGCAGTCTTTACCTCAGGTCCTATATTCCAACAAGCCGTAACACCCATCGACTGCTGATTCGTTTAAAAGCTTTTACGAATAAAACGTTTTGCTGACTGCAGGTTGAGAGCTTAATGTTTTGTCGATAACATTTTTTACGTACGATATTTTGACGTTAGGCAATTTTTTTCAATAAAGTGAAGGGTATTAGCGATAAAAGCTTCCTTTTTCGATGGTAAAACCTAGTTTCATGTGGTTTCTGAAAGCAGTTTCAAACCTAGGGCAGTCATGGATTGTTTTTGTGTACAAAGTGTGTTAGTTTATTTTATGTTATTTATTAGGAACAGCAAACAGCAACAATACACAACATAATACAAAAGTAATTTGTACACTTTTCTCAGATAGACACTAAACTAAATTTTAAATTTTAACTCTAAAAGATGTTGAATTACAAAACAGCCAGAATTATATTATTGAAATACACATTAAACATAATTTATTAAACCCGATTAAATGGTATCATTGGTAACATAGTGGTTATATATCAAACTTATGTGCAGTTAGTTTTACACATTTAAATCTTTAGTGTGGGATCCAACAACCTTATAAGCGTGGAGAATATGTGACGCAACAAGTTACAGAGGCTACGGTTTGAACACATAAATAGAGTACTTACATAATAGAATAACACAAATAAAACAATATAAAATAAAATTTACGTCTATTGTATAAATAACAAAAAATAACTACAGAAACATAGCTGAATAGAGGTGATATATCTAACACTATTTTGTCCTAACATACTGATTCACTGACTGATTAATTGACTGACTTAGAGACAACGCATAGCCTATACCGCTGGTCGTAGAGACTTGAAATTTGCAGGGTACATTTTTCTTAGCACGTAGAGTTGGTGTATTAAGAAAGAACTTTTGGAAATTTTTATATTGGAGATCCGAAAGTGTGTGTGTAAATATGTTAGTGTGTAAGTATGTTTTTTTTTTCTTCACTCTGTAACGGATAAATAGATTAACACATAGGCTTATTTTTAACTTAATTAACGCGGGCGAAACCGCGGTTCACGACTAGTATTGAATAAAGATCAATTGCTTCCAAAAAAACCTGTACAAAATACTATTTTAGAATCTTATCAATAATAACATTTTCGCATTAAACATCAGAGTTCCGGACCCAAATTAAAATTTCACAGCCGTTCATCCGGGAAGTTCAATACAAAGTACCCGTACATCGGATCCCAAATTAAAACGGTCGATGGACCATTGTAGGCACACGTCCTTCAAATGACCGTTCTAAATTGTCGTGAAACCGTTTTGATAGCGGAGATATCTACCCACAATTTTATAATTCCCACTCGACGTGATTCGTTTTAACTGCCAAGGAGCAATTTGGACCGCAAAACCCGCTAAATTGCATTATACCCTTGGAAATCTACCTGTCCCACCTCTGAACACTTAGCTTGTTATGAAAATGGTGTGTAATTTAAATAGCTTTCCATAATGTGATCACTTAGACCCCACGTACCCAACGTTTTTGGAGGACGTAATGTAAATAACGTGGGACCAACGCTGATGGCTTTCTAATTGATGTAAATTGAGATATATTTGAAACCAAAATGAGTTCTTGAAACGATCACACATTCAAATAGGAATATGCTTAAAATATACACATTCAAATAGGATGATTTAAGAAAATGAATGAAAAAAATTCGCCATCGAGTTTCTTTCCAGGTCCTTCTCGAGATGGCTGTAATTTAGCAAATCTGGAAGTAGAGTCATTAACTTTCATGACTGCCTCTTTGAGCCCATTTGAATAAACAATTTTGTTTTTTGTTTTTTTTTTTTGCAAATTTTTTACTTCATTAACGCGGGCGAAGCAGCGGGACATGGTTAGCTTGCAATAAATAAATAAATTTGAATTTGAGATTTGAACTCATACCTAAATAGATAAAAAGGGGTTAATAAATATTATAAGCTATATATATTATAATTATAAGTATATTATACATAAGCAGGGGTATCGGGTTCGATTCCCGGCGGAAACACAAGCTTTCTCCTGAAGGAAAACTTGTGTTTCTGGTTCTGGTTGTGACTGTGTGTTATGTGAATGTTTCCGGCACCCACAACACAAGTCATCGTACTAAGTGTGGGGCTGTGAGTATTTTATGTTTATGTCTGAATATTTCCCAAACGGCTGGAACGATTTATATTATTTTTTCGTTTGAAGGTTACTTATTCAAGGGTTTTCTTAACTATATTTGCTGAAAATCGATGACGCCTTTTTCCAGATAGAGTTTCGTGAGTATCTTATTCACTAACAAAATTTTAATTCTGTTACACTTGTACAGTAACATAAATATTAGAAGTAACTCAAACGTTTTATAATATTTTAAGATTCAGTAGGTACTCATAGTTGACACGTGCTTTCGAATGAACGTTTGTACTAAGTGATTCATAAGTTATTCAACCAAAACAGACTTCAATCAAATTTACCTGGCGATTGGTTATGCAGCTACAACTTGCAACAAACCGGTGAACGTACAAGTTGCCGACAAACTTCGTGTGTAGTCAAATAACCGCACGAACTGAGCACAGATCGATTCAACGGCGAACTTGTTTCACTCACTATTTGTCTTCCCAGCGGTTGCACTGCCAACGCAAACAAAAAGTTTCCAGAGACGGCTATATCTCGATATATGTGTTATCTGGATACGCATTTCCATTCACGTCCGGAAGTAACATCTCATGTTATTTCCGGACGTGAATAAGTAGATGTCACCCTTGATTTGTCTCAATTTCCATAAACTTCACGTGATACTAATTTAATATTCCGATCGTAAATAAGTAAACTGATTTCGTAGCACGAAGTTATAGTACATAAAACTTCGCGAACGTCTTCGCCTAACTGATAACATTTTATGTTTTCCACAAAGAATTACGGTGCCGGGAAGTCCTGAATGCGCCATAAACTTTCATATCCAGCCATGGTAGGAAACTTTTTAGAATGCAAATGTCGCGCTGCATTTCAACTCCTTTCAAAACTATTTCTAAAGGGGACCTAACTCGGAGAACATTGAAGATTTCGCGCCACATAGCCATTTCATTTCCGCGAAATTTCGCTTAGGATATTAGACCGTATTCTCGGTGCTCTCATCTCCTTGTAATGCTATCCTGAGATGAGTTCAAAGCGATATATATAACAAACTAGCTGTGCTCGGTAGTTTCGTCCGCGTAAGTTAAGTTAAAAAGTAGCCTTTATTTTAACCCTAGGTATAATCTATATGTAGATTCCAGGTTTCATACAAATCCGTTCAGCCGTTACAACCTAAAGAGAAAATAAATATATTTACGCACTTGCACCCAACCACGACATTTTTAGAATTTATAATATTAGAGTAATATTACAATCGCATGATATTCTACAAATTTCCCCCCGATTGCCCCCTTCTATAGACTTTTGTAGGCTTTGTGTAATCTTAATAATACAAGGAATATACAGCCTAGCCGCCCACCTCGCCGGATTGTTGCCATACATCCACAGCCATTGTTTTCGTCTAGTTTTCTTTAATGTATGAGTTCCCAAGACATCCCATGTGGAAGCACAACCATTTAAAATATTTCCCACGAATTCCACGTAGGACTACTCAAGTATGGTCGGCAAGAAAAGCTTCTGAGAGATGATTACTGGGTAAATTAATATTAAAATACAGAGTTTGAACCCAATGTCGCGATAAAAGAAATAAAAGTAGAATAATGCACATGATAAACAACGGAAGAAGGTTTGGTGACTCGCAGCAAGAACTTTCAAGCCGTCTGGCAGGCATCAGGTCATAAAAAATCTTGTCTTATCTTATTTATAACTTTAGTAGAGTACCGATATACATGTTGTGCTCCTCTCAGTGCGAAGACATAGTGAAAGTGGTCAAGTGCTTGCCGATTAGAGAGAGAAAACATGATGAAAAGAAGGTGACGATGACAATAAACGTAGCTGGTAAAATCAAAAATTCTCTCAATATTAACAAGATCATTTCATGTCACGTCGTTTAAAGAGCTCGTAATACCGTTGTTTACTGACATCTCATAAATTCTTGTTTTTTCTACCCCGCATTTTATGCCAGTAATTCCAAAAACTCATGTTTTGTACGCAGCTCTGAAATAAATTCTAATCCTTCTAATGTTCCCTAATTCCAGGTAAGTTAATAGCATAATAAATACGTTCTCTGGAGCTTTGGTGCAATTCCTTTCGTTTAATTATTACCGGCTAGCCTCCTTGTTTACAGTGGCTCGGCGCGGGAATGAAAGTTCCGAATTAATATTTACTACTCTAATATCTTTGCTTAGTTTAATTACATTTTATGAAGGTGTAAACGACGATATATTTTAATTTTGGAATTGCGTGAAACAACTAATGCGGTATGTTGATGTTTTTGTTTTTATTTGGCGATGTGGTGTCGATGGAGCTTTTAGATTAAAAAAAGTTCATGGTGTATAGCTATTTCGCGATGTAAGCTTGAAATCTTGAAAGATTTTCCTTTTTTAAATGTATGTGTGTGTGACGTGAATGTTTCCGGCACCCACGATACAAGTCTTTATACTTAGTGTGGGGTGTGAGTGTGAATGCGTTTGCGTTTGTTTGTTTTGTTTTTCGTTTTAATCGCCGTTATTTCAGAATTAAACCAAAAAATTGTGTACTTATTATAAATAGCCGATTAATTTTCCTTAAGTTATTAAATTTATATATTATACAATTCAAACCTATACCTAAACATATATAACTCTGTTATAATATTATTTGCAAAACGTAAATAAAAAAAAGAAACGTTGATTTCAGGGAATGTATTTCCAAAGTTTAAGGTAAATTTCAACTTCTGTCCAAATGACGAAATCAAAAAAAGGTTTATTTGAATGTTTACTGTATGGACATGCTCATAAATTTAAGTGTGATCGACTGACGATACAACAAACGTTACAAATTTCTAGTTACACCAAGTGGACACACTTTTGTACACTTTTATTTCTTTAAGGGTATAATTTAGACGGCCACCAAAAATTCTAAACGGTTACCAAAATGGATAAATGGTCACCAAATTACGTTTCCTAAAATAAAATTTCCTGTGACAGAACCGAATCGGATAACAGTAGGTTAAGGTTATTTTTTTAAAATAATTAATACCATAATATTTATAATACGAAAAAATTGATTTATTTCATAATAAACGTAATTTGGTGATCATTTATCAATTCTGGTAACCGTTTCGAATTTTTTTGGTAGTAAAATTGGTACTTTTTGGGCGGTGTATAAACACAAGCCTTTCTTTAAAGAGCCGTGCTACGAGTTGATGCTTAGCCAAATAAAAATGTTTTTAAGGTAATTGAGTGACGAAACGGGGAAGTTGCTTGCCTGATGGTTAGCGTCACGCTTGCAGTTCAGTGCCACCCAAAGTTAAGAGCTTAGGTCTAAATCCTGCTCGGCAATGCACCCTGAGATATTAGATGTTATATATCTTTAAGCCCTGTAAGTTCGCTGGAAACATTGCCCTTTAATCCAAA
Organism: Lomographa bimaculata; assembly: GCA_948107665.1. Classification (NCBI taxonomy): domain Eukaryota; kingdom Metazoa; phylum Arthropoda; class Insecta; order Lepidoptera; family Geometridae; genus Lomographa; species Lomographa bimaculata. The sequence continues at coordinate 4,012,312 of OX403601.1, read as the reverse complement.
ATACAGTAATGTTTGCACACTACTGCTTGGTGATTGAATGTCTAGGTTAAATTCAGGAGCAGTTTTCCTTACCAAACGAAATTTGTGCTTCTAATGCCGGGTATGATTGTCTGTGATGTAAATGTTTCCAGTACCCATGATATACATTATGAACTTAGTAAGGAGCTGTGGTGATATGTTTTCTGTTATTGATATTGATATGAAATGCATTTATTTGCTTTGTATGTATAAACAGATGTAGGGTTAAGTGTATCAATATATTTCACACACTTAGTCATAATAGAGACTGTAATTATTGATTTGAGGACTAGGTAGTTAGATATCTTTATAGCGTCATAATAATAATTTTGGTTATTGTTAATATATTCTATATGTGGCCCAATTATAATAAGTGGTAAAATCATCATTAAAGTTATAATGTCAAGTGATGTCAAAATTTTAGAATATTAATGTCAAAGAAAATGTGATAAAAACAAACCTACGGTTTGTAGCTACAACACCCTTGGATAAATGTTACTAAACTATAATTATGTCATAAGTTATTACAGTAATACTTTCTCTCTGCCAGGTGGTTTCGTGAGCATCACGAAACGCTAATACCAATCGAGAAAAGCTCTTTATGGCAGCGCACGCGGCTCACGGGCGGCGGCTTGCTCAGCATAGAGAGTGTGAGACGTGAAGACGCTGGCCGGTTTGTGTGCTGGCTCAACAATACCGTGGGTAGCGAGTCTGTTCACTTCACAGTTATCGTCACAGGTGAGTGAAGTCACTACTAAGCTACGAATAAACTAGTCTTTGGCGCCGAACTGAGATCTCGCGCCTACATTTACAGAGAAAATTAGACTTAACATTTATTCGTAGGTATTAAACATAGTAATTGTGGTAAAACTATTAGATTCATACAATAAAAAATATTGTATACTTCAAGTAACTTATAATACTTACAAGTGAGGCACAAAACACTAAACTAGGTGAATACTTGTATCTTGGTAGCGAGAAACATTAACACAAATAATTAAAATTTTCACCACTGGTCTCAATTATTCAAAATTATCGTTCTCTCTATCCAAAGGTTGCAAGGAAGAGATTAGCGGACCTATCGCTAAGAGTGATAAGTTCGCCCATTGTCCTTTAGTTTTTAACATTAACGATTTTGCTTTGATATTGTTACGATATATAATTTTCTGTTTTATTCTAAAGATCCATTATGCTCATTCTGCTTGATTCTATATTTACACACATTATACTCGTGTATATAGTATAATGCTATCTATTGTGCCATGTTGTGGAGCCATGGCCACTTTTTATTCCACAATTTAATGGATTTAAAGACATGTACTTTTATGCCACCTTGATAAATTCAAGTTTTTTTAATTTTTGTCAAAAACACTAACTACACTCGAGAGCACAGAAATCGCACACCCCTTACATTTTCACTTTGACCCTAAATATTTTTTAAATTATATGTTGGTTGCAAATATAACTTAAATTAAATTAAAGTACACACTGTTAGCTTTCTTAAAACACATAATGCCTAGCCATGGCCTCCAAAATCAATACATTAGCAACAAAACAATAGAATGACCCGAAATCGCTTATTTCTGGTAGCGCGGTTTCTGGGGTTATGAGCAGGTATAAGAGGGTAATAAAACAACAAAATTGATAAAACTGTTTAATTAATAAGAGATATTGCCGCCCCTAGCCTTAGTAACAGCTTCCATTCGATGTTTCATCGAAGAAATCAAAGTTTTCACGAAATCCTGCGGTATGCCGTCCCATTCTTCCTTAATAGCGGTTTGAAGCTCTCTGAGATTCGTAGGCGCTGTGTTTCTGGCTCGAACTTGTCTCTTTAGCTGGTCCCATAAATGCTCAATGGGATTAAGGTCTGGGCTCCGAGCCGGCCACGCCATTACTGGTACGTCAACCTCCTCCAAGTACTGGCGCACTATAGCAGCGGTGTGTGGTCTTGCGTTATCTTGCATGAAAATTAAATTTTCGCCGATAAATCCCGAATAAGGCACTACGTGTTCTTCCAGGATCTCTTAGATATAACGTCGGGAAGTCAATCCGCGTGATCGACGCTCGGTATTGGGCCCTGTGACGAATACAAGTTTGGTTTTCGCCTCCAGTGATATGCCTCCCCAGAGCATGCACGAACCACCGCCGTACGAGACACGTTCAGAGATGCAGCATTGAGCGAAACGCTCACCGGGTCTTCGGTAGACTCTACCCCGTCCGTCGTTACCATGAAGACACATCCTGCACTCGTCAGAGAACATTACTGCCTTCCATTGATCCATAGTCCAATTCACGTGATCTCGAGCAAACTGAAGGCGTGCTTGTCGGTGGGCAGGGGTCAATTTCGGGCCAGTTGCTGGTCTGTGCGCTGTCAGGCCTCCTTCGGCTAGTCTTTTTCTAACCGTCCACCGACTAACTTCCACTTCTCTAACTTCCTGGAGTTGCTGACCGAGTTGAACTGCATTCAAATGGCGATTTCGTAGTGATGTTGTGACAAGAAAACGGTCATCACGCTGTGTGGTAGCCCGTTGTCGACCAGTTCCTCGTCGGCGGGTATAGCCACCAGTCTGTTGATATCGTTGGTATACCCGTCGAACAGCATATCGGCTTAAATTTAACTGCCGTGCCACTTGACTTTGGTTCTGTCCAGCTTCAATTAGTGCAACCATTTGAGACGCTGCTTCCGGTATGGAATCCATTTTCTTGTTCAGAATGATTACGTATAAATTAAAAGACTTTTTAGACTGCGAGTTGGTATGCAAATGATAAGGCTACAATCATCCCTTAACCTTTTATACCTTCTCATAGTCGCGGAAACCGCGCTACCTGATATGAGCGATTTCAGGTCATTCTATTGTTTTGTTGCTAATGTAATGATTTTGGAGGTCATGGCTAGGCATTATGTGTTTTAAGAAAGCTAACAGTGTGTACTTTAATTTAATTTAAGTTATATTTGCAACCAACATATAATTAAAAAAATATATAGGGTCAAAGTGAAAATGTATGGGGTGTGCGATTTCTGTGCTCTCGAGTGTATATTAGGTATATTGCTGTCTTTTGTGCTACTTACTTATGCCGCATATTCACTCAAAGTGAAAAAAATGCTATATCGTCGTTGTGCGTGCAAAAGTCGCTATGTGTTTTTTCGTGATATTCGGTTTTGACAAGTGATATTAGGGGCAGTGATATTGTATGTAATGATGATTAGTAGTAACTAATATTAGGAGTCAAATTTTTATGCAATTCAATTTTAGGGCTAAAGATATTAGTCGAATCAATAGGGAACCGATTAAAACTTCATAAAAAACCGAATATCACGAAAAAACACATAGCGACTTTTGCACGCACAACGACGATATGTTTTATTACAAAACAAACTACAACTCAAAAGTTTACAAGCTTTCGAATTCAAATTCTCAAAACTCGTAGAACAACTGAAACAATAAGTTAACTGATAAAACTTTGCAAGTTTCCGCTAAATCAAGTTACAGTAGAAGAATAACTATTTAAACTTAAACACGTAAACCGCATCTGATCAAACTGCTCCCATTCCAGAACCTATCTCCGTCCGAATAAGACCAGAAGTTGTTCGGACGAAGGAAAATTCTACCGCCAACTTCGAATGTAAAGTTAGTGGGCACCCTGTAGAGTTGGTTTACTGGGTACATGACAGTGAAATAGTCAAACCGAATGAAAGAATCAAACTGTCAGAAGACGGCCTAAGATTGCATATCAAGAATTCGCAACTGGACGACCAAGGAATATATCAGTGCTTCGCGAGCAATACGAGGGATCAGGCGTATGGAATCTCGCAGTACCTGATCGATGACGGTAAGAAAATTATGATTGAATTAAATTTATTTGATACCTATAATGTGTTCAGCAGATGGTTTAAGAAAATGTAATCCTAGACAAGCAATGCATTTTAAAAAAAATACTTTGTTACATTTACCGGAATTTGGAATATCCAGTTTTTTTAGTGGGTAGAAAAGAACAATTTCATAAACATAAACATAAACGCTTTCACACTCACAGCTCCACACTAGGTTCGATGACTTGCGTTGTGGGTGCCGGAAACATTCACATCACACGCACAATCACAACCAGAACAAGAAACACAAATTTTCCTTGGGGAGAAAACTTGTGTTCCCGCCGGGAATCGAAGCCAAAACCCATGCTTAGAAAGCGAACGCTCACCCAACTAAGCCAACGGCTCGTTACCTAATTAAATAGTTATTTTCTCCTAAATGGTTATAGACAACGTTGAATATTATTTATACTTCCATCAATTCCGAATTCCCGAGTATAATCAGGGAGTTATTATGTTAGTATTATGTTCCTGGTCAAAATTCAGTTGGATTCATTTACTATCATATTATAGACATGAGAAACTAACTATACATTTAAATAAAAATTGCTGGTTATGAATTAATAATTTCCCTAAACAAACCATCGCTAATTTGCCTAGGCTAAGTCTCCAAGTCTCGAGTGAATGGGTTAATTGGTGAAATGTTGTCTATTCTGCATAAAAAAAAACAATGTTTATTTAATTTATATTGAGGAAGACCAACAGTTTATAAATCTAACAGTTTACAGGTTAAGCATAATACAATGAGCCAATTAAAGGTCCTCACGGTTAGAAAACATATAAATAATACAAATCAAGCTTATGAACAGCTAGGAACACAGTTAAACAAATAAATAGTTAGGTATAATTTAACTCTGTAAAATTTATATAGTTATATGACTTTTATCAAAACCACTCCATTTATTCGTTAAATTCTTATCTTATTTCTTTCTCACCGAGCTTTTTCTTATTTAAGTTTTACCGAGAGATCCAATTCTTCAACTTTCCAGAATTGTAATTAAAAAAATTGATTGCGTAACTTTTTCTTTATTGGACATCGAAGTTTGTTGCAAAGCTCCGAAGTTTTCTAAAAGAAAGAAACATCTAAGAAAAATCTTTGAAACTTTGTTGGTGTACAAAACGTACCATCTACTGTTTTAGTATTAAATCTATCTTGAGGCTTACTCTATAATATTTAATCTTTATAAAATGTTCCCCAAGAATCAAACCCGATCCGCGTTGCAAAGAAGGCTTAACGAGTTTTTTGTATCAACAATCTGTTGTTATCACTTTTATGAAAAAAGCTAGCTATTCCCTGAGGCTTCGCCCGCGTAAATTAAGTACCTATGTGTTAATCCTGGATATAAGTTATGCACATTTGAAATTTCATAAAATCAAAAGTTTCATTATACGTTATTTTCTTATTCGCTTGTAAACTCAGAAGTTCTAGTGAAGATTGATTGTAAAACTAGTAGTAAGATGAATATTATGAACTTGAAATATAGTTATTACGTAACATACACAAAGACAGAGCGAATACTAAAAATACAAGCGAACCTGAATCGCGCATCTGGTCAAAATCAAAACAAAATCAAAAATCAAATCAAAATCAAAAAAGTTTATTCACATGGGCCCCAAAGAGGCACTCATGAAAGTTAATGACTCTACTGCCAGATTTGCAAAATAACAGCTATCTCGAGAACCTGGCAAGAAACTCGACGGCGAATTTTTTTTTTCATATTTTTCTTTGATCATTCTTAATCTCTAATACATAATTATATTAACCTAGGTGTATCTATATTATTTATTTGCTAGAAAGCGCCTGTGCAGTTTGCTTCCATGCATCCTTGTCATTAATGTAGTAAATCGTTTTATAATAAGCTTTCTTTATTAATGTCCGTTTTATTATCGATTTGAACTTTCCCAGTGGTAAGTCGGTTACAATTTTAGGTCCAATGTACAATGGTCCAAAGGTTTCCTTAAAAGATCAATTCAAAAATAAGTCTGCCAAGCAGTATTCGCTATCCAAAGAGCTTCCGATTTCAAAGGCGAGTCTAGGCAAATAACATAAGGCGAGATCAAAAGATGCCGACTCAGTATTTGCAGTTTCTAGTGACCGCGTCTGACCGCTGCAGGCGACTACCAGTTTGCATTACACATGCACACTGCAGCATTAAACAATGGATATTGTTCTTATTTACATTCTTTTAAGACCTCTTTTTGTAACAACTGTCAAGCTAAAGAGCAAACAGAAACTTTATTCAGAGAGTTTTCGTCGCGATCTCGCGGCGTAAACTCATCCCGAAGAAGAGCATCGTACATGCTCGAAACCTAGGTCGACAATATCGATTAAATGACGTGAGTGATAGCCGTGTTTTCAATAATATTATAACTTTATTCAGTTTTCAGTATGGGTCATCTCACAACTATTATGTTTTATCAATGTAAATGTCAAAAGTATTGGAAGTGTAAAATGTATTGGACAAATTTAAGTGTTAGATGGTGATAGTGATGTGTCTAAGGGACTTGATATACAAAGCGCCCAAGCCGCGTGTCCCGGGCGCTGTGAATATTAAAATGTAGCGCCTAAGGAACTTGACTCGGCCGCGCGCCCATGTTATGTAGGTATGACAGGGTAGTTAGAAAATCAGTCTGCAAATGGCTACCTGGCTACCCGATGAGACCATCTCTATCAATTTAGCTCAATGATGAAGGAATTACTTTAGTCATTAATGTCACTGTATTGTGTATTCATATATAAATTTTTTATTGGAGGACTTAATGCTTTTACTGCATTTTTCCCGTCATCCGAGAATGTCATGATCCAAACATGTCGTTCTGGATAAGTGTAAAATAATAAATATAGGGCACTACAAAACAATCCGTTTAATTCTAGCTTATGTGAAATGAGTCTGTAAGGGCCGTCTAGACTAAACCAGGTAATTTACAGGGTCGGCGGGATCGCGGCCGGCGGGTAACCGCTCGCGGCGAGCGCCATACGCTCGCTCCACGCACACACACGACACCGACTGGAATTTCACTGGCACTAGAGGTATGTCATTATATGGATAGACATGTGAGAATGTACGTACATGTTTAGTCTGGTATTAATTTCTTGCTAAAATTAAAAGGAATGTGAAGCTTTTGGTATGAATGTTTAGACATCATACTGCTCTAAATATTTCTAGCACGAGTTACTTCAATAAAAGTGAACCTCTTATTGGCATGTATTGGAATTTCACTTGACTTGCCTTGTGTAAATAAATGTACATAGAATTGGAACAATATTTTTTGTACGACTTTTAAGTCCATAAGCTGGTCTAACCTAGTTTATTTTCTACCGAAAAAGGAGGAGGTACTCAAGTCGCCGCGTATAATTTTTTTTATGTTAGGCCACGCATAGCTTTTTACATAGTAGTCCAATTTTGATGATTATATCGCAGAGGTGGTCTCATATAAATTTTAATGAAATCAATCAAGCCAAAACCAAAATATAAGCGGTGAAGTTGGTTTTTTAAGCTTTCCTTGCGTTTAATTATCAGAAATACAGCCTTTTCAACTAGATAACAATGAATATCTTTTTTATTATGACACTAGTACGTTAGTGTGAGTTATGACTATGTGAATATAACTATGTTTGAAACATGGTATCTCACTATTAAAATGTATATCTTTTCTAGATGGGATTTAAGTGAAATTCAGTACATAAATAGTGTCGACGCTTGAAATGACCTTACTTAGGCTACTTATTACAGCTAATCCTATAAAGCTAACTAACGACGTGATAGCGCCGTGTTGTAGTACGCCCGCATTCTCATTGGGGGTCGTGGTTTCCAATCCTTTGACGAGCTTGATTTGCCGGTGAAGGTAACATTGTGATAAATTACCCGTTGGCTGAGTTGGTGAGCGTTTTCTAAGCATCGGGTTCGATTCCCGGCAGGAACACAAGTTTTCTCCCCAAGGAAAATTTGTGTTTCTGGTTGTGGTTGTGATTGTATGATATGTGAATATTTCCAGAGCCCACGACACAAGAATCGAACTTAGTTTGAAGCTGTAAGAGCGAAAGCGGTTATGTTATTGCTCAGTCTATGATATATGAACGGTACAATCTGGGTGTTTTAAAATCTAGAGCGAATAGGTTCTTTTTTTTTTTTATTTGTGACAGGCTAGTGTTTGACCACTATCTCACCTGATGGTAAGTGACGATGTGATCGAAGCTGGTAAACACACTAGACCTGGAATACGCAGGCTCTCAAGGATAACTGCTATCTAGGCAAACCTGTTCCATCTTTGGTCGCATCGTCACTTTCCATCAGGTGAGATAACGGTCAAATGCTTGCCTATGTAGCATAAAAAAACAGGCTATAAAATTATGGGTAAATCCTTGGTGGTTGATCATTTTCACGTGCTCGCTTGGCTAGCTACCTGTACCAAAGCACAGTCGCAATTCACCACCTTCATATAGAAAACTCTGTCGCTGTTATCACTAAAACCTATGTTTCGCTAGCTATCTTTGAGAGTCAGTCTTTCTTCGTAGCGTGCTTACTATCTTCGGCCACATCTTCTTTTACTATCGGGTGAGATATTATTCAAAACCTATGAAAGATAAAAAAATAGTAATCAATTTTTCAGCGACTAAGCGTTTGAATAAATATTAAAAAATTTCGTGTGCACCCAAGTGACCAGATTGCTGGCTCTTATTTAACACAAAAATTAGCAGCGGTGCTCAACGTGGATACGTAGCCAGTATTCTGGGTACTTTTCCTTCGGCAAGCGGTTTACAAAATGTTTGAGTGCTATTTGTTTTATTCCCCTTTTGTAATCTTATCTGATATTGTTATTATTATTTAAAGAATAAACGTTTTTTATTCTTCAGCGCAACAGTTTCCAGTTATGATATCAAAGATATTTACAAAATATCTTTCACGATTGCAATTTCGGCAATAGACGAATTTACATACTAAGTTGTAGGCAGCGTTGATATTTATCGTATTTGGTATTTAATTCTTGACAAGCAGAATGAAATGCAAAGTTTGTGTTACCCCTTCTCAACGTCGGTCGAGCCCAAGATCCCGTAATTCTACTCGTTCTATAGGATTTATGAATCTATAATATAAAAATGAATCGCAAAATGTGTTGGTAAGCGCATAACTCAACAACGCCTGGACCAATTTGGCCAAATCTTTTTTTAAAATGTTCGTTGAAGTTCAAGGATGGTTTTTACGGCGAGAAAAATTAGAATTATTGCTGGAAAAACCCTAAAAATAGCCCTTTTCTTTTTCCCATACAAATGCACCCGGGCGAAGCCGGGGCGGATCGCTAGTATATATATAAAAATCAATGCCACTTTTCGTTGTAATTTTATAACTCAAGAACGGGCTCACCTATCCAAACTAAATATTTAGGCTTTGTTCGGACTATTTAGTAGATGGTTTATGTGAAGTTTGCACAAAATCGATCGAGCGGTTCTTCATTTATCACACCCGGGCGAAGCCGGGGCGGATCGCTAGTAAGATATAAATATAGGTCAATTCTTTTTTTATCTTTATAGCTATAGAATTATTCCTATAATATTATCGTCTTAATTAAAAGCTTTTTCTAATTATAAAGTTTTCATGAATAAAAAGTGAGTCCATGTTTGAACTTTTGCCCGTTGGTTTAGTTGGGTGAGTGTTCGCCTTCTGAGCAGGGGTATTGGGTTCGAATACTGGAACACATTTTTTTTTTTTTTATTCAGTATTTACAAGCGTTTGACCACTATCTCACCTGATGGTAAGCGATGATGTGGTCGACGATGGAGCAAACTTGCCTAGAAGATACCTATTCACTCGCGACTTGAAGACTCCCATATTGTACTCATCAGGTAACACCGACTCAGGCAAAGTGTTCCACTCCTTTGCGGTTCGCATAATAAATGTAGAAGCAAAACGCTTTGTTCGCAATTGTGGAATATCTACCATATACCGGTGTCGATTAGCAGATTGCCTGCTTGTTCGATGATAGAATGGGGATGGGGGAACTAGATCGTGTAATTCCTTGGGGGTCCATGTCTGCTCACGTCCGTAGGATTTAGCCCTCGATGTCCCCACTGAACACGTGACCCCTGGGTGGCGCCAAGGAGCAACAAGATAAGTGGTGGGAGGCTTTGGCCGCCGGCATACGTACCACCCCCCGGACAAAGCCATGGTGCCAAGCGATTCGCGTTCCATCATGATGTCCGGGCCAGCCGTTTGGGGATAAGAGTGGGTTCTGTTGCGTTGCTCGCTAAGACTATAATTGGCATACCCAACGACGCTGTATCGGGTAATCAAACTCGGAGAGCAGCGGGATCCGAGGCACGGTTCTCCGCTGGCCGACCGCAGATAGTTGGGGGCCCAAGTAGTGAGCTAGCCACTCATGAAAGGCTGCCCCGCCATCTAGCGAAAAATCCCGGGAGTGCGCCATCGTGCCGGATGGCGACCGGAAGAGAGGACCCGATGGACACTCTTGGGGGGGCTCGGGCGTCCCCGCGGTCTCCGGTTTGGTTCCCCAATGGTGTAGTGAATTGTTGTGTGTCATGAGTCACCGAGTAGCGCCGCGACCCATCCCTTACCCCCTACCCATACCACACAACCACACAATGAGGAACAGAATAAAAAGAAATTTGGTTAGACAGCGGAAGCACGTCCTCTCACTGCAAGTGCACCTCTCCAATATTCGAGGCTTGCACTCCAATGTCGTACCGGTCCACCACCACCTTGAGACCGAAAAACCGCACCTTCTGTTCCTCACGGAGACGCAGATCAGATGTCCAGCTGACGCGTCGTACCTAGCGTACCCGGGCTACACCCTTGAGCATAAGTTCAAGCCACGCTCGGGTGTTTGCGTGTACATTCGCGATGACATCTGTTATCGGCGTCTCCGGAACCTTGAAGACTCCAGCTTCTCCAGTATTTGGGTTTTAGTGGATACTGGCATAGAGAAAATTCTCTATGCCGGTGTCTACCGCTCGCACACGGGAGATGCGGAGACAACCAGGCTCACTACACATCTCAGTGAGGCGGCCGACGTGGCGCATCAGAGTTATCCTTCTGCCGAAATAGTATTTCTGGGGGATTTTAATGCCCACCACCAGGAGTGGATATTCCCATACCAGAATACTGACTATGCTGGGCGAGAGATGCGCAAGTTAGCCTTGACGCACAACCTCACTCAGCTGGTCCAAGAGGCAACAAGGATACCCGATGTTGATGGCCACACAGCCAATTGCTTGGACCTTCTGCTGACAACAGACCCAGACCGGTTTCATCACCACTTGGTAGCTCCGACCACTGTCTGGTGAAGTCTGTATCAGTCCATTCCCCGCCCGACCCCAGCCCAATTGGCACTCGGCGGGTGTGGCGATACAAGTCAGCAGATTGGGATGAGATGCGTTCATTTTATGCATCTTATCCTTGGCGGCAAGTATGCTTTTCTTCCAGCGATCCCTCTGCATGCGCGGATGCTGTGGTGGATGTGCTGCGTCAAGGTATGGAATATTTTATTCCATTCTCCGACGTACCTCTGTCCAGCAAAGCTCGCCCTTGGTTTGGGGCCGAATGTGGTAGCGCAATGGCGCTAAAACATGAGGCCTACACCGCTTGGGCTGATGCTCGAATCCGTAAAGCAAAGGACATACGCGAAAAGAAGAAAGCCTTCAACAAAGCTGCCAAGTCCTGCAAGAAGGTTCTTAAGAAGGCTCGTTTCGACCACATAAGCCGAATAGGGGCCAAACTTGCTTCCTATCCCGCAGGGAGTAAAGCATTTTGGTCCCTGGCTAAGTCGGTTGAAGCGAACTTCTGCCGTCCCTCACTGCCTCCAATGCTGAAGCAGGATGGGTCACTGGCTCACACCGCTAAGGAGAAAGCTAACTTGTTTGCTTCACTCTTTGCGGAATCTTCTCGTCTAGATGCTGGTAGCGCTGTGCCTCCGACTTTATCTGTCTGCGAGTCGTCCATGACGGAAATCCGCATTCGACAGATCGATGTACGTAAGGCGCTACGCAATCTGGACGTGAACAAGACCAGTGGCCCTGATGGCATACCAGCTTTAGTTTTGAGGACATGTGCGCCTGAGTTGACTCCAATACTGACACGCCTGTTCCGCCTCTCTATGGAAACTGGTCAAGTGCCGAAAGCTTGGAAGTCTGCCAACGTGCAGCCTGTGCCTAAAAAGGGAAGTCGTGCCGACCCGGCCAATTATAGGCCCATCTCAGTCACGTCCATTATCTGTAAGACAATGGAACGTGTACTGAACAAAAAGCTCCTTGGCTATCTTGAAGCAAACGACCTACTGAGTGACCGGCAAAATGGGTTTCGCCAGAACCGGTCAACAGGAGACCTTCTTGCATATGCCACACACATTTGGAGCGAGGCCTTGGAAAAACACGGCGAGGCACTCGCAGTCTCGCTAGACATTTCCAAGGCTTTTGACAGGGTTTGGCACGATAGCCTTATTGGCAAGCTTCCAGCCTATGGTTTACCTCCCGATTTATGTATTTGGATATCCGACTTCTTGAGGGAACGATCGATTCGAGTAGTTGTCGATGGCTGCTCGTCCGATCTAATGGCAATTAATGCCGGTGTACCTCAAGGGTCGGTTCTTTCGGCAACACTCTTTCTGCTTCACATTAACGATCTGCTCAAGCCCGGTATCTTTGGGTATGCAGACGACAGCACTGTTGTCGAAAGATACATGTCCAATGCACGAGCTGGTGAGGTACAAGTCCATAAGAGAGGAAATGATAGGTCAATTGAATTCGAGCTTGTTGGCCGTGGCCGATTGGGGCGAAGCCAACTTGGTTCGTTTTAATGCGTCCAAAACACAGGCGTGTCTTTTCTCCGCTAAACGGAGACCTTTTCACCTGTCTCCGACTTTCCAGAATGTATCAATACCGATAGCAAATAAACTCGAGCTTCTTGGCGTTTCCTTGTCGTCGAGCCTAAACTTTGGTACCTACATCGAAGCCAGAGCTCAGCTGGCTGCTAAAAAACTGGGTATCCTCGCAAAGGTTAGGCAGTACTTCACACCGGGGCAGCTTCTTAATTTATATCAAGCTCAAGTCCGATCGTGTATGGAGTACTGCGGCCACTTATGGGATGGATCCGCAAAGTACCAGCTTGAAGCTCTTGAGTCCATCGACCGACGAGCAAAAAGACTCATTGGCGATGATAAGCTGGTCGAGTCCAAATTGCAGAGTCTCGGTCACCGACGTAAGGTCGCGAGCCTATCGGTATTCTATCGTATACATTTTGGAGAGTGTGCGCAGGAATTATACGAGTTAATTCCAACTTGTCCATTTTACCATCTAACAACAAGACAAACTGTCAAACGTCATCCATATATGGTTGACATACCTCCAGTTCGCTCGAAGCGTTTCGCTTCTACGTTTATCATTCGTACTGCGAAGGAGTGGAACTCATTGCCTTCGTCTTTGTTCCCCGAACGGTACAATCTGGGAGTCTTCAAGTCAAGAGTGAATAGGTACCTTCTAGGCAAGCATGCTACATCTTCGGCCACATCATCACTTTCCATCAGGTGAGATTGTGGTCAAACGCTTGCCTATCGTACATAAAAAAAAAAAAAAAACATTCTCCGAAATGTATCCGATAAAATACCGAGAGACTAGCTACCTTGCGACGATGTCCCAAGCTTTGAAGCCTTTCATCGGCCAGCTGCTCGCTGTTAAAGAGCCTCTTGGCTCTTCGCTCAATGGTATCAAGAGCCTCAAGCTGGTACTTAGCTGAACCATCCCAAAGATGAGAACAGTACTCCATACATGAGCGGACTTGTGCTTGGTACAAATTAAGCATCTGTCCTGGTGCGAAGTACCGTCTCACCTTTGCGAGGATTCCCAGCTTTTTGGCGGCTAGTTGGGCTTTTGACTCAATGTAAGTTCCGAAATTGAGCTTGGAAGTTAAAGTCATACCAAGTAACTCGAGATGGTCTGTTACTGGCAGGGATATATATCGGAAAATTGGAGTCAGTTCAAACATGTTTTATCCCCAAGGAAAATTTGTGTTTCTATTTCTGGGTGTGATTGAACTTAGTGTGGGGCTGTGAGCGTGAAAGCGTTTACGTTTATGTTTTTTCCAATTACGTTTATGTTTTGATTCCAATTACCTGTCAACATTTCTTTTCGGCAGCTACAGTGTCGTAGAGAGCTCAATTTTAATATTTACTTGTAATAAGCAATTTTTATTCGTTTCGTCACTAACAAATTCATATAAAAAGTACAAACATTCGCGTTCGTCTTCTTAGTATATCGGTTACCTTCCAGGCGAAAATACGATATTATCGCCAAGGGAATGTTTCCAGCACCCCCGATACAAGTCATTGAATTAAGTGGGGATGCGAGTGTGAAAGTGCTTACCTAAGTACTTATCTTCAAAACAAACGAAATACATGGTAAATATCCCGTTATTGATACAAACATTTATAGTGAAAGTGACCATGCTAGCTTGAAAACTTATATCTTTACACTCTTTCCTTATCAACTTGTCACGTCATTTGTCCCTAAAAAAACCACAGAATCTGGTTAAGCAAATTACTTGAGCACAACAACTATCTGAAATAAACAAGGGGCCTATATAACTTTTCCACTTACAGACCGGTGTCACGGTCACAGTTGAAATATTGCAGTAGGGTGAGTCTCTTTGTCACTTTGATAAACATTTCAACTTTCTACATAAGTTGGAACTTGGCGTATTACTAGCGTATAGCAAAGGGCAAAACTTTTTGAACTGCCCGTTGGCCAAGTTGGGTGAGCGTTTGCCTTCTAAGCAGGGGTATCGGGTTCGATTCCCGGCGGGAACACAAGTTTTCTCCCCAAGGAAAATTTGTGTTTCTGGTTCTGGTTGTGATTGTGTCTGTGATGTGAATGTTTCCGGCATCCACGACACAAGTCATTGAACTTAGTGTGGGGCTGTGAGTGTGAAAGCGTTTATGTTTTTTTTTTATGTTTTTACTGAAACTTGGATAGTGTAACTTGAAACTATTGAGTTACAAAATGGATGATAATCAAATTTTTATGTTGAGCACGCAGCGTAACATCACATATAGTGGGCGTTGTATTAATAGTTTAACAGCAAGAGGCAAAATATAAGTTTTGAAAACACCCCGACATCTACAAAACAGCTGCACTGATTTTTACCAAACATCTCACACTCTCGATCAAGTCACCTTTCAAACAAAAAAAATACTAGATAGGTCTCTCCGTCTTACGATGCCAAAGAAACAGTTACACAGAAACACAGACTCACACTTAAAACTTATATACCTCTCTTAATCATAAAATTTTTGTTATTCCTGGGTATTTGATACGTTCAATTGTTCATCCCAAATTTCATCTAAATTCATTCAGCCGTTGCGAAAGGTGAACAAATATTATACACTTTAACCACACACATAATTCTGTAATTATAATAAAAGTGTGAGTCTGATTAGAGGTAACAAATGGGTTGTGGTATCCATAATAAATATAATGCTTCCGCACTAAGTTCGATGACTTGATTCATGGATGGGGGAAAGCATTCACATCACATCCAAAACTAGAAACACAAGTTTTCCTGAGAAGAGACTTGTGTTCCCACCAGGAATAGTTGGCGAACGCGCACCCAACGGTCAGTTCAAAATAAATGAATAGAGGGCATTAAAGTTTCTTTTTACGGTTTGTTATCTACGGGCCAATTGCCTATACTTCCTAAAACTAAACGCTATCTCAAAGATCAGTTTTCTTCCCCTTGGGCACTCACGCTCATTCAGGTCATCTGAAACCTTAGAATAAATAATGCCAAGCCACAATGCTACATTTTATAATAATAATAATAATAATCATTTATTTCGTGTAACAAGGACTCATAATTTTACGACACAATATTTAACACACAAATTATTAGATATTAAAAGGACAAGACAAATTAACAAAATTAAATTAAAATGAAATTAAATAATCGATACATTAATATTATGACAAATCTTTTACTGCACATGCTATTCGCCTCTGGAACAGTTTAACGGTCTCTACACGTCGCTCTCAATCATTTCACAGTTTTAAAGAACAAATTAAAAAGTTGTATCACTCTCAAATAAGTTAAAGCCAAGAATATCCTTTATTAGTCATATATGTATATATTTTAGTTTATGTATGTTTATAATATATTATTGAGTGTTGAGGTCAAAGACTAAAGTTAAGGTACCCATCCCCGTTTGTAAGTTTTATCATCTCCTTTGGTAGTCTAGAAGAAATCGCTTTGAGCGATAAGACCGCTCTTTGTGCTCCTATGCTTTTTTTAAGATTTCTTTGTAAGTATTGTCGTTTGATGTGCGAATAAAGAATTTATCTATCTATCTATCTAAACTAAAACTATACAGCAAATACCTAAGTTACCTACAAGCAAGGCAGCGAGCTTATAGGTGTTTAAGTTTAATAAAATTAATATATATGTATTGGTAGAGCATAGACAAACTGAATAAGATAAAATAAAGTTGATGCTAAAACCGAAGTACATTGAAATGCTATGAAAACTTTTATAAAAATACGTGTGCTAGGTACTTTAGAGCGTTATAAAAGAACTCATAAAGCAGACACTTTAGAACTAATAGCACAGGTGTTTTGAAGAGTTTTAAGTGCTGGTAGTGAAGTTTAAGTGGAGTTACGGTACGGATTTACATTTGTTTCTTCAACTGAGCGTGAATTGTTAAAATGTATCTGAAAACCCAAACTCCAGAAAGGATATGTCGTTATATACTTAGCAAAGTCAAGCTCTCCCCAGCGACTCGGCCGTATATTAAACATAAAATAAACACTTTCACACTTAAAACCCCCCAATAAGATCGATGACTTGTGTTGTTGGTGCCGGAAACATCCACATCACACACACAATCACATCCAGAACCAGAAACACACATTTTCCTTGAGGAGAAAATTTGTGTTCCCATCTGGAATCGAACCCTGCTTAGAAGGCGGACGTGTATCTTACTAAGCCAGGCAGTTTAATATTGCTATTGTAGTCTCTCTCACGCTATAAATGTTTATATTTGTATTGGAATAATTGGCATTTTTTGACACTAGCTGCGCCCCGTGGTTTTATCCGAATAAGTCCCGGAAAAGCGGGAATTCCGAGATAAACGGTAGCATGTATGTCAATCTAGGGTGTCAGCCACATCCATACTAAATTTCATCTAAATTGAACAAACAAACAAAACAAAACGCATTTACTCTTACAGCCTTGTTTATCTAAATTGAAGAAATAACAAACAAAGAAACACACTCACAAACTTTCGCATTTCTAATATAGTGTGATTTCTTATAGTGTGATTTCTTCTAAGATTTCTTCACTATGGCGAGCACCAAAATATTGGAAACTCATAACAAACTCAATACATCGTGAATCCCGATTATAATGCAGTCGCGGAACAGCTTAGAGTTACCTTACTGGTCCCTGCGCTGTGGTGGTGTCACAACTGCTCCCAACTTTATCATAAACAAAAGGTAGCAAAGTTTTGACATTGAGCAACATTGCCCCGACGTGTTTTTGCGGCATGATTAAGTAGGCCGCATTTATTATCTTGGCTGAAATAATTCTTTACGTTTAGACCAGTTTTCAGCTTGCCTATCAGTATTCCATCGCTTACATTTTGAAGAGAGAAATTCACCTATGCCCGTTTTACCATCTAACGACAAGACAGACTGTGAAACGTCTTCCATATGGTTGACATACCTCCGGTTCGCTCGAAGTGTTTCGCTTCTAAGTTTATTATCCGTACTGCAAATGAGTGGAACTCATTAGAAATAACAAACTTTATCTCTTTATAATATTCGTGTAGATGAATAATAAGATTATTATAGAACAACTTGAAACAAGCCCGTACTAGCCTTACGTATGAGTACTAAAAAGGTCTATAAAGGCATTTATTCTAAGTACTTGCTTAGTTCAGGAACTGAAAAGCGCTCGTTCTCAGTTCACCCAAAGCCAGCTAAAATTGGCCTCATATGAGACACAGAGTCAAGCCAAAGGCCGTGATAATAATCATATTCTAGTACGACTTGGCCCAGTAGAAACATTGCGCATCTATTATGTAAATGTTGAAACATCTAACAGCTTGTGATGGGGGCTAACTTCTCCCAAGAGAACAAACAGGCAATGAAAACAATGCATAGGTAACTATTTATGATACGCTAGTGAGTACTTTACAAACCAACATACTAAAACATGTGCGTAACTTCTCTACCTACAGAAAATGTTGTCTGAAAAACGTTACCGACTCTTACAGAGAATAAACCTTACTTCCTTATTAATATTATAAACGCGAAAGTTTGCATGTATGGATGTATGGATGTTTGTTACACTTATAGTGATATATATATATATATATATATATATATATATACATATATATAATACTAAATGGATTTTAATGAAACTTTACAATAATATAGCTTATACATCAGAATAACACATAGGCTAAAATTAATAAAGATATTGCGTGAAATAAGTGTCAAGAAAGCAGAAAAAAAAAAAGTTAGTTAGTAAAAAATTATTGTGGCGTGCGCAGAAACCGTAAGAGTTACACGTTTATAATGTATAATGGAAATGTTTATCTTAAATAGTCCTACAATAATTAAACGCAAGCAAAGCTTAAAAAAACCGACTTTACCGCTTTATCATCGGAACCTTGATCTACCAGCTTTCAAATAAAACAAGAATCATCAAAATCGGCTCACAAAGAAAGAAGTTGTGAGGTAACTTTTGAAGTCGGGTAAACCAGAACATCGTCAAAGTACGCATTATTCGTCACAAAATAGACATTATTGACGATATTTCAAGAACTACTGATTAAATCTTGATCAAATTTAAATGGGACCAATTAATAAGCAACATCTTTCAAACAAAAAAAAAATTCGAAATCGGCTCACGTGGAGAGAAGTTATGAGGTAAAACACATATAAAAAAAAAAAAACTGTCGACTTGAGTACCTCCTCCTTTTTTGAGAAGTCGGTAAAAAAGCCCGCGACAGCATATATCTATTATCGCCAAAATTGTGAACCATATATATACAACAAAAATTTAAAGCTACTCGAAGTACTTATCCTGCGCAGACGAAGTCTCGGGCATCAGCTAGTACAAAATAACGTTATTAAAGTCTAAAGATCATTGAACGTAATATTTTTTATCGAAAAGCAAGGAAGCCATTTAAACAACCCATTTTTCAGGAACATTCTAAGAACCGCGTATTGTTTAACTCACAATGTACGAGTGAAAGTCTTCAAACAATAAAACACCCTTTGTTCCCCGCAAAGGAATAATTTCTCGGAATATAAGGTGAAATATAATTTCACGCTCAGTTCCCTAGCGCTTGGATGGTAATAAAAGTCTACTAGGTACTGCTTTACTATCCTTACATGTTGTTATTACATGCACCGGTTAGAATATACAGCGTAGTGCAGTGTCTATAAACTACTTTTTATTCGCAGTACGCGCGAATTCGTAAAATATTTAAAAGCCCATTTTAAGCGCGGATCTGCTGCAAGCTATTAGAGTCAGCTCTTCAGCTCAAACAAAGAGCTTCAGTGACGCTAGCACACGGCGCATCCAGTCGGTGCACTAAATACTAAACCACAAAATTTCCAATTAAGATCCTATCTCGCAGTACGTAGGGTCGGTTTTGCTCGTCCCTGTTATGAAATATAAGCCGCTTTGTTTCATTATTAATTCGTTCTCCGCTATTTGGTGTCGCCGCTCTTCACAATATAAGCAGGGCTGAGGCGTACACCCGACCACTTATTTCAGTGCCGATTTTTTTCATTTTCTTTTACACCATTCAACTGCGAGCCGTTTTTCAGGCAACAGAGCGATAACCCTAAATATTTTTCCTCTAACATTGTTAAGATGTAGTCAATCCTGGCTAATGATTCGAGGAGGATCGCGTTATAGTTTCATTACACATTACTTTTTATGTCCTGTTATACGAAGCGTAACGAGAAGAAATGACTGAAGTAGATGTTATGAAATTGGTTATTTCGCTGTCGGGGAGAAATCACAAGACAAGTGTGAGAGAGTGGCTCTCTTAATAAATAATACAAGTGGCTGACCTTCCGTTAACAAGCTTCGTTTGTTCCCGCCAGACGGTAAGCTGGGCCAGACAGGGAGGAATGACTCCCAACTACTGCTTAGAACTATATTTTTCTTTTGTAATTCCTACCAACGACTACGGTCGTAGGTTGGAGGTCTATCAATGTACGAAAATTGCGCACTAAAATTAAAGATAAATGTAGAAAGTATATATCGAGTAAAACATACATTGTAAAACGGAATAAACTCTATTATAGATGATGATATTTTCACGTGTTAGCTTCGCAGAAAATTGAAATTAAATTCCGTAATGTGATACTCCATGATGTCAGGCTTTAACTTTAGGTATAATAATAATGAAACGTTTTGTGTAAAGTATTTTATAAACTTTCGCGTACTGCAGTTATGTTTATATGAGAAAACCGCGTCATTTTGCGCTTTTATTTTTGATATAATATTATTTTGACAAACCTCAACGTTTCGTTGCATCAGCTATGTCGACGAGAGACAATTTAAATTCAATCTATTTACTTAAAAAATAAAAGATTTTTTATATTGATATGGTCACTATAAGAAGTTGTTAGGTTAGCTAATTACGTAATAACTTAAGACAGAAGGACCCTTAAGTAGGGACTGAACAAATTAACAGACTTGGTATTACATGGATCTCACAACTTTATACGGCAGAAGAACTGAGTTGCGAGACTTGGTTTTTTTAGAGTTATTTTTAAATTAACATTTAAGGACGAAAGCATCTTGCATCAGGATTGATAAACATATTTTACATCTTGATTTGTCCGTAAAAATACAAGTCGAAAGGAGCTGTTTAAAGATGGGGACTGCATCGCATGTTAACATTCACAACGTCAAATGCAAGTTAGCCCCTCGAAGTCTGACACTCGGCTGGGAAGTTCGGAGACATGCAATGCCTCGGGAAGCGTAGATACGATACGATCAACATAATATAGATAGACCGTGGCCAACAACACTGAAGCTCTGGTCTGTACAATGAAATTAGAGACTAGTCTGGAGCATAATGCGGTGAACGACCATTGCCTGCGTTGTTGTGATGTTTGCCATTTGAAATGTGAAGTTCAAAGCAATGTTCACGTAACATGAATTAAAATCGAATACGGTTTTCAACAGAAACCAGTGTACAGAAATGTGATAGAAAATTATTATAGATATGAATTTGAATTCGAAATTCGTAAGCTTTATACAATAAATACACTGAAAACTAAATCACATTGCTTATCTAATACCTACCTTTAAACGAGCAATTCTTATATATATATATATGTGTGTGTAATCAGGATCTCGGAAACGGCTCCAACGATTTTCATGAAATTTTGTATTCAGGGGAACAAATGTCAGGTGAAAGACAAAATTTTCACTTTTGTAAGAATTATTAAAATCGGTGCACGTATAGTATATTGTAAGCAAAACCAAAACAATATGTAATTAAATCATCTTACCTGTTAAACACGTACGATTTTTATGATAAATTTTAAATTTTTATTTTTATTAGACATGATGACCTTTAATTTGTTAACATCTTTTTTTTCTGAGTTAAACATAACCAAATTATTTTAAATATTAAACTATAATACTATATTTATGTTTATGTAGTCCTTACTACGGGCCAATTGCCTATATTTCCTAATACTAAACATCTTCTTAAAAATATTTTTTCTTTTTATTTGTTTTAGCTTAATTCAATAAATAGTTAGTTGAGTTATTAAATTTAAATAAACAGTAAATTATCGATATAATATTATGGAAAAATCGCGGTTTCAATAAAGATATCTTAGTACTTATACAACTTTTGTCATAAATGCTTTTTTTATATGGCTATAGTATACAATCGTGTGTATAGTTAAGTAAAAATAAAGAGTTGTCGAGTCCCCTGAAATCGAGAAAGTTAGAAAGTCATAAAAATGTATATGATTGCTGAGATATCCACTTTATTGAGTCCATATCAGCGCTACATCCCTACGGACACCCAAACGCGTTTTATAGTCGAAAGCTTACAACACTATAGTTACTATCCCTATAATTCTTTGCGCATTCATTTAAAACGCTATCTGCACTGAGCAGTTATCGGCTTGGGGTTCCAAAAGGGTTATTAAAAGTCTTATGTAGGGAGGTTGAAAATAATCAATAATATATATATGAGACTAGCTGACCCGGCGAACTTCGTAGCGCAACTTATATGTCACATTTGTTAGTGGTCAAATATTTATAGCTTGTTTAGAAATTAAATATCCGGATGACCGGGCTTTGCTCGGTTTTTTGTTTTTGGTAGATATAATGTGTTTGAATAAGCTCCATCTAGTGTCGAGTAGAAACAGTTTTTAACAACGGTCATGGCGTAATAGATGGCGCTGATAGTGTCTTAAACCCGGTTTTTCAAATGCAGTTTGGGAACCGAGCATTTCTCGGACCTGGAACGTTGATAAATCGATTCCTTGGGCCGAAAAAGCCCTAATCTGTAACTTTCATGAAAATCGTTGGAGCCGTTTCCGAGATTCTGATTATATACACATACATATATATAATACTAGCTGCGCCCCGCGGTTTCACCCGCGTTGATAATGATGAAAAGTGATGATGATGAAAAATAGATGTTGGCCGATTCTCATAGATACCGGATAAGCACAAAAAATTTCATCAAAATCGGTCAAGCCGTTTCGGAGGAGTATGGCAACGAAAACTGTGACACGAGAATTTTATATATTAGATATACAAGAATTGCTCGTTTAAAGATATTAGATATAGTGTCAAATCTTTTACAAGTACGAACAGTTTGTATGGGAAAATAAAATAGTTGTTTTTTGTACTTTCGTTGCAATTTCTTTATATTTTCTCACTTTTAAACTTTCCTTGCACTACAAATATTTCATAATCAAAATTAGGCAAATACGTTCAGCCGTTCTCGAGCTTTTGTGAGACTAACAAACTTCAATTAATTTGTATATATATAGAAGATAGATAACGTGACATAGTGGTCATTGTGCTAACATTTGACCGCTATGTCTATATATATCTATAAATGGTTTCTATATGACTGAACTCCTACTAAACGGGTGGACCGATAATGATAAACATTTTTGTGTATATTAAGATGGATTCAAGAATTGTATTTTAGATTCAAAATTGATCAGATAGGTAAATAATGTTTTTTGATTAATTTATTTAATTAACGAGTCCGCTAGTGTACGTTATTAACTTGAGAACCTACCTGTATTTTCAACCGACTTTTTTTGTATATATGAAATGCGGTAAAACCGCCAATTATGAATCGATTTTGATGTTTTTTTTTTTTGTTTGGTAAATTATACTTCAGAGGCCCCATGTACATTTTATCGAAGTAGATCATGCAAAAACCAAAATATAAGCCGTGAAGTCGGTTTTTAAGCTTTGCTTGCGTTTCAATTATATGTAAACAAATAAAATTGATATTTTATGCTCGATAGGCAAACATTTGGCCACAATCTAACCTGATGGAAAGCGATTATGTAGCCGAAGATGTAGCATGCTTGCCTAAAAGATACCTTTCACTCTTGACTTGAATACTCCCAGATTATGTGTAAATGTCGATTAAAGATCGATTCTTTACCGACACTGACTTGATAACAGTCACATCCTTGGTTCTCGCTTCAAATATCCCGATCCATAGCAAAATAAATGTCGCAATTTAAAGTGAACTCTAATGAAGGGACCCCATTTCAGCATTATTGCGCTTCACTACGACCCGGACGCGACCCGACACTAAACTACGCATAAATTTAATCAAGTCGTTATTGTTATTTATGAAACTTTGCGGGGCAATTATGACGTCAGTAGTTCGGTTACGTCGCATTGGAAAATAATAAAATTTAAAATATGGCTCTAGGTTGTATTTATGTTGCAAAGTTAGCTTTATGCCGACGTATGGTTCAACTTTGTAATGTTACATTTCAGAGCAAAGTTTAACAAGCTGAACACTGCCAACTGCTATTGGTACAAAATTATATTAACTTGACGGAAACTGTAAAAAATATTTTCATTTAGATACTTACTGCTTTATATACTTACGTAGACACCCTCGCACCGTCTCATCTTCCTGGAACTAAAAATAAGGCTGGTGTCGCGGCTGAATCAGCAGAGAATCTCAAAAGGCGCAAATATAGTATCTTGATAGTGGTTATATAATTTGTGCCTTTTGTGGTCGAGACGTTGGGACAGTGGGGAACACAAGAATTCTTCAAAAAATTATCAGGGCGTTTGGTCGAAGCAACTCGTGACCAAAAGGCAAATATTTTGGACAGAGATTGAGCATTGCCATTCAACGTGGCAATGCTACCAGCATTTTGGGTTATTCGACAACTGGTAACGGTCTATTAGATTAAGTTTTGTACATATTTATATCTAGTTATAGTTATTTTGGTTAGTATTAATTTAGTTTTTAGTTTAATGTAACATAATTATATGATGCAATAAAAATATTAATCAGTAATAAATTAATAAAGTTGTTATGTAATTGTAGTTTATTAAATAGAGTATACGATGGCCGATAATTATTCATATTAGCTGTATAGTATATTGTAACTGTATTATTATTGTATATTGTAACTGTATAATTATGTAACAAGTGGTACAGTTAAAATATTGATAAAATCCCGATACCTTGAAAACGGCTGCACCGATTTTCATCTAACATAGCTCTAAGAACACTCTTGATCAAATCAACTTTCAAACATAACAAAAGAGTGCGAGGTTACACGCGGTAGAAGCATCGAGACAGACGACAAACCTTCGTTTTGTGAGAGTAGAAGTGAAACTTATAAAAGAGACGTCTGTTTACAATTGTCGGTCTCTTTTTTGTTACACTTTTTCGTTTCATAAAATCCAATTTACACCGACCCAAGAAGTTTCACTTCAAAAAGCCGTTTGGGAGCTATGATACCATAGACACACATACACACACCACAAACTAATAAAACCTCTTTTTCGACGGGGGTTAAAAGAACCCCAGCTGATTTACAAAAAAATATATTGTTGCAGAATTATCTCATATAAAAACACGAGACATTTTCATGTTTCATTTGAGACAGTCACACTTAACACTAATATTATACACGGAGTGTACTCCGTGTATGAACCGAATGGGGGTGTGTGTATTTGAAAACGGATGTAACAATCGTACGATTTTTTGTCGCGCTGGAAAGCCTCAAAGCTTACATCTAACAAAATATAATAAGGAATATTTTCCTGAAGTAAAGTAGGTTGAATCAAAAGGACAAGAGGAATAAATGCTTAACAAAATAATAATCAAGAAACTACTGTAATACTGTGCTATTAAACATCAGCTTTCGGCACACAAAAGGCCAAGATTGCTGTTCTGTTTCAACTAAAACTTGAACTCGAGAATTTCGCTTCTGCATTTAATTATTATCAAAGGAATTACCGAGGCATACGTTTGCGAGCGCAAATTTTAATATAAAGCCCAAAGAGTAAATTCCTCAAGATCCAAGATGATCTCCTATTCATTTGTAAGACTTTTCCTCGGAATTAATTCGTTCCCTACACTTTATAGGAATATGCAGATTGTTCTTTTGAATTTCAAGCGAATAAATTAACGTGTGGCGTCTATATAAATGGGAAGGTTTGAGAATGCGACGTACTGCGAATGGGACCGTTTGAGAATGGGACGTTCTGCGAATTGGAGGTTTTGCGACTGTGTTTCCGAATGCGAAAGGGACGTTCTGCGAGTAAACCATACGCCACACTTTATAATATCTGTGGATACATAAAGAGTAAACATACTCTATGACATCATAGGTAGGTAGTTCAGACAGAACGGACTTCCGTTCGATTTCGCTCCATGCTTTCGGCTGATAACTTGTCTAGATGTATTTTTTTTATTTGTGACAAATTTTATTCTTAGTCGAAAGCAGACACTTATGTGATAATTACAACTTAGTGACACTTTAATGTTGTACAATATAATTAAAAACATCTAGATAAGTTAACAGCCGAAAACATGGAGCGGATCTGAACCTTGGGTATATATCTTATTTATCTCTGATCTGAAAGGAGGTCCGTTCTGTCAAAACTACTTATGATACCATAGAGTAAACATTATGTATCCACAGATATCATAAAGTGTAGCGTGTATAGACGCCATAAACGGATTCGAGGTGGGTAAATGAAATTGGAAGGCGAGTTGAACAGAGTCGTGCCGTGGAACCTGTCTGTTGGATTTGCGATGTCCAGTCGCCATCTGCCTTTGTAATTGAATTAAAAATGAAATTAAAACACTCTCGTACATGAACTACACTGGTTTAATTTTATGTAATACTGAAACATTAACAAGCCAATGTATTGATGTAATTGATGTAATATTATGTAATCTCCTTTTAATTCCTAACATTTTGTTACCATACTCAATAGGTTTGGTTAATTATTTTAGTAACGTATTACTATTTCGTGCCAAAAATTAGCCATTTTGTTGTTTTTCTACCGACTTCACAAAAAGGTACTCAAGTCGACTGTTTTTTTTTTTAAGGGTTACCTCATAATTTCGTTCTACGTGGACCGACATTTTTTTTTGTATTTCTTGAAATGTCTTCAATAATGCGTTTTTAGTACATCTAATCAGTTCAAAGTTCCGAAAAAATTTTTTTAGGCTTTGCTTGCGTTTAATTATTTCAAACACCTTTCTTAAGTCACTTGGGTTTTTAAGACGAATATAACGATACCATAACTATTGAAATCCATCCAGCCGTTTGGAAGATACGAGGTAATAAAGACATTTACAATATACATACATACATACATACTCGTACATACAAGATACGCATGAATAACATAAACTTAATTATATGTTACGTTATTTTTAAATTTAATATTAATGCATCCAATATAGAATATTCATGAGATTTACATTTAAATATTTTGTTTTACTTTTATAACTATATACATAATGCTATATGCACCAATAACATTATTTTCTAATTTAAATGTTTTTTTATTAATAAAAAAGTGATCAAATTTCATGGAAAATTTTAAAAAGTTAAACGCAAAATTAATGATGGAGATACGCTCGAACATAGCCCCATAGAAAATCACGAATTGATAGTCTCCTCCTATTTTTAAATCATTCTAACAGCTAACACAAACAAAAACTTTTTTAGTTAGAGCGAGGTTTTTCATTGTTATAAGCAAATACGATCGAGTGTCCACTGGGAATCAAAAGTTATGCCTGAACATACATATACAATAATGTTTGCCTACTACCAAACAGTAAAACATTTCCTCATTCCGAAGTTTCTAAAAAATGTACTGTATTGATTCAAGCAATATATGGAATAGCTCGTGATGACACAATAATAAAAAAAATATGAAACATTTTTTATTCACATAGGCCCCATAGAGGCAATAGTGACTTTAATTGCCAGGATTGCAAATTTACAGCTATTTCAAAGCCTAAATCAAAATCGTTTACTCACATGGGCCCCAAAGAGGCACTCATGAAAATTAATTACTCTACTACCAGATTCGCAAAATTACAGCCATCTCGAGAAGAACCTGGCAAGAAACTCTACGGCGCATATTTTTTCTTTCATTTTTTAAATCATTCTTAAACATTAATACATAATTATATTAACCTAGATATATCTATATTATATAGTCGCTAGAAAGCAATTGTGCAGTTTGCCTCCATGTAACCTTGTCATTAATGTAGTCAATTGTTTTATAATAAGCTTCTATTCATATCGAGAAGAACCTGGCTTTTTACAAATAGTCCTTGTATGACTAATACATAAGTTATCTTATCTAGGGTTTTTTAAACGGATAATGAATTATGCTGAACATTTTTCTCAATCCTATAAGAGACTATGTTCAGTCTTATTACTAGGTAGAATGATATGAAGCAGTGTAGACGTCTCTACGTAGATTCGTAGAACTGCTGTAGCTACGTAGGCTATCGTAGTAATCTGCAATGTAGCGATTTTCAGGCAAATAATGCTATTTATTTAGGTAAAGGATTAGTGGTGGTAATTAACAATTAGCCGACTATCCATAATCTATATTAGAATTCAGTGATTACAATTGTTAAGTTAAAGACCAACAAGTGAGCGGTTTTTAAGCTATTGCATAGCTTCTATAGTGGGCCTTGAGCGTGGAGACCGAATCCAGTAATTCCGTAACGAAAATAACCTAAGACCCCCACTCCGACCGGCACAGCGGTGATACTTTTTAGTTTTGCCATCTATCGATGAATAGCAGAACTTTTAATGACTTTTTTGAAATATCACGCTTGTCTCTTTAGTTCAGCAACTCGCCTCTAGGTGGCAGGAAAAAAAATACTGCATAAATAAAGTAAATAAATAATTATAATTGCATAAGTTGATAAAAAATGCTATACAATAGCTTTACCGCTTTTTTTAACGCTTTCACACTCACAGCCCCACACAAAGTTCGATGACTTATGTCGTGGGTGCTGGAAAAATTCACATCACATATGCAATCACACTTAGAACCAGATCACACACTTCCCTTGGGGAGAAAATTTGTGTTCCCACCGGGAATCGAACCCGAACACTATCTCACCTGAAGGTAACTGATGATGTAATGCACATCTCCCTACTAATACCGATAGACCGAGTTGGTGAGTTGGTGAATGTGACACTCACACATGTGTATGTTTATTTTTATATTTTAGATTGTATTTTAGATTGTATATGTAGCGTTTGCTTACCGTGAAATAATGTGTATAATATTGTCTTATAAATACAATTCTTGAATTATCCTTAATAATACGTATTTAGTTCATTTAATCTGATCAAGGGTTCAGAAGATAAAGCTGTGAAGCCGGTTTTAGGCTTTGCTTAAGTTTGAACTATGTAATATTGGTCAAAATACCCTGAAATATAATACATAGATTATTTTCTACCGACTTCACAAAAAAGGAGGAGGTACTCAACTCGACTGTATTTTTTTTTTATGTGTGTTATCTCTAAACTTCGTTCCACATAAACCGATTTTGATTTTTTTTTTTGTTTGAAAGGTGTTGCTTTCAAATTGGTCCCATTTAAATTTGATCAAGATCTAATCAGTAGTTCTTGAAATATCTTTGATAATCCGTGTTTAGTACATCTAATCTGATCAAAGTTCCGAAGATAAAGCGGTGAAGTCGGATTTTTTTAAGCTTTGCTTGCGTTTAATTATTAACGATGAATTGCGTGCACGAGATACATCTCGTACAGCTATTTGCGATGCAGCACGTAATGTGACTCCATAGCTGGAGGGTTATTAGTCTCCTTCACTGACAGATAAGCTCAGTCTTTGTTAAGCACACACAGTTGATGGATATTCTGTAAAGAAACCTCTTTTGGAATATAGTGGGATAGTAATAACACCTTTTTGTATAGGACTTGTTTTGTTAAAGTTTTTTTATGTTATTATTTTGTTCATTATTCTTATTTCTTATTTAGTCTGAGGCTCATTATGAAATATATTTTTGAAAGTTTTAAAGCGAAAGTAAAAAAAAGGCGTCGTTGACTTTGTATATTTTTGCAAAACTTGTGATTCTTTTATTGTTAATGTGCAGTAATGGTGGATTATTAACTGTTAATAGTTTGTGAACGTGAAAAACGAAATGAAAAACAGGATTTTCTCTTTTGCTCTAAAACTGCGATAGAATTTCTAGTAAAGTTTCTACCACTTTACTAGGGCACGACTTGACTATGACAGGACTTTAACTTTTTCACTTGACTTTGACTGTTACTTGTGACCATAGAGGAACTTTTTATACCGGAAACTTGTGACTTCTTTTACGAAATATCTAATACCTACACTTGAAATATTTTATTGCTCGACATTGGATAAATGCACAAATATAGTTAGCGTTTAATTAAAAAAAAAACCTTGTGATTGGTGGTTATACCGCAACTTATATGAAACCTTTTTTTTATATTTGATAGGCGAGCATTTGACCACCATCTTTGACCTTTTCTTGGTTATATTATTTATATCAAAACTTTAAATTTTTAGGTAATAATATAATGTTTTGCGATCTTCGATAGAGGAGTGGGCCGGACGTAAAAACGAATGTTATTCACATAATGATATTAGATTTATCAGGATTTTTGATATTTAATACACCGCACTGTTAGATAGAACATACTCATTATACAACAATGGTTTCACTGTATCGTTCCAGATGTGTTAGATAAAAAACCACATACACACTTAACTTAGCCCAAGTTATAAAGCTTAAAGTAAACTTATTACAAGCAAGCATAGTTCAGGTAAGATACATATTGGCTGTAACAATGCGTCATGGAGATGAACCTATGAAATCTGAAACTAGGTTCTGATTCAGGGATTCTCCGAAGCTAACATAAGAATCACAACATTTATGGGATACGGTATGTAGTTGATATCTTGTTGAGCTTTATATTATTACAATCAAAGATAGATGTGCAAGCGAATGTGTGTGGGAACTGAAGGTTTGTCATGTATATGTGTGAATGTATGTATGTGAATGTGTATGCATGTGAGTTTATGAACCAATTCGACCTACCTTACTCGTCGTACATATAAAAGGCATGACAACCAGTGAACGCGATACGATAATGTTTTATCAAATATTAATTCATGTTTTCATTTCATTTCATAGTTTTAAATGTGCGTGGATAGAAAATAAATGATTTAAAGTCTTGTTCTTATCCAACTACAAACAAGCCATCAACAAAGACCGTTACTAATTTTGTCAAGCTATTTTGTTGGAAATCATCAAATGCTATTTGTTCGCAGAATCGAAACCCGAGCTGGTATACTGGTTCTCCGAACAGACTTTGCAGCCGGGGCCGAGTGTTTCCCTCAAGTGTGTGGCGATGGGCCACCCGCCACCCCAATTCACGTGGCTTCTCGACGGATTCCCTATACCTACTAATTCTAGGTAAGTCACCTTGCAATTACTGGTACATTCAAATGCTGTGAAGTGGAAACTAGTTCGCTTTAATTAGCTGTTCTGTTGACGTAGTGTGCTCTATACGTAATTGTCTTTTTTAAGAGGAATTGGAATTTAAGCCGTTCTTTAATTGATATGGCTCTTTTATATTTTTATGTAGAAAAACTGAATAACTACTTGAACTTACGTCATTAGATCGAAATTTTTGTTTGATGTTTTTATACATTAAGTATTTTTGGGACGTTATTAAATTTTTTGTATGTCCAAACCTTTGATAGACTTTAGCGGAGACGTAGCCAAACTTAACAGAGGTTTGGTATATTTATATTTTACATAATTTCGTGAATAATATTCGACTCATTATGAGTCTTTAGTAGGAATTTCCAAGAGTGTTTCATCGTTATTTCATATTGATCTACATATTTTCATTACTTAGGTATTCTTGGTGACCCACAAAAATCGACTATCATAAAACGCCATAATACTGGAGTGTCTCATCCAGCGAACATAAAAATACAATTTGGTATTTTGGGGACACTCTCGGCAAGGTGATAAAATTTTAATAGCCGAGTAATCCTAGCATCCATCAAAAACTTATAAGTACACTTTTATATATTTTTTGTAGAACTACGTAACAGCAGAGCAAGTGACACGTTGTTTACTCTCTACACATTTCGTTTTTAGACTCAAAGTCTACGTCTTTTAGCTTCAAGGCGAATAGTAGTATGAAAAAAATAACAATTAGCACGAAATTTCTGAAAGGCCTATTCTTATATATACTACTAGCTGCGCCCCGCGGTTTCACCCGCGTTGATAATGATGAAAAGTGATGATGATGATGATGATGAAAAATAGATGTTGGCCGATTCTCATAGATACCGGATAAGCACAAAAAATTTCATCAAAATCGGTCAAGCCGTTTCGGAGGAGTATGGCAACGAAAACTGTGACACGAGAATTTTATATATTAAAGATTGTTATAGAACTTCATGTACAAGTAAGTTCGTTTAATCATTAAGCATACTACTCAATACATGACTATTTAAAAGATTATCCTTAAATTTTACAATTAAGATTGCGTCCTCTTCTCTTCGTAAGAAGCTGCGCCAGACAGGATGAGTCCATATGAGACTTTGTACCTACCTTTTGTAATAAACAATCTGAATCTAGTATACAATAAGTCGGTAATGACAATACGAATTCGGTGCGTTCCGAATCAAGCTTTCTGTTCACAGTGAGCATGTTGAAAGCTTGGATGAAATCTATATGATGTTATCTACGACATCATCGCCCACTTCTTACATTTTCGGTTCCAAGGTAGCGCTGTCAAATTCTATTTACGTTTCGTAACGCCTACTTTATTGTGAACCGTTTATAAGGTCGATCACTGTGAGTGACTAAATTATTCAGAATGTGTGTGTGTTCTTTCCAAAGTCCTTACATTACATATTTACATAATTATTTTACATTGCGTTCAGATTTTTACACGCTTACGAGTTCGACTCCTGATTTGTGTCTCTGGATCTGACTGCATGTTTATGACTAGAATATTGCTTGCAACTAAGACACAAGTATTCGAACGTTGGAACGCATAAAAGCATTTGTTACAAAAACCTTCTACAGAATTTAAATAGTATTTCAAAATGGTTTTTCTTCTGCTCAGGTTCGTAGTAGGCCAACACGTTACCCTACAAGACGACGTTGTCAGCCATCTTAACATCAGCCGAGTGACGGAACAAGATGGCGGCGAATACGCTTGCATGGCTTCCAACACAGCTGGCAAAGCCATTCATGCGGCACGAGTGAATGTGTATGGCCTGCCGTATATCAGAGAGATGCCTAAAGTCACGGCTGTAGCTGGAAGCGACTTGAACATCAAGTGTCCAGTGGCTGGATATCCGATTGAATCCATCACTTGGGAAAGAGGTAAGTGCCTGTATTTGTATAGTACTGTTACGAGTATTGACAACTTTATCTAATATCGAGCTTCTATAAATATTTGTACTCAATGGATTTTATGTCGGCGCCTTTAGAGGCTTACTCTTAACTGTCAATATGTATAATCCATAGTAATTTCATATAGTGGTTGTTTATAACCTGCTTTGTACCAGAAAGATTACGTAAATACAAGTAATCATTAATTGATATAACAATGATTTATTAAAATCACTTGAATCGCTTGAATATGCTTCATGGCGTAACACTATACGCACTGTTATAAACGAACAACCGACAAAATACAAATTCTTGACATAAAACTAGCGATTCCTCTAATGCAGTGCCTGGAGGAGGAAAATACACTCCATTGGCGAGCATTATTTTTCACATAAAAATGTCCCCCTAGATAATTCACCTTCACCTTGCAACTCATTAAATTTGAAGTTGTACTAAGATTTCGAACGTAACTTTATCACTTTGTTTGTAACACTTTTCTTGGATATTAAACCACAGCCTTCGTTCTAAACGTTAAGATATATAGAATACTGATAAGTTTGAAACACAATGAAAGACAACGCGTGGTTTTTATCTTGATTTATAAATAGCATCATCATCGTTGTGAAAGCGAGTAAAGCCGCGAGCACGGCTAGTAGTACAATTAATAAGAATAAAGTGTTCATTTGTTTTTCTTTGTCTATGAAGATAAAACAGCTGAACGATGTTTATGATTTTGACTGAAATTTAGAAAACGCGGATAAATCTTGGAAAAATGTCTTCAAAAAAGTATAATGAAAATGTTTACCCAAGATTACGAACAGAACTGATGCGATGTAGGAACTACTAGAAAGTGCTCGGCACTTATTTATTTATTTATTTATGGATCACCAACACAATGAACACCGTTACAAGTATAAAGTTAACATGTTACTGTAGAAAAGGTTAGTGACATTACAATTACAGGTGAAGACTGCATGCACATTAATTTAGAGCAAGTAACAATTGACTTTCTTATAAACTCATATCGCACTCTTTAATTAATGTACTAAAATGTTACAATTTAAAGTCAATCTTATCTTTTGACTGTTTAGAATAGGGGTGCCGTGTAAAGTAAACGTCGCACTTGACATTTCTTGGACGCCGTTTCGTCTGTCGTTATTGCAGACTAATAGGTGAAGTAAACTTTTAAGGCGCAATCGGTGAGTGCTGCGGCGCAAATTTAATTGAATAATTTTCTGGCGGAAACAATACTCTCATGCTTTTACCGCGTTCACCGATGAAATTATTCTAAAGCTTGGAATAGGACATAAGCTACATACTAGGTATCCTGTTTATAGTTGCCGTAACGACGCAACACCTGCTGTATTTTAAATGGAGGAAAAATTACACAGTATACATGTATTCCTTGGCATGTTTCAAAGTATCAAGAATAAACTAGATGCAGCACTTGATATTCTTGTTTCCTTACGCTTTTTCCATACATAGGTCTAACATAATTTGAATATTTGTTTCCAATAAATTTTATTATATTACGTTTTTACGACCCAGCTGGACACATCTCTGCTCTCTATAAGGGCTCTCTTCAACCGACTTCAAAAAAGGAGGTTTTCAATTCGACTGTATGTTCTTTTTATTTTCTATATATTTCACGCGATATCTCGGCCAATTATGAATCGATTTTGATGATTTGTTTTTGTTTGGTAGATTATACTTCAGAGATGGTCCCATATAAATTTTATCGAAATCAGTCAAGTCAAAACCAAAATATATGCGGTGAAGAACTTTTTTAAACCATAAATATTAATAGAAAAATCTTTCTAACATGCATGACAATATCAGCGTGCTAATCATATTGACACAAATATATACGTAAAATACCTTTAGGAAGTAATCAAATCATTACTATATAAGGAACTAATGAAATATAAATCGGATAGTAAAAGTAATTGAATAAGACTTATTTGTTACTATATAGATATCCTATATAGGGTTGACAAAGTTTTATTTTACAGGCGCTCGCGTACATACTGTGTGCAATAAATCGCAAACATAAGTTTAGTTAGCAATGTAATCTTAGTTTTTGTTTTAGATTAATGCATAAAATAGCAGCATAGCACTTTTTGTAATCATAGTTTATCGGGAGGTACCTTATATGTTTTAATTACCAGAAGTTTATATTTGATAAATAACCAGTATTTTTTAGCAATTAGAGAACATAGACATATCAGTACTCTATGGTAAAAACATGCTGTTTCTCAGAAAAAAGGTCTCTTATGACTCTGCCTGAAAGACAGACGGACGGACAACATAGTGATCCCACAAGAATTCCTTTTCGTGATGAGATACGGAACCTAATAAGTTTCACGCACAAACAAGGCGATCCAAACTTAGTTATGAATCTGACGTTTCACAAATTCTCCGACCTCTATAGATAAGCTTGAAATACCGACGCTACACAAGAGGTCCTAATTGACGAAGGATGTAGTCACATAAACATTTGTAGACTATCCAGTTTAGTTAATGCTGACCCCAAAACAATTTTATTTTACTGCGTAATCCACATGTGTAGATGCCTATTTTCTCGCAATGTACAATGAAATAGTTTTCCCTATACCGAGTGAGTTCTTTTACCCAAAGTTTAAGTATATATCCTATATTATTCTGCTACCTAATACCATTACGTATAATTGTTATACATGTCATATAATTTACCAATATTGCCGTCGTAAAATAGACTCTGTGAGAGACATACCATTATCTCTCTCGAGATTTTTCATGTCGATTCCTTGCCAAATATATTTGAACGTCTCGTTTGGCAACGTTCCCAGAATCTTTTGTCGAAATATAGCTCTCTTGATTAGAATGTAATTAATATAAGTATTAATTAATTAAGCCTGTAACAGTTTGGATTAAATTAGTTAGCAATTTCATATTGATGGCTTCCGATTACGGGATATTTCATACCATACCTATATGAAGTTTAATATCTAATTAAAATTTTGATCGCGTATATTGTATCCATTTAAACAGGTGTAACTGTATCACTATATTAAACTTGTTAGATATTTATGGAACGATTTAAGTTGGACACGATTCTTATGCTGCTGCCATGGGAGATACTTGGCTAGGCAAAAGCCTAACCACACTACTACTTGGCGATTAAATAACCGCCTAGCGGTAGTGTGGAAACATTACTGTATTTCATATTGAAAGGGTATGTTTTTAGTGAAATAATTGGGCACAAAGAGATTTAACTAGAGATTAATATCAATCAATCAAGGAGACGAGCTCAGCCCCTCAACATTTCAGAAACATCTTATTTGTTTTCACACAACAAGTTAATCCTATCGTTGTAACTATTCTATCCTAAACTATGATAATTAGAGATATGTATATATATATGATATATAATATGATATACTAAATCAATATTTTGCAAGTATTTCCGACGCTCTATCTGGTAAACGGCTTTACCGATTTTCACCAAACATATCTAAGAGCAGTCTTGATCAAGTTACCTCTAACTCGAAAAAAATAAATCAATATCAGTCCAGCTCGTTAAACTTATAACACACCTCTTTTTACGTCGGGGGTTAAATCAAAATCTCATATAAAAATATGCTTATCACATGTTTAATAATTTAAACTCTACAGTATTCATTTTGTAACAAAGTCATATCAAAATCAGGTTCCCAAAATTGAACGTCAGTCATAAAGTCGATTTATTTCAGACCTTCATTTTCCTTTAATTGAGATAAAATTGATGCCCTATAAAAGGAGACCTTATTTCACTCATTTTTCATATTTCAATCGCGCTAATGGTGGAAAATTGACATAATTTTCGACGAAGCCTCACGTCAGGCATGGCCAAATTAAATTGCCGCATTAGAATCTATAGACATCATTTTATTTTCTACTCAGTGAGAAGTCTTTTATTTCTCGCGACATGGCGCTTATTAGAAAATGACTTTATCGGGTTTCCATTTTGCGTTTTGTTATAGAATGATAAAATGGCTTTTAGAGAACCATAACATACCTACTCGTATTCGTCCTGGACTTAAGCGTGCTTTCTCTGGATTCTCAAAGCCCATCCAAGCACTAACCTTCCTGAGTTTGCTTAACCTCTTCAATCAGTTACGATTAACCAAGCGGAGGGCTGCGCTAGGAGTGTTAGAATATATGGGATTAGTTTTATCAGACAGAGACGTATGTCATAGTAACAAGAATTCTTTAAATAAATAAAACAAACAAACAAACGCATTCACACTCATAGCACCACACACGTTCAAAGACTTGTATCGAGATATTGTATATCATATATGCTCGAAACATTTGCATCACAAACACAATCGCACCCAGAACCAGAAACACAAATTTCCCTTGGGAAGTAAAATTGTGCTCTTGCAGGGAATTGAACCCAGGCGCAGAGAGGAACCTGCACACTGCGCAAATCGGTAGTAGGTACTAGGTTTTTGTACTAGATACTAATAACGCTATAATAGGTCACTGTATAGTAATATTTTGAATCGTAGGATTGATACATTCCAACGCTACTCAATGCATATAAAACATATTCAACATGCAAAGTAAAAATTGCATACAAATTCAAGTCACACAACTTTCTTTACCAAACAAATTCAATAAAAGTTTGCGAAGTCCGTTGTTTACCAACAAAATATCTGAGGCAGTACAAGATGCAATAAAAGGAGCAATACTTTAGTGGTACAGTTACAGTATCGAATTAAAGCCCCCAGGGAGGTCGGGAGTTAGGTACTTATTCGTCTTATAGCAACAGGTCTTTACAAAACCAGAACCGAGCCAAAGGAATGTTGAGTAAAAGGAATACGCGATTTATCTAGCGGAGGGTTAGCTTGGTTAAGTATTTAAGTCTCACGATGAGGCTCCAGGGATTTACAACTTCCTTACTTTGATGGGATGTTCTTAGTTTAAACTACAATTTGAAGGCGTGCTGCTAGAGTAAGCATTAAGTATGTAAAGTGTTTGCTTAATCCCGAACATTACGGTCCGTTTCTGAGCTTGCTGTCTAGTTTATATGTAGTTTGAGTACTAGTTTAATATTAATACAAATAAAATATTAATACTGTGTCAGAGCCGCAGCTTGGAGGAACCATTTTCTTTTGATTTATCACGTACCAAATATATATAAACCTAAAAATTTACAAACTTTCACACGCGCAGCCCCACTTAGTTCAAAAACTGGTATGGTGTGTGCCGAACATAGTACGTCGCGATGGTAATATTTTATGTGAAATTTGCACTCACTTTTGTAAGTAAATAAATTTAAAATTTGCCTATAAGAATGGTTAATATTAAAAGTATATTATAACACAAATGAATAATTTAATAGTCAGCTTAGTTGATTGATATACTTCATCTTTTATTGTCAAACTGTGTTTTTGTAACAATATTGTACACCCGAAATGAAAAACTGTTATACATTTGTATTATTAGTAAGAACCCTGTACACAGTTTATACAATAAATACTCTTCTATTTCTATTTACTATGAAGGAAAATATCTTTATGAATACAACCCATCCAGTATCCAGGCCAGCCAGGAGGTATTATAGCCTAAGGAGAGAGTTTAAGCTCTCTGTAAGAGTAGGTCAAAACGTAATAGGTAGGACGCAATTAATTATTCATAATTAATAAAAATTAAACTGCTCGTTGACTTAGTTGGATGCGCGTTCGCCTTTTGTGCAGTGGTATCGGGCTCGATTCCCGGCGGGAACACAAGTTTTCTGCCCAAGGGAAACTTGTATCTCTGGTTCTGAGTGAGAGTGTGTGTTATGTTAATGTTTTCGGTACCTACGGCACAAGTCAATCGATCTTAGTGTAGGTCTATGAGTGTCAAAGCGTTATTATATATTTCAGTTAAAAGGTAATTTTAAAAATAAATTATATTTTATAAAAATGCAAACATAACTAGTTGAATTGCCCTAATTGGATGCTACGAAGATGTCTAGTCTATTAGATTCTGCTGCGCAATTTTCTCTGCGGCGGGATTACTGACGCGGGCATAACAAAGAAATAAATTTTACAAGAAAGAATTTTCCAATAAACCGTGAGTAGGTACAAAAGTTACAGTTTCGTTATGTTTTTATACACACTAATCTTTATATTAGATATTAAATGGACCAATACATATAACTTTTTATACGTTAAGAAAAATGCTAAAACAACGAGTATTTCCTGTATTTTTATGTACTAATATTACTCTCCAGCGTTTTAGGTAGAGTCTAAACAATGACTGAAATTAATTAAAATTGGGTGATTTCCACAATACTGGCATAACAAAGAAATAAATTTTACAAGAAAGAATTTCCAATAAACCGTGAGTAGGTACCAAAGTTACAGTTTCGTTATGTTTTTATACACACTACTCTTTATATTAGATATTAAATGGACCTAATACATATAACTTTTTATACATTAGGAAAATGCTAAAACAACGAGTATTTTCTGTATTTTTATGTACTTATATTACTCGCCAGCGTTTTAGGTAGAGTCTAAACAATAACTTAAATTAATTAAAATTGGATGATTACCACTATACTTACGAGTTAAACAGTAACATATAGTTGGCATGACGCTTTGTATGATATGGTATAGACAACCTTTAGATCTCATGGACTGGTACGATATGATATGTAGATAAATATATCTCGGTCACAGACGTATGGTCGCAAGTCTATCGGTATTCTATCGTTTACATTTTGGAGAGTGTGCGCAAGAATTACATGAGTTAATTCCACCATGCCCTTTTTACCATCTAACAACCAGACAAACTGTCAAACGTCATCTATTTATGGTTGAAATACCTCCAATTCGCTCGAAGCGGTTTGCTTCCACGTTCATCATCCGTACGGGAACAATGACGCACGCAGGCAATGAGTGGAACTAATTGCCTGCTTGCGTCATTGTTCTCTGAGGGGAGAACAATCTAGGAGTCTTTAAATCAAGAGTGAATAGGTATCTTCATCACTTTCCATCAAGTGAGATAGTGGTCAAATGCTT
Organism: Lomographa bimaculata; assembly: GCA_948107665.1. Lineage (NCBI taxonomy): Eukaryota > Metazoa > Arthropoda > Insecta > Lepidoptera > Geometridae > Lomographa > Lomographa bimaculata. Next base: position 3,972,421 of record OX403601.1, on the reverse strand, counting down.
GCCTATTTAGCGTAAAAAAAAATCTAAAGTGCGCTGTCACAATTTGGTGATTACATAACAATCTACTAATTATTAAAATATACGCCTGATTCTTATTTTAACTCGTAGCTCATTTAGATCTACGACTTTGTTCTGTATGCTATATTTTCTGTAGTAATTAAAATGGTATAATTATATAAAACCCATAATAATTAGTTGTCAAAACTACACTGTCCAAGAAGAACGGCATCGCCGCGCTGCGCCTCTTAATATGCAACGCTAGTCAAGGCTTGATACCTTAGACTCAAAATAGAATAATCAAAAATCATCAACCATAAAACAGAATTTGCGACAGCCCTTCCACAAAAGACGTTAGTGTCAATAGTTGGCATGATTTCCCATAAGGTTATAGGTATTTTTCAAATCACCATATACAGCCACTGCCATAGAATTTTAATCACAGCCTCCGCTAAATCTACCATCAGCAAACTAAGCATACACCTTTTCTTTAGATAATATCTCAACGACAATCTTTTAGTTCAATAGACACTCAGGTACGACAGACTATGTATATAAATATATTTGGAAAAGTACGCTGATCGCAAATCGGTCGACTAAAAAAATCTCCCAGTAATTTCCCAAGTAATTTTAGTTAGAACCCCCTCTAAATCTACCAGCAAACTGAGCATACCCTTTTCTTTGATAAAGCCGAGAATTCTCGCAGGAAATTCTACCCAAGATCGTCTTTTCACATTTTATGAAATGAATAAGACCGTAACCGCCATTTTTGGTAACCATTGAAGATCAAATTACACGACGGTCACTCCCCAGTAATTTTCCTTCTTTGCAAGCGACCCTTGTCAACAGACTTTTCCTTATCTTATTACGGGTTCTATCATTAAGCTGACCTTAGATTTCTACCTGGGAGTTAAATGCAATTTAAAATATACTAGCTCTAGCCTCGTAGATCCTATTTCACCTTGGATACACTTTACTGGGACTATATAGACTTTTTCATGTAAATTTTGTTTTTCTACGTAACTTAATTTTTACAAAACACTTTTGATCATAAAGTAGGCAAACATAATCCTGCAAAAGCTTAGAGATTTTTCCAACCCAGTTCACTTTCACAAAGAACTAATTTCGTAGCACGATACACATTTTATAAAGTGGCAAGCATGAAAATTTAATATTTTAAATTGTGGCCTTTCCGACCGATATTTAAATTTGAAATTTCGCGTCAGTGCCCGGAAGTCGGCGAGCATTTGGGCAAACTTTCTGCCTTTACTAGCAAACTGGGGGAATTTTATTTTGTTCGGTGGTTGGAACTCTGGAACTCTCGACCGAGTTTCGCGCGGCTGGGCGCAGTTGTAGGTCCGCCGTCCGCCGATGCCAAATTAGAAATTATTTTACAGTCGCACTTCGAAACTACAGTTCGAAACGAGGAACCAACTAATGGAGCCACCGCAACGTGCAACCTATATGTTTTATTTGCGGCAATAAATATAAACTGGAATGGAACTGGGTAATTTATCTACCATCCAACACGCTCTCCGTATTATACATTTTTGCTCTTTCTTTGTGCATATTTTGTAACATAATAGAAGACTACTCAAAAGCTATTGTTGGCTGCATTTTTCGTTGCGTTTAATTCAATGTTTTTGTACACAGATGGTCAAACGCTTCCCCTAAACCGTCGGCAAAAGGTATTTCCAAATGGAACTCTAATTGTGGAACAAACTCAACGAGGCGAAGACGCGGGCACTTATACTTGCCAAGCTTCTAACAGACAAAGACACGCCGCCAGAAGAGAAGTCGAAGTACAAATACTAGGTAAGTGATCTACTGATTTACGAAAAACTACTTCACTGACAAAGGCAAACTCCGCAGCCATTATTGGGTCTATAAATAGCAATTACTTCGAAATTAGGCGCTTTGATTGCGGAGAAATAAAGTAATTAACTAAACTTATACTAGCTTGTAACTGAGACCGACAACGCGTAGAGGAATGTAGTTAAAACATTATTAGCAGTAATTCTAGTAGATAAGGGACGTAAATTAAATATAATGTCCAATTCAGTGAATAAGGTTACCAAGACTGCCGTAACTAGCGAGCAATCTAATAAGAACTTGGAGGTCGTAAAATAACAAGAAGACGTATCACGTACCAAATCTACGCAGCGAGCAACAGATAAGTAATGGTACCTTATATCACTCGTAATACATATATTGTACGTAACTTCCCCAGTGTTTATGTCGCGCTCGCGAAACTTGATATTTTCTGTAACACGTTTCATCAAAATCATTCTCGTAATGTTTAAACTCGTGACGAAACTTCACACATTGAAGCGACATATCTTAGAACAAACTCGGGCCATTCGTTACCCGGCCCAAGTAATTTGGGACATAAACTTTCTCATTTTCTTTAGTAAGATTTAGCGCGCTATAAAATCACGAATTCAAGAGGGGTGGAGTTACTCATCCGTAATTCATTAAAGTTGGCGCGTTTACCATTACCGCAGCATCTAGAGCGTTAAACTTCTAGCTTTTGCCGGTTAATAGGGCAATAAAATAAAAATATGGAAAAAATTCAAAGTTCACTGAGTGGGAGCTCAAGCATTACATAGCTTAAAGACTTTGCCGTGATTAACTTTTAAGTAACGGATTATGTTTCGACCTACTTCGTTAAGTTTAGGAGAAGTATTGTACTTGTACCTAAAGAGTTGTACAATAAAATTTGTTGACGGATCCTTAGAAATAACAAAATGTTTGTTTATACAGTAAAAAAGGGAAACAAAAACAAAGAGCAATAGCGTAATATCTTCAACGGATCATATTTACATTTTCATTGTGTTACTATGCAACAGAAATAAGTCTCTTTGTTTGTTATCGGCAACAGTTCTTTTCAATTAGGCATGTACAGATTTTCACATACATTTATGCAGTCATTCACAAACGTAGCCAATTTTAAAAACCATCCACGAGCTTCCTCGGCACTGTGCTTAGTTCCCTTGCCAAGTCTTGAAGAGCGAATCGAGATGAAACGGAAATATGAAAAAGTTTATGCGATGCTCGCAACTTCAAACTAACATACCAAAGAAAACGTATCGAACTAATGAGAAGCTGTTCTAGGAAATAATACATAGGCAGCTCCACTTTTTCCTTGGATTTTTTTACTGTTTTTCATAGTGTTTTACTTATAAACGCTGTATGTTAAGGAGATCTTGTAAAGGCTTTTATGTTAATATATAGGTTCTCAACCATCATTTTAATTTCTTAAAAACGTCTAACAATAGTACTATAAGCATCAACCAAAATGTTACTTTTGGTTAGTAGGGACCTGGTGACCTAAACAGGGTTTTTTTAACCTAGCAGTCGCTGGTCTCTCACAAATGGGTTTGACGCTTTAGCTACGTTGTTTGACGTATAGAATACCATTCTATGAGAAAATAAAGACATTTGAGTTATACCTACAACATATAGGATAAAGAAACAGGATTGAGTGTAATACCAAAAAGTACTGTGAAACAAGGCGTGAAGCAGATTAATCGAAAGAAAGTGAGACATACAAGCACATTTCCAATTTGTTCATAAGTTGTATATTCCATTTACATAATATTTTTTTATCCCTGATTGATGCACGCCTCATGTCATTTCATTTTCCACCGCTGGATGACTGGTAGAGAATGCTTTTAGCATTAAGTCCTCCTTTTGTACACTTTTTACCGTGCAATAAAGTATTAAATATATTTTATGAGTTATCCAAATGTAGCTAACAACTATGAAATATGCAGAGCGCGTTTTGCCGAAACATATTATTATTATTAACTTAACTGCTCGCTTCTAAGCAACGAGCATCGGGTTCGATTACCGGTGGGAACGTAAGTTTTCTAAAACAGAAACTGAAACTGTTTTTTTGTGTGATTGTGTGTGCGATGTAAATGTTTCAGGTACCCATTATTCAAGTCTTCGAACTTAGGGTTTTGTTTTAACGCTTTCAATCACTCAAAGCGCTAAACGAAAAAAAAAAAATTGTTTTTCTACGGAATGTCCACTTTGTATTACTTTCAATAGCTGGCGTGGTACGAAGTTCTTCGTTCACAGTAGTTGTTGTTGAAGAGTTCGCTTAAAAGATATATATTTTTCAGTTCAACCAAAGATCCTGCCCATACCAGCGCTAACAAATCTTCTACGGGAAGGTATGAGAGCAGCCATCTCCTGCCAAATATTGGAAGGCGACTTACCAGTGGCCTTCCGCTGGGAGAAGAACGGTCAGCCCGTGACGTCATCGCCTTACGCACCCAGTGGGATCATCACTAGAAGAATGGATGAATACAGTGCTTCTCTGGTCATCGATCAAATCACTTCTTTGCACAGTGGAAATTACACTTGTATAGCCTCAAATATAGCTGGATCTGAGCGATATACTATACCACTTACGGTTAATGGTGAGTCTTAATATATCGTTATAGATAAAGATTTGTTTGTTTTTACAAGCTTTGATTTACCTGTCTCGATATTTATCATCAAATCTTTCAAATTAAATTTGATCCACTTCCCGGTTACCGATTGAGCTGAAATTTTGCATACATGTGTAAATCGCGTGACAATGCAATATTATGGTGATAATGGAGCTGGAAGGTGGCCAAAGGAACTTCGCAATGAAACGACACAACCTCATCGAGTTTGGGCTCATTTGAACCGTCTTGACGAGTAGTTTGTCTTTCAATGGTAACCAGGGTCTGATGATGGAGCTGGAAGGTGGTCATAGGAACTCTGTAATGAAAAAACGCAACCTCATCGAATTTCGGCTCGTTTGATTCGTCTTGACAAGTTCTCTGCTTATATAACTTTTATTTATCTTTATGTACAACTTGGAAAAGCTTGATTTTAAGAAACTTTTTAAAGTATGTCTTGTTAGATATGTCATACAATAAATTAAATTAGTTCGGATATTCATATTTTTTTTTTTCGTCAGTTTAGTTTTATTGAAAGTTTTATATAACGTAAAGTTCATCGTATAGTTATGTGTATATTGTAAAGTATGCAGAATACATTTCCTACATTTAAATACGAAGATGTAGCTTTCCACACATCTTGTCTAGAATACTGGTAAGTTTAAATGTAGACGTATTGTTTTATTATTATTAGTAGTAACTGTGTGTGTAACACAATCTATATATATAAAAATTTATCCCTATTCCCTTGGTCACCGCATCACGCGTGAACGGATAGAACATTTTCGCTTATTCATTTTACGTTGTGTTAATTATTGTCAGGAAAAGGTTCTTATGAAAGAAAAATGTATTCCGGAATTATCCTGGATAATTCTTTCTTTCATACTTACATTCAAATCTGTTCTGTCGTTACAACGCGAATATAAAAAATACTAAGGCATAAACATAAACGCTTTCACACTTGCAACCTCACACTTAGTTCGACGACTTTTGTTGTGGGTGCCAGGAACATTCACATCACACGCACACCCAGTACCAAAAATACTTTCCCTTGGAGATAAAACTTGTGTTGCCACTGGGAAACCCGCTGTTTAAAAGATGATCGTGCACCCATCTAAGCAAGCGGGCAGTTTTTACACATTTACTATTACAAGCCTTTGTTAGTCTGTGTTTTAAAATAATAAGATCAAATATCACTAATGATTCGAAGCCAATCAATACAAAATCTTTTCCTTTACTCAATTAACGATTAACACTATATTAAAGTTCCACCTCGATGGCGGTTGGAACCGAATGACGCGGCGGTAGCGGCGGGACAGGACGTGACGCTGCCGTGTCAGGCTGACGGCTACCCCAAGCCTGCCATCACGTGGAAGAAAGCTGTTGGTAAGCCATTACTATCGCTCATCTCGTTATTTTGGTTCCTTGACTACAGGCGTAAGACTATCAGACATCATCAAAACTAAGAAATTAAATCTGATCAACCATGTATGTGATCATCCCAACCAAAACACGTAATTTTTTTAACAAAACCCATCGACAATATTACAGCTAAAAGGATTTAAAGTTTAGTTCGATAAAAAAGTGGTTAGGTACATAGGAATCAATACACATGTACATTCATGGCAGGTGCGTCTTGTCCGTGGGCTCCAAACTAGGCAACGCCTGTATCTTGGGTGCCCGTTCACAGTGTCACTAATAGGATTGGCTATTTACTTCAGTAACAGATCTGTACTGTATCGATGGTACGTACGTATCATCGACACAGAGCAACAAATTAATTGATTTGAATTAGACTCTTAGTTTAAGTAGAGATATGCCTGTTTTGCGATTCCAATTGGGGTGGTGAACCCAGTCATGCAACGCGAAGCCGTATTATGTAAAGGATAAGGTTTAAATACAGTATCATAATTAGTGTAATTAAACGCAAGCAAAATTTAAAAAAATCGACTTCACCGCCTTATCTTCGGAACTTTGATCATATTTAATGTTTAATGCATTATTGACGATAACTCAAAAAGTAGTGATCAAATCTTGAGCAAATTTCAATGGGACCACATCGAAAGCACCAGCTTTCAAATAAAAAAAGAATCATCAAAATTGGCTCACAAAGAAAGAAGTTATGAGGTAACTTTTGAAGTCGATTGAAAACGAGAACATCGTCAATTTTGTCCACAGAATACGCATTATTGAGGATAACTTAAAACCAGTAAGATCTTAATCAAACTTAAATGAGACCAATTGGAAAGCAACATATATCAAACAAAAAAAAAATCAAAATCGGTTCACGTGGAACAAAGCTATGAGGTAACAAATATTAAATATAAATACAGTCGACTTGAGTACCTCCTCCTTTTTTTGTGAAGTCGATAAAAATGTATGCTAAGGTAGGTAAACATTTTTAGATACATGGCTACGTTGTCGTGGTGGTAGAGGTGGTATGGAACTGTAATTGGCAAGCATGACGCATACTATCAGGCGAGCAAAGTCGTCAACTTGTCTGTTGCATTAAAAAACAATTCATTTCATACAAAATAGAGTAATCAATCGAAATAAAGTATATACCAATAAGGACTTTTTCATTTCTATTAGTAACATAGATGTTAAAGTTTAGACCTTTCATCATGTTAATTATGTCAAATGAAATTAATACAGATTAAACATCAAACGAAAAGTTAATAAAAGATATGATGTGTCGTAAAACTTGGGCTTGAAAACTGTGTACTTTTTAATTGTAGGTTGAAAATAATATAAAATAATTATAATAAATGTTTCTACTCTTTGTTCTATTCGAACGTACAGTATAGAGTACAATAATACATTGAAAATAATTTCAAAACAATTATTGTTGCTAAACTAAACTAAATAAATTAAGAACTTAATCAGTATAAGAAATTTAACTAATCCAATAAAACAAAAACTTAACCAAATTATTTCTCTTTTCGTGACCACGAGAAATGAACCAGGAAACTTGCTCAAAACATTGAATTAAACAAAATAAGTTTGAGCAAGCATACGCCCGTCACGTTTTCTTGATTTTAAAGTTTTAAACTTACAGCGTTTTGATTTAGTGACTTTTGTTCAGAAACTTTACAATAAGTTCCTAAAGTATTCAATGATTGGCATAACAACAACATGTTGCACCATAGATGCAATGCAATGTTTACGTCCCATCACATGTGATAGTTTTTTCTTCAATGTATATACAAACTTCACAATCATAAAATAGAAGAGCTTTCAGGCATATTCTGATCTGCCGTGAATCAAACCCAGGACATGCTGCGTAGAAAGCAAGGACATACCCCCTGAGCTAATTGCGCCGTTTCTGTAAAGGAAAAAATATCGCTAAAAACGTGACTTAAACGCGTATACAATTATATATCCGCGAATATTTACTTTTAGTACTTGGTATCAAAGATTTTGAGTCGGAACTTCGTCTTGTTATGAAAATTACGCCTATCTATTGCATAACAGACAAATTATCACGGCCAACCTAAATGTATTCAGTTTCTCATTTTGAATTGACGAGGCAACCCATGTATTTATTACTTTGATTTGTTCTGCCTTGCCTGAATGATTTAAAACAAAATCAAACTTTTGTTTACCTTAATGTACGCAACGAACATCCACGAACAAAAGCTACCTAATTCATCCGAAACCATTGCACAAACAAATTTAAATCCCGATCTTTAAATCTGCTTTAAGGCGTCATCCGACGATCCTTCGTTTGTGCAAACCATTCGAATTGTTTCCAAACACCCTGATGAACACAAATCCCTTGAAATAACTCCAAAATTCTTATCCGAATCGCTGGGATTTATTAAACTCCCAAATCTGTTTCGTCCTGTTTCATCTAAATATTTCTCGACAGGGAATACTCCGGGGGAGTACAAGGACTTCATGTTCGAAGGAAGTTCTCGGGTTTTGGAAAATGGTTCTTTGGTGTTCGAGCGTGTGGCGAAAGACAGCGAGGGTCATTACCTGTGTGAAGCGAGGAACGACATCGGGGCTGGATTGAGCAAGCTGATCTTCTTGAAAGTTAATGGTAAGTGCCTAAAATATTTAATGTATACAGGCGTTGTGTTGTTATCGGAGTTGTCTTGCTAGTAACGCGTCCTTTAAGTTACATGAATCTGTGGTGAGTGAGATGTTTTAAGCTAAAGTGTTTTGTTCGAGTCTTCTGAGTTCAATCACGATTTCTTTGTGTTCAGTATAGTTTAAAAAAAAAAAATTACATGATTTAGGTCAAGTATTTTTTCTTTTACACACATAATTACACCAATGATATTATTTTATTTAAATGCAAATAGCATATTTTCTGAAATTACGAATTTTTAATTATTAAAAATGAATAGGATATCCAAAATAACAAAGCACACGCTATAGGCAAGACCGATTCGTGTCGTCATTTAACACATTTTTGATGTCAATGACTGACCAACTTCCTTTTACGGCAGCCAGCCATCCTTCTACTAAATTGCTCTTAATTGATTTAATCTTTAGTCCCAAATGTGTTTTGTATACAAACAACCTTAATGTTTTTTAAGTAATTGGCAATTAGTTCTCTAATAGCAATTTTCGTATTTCATACAAGCTTTACAAAATGAAATAGACGAGATATAGAAGCAGATTTGGTCCCAAAAAAGGATGTATCTATTTACTTCTACAAGATAAAGCAACCCAGCTGAAATTGAAGAGTCCCAAACCAGAATTTCCCGACGGTACCATTTGCATAGATACAAGGGTCACGGTTACAAATACAAAAGCCAAAAAACTAGAAAGCTTTGACATCCGCCCGTCAGGGCACCCAGGATCGATCTCTCGAAAGAATGTTTAATACCCCTGACAAAGGGAAAACATTAATATCTACGTAGGTATAGTGCACAAAAAGAGAGGATCATCTTTTATGCCGAAAGCCTGTGAAAAGTTGGGGAATGTCTTGATAGTCTTGCTGCGATGAGCGGGGACACTCAAATGAAAATTCTTTCCCGTCATTATTTTGTTTGTTACGATGCTCGAGACGACTTTGCTTATGAAATTATTTTGGATGATGAATGTTTTTACGTAAATGCGAGTGTAAAGTTGATAAATTGCTGTCCCAGAGCGTCTCCGAGCAGCTTTGAATGTCATTTTAACACCGTCATTTGCCTTGCTTTGCTCGCATTTTTAACGTTATACCTACATTGTTGATGATCGTTTGTTTTGTTGAGATACTCGTCTTCTCTAAAGATGTGTAGTAATGATGCTCGTGTCTCAAACAAATATATATAAAGTGAACTAGACTACGCTTTGCTTATAATTTTCACGTCTCCTTCATTGCTAAAAATCCTTTATACACATGAGTTTTATAAGGACGTGAAGTAACAAAGCTCTTGTTGTCTTAAACAACAGCATATAATAGGTGTACATTGCAGTGTTCGGCTTTTGCTTTACTCGTACTTCTCACGCCACCTATTGTTAAACATCTTTTGTATTGTACAGACACGCATCTTCTCTAAGGATGTGTAGTAATGAAGCTCCTGTCACAGATTATTTATAAGTTACTTTATGACTCCTGTCTTAATCAAAACGTATAAAATTTATTACAGACTTTAAAAGTCTTGCCAGCGTACTTTCAATACTTATAGAATCTAGCTTCGATAACCAGTCGCCAATCCTATTGTACCTTTCGAAAATTATAGGAAGTCCATTTCCTCACCACTTCAGCCGCAACTGTCTCCGTGGACTACTTTTCAAGTTAATTTAAGTCGTTACGCGGTCGGGCTTAAAATCCAGTAAAACTTTTATTAAAACCGTAGGTAAAGTAGGTAACTCTTTAAACTACTGTAAAGTTGCGATTCTGTTAGTTCGAATTGTCCTGTTGAACCTCGGGTAACTTAGCAAGTAGCTAAATTGAATGGGCCACCTATTTATCTAGGAGTAAGTTAAATCCTCTGAGGGAAAGTTAGCGAAATTAGCCCCGGCTGTAACTAGAGATTACCCGAACTATTTCTTACCTATATTTTTTCCTCTCACTGGCTTGTTACGTGCTCTGTATGTACGGCACACAAGCTTGTTAAATTGTATTTCTTTTTATACTTATAGATCCGTAACATACGGCAATAATTAGAAACGTATTTCTATGACAATAAAGGCATCGCGAGCTTATTGAATTGTCGCTCGACGCAAGCGGCGACGCGCGTCTGAGCAGAAAACTCAATGACCGTGCACCAATACGTCTCCTCTTTATTGGAAAACGAGACAGTTGCCTTCCACAACAATAGACGAGGACTGTAGCTAGAAGACAGTATTTGATCTCTATTTTGTAAGGTTATTTTTTTAGTATTGGCAAACGTTTGGCCACTATCTCACTTGATGGTAAGCAATGATTGGTCGACGATGAAGCACGCCTGCCTCGCGACTTGAAGACTCATATTGTACTTATCAGAAAATACCGACTTAGGCAAGGAGTGCTATTCTTTTGCAGTTTGCATAATACATGAAGAAGCAAAATGCTTTGTCCGTATTTGTCGAATATCTACCATATATTATTATACCGATTAACAGTTTGTCTGTTTACCTTTTTGGGTAGGTTACGCATTTGCTTGTTATGCTGCAATCGAGTTTGAGGCAAGCAGAGCAACGATACAGAGCGAGTGCAAAATATTCCTGACAAAATTATAGTTGTGTTTATGAAACTATGTTCATTTAACTGCTCTATGGCGTTGTTGGTAGCACATTTGCCTTCTAAGCAGCGAGTATCAAGTTGAAACACAAATTTCTTGCTGGAAGGAAGTATGTGTTTCTGGTTGGGTGTAAATTTGTGTGAGTCATGTGAATGTATCGGGCATCCACGTGTGAGGCTGATTGTGAAAGTGTTCGTTTTTATGTGATGAAAATATTTCCGACACCCGCGATTAATGTATGGAATTTAATGCAGAGATGTGAGTTATAAAAAGGTAAATACAAAAACTATTTATATAAATTGTGAACAGTTGTGTGGCGCCGCGGAATAATTTACCTTTACGTTGCGAAAAATCCAACGTCACCTACTTAGTATACTAGGTGACGTTGGATTTTTTGCTACTCTGTCGTAAAAATCACAGCACGTTTAGTATACAAAGATAATCCTTGAATGTAAACTTTCGCGATATCCAAATTATCTAAATACACTAACTCCAAATACCTACTCAAGTGCGGTAGTTAGTTTTGAGAGAGCACTCAACGCATGTGATGTGAAAACAAGGATTGTTATAGTTCTGTGGGTAATTATATCGATCCCAAAACAGCGATGATATTTTTTAATCATTCTAACAGCGTTAGCAAACAAGCCCGCTGGGCGACTGCCAAAGTACCCATGTAAAGGCATAGGACGCCACTCGTGCCTAAAATAGCAAGAGACCTGTGCATATATTTTAAGGTAGCGACCCTATCGGTATTGTATCGCTTACATTTTGGAGAGTGTGTTTAGAAGTATGATACATATGTATAATATATATAGTATATATAGGTGATATAATTCCTCCATGCTCTTTTTACCATCAAACAACGAGACAAACTGTCAAACAATATACAATTATGGTTGACATACCTCCAGTTCGCTCGAAGCGATTCGCTTCTATGTTTATCATCCGTACAGCGAAAGAGTGGAACTCATTGCCTGCGTCTTTATTCCCCGAACGGTACAATCTGTATGTCTCCAAGTCTAGAGTAAATAGGCAAGCATGTCCATCTTCGGCCTCATCGTGACTTTCTATTAGATGAGATAGTGGTGGTAATGCATGCCTATCCAGCTTAAAAAGAAGATACATTGCGTTACAAATATAAAGTAAGTACGCAAATAACGGACTCCACAAATAGTAACATTAACGACTGTTTAGATAAATATATGTATAGATAGGTACTGTAACCGCGGTATACCTACGTATTTGTGCCCAGCGATATTGGCTTTTGTTAGGAAGCAAATATCGTGAAACGACGGACCGAGATGTATACCTACAGACTCCGCTTATTTATCGTTGGAGTTTTCATCAGTTTTTTGTTTGGTTTTTCGAGCGATGTAACTGTTTTAATTTTGAACTGGCTTACGTAAGGGATGTTGAATCTGTGTTTTTTGGACTGTAGTTAATGTTTGTGTACGTAAATTATGATACCAGTAGCTGATATATTTTGATGATAATTAATGCTAGATACAAATTTTGTTAACGTTTTGCTTTTACATTCATTGTGCGGATCGCAAAGGAATGGAATTCCTTGCCTGAGTCGGAGTTTTCTGATAAGCACAATATGGGAGACTTCAAGTCGCGAGTGAAGGTATATCTAACCTTATGACTTTATCTCGACATGAGTAGATAGCAGGTATGACCAGATCGGTTTAAGACTAAATCTTGATACGACTACAATTTACGCAACTCCACCTTTATGTATAGGTTTTAGTATTTGAACTTACAATAAGGCATATTTCATAACAGAACTGATAATATTCACTCAGCACTTCGTTGCATACTGACTCAACATAGTATCCGCATGATGAAGTGGTCTCCGTTAGAAACGCCTGCTCTGTCAGAGTATTATGACAGTGTACAGAGTGAACGCGAGTCTAATCGTGTCAACTTCACACACAAATAATCACCATTCGCTGAGCCGCAAGTCAGCGTACCTTCAAACAACCAAAAAGGCGTGAAACCCCTTCCGATCCCAGCTTGGCACGTTTTCTATAGTTCGCAAACAGTTCCGCTCCTAGCCGTAATCGTATTTCCCGCTTGTTTATTTCGGTTTGACAGGGGCGGGCCGCGATTTACAAGCGGATAAACTAAGCAGACGCTCTTCAGGGTGAATAAGTGATAACTGTTAAAAGTTTATACGTAGAATATAGACTCTGGAACTGTGCGTCTAAACTAAGAATTAGTATCGTCGAGTGTTTAAGGTTTTTATTGCAAGAGAACATGAGAATGCATTCTGAGATATAATTGTCTTAGTTTCCTTCTTATATTTACCGAAATTATTGTATTGATATAGTTGTTTGTTCATAAAAGATATTTGATGACGTGCCACTACTATATTTTGGGACTCAATCATCATTTACCCAAACAACCTAATTTAAAATTACCGTTACCGTGCTCCCTAATTTAGCAACAGACGCGGAGAAAAAGCTTTTTTGGCACGGAAACCCGACCTCTCCGTATCTATTAGGCCAAGACAAGACTAATAGACGAAACGACTATTGCTACATGCCACTGTAATTGAGTTCCGAGTTGCTATCGACCAGGCGCAGAATAAGGCCCAGATTCCCGCCCGACTTCTCAAATGGGGCTATAATATTTTAAATAGGCTGGAGATCATAAAAAATACGAGGGTTTCGTAAACAAAGTGCCTTCCCTCCAATAAATAACGATGGTGGGACCACGAGCCGCATAACGAGTCAGTTTTATGGGTCCCGACCACAACCTTGGATTACAGCGCTGTAAGACAAAGGGGACTCACCATCCATGGAAACTGCTGATAAGTTCCGGCTCGGACACAATGCATGAATTGTGGAATGTTTAACTATTTTGTATTTAGTGCGTATAAAATAGACGCTAGGGTACTAACTCCAAATAAAGGGGATGTTTACGTCACACCTATAACATTCAAATGGATGCGCGTTGGTAACTAATACAAGTAGGCAATAGGCATTCCAAAACGAGATCTGTTTTCTCACACACCTGGGGCACAAAATTGTTTTTATAGGATTTACAACTTGTAATAGGACCATTTTTTCATTCTGTTTCTCTGAATAGTAATAAATAAATTAGACGCAGGCTCCGATTCAGCTCTTTTGAATAGCATTATGTGGGATGTAGCGGTAAAATAATCTGAAGTGCTCAAAATGCGAGAGAGGTTCAAAAGTTTGAATGAGCGTACATTGTACCTATTTTTAATTTCAGCCCCTGCAAGATTCCCCATGAAAAGTAAAACAGTTCAAGTAACGGCAGGAGAAGCCGCGCACCTCCAATGTGCGGCTTCTGGTGATGCACCATTGGAAGTCAGCTGGCGAAGTCCACATCACCATACAATTGCACATCATTTGGACCAGAGGTATACATAAATTAGTAACCTACCTTTTTACCATCTAACAACAAGACAAACAATCAAACGTCATCCATTTATGGTTGACATTCCTCCAGTTTGCTCGAAGCGTTTTGCTTCTACGTTCATCATCCGTACAGCGAAGGAGCGGAACTCTTTGCCTGCGTCTTTGTTCCCCGAACGGTATAATCAGGGAGTCTTCAAGTCTCGTGTGAATAGGTATTGTCTAGGCAAGCTTGTCCCATCTTTGGCGGCATCATCACTTTCCATCAGGTGAGATAGTGGTCAAATGCTTGCCTATTCTGATTAAAAAAAAAAGTAATAGTTTAACCCGTTTCTTTTCCACACATAAAGTTAGACTGATAAAACTTTTTGGTTTCAGATATAAGTTGGATGTTTTGGGTACTATTGGGTAAATTATTAAAGCAGTGCGCGCCACATTTTATTTGAGCTGCTTGAGTAACAATAGATAATGTTTAACACAATATTATGATAAGCATAATTTTGGATAAACATCTTGGGAATAAAGTATGTAGTTATTTTCTGAAACTAGATATGCACATGAGTTCAGAGTTAAACTTTTGTTTAGAAGTAAATTTCACTAACCTTTGAAGAATACAACAATGTTTATGGCCAGTACACGCAAACCTAAAATCTTTACGAACTTTTTCATCTGCGGGACCTAAGGGCCCGTAAATCTTTCAGCTGACTTAATAAATAATACGCCGCTTTTTATGAGCCGTTCCGAAATCTGTTTCGCAACTGAAATAACAACAAACTCTAATCAATATTTAGGCTGGAAGTTGTTCACAAATAAAGCGTGCCTTTTCAGATATACGATACGTGAGCAAGTTTTAGATGATGGCTTAGTTTCGGAGCTGAGTATACTGCAGACGTATCGCCAAGACACCGGAGCTTTGACTTGTCGAGCTTCTAATGCGTACGGTCAAGACGAAATGCTCATACATCTTGTTGTTCAAGAGGTAACATTTAACTTAGAATCCACTGGAAGCCTATTGATATCAATAAAATCTATCATTTAATCTTAATTGAACTGCCATTGGCTAAGTTGGGTGGGCGTTCGCCTTCTAAGCATTGGGACTATCGGGTTCGAATCCCGTCGGGAACACAAGTTTTCTCCTCAAGGAAAACTTGTGTTTCTCGTTCTGGTTGTTATTGTGTGTGTGATGTGAATGTTTCCGGCACCCACAAATCAGTGCTTCACTCTGTAAGTGTGAAAGCGTTTATTATTATTTATTATTATTAATTATCGATGATTTCTAGGTGCCTGAACTGCCAAAGAATATTAGAATAATAGACCAGCAGTCACGATCTATACAAATTTCTTGGACACAACCTTACGCTGGTAACAGCCCTATCATCAATTACATCGTCCAATACAAAGAAGCACCAGGTAATCATTGCTAAAGTTTAATGGTCTATCAACTGAAACAAAACAGTACATTCTGAACCATATCACATTGCAATATCTTCTTCTTTCAGAACCCTGGCCAACGACTCCTCAAAAAGTCATAGTGCCAGGCAGCGTGACTTCCGCTAGCGTTCAAAACCTGCAGCCAGCCACGTCTTACCATTTACGAATCATTGCTGAAAACAGACTGGGGCAGAGTGAGCCGAGCCAACTGGTTCAAGTGACTACTACCGAAGAAAGTAAGGAAACTAAGACCCAGCGTTAGCCTGGCGACTGAATTTGTTGACATCTAGGAAATGCCTTATCCAGATGTTTAAACTAATGATGAATAAGTGCCTACGCCTTTTTTTCAGTACCCAGTGGACCACCACTAGACGTGAGAGTGGAAGCCAAAAGTTCCACAGAACTGATAGTCAGCTGGGATCCGCCTCAGAGGGATCTTTGGAACGGAAATATTCTTGGATATTACGTTGGCTTTCAGGAGGTAAGCGTCTATTTATTTATTTATATAGTTTTAGTTTAGTTTTAGGAAATATAGGCAATTGGCCCGTAGTTTAGTCATTGGAAAATAAAAAAAAAAAAAAATTTATTTATATCTTAAATTTACTTTTTTAGTTTTAGATTCTGCTGTATGTTCTTTTATGCTACCTACTCGTAGTTTGTAATGCAACAATTATTTTTTTTATATCAAATTTCAATCAAATAAATTTGAGATGCCTAATGTAGCATCAAACCGGAAAACAGATATTTTTAACCTTCGACGAAAGTCTGTAGCATCGTAGCTCCCAAACGGTTGCACTGATCCACCCAAACAAAACTCAGAACATTCTCAATCAACTCAATTTTCAAACAGTAAAAACTAAACCAAAATCGGTCCTGCCATTTGCGAGCTATCGTGGGGGTAAAATACCTGTTTTGCCGGTTTGATGCTGTTTTATGGATCTCAAAAAAATGTGTGATATTGAAATCTCCAATATTGGCTTGCCTGCTCACACTGAAAAATATAGACAAGCAATAATTTGCAGCTAAACAGCAACAGCACAGTGTTAAGTGCAAGCGGTCCCGGTGGAGCTTCATACACAGTTAGGACAGTAGAAGGAGCAGGCATGGCCCGAGCCAGGACAACTCTGTCAGGGCTACAGAAACACGCGGCCTACGCTGTAGTCGTGCAAGCTTATAACAGTAGGGGAGCTGGACCTGAATCTCCACCCACCACTTCTACTACTATGGAAGACGGTAAGAGATCCATTCCTTCCAGACCGTACTGCTAAACGTTTAGTTAGTTGTTTACCAAGACGAGAGCATTTGACGTCAAACGTCACTGCTATAAAGAAACGGGCAAGGTTTGGAATGAGATTACCAGGCCCATATACCTCGCAGTTTTTAGTAAGTAGGTACTTTTTCAGGCCTTTAAGAGTAGAAACGACGTCATCACCTAACACTGTGAATTAAATGGAAGAAGTAAGTGAATAATTATTTCTAGGTCTTTACTTATTTTTTGTTTTTTATGGGCTTTGAGCGATATTTCTGAGCTCGAATGAGTACCTATTACGTTATCGGGATGTTAGTCACATACAGCTGTTGCTATAGCTAATCGACTTTACAATAGAAGAAAAGCTGAACTAGCTTCCATCATCATGGACCATCATCAACTACCGTGGCAGAAAAGGTTGCTTTCGACACTTAAGAAATTTATTCCAAGATGTGTCTGAATAAAGAAGTCTTTGATGCTAAAATAATTAAATAAAACACTTACTAATTCTTCCAATTTCTTTATCGTTAGTGCCAAGCCTGCCACCTGGATCCTTACAATGCACTGCATTGAGCTCACAATCAGTGCGAGTTGCGTGGGAGCCTCCTCCGCTCAGAGGTCGCAATGGTGTGCTGCAAGGATACAGAGTTACGTATGCTCCTGTCACGGATTGGTATGGTAAGTTTATTATGTGCTACAATTACTGAGTGTTTTTAGCTTTGCATTGAATTTTTCAATCTTAAACTGATTTTAAGTATTGTAATTTGTAGTTCTGACGTCATGAGACGTTCTGTCTTCCTGTGACCACAAACGTAACAAAATATTCAAACAGTAGGTACTATAAGCTTAGCCTAATTTATTACCAACCACACCAACCACAGACATAGGAAAATTAGTATCGATGACTGCGTATAAAAAACGAAAAAGCCACTGTCCGACAGTCATGTCAGACAGAGGCTTTTTCAAGATCTTCGAATTCAACTTTGACAACAGTGTAATACTATTCAACCATGAACCAATTTTCAGGGAACGAAGACGCAGTCACCAAGCAGATATCCGGTCTCCATACGACCTTATCTGGGCTCAGAAGATTTACTAACTATTCAGTAACAGTTTGCGCTTTTACTGCCGCGGGCGATGGAGTCAGAGCAGCGCCTGTCTACTGCCACACGGAGGAGGATGGTAAGCACGGGTTGGAACTATTAAAAATTATGATATTAGCCTCATAATTAGTTTGTTTTTCTGGTTCTGGTTGTGATTGTGTACGATGTGTATGTTTCCGGCACCCACGACACAAGTTAAACTATGTCCCTAGAATTGAACAAAATTAACTTTTTATCCAGAATATCTGGCTAGTTCCTGTGTAAGTTTGTTGAGTTGTTTAAAATGAGGTTTCTCTGTTGTTAATGTGAGGCTGTGAGTGTGAAAATACTTGTTAGAAATTTTCGGTGCCCTCAGTATATAAGCTAAACCTTTTTTCAATGCTAATGATATTTTTTAGTACCATCTGCTCCAGCCGACATCAAAGCCGTAGTTTCGTCTCGGAACAAGATTCTAGTCTCGTGGCTGCCTCCAGCGTCACCAAACGGTATTCTAGTTGGATACACTCTTTATATGAGTGTTATTGAAGATGGCAGAGAGGTAAGTCAGTAAATTATTATTAAAGTCAATACAAATAGAACCGATTTAGGGACCCTTTTTTTAAGCACTGAAGCACTTGCCGTTTTTTGAATTGCTGCGGCAATAAGGGTGAAAATGAGACTAATCAAAGCAGATATTTACTTAGTTATATAGCAGTTGTGAGAAATACCCATGTATTAACAGTTATCTATTGTTCAATGAAAATACTGGTAGGTACTACTAGTAACTGGAACTGGTTCACGGCCGTTGGCAATATTTAGCTTTGGTGGACTGGACAGGACGATGTGTTCTCTATTAACAGTTCGAGTTACCAACTAGCCTCAAAACTAATCTTTGGCAATAATTTTCAAGGAGGGAACCCACAAAAGAATGCTGTCTCCAAGCACGCTATCGCACGAGACGTCGCGGTCGCCGCCGCGGGCGACGCATCAGTTCTGGGTGTCGGCTTCTACGAGACTTGGCGAGGGCGAAGCCACGAGGGTGGTCACTGTGTTACCTACTGATTCAGGTACTTGTATTGCATTGAAAAATTAAAGTTGTATTGACTTTTCTCTAAAATAGTACTGTACTGTCTACTTTTTTACCGTCTTCCCATGCAAGGAGGAGGTACTCAAGTCGACTGTATTATTTTTATGTGTGTTACCTCATAACTTCTCTCCACGTGAGCCGATTTCGAAAATTTTATTTTAGTTTGAAAGATGTTGCTTTCTAATTGGTCTCATTAAAATTTGATCAAGATCTGATTAGTAGGCATTGAAATATTGTCAATAACGCATATTTTGTGGACTACTTTGACGATGTTCTCGTTTACCCGACTTCAAAAGTTATAAACTCAAACTCAAACATTTATTGTTACGTCATAACTTCTTTCGTTGTGAGCCGATTTTGATGTTTTTTTTTTTATTTGAATGCTGGTACTTTTCATGTGGTCCTATTGAATTTTGATTAAGATCTGATCTCTAGTTTTTGAGTTATCGTCAATAATACGTGTTTAATACATTAAATCTGATCAAGGTTCCGAAGATAAAGCGGTGAAGTCGGTTTTTTTAAGCTTTACCTACTTGCGTTTAATTATTTTATTTAGTCGTGGAATGACCTCGAACAGTGATACCTACTGATTGAGAGAGTTAGTTTTGGCTCTATCTACGGGCTACATTTCTTAAAATTATACATCTTTACACGAAAAACCTAAGTTCAAGGCATCGAGCTTAAAGGTGACTCAAGTGCTCAAGCCCACTTCCAGTTGGTAGCGTTTTGATCAAGTAATAAATTAGTTGTTGTTCTATTCTAGGGACTAGACTAGTCTAATCTATTAAATGTGCAGTGTAAGGAATTTTGCAGAGTCCACTTAAGTACAACTTTTCCAGTCATTTAACTATTGAGCATTAGTTTGCAAACATTCCTGTATTCCGGATTGAAGAGCAATATTTTCAGTGAAATCAGAGATCATAAAAAGATTTAACACGTAATCTCAGAGTGACGAGCGTTATGCATTTTCGCGAAAGATTTTGAGTTGGTTAAGTTCTAGATGACACTGAACCGTCATGAGCAGGCATTATGGTTATCATCAGCCGAGCGACATGCTCGTCTCTAAGGTGCATAAAAAATATTTCAAGGACCTTACCACAATTACTTATATCAAACATTATCTCTTCAAACACCATACGAACTTCTTTTCCCTAATTCCTGCTTATAGTTCCAGCAAGAATCACATCATTCAGCAGAAGCATAGTGACTCCATGGAAGGAGAACATTTCCCTCTCCTGCAACAAGGTTGGCGTCCCTACGCCTTCCACCACTTGGAGTATGAACGGAGCCATCCTGGAATCTACGCTCAGGAAGAATGTCTCCAGTGATGGTACTCTCGTCATAAGGTAAATAACTATCGATGCAGTCATCTTTTACATTGTTAATCAAAGTTTTTTTTGGTAGGAAAATAATTTTACTGGCTATCGTTTGACCGCTATCTCGCTTGTTACCTGAAATCAAAATGATGTATTTGCGTTATTATATGGGTAATTACATTAAAATGAGGTGTTAAGTTATAAAAAGCTCTCCACATTTTAGCCTTGTACCATGTAAAACTTCTAATCTAAACTCTATGTGTATCGTTGGGAGCATCTTGAATGTTGATCTTCCGCTTGTTATGGATATGACGTCACAATAAAATAAATATGGCTTCCTTTAGAAGACATATCCACGAAAAAATAAATTGTTGCCGTGTTGGTTATCATATGAAAGGGCCTAATTAACACATTTCTAAAATAAATATCTACTTATCGTTAGCTGTTGCTCGCGGCTTTGTTTGCATGCACCCATCAATTGGGAATAATTTCTGTATTTTTTTTTTATTAAAAGAATCCATTTGATTGGAACTAGAAGTTTGGCTTTAGTCTTTAATCTTCTTATTTCCTTTCAGTATGACTCAATACGCCGACAGCGGTAACTACACGTGCACCGTGGACAACAACCACGGACGAGACGAGGTCACGTACAGCGTGGAGGTGAAGGTGCCGCCGCAGCCTCCCGTGCTCGCCGTCGTGGACTCGTACGCAGACTCTCTGCATCTACAGTGGAGCGACCAGGGGGACGGGGGCAGTCCCATACTGGGTCAGTGTCAGACTATCAGTGTTCCAGTTCTCTTCACGTCGCATCGAGTGGGGTCGGAAACTCAGAAACTCTCTGAGACATATTAGGAACATGGAATTACTTTGAAAACTCAAAAACATACCCAAAACCTGACTTTAACCCTGAAACCATGCAGGCGGCCTATCAAAAAACAGGACAAATATTTTTAAAACATAAGTTATTGTAAATAGATTTGGCTTGACGTTTTTTGATTGGCCGTCTGCCTGAGTTCAATCCTCCTTGAGCATGTGTAATATTTAACCACACTTTCTGGTTTTGGATTGAGCTGAAATATTACACGTATAAAATATGTTAATCGAATGATAATGCAATGTTGTCTCGACATGGAGCTGATCTGATGATGGAGCCGGATGATGGCCATGGGAACTCTGTAATTAACCGACGCAACCCTACTGAGCTTGGGCTCGTTTGATTTGCTTGACAAATGGAACTCTGGTTCTTACTTAGTAGTTTTTTGTTACTCAAGATAGGTAAGCTTTTGGCCGCTATCTCACCTGATGGAAAGTGATGATGTGTAAAGATGTAGCATGCTTACCCAGAAGATACCTATTCACTCTAGACCTAAAGACTCCCAGATATACTGGTCAGAGAACAACTTTGTAGTTCTTTTTTATTAACAACTAATAAAAGCTTGTAAATATTACTATTTTTAACATGTTACTATCACTCTCATATCACAGGTTATGTGATCAACTACAAACGCGAGCACGGTGATTGGGAGGAGCTACAAGTGGAAGCTGGGACTTCAGAGCATGTACTACCGAACTTATGGTGCGGTACTCGGTACCAGCTGTACATCACTGCCTTCAACAGGATCGGAACGGGGTTGCCATGCGATATTGTGCACGCTTATACTAAAGGAACAGGTGAGATAAGAAACATTCCTTGCTGCAAACGTTTTTATAATAGGTACCGAGAACCAGAGCTACCAACTGTGTACGCTGTGTTTATATAGCATCGATTTGTTTCTTTCCTTTTTCAAAACATTTGTGCTGTAAAAACCATAGTAAAAATATATCAGTAAGATAACTCGAGGCCCGTAGGAGATTCAATTGCCTACTCTAGCCGAATACGCAGGGTTGTCACTATCTCCGACTATTAAAGGTACCTATATGTAAAATGTATATTATAACAAACCAACAAGTAGGTACAATAAAATAGTATAAAATGTGGTGGTAAAATAGATACGATTTCATTTGCATAAAAGCTGTAATAAACTGTAATTAACTTATTGAACTGCCAGTTGGCTTAGTTGGGTGGCGTTCGCCTTCTAAGCAGGGGTATCGGGTTCGATTCCCGGCGGGAACACAAGTTTTCTCCCCAAGAAAAATTTGTGTTTCTGGTTCTGGTTGTGATTGTATGTGTGATGTGAACGTTTCCGGCACCCACGACACAAGTCATCGAACTTAGTGTGGGGCTGTGAGTGTGAAAGCGTTTGTGTTTATGTTTATGTAATTCGGCATAAATATACAATATCAAGCCGTTTCATTTATATAAAGTATAAACTCGCGAAAACTAATAAACACGAAAAAAAATAGTAAAATGAATATACATATTAGCCACGCCATATATATTAGCCAGACAGAGTCAAAACAAAATCTGGAATTTTTTTTTTTTTGGATATGTCAATTGATCTCGGGGGCAGTCTTTGGGGACTGCCGATAGAAGTGAAAACTATATAATGTAAATATACGGCTAGTTCTTATTATGAAGGAATATTAACGGAACGTTTTAGTCCCATACTTTTATTTCATAAATTTAGTATGCAAAGTGGCCAGAGATCAAGGTTTTTACTTAAATAAGCTAAAGTTTTGTGGGTCAGACAAAATATTAGTAAATAATTAAAATATAGGCCTTTTAAAAAAAATTAAGTTCAGACAAGTGATATGTAGCACAGGAAAATGAAAATTAACTTTAAATATGTATAAATATGCATAATAAGTGACATGTATATATACTTGACAATATATATTTTAAACATTGACTGAAAACCGTTAGAAAATATTATGACGTGAATGTTATTTTACTGCCAGGATAGTGAGAAATAACCAGGAAAGTGAGATTATTTAACACAAATTCTCATATTTATTTTTTATTTAGAAACAATGTATTACTAGTATCACTTGGTCTTTGTAGCTTAATACTATAAATGTATCTTAAAGAGATAATTTAATCAACAAACTTAATGTACTCCATGTAATCTTTTTAGCAGCACATTTTTTTTTTCTTATAGTATTTACTAGATCTTGCCCGCCACGACTTCCTGCAGTGCCTTTTTTCACAATCGGTCATTTCAGATATTGTTTTTATTTTTCCAGCAGTTCTTGACTTTAAATAATGTTGTTTATTCTTTTCTTTTAAAGTAGTTAACTTCTCTGGTCATTTTCATAACATTTCAAATGCGAGAAAATGTTTGTTTTTTAGGTTGTGACATTTTCGTTTCTGTGGAAAAAGGCCTCAACGTGTTAATACATACAATTTTAATAGGAAATTAGGAATCTAAGTGAATGTTTATTTCTTTCATGTAAATTTATCACTTTTCTGTCTAAGAAGTCCAGACAAGTGATACTCAGGAAAGTGATTATTTTGAGGTTTTTCATAAAAAACACAAAAACGCTTTATTTGAATGACATGTTAATGCTTTATAGTATATTTACACTAGGTATTTTAATCAAAACGTTTAAAAATATATAAGAAATCCAAATATTGTTTACGAAAATAAATATCATACAAGTGTTCTCACTTGTATGATATTTATTTAGTTGTCTGTCCCGAACGCGTCTGCGGTCGACGAAATCTTTGTCGCGACTGTCTGATTAACTGTTAGGCGGAACTTTAAGCGGCATTGAGTCAAGTTTACTATGTATTTTGTGTCAGAAATCTAGAAACAGCGCTCATTATTCAATTTGTTGGTATTCTTGACATGTTTTTAGCTGACAGGAATGTGATACACAATTCTTGTCGCCCCTATTCTGTGA
This sequence comes from Lomographa bimaculata, assembly GCA_948107665.1. Lineage (NCBI taxonomy): Eukaryota > Metazoa > Arthropoda > Insecta > Lepidoptera > Geometridae > Lomographa > Lomographa bimaculata. The sequence continues at coordinate 3,947,986 of OX403601.1, read as the reverse complement.
TAAAAAATCGACTAAAAATAGGAAGATACACAAATTCTTTTTAGGTTTTAGCAAAGTTTTATTAATTGTTACAGTGATAAGATAATAATTTCTTTGAATTATACACTTACTTTACGTATTATGTCGGTAGAAGCTTGCGTTTTGTAAAATCGCCCCACAGGAAAGTGACAATTTTGCTCATGTTTAGGCATTTTTCACCAAAAAGATGTTTTCGTATCTAGCTGAATTTCAGTGCCCATATAGAAGCTAATTAGTTTCATATTCCAGATTTAAAATAAATCAGAAATATTTAAAAACTAAGGAGCTATGAGTTGAGCGCACCAAAATTCCTTCACTATGAAAACTAGCCATACACATTAAACATAAATAACTTCGCTTCGCGCGGCACGCGATATCTGTCTGCGCGGAAAGGCTCGTGGCGAAAGGCGCGAACACGGCCAAACGTTGACGACAAGCGCGGGGGCGGCCCCGGCTCGTGTTGGCTTCGCCGGTCTGTTTGTTGTCATAGTGTGCGTGCTGAGGCACGTGCGTACGGCCGCGCACACATACAAGCCGCGTTTGGTACCACTCTATGAAGACAACTTACTTATATATTTCTACTATGTAAAAACGTCGAAACCAGCCCATCTTATCAAGAAGTGAATTTAAAGATTATTCTTCTTATACTTTGTCTTATTTTTATAAAGAACTAGACGTGCCCCGCAACTTCGCCCGCGATAATTAAGTTAAAAAGTAGCCTATGTGTAATTTCGGAACCTAAACTATATACATTCTAAATTTCATCGAAATCAGTTAATTCTTTACCGAGATACATGGTAACAAACATTCACACACACATAAAACTTTCGCATTTATAATATTAGTAGGATAGGATTGGCAGATACGCAATAATAATTAAGTAATACGAAAGACGTTAATAATAACAAAAGGATAATTTCGTCGCTTAAGGCAGGACTTGAGTAGCTCAGCGGTTAAGTGTTAATCTATCCTTTATAACTTTATGACTATAATAGCTACGCATTCCTTGTATTACACATAACGTGCGTAAATTATTGATACATTTAAAACTCATTTTCTTCTTATTCTTATTGTGCGTTCTTTTACCGCAGGTTGATCTTCTTTCAAGTTTCAGCAATCTTTTCCTATTTGATTAATTCAAGAAATGTTTGCGTTTCCTTCTACTGTTTCCCATTATTACCAAGCTCGTAACTACAATTTTGCCTTGTTTGATTCCAGTGCCAGTGAAGCCCAAACACTCGCAGATGATAACTCTAAACACAACCACGGTAACGGTGTGGCTCGACTCGTGGGGGGACGGCGGCTGCGGAATACTCTACTTCGTTATAGAGTATCGGGAAATCAGCCAATCACAAGTAAGCACCCGACAAACTAGCGACATATTTCCGACAAAATACCGAAATACATAAAAAACAAACACATTCACACTAACAGCCCCAAACTAAGTTCAAAGACTTGTATTGTGGGTGCAAACATTTACATATCACACACACAATCACACCCAGAACCAGAAGCACAACGCAGGGAAGGAAAATTGTGGTCCTGCCGCGAATCGAACCCAGGACCCACGGCGCAGAGGCATTACAAAATACCGATATACTACAGACAAAATACCAAAATGCATCAGATAAAAAATCGAAATTCGGAATCGCGCGATCAAACTAGCCTTGCATCAGTCTGTCTGAATCAAGCTGTTACAAACATTAAACTCAGGTAATTATAAAAATACGTAATTGAGATAAATTGTATATATGTATAATCATATAGTATAATTTTTATATTAGAATGTATGTATCATATAATCTGTTGTATGTATTGAATTCTAAAAGGTTTTTACATAAACATGTTTTATATTAGGTTTATTTTTATATACACATATACAACCTGTAACAAAAAGGTGTAGTAATACTTGGTGGTGTGTATGTGTATCGTGCCAGAAATCGTCTGCCAGAAAACGAAAGTCGAAATCGGACAACATATTTTCCGTACAAAAATTAAAAATTATAATTTTAAAATACTTTTGACAACCCTACAGTTACATGTGCGGCAATCGGAGGATATTTGTTCTGTACAAAAATTAAAAAATATTTTTTTGCCAACCCTACGATTATATCTGTGACGCGTGACCTTGACCTTTGTTATGGCTACTACCGTCAGACGTCTAGGTCCAAAGACTATGAGGTGTCACCCACGTCCGTAGGAGGATACCCCTTAAGTCTGACTCCCTACACGTGGTCCGCGGGTGGTGCTAATCAGGTGACATTTGAGAGGTGGTAGAGCATTTTGTGAGTTGCTCGCCTGGCTTGCTACCAAAGTAGCTTAGCACCATCAAGTAGAAAGTCTGCCGCCAAGCCAAATACGGTGTTCCGGCAGTTATCCTTGAGAGCCTGCGTATTCCAGGTCTAGTGTGTTTACCAGCTTCGATCACATCGTCACTTACCATCAGGTGAGATAGTGGTCAAACACTAGCCTGTCACAAATAAAAAAAAAAAAGGTGTTGAACGGTAGCTGATGAAATAGGGTTGCAAATGGCATAATTTTTTAGACACTTTAATTCATCATAACTCAATGTTAATGGTGCTGCCGCGAAGCAAGAAGTTCCTGATAGACTCCATACATTTAGCTAGATGTGTGACTTGAGTATTTCTACACCTTTCTGTTACACATCTATATATATAAAAGAAAGTCGTGTTAGTTACTCCACTTATAACTCAAGAACGGCTGAACCGATTTAGCTGAAAATTGGCAGGGAGGTAGTTTAGAGCCAGGAGAAGGACATAGGATACTTTTTAAGAACGTACATTTCTTTAAATTTTTTTTTTTACATTTCGACATGCTTTCCATTTTCTCATACGTCACTCGGATTTGGTAAAGTACTAGGCAAACATAAACATGAAGGTTGTAATAATATAGTCACGTGACATTGTAACGCATGCCGGGTATGGCTTCCTAAATATGCACATTCATTGACTGTTAGGCGGAACGAAGGTCGCCGGGACAGCTAGTTGTATATATTTTTAAAATTAATTTTAGTTTTACTAACCTCCTTTTTATTGTATAGCTTCATTTATTGCACGCCGATACATCTCCTGAAATAGCATTAAGTCCTCCTATGTTCATAGTATTTGTGCATGAAGTTTTTAAATAAATAATTTTGTGTTGCAGTGGCGCCTAGTTTCCAACAGCGTGCAAGCGACAGAGCGCGTGTTCAGCGTGCCCGGCCTGACTCCCGCCACGCAGTACCAGCTTCGCATCACTGCGCACAACAACGCGGGACACGCGCAGGCTCTCTACAACTTTACCACTCATTCGCTCAGCGGACGTGAGTACTTGATACCTTTTACCTTTATATAGGGTAGCCCCCAAGCCAAAAACCAAAAAGCTCTATTGTATCAAAATAAACGCTTTCCAAATGTAACGGACTTTAAAACTTGTGTACGAAGGTTTCAAATCGCTTTTCTGTAACTTTACAATATCGTTGAGCGTTAAATAATAAGTCAAAATATTTTTTTCACGTTTTGAGGTCTGCGTTACATTTAGAAAACGTTTCTTTTGACGTAATATCGACGAAGTGTTTTGGTTTTTGGCTAAAGGGGCTAGATTTGACAATAGAATAGAATCGATTTATTGTCTTACAGACATATATTAAAATAACTTATAGTATATTATTATGGACTCATCAAACATATTTATTAATTGTGAAGAAACATTCACATACAAAACAATTTTATCGGTAGTTAAATCAAATTAATACACAATTCCATTTTTTTTAGTTTAAAGTAAACGTCTGTCTCCCTAGATAAGATTAGTGATAACGGGTGTTTCCATGATTATGGGTAAACCAGTGTCAGAAAGAATCAAACGTTTGACACTTGTCCAGGAGGGCTCTGGAAAAGAGTCCTACACTAGTAGGACTCTTTTCCAGAGTCCGCCTGGGCAAGTATCACATAATGTTTACCAAAAAAACAACTCCGGATTGGAGGCCAATATTTCCATTAAAATCACGAGATATAAAAAGATTTAAGATCTAATATCTCAGGGCGTTAACTATTTATTAGTTCACAATTCTGGGTCGCACTAATGACTGAACTGTAATTAGCAAGCATGACGTTACCATCAGGCGAATTTTTTGCTTACAAGAATTAAAAACTGGCTTATGCGATTGCGCTTTACGAAACAGTGGACATCGGTCGACGAGCACTTATTTTAACTATTAATTAAAGTAACATAAGCCCGTACATTTATTCCACTTTCTAAACGAAGAGGAATTGTAAGGTATGTTCGTGTATAGTGGTGGACGGGTCGCTGTCCCCGCCGCAGCCGGCGGGCGCGCGGTCGCTAAGCGGAGCGCGCGTGCTGCTGCCCGCCGCTCTGAGCCTACTCGTGCTCGGCGCGCTAGTCGCCATCGTGCTGCTTGTTAAGCGGAACAGTAAGCAATTTTTTATTGGTTACGCAGTCTATTGGCATTAAGCCAGTGTCAAGTAATAATAAATTATTTAATGTTTATAATTTATTGATTACTATCTGTTGCTTATGTGATAATCCTAGGTATAAGCTATATACATTCCAAATTTCATTCAAATTAATTCAGCCATTCACAAGAGAAAACAAACAAACTTACACACGAACTTTCGGATTTATAATGTTAGCGTGATACAACTAGTCATAGTCAAGACGTACTAGTAAAGTGAGAAAATCACGTTCTTGAACTTGATTTTGTGTGTGTGTGCAGGCGGCGGCATGCTGCACGTGTGTGTGTCGGCGACGTTGTACCGCGCGGCGCCGGTGCCGCGCGGTACAACGTGCTACACTAACTAGACGTGTGTGTGTGTGTGTGTATGATTAGCCCACACTCACGAACTATTAACAAAAAATAATCCGCCATTTTTACGCTTTCTACGCCGTAGGTCCTGTTCGATTCGATTGCCCGGCAGGAGCACAAGTTTTGTCATTGTGTGTAATGTAAATGTTTCCGACACCCACGATACAAGAAGTTAATGTTGGGCTGTGAGTGTTAATACGTTTGTCATTCAAAAATAGCACATAACAAAAAACCAGACAGAAAAAACAACATTTTTATGAGTACTCATAAAAGTTATGAATATCGATGTGCTACGATATTCATAACAAATTATTCAAAGTAGACTAACAAACACCCAAGGATACAAGTTTGTGATGTTTCAGAAACGGGCACAACAGAAACAGTCGCCACAGAGAGTGGCGTAGGCGAGTCCCCTTCTGTGGCACAACTGCAGAACAAAGTCAACCGCGACCAACAGTACCTAGCGGCGCGAGCACAGCATCCTGCGCCCGCGCATCATTACAAGCACGCTTCCAACGGTTAGTTCCATTTATGTTTGATAAGTTTATTAACAGACGCCTAAGGGTTGGCTCGGGGAGCCTTCCGCTGTAGCACTAATCCAGTACAGCGCGAATTTTGCACCCGATTCCATAATTACAAGCACGTTTCCAACGGCTACTTGATTTATCTTCGAAAAGTTTTTAATAGAACCCTAAGGGTTGGCGTCAGTGAGCGTTCCGCTGTAGCACTAATCCTGTACGGCGCGAATTTTGCACCCGATTCCAACCCATAATTACAAGCACGTTTCCGACGGCTACTTGATTTACCTTCGAAAATTTTGTTAATAGAACCCTAAGGGTTGGCGTCAGTGAGCGTTCCGCTATAGCACTAATCCGGTACGGCGCGAGTTTACCAGCCGGCGCCAACCCATAATTACAAGAACGTTTCCAACGGTTAATACAATTTATCTTTGAAATGCTTATTAACAGACGCCTAATGGTTGGCGTCGTCTGTAGTACTAATCCAGTACGACGCAAGCTCAGCACCTGGTGACAATTATAAGTTAATGGCACGCTTCCAGTGAATATTTCTATTTATCTTTGAAAAGCTTATTAACAGACGCCTAATGGTTGGCGTCGCCTGTAGCACTAATCCAGTACGACACAAGTTCAGCACCTGGTGACAATTATTAGTTAATGGCACGCTTCCAGTGAATATTTCTATTTATCTTTGAAAAGCTTATTAACAGACGCCTAATGGTTGGCGTCGTCTGTAGCACTAATCCAGTACGACGCAAGTTCAGCACCTGGTGACAATTATTAGTTAATGGCACGCTTCCAATAAATATTTCTATTTATCCTTGAATAGCTTATTAACAGACGCCTAATGGTTGGCGTCGTCTGTAGCACTAATTCAGAACGACGCAAGTTCAGCACCTGGTGCTAACTATTAGTTAAAAGCACGCTTCCAGCGAATATATTGATTTATCTTTGAAAAGCTTATTAACAGACGCCTAAGGGTCGGCGTAGTCTGCAGCACTAATCTAGTACGACGCAAGCTCAGCACCTCGCCAACTATTAGTTAAAAGCACGCTTCCAGCGAATATTTCGATTTATCTTTGAAAAGTGTATTGTAGGCGCATAAGAGTTATTAATAATCCAATACGGCGCGAGTTTAGCATCCGGTGCTATTACCGGATGCTAAACTCCTAATACCTATTAATACAAGCTTCCAACCTCCACATTCATTGTGCAAACCGCAAAGGAATGGAACTTCTTACATGAGTCGGTGTTTCCTGATGAGTACAATATGGGAGTCTTCAAGTCGCGAGTGAATAGGTATCTTCTAGGTAAGCTTGCTTCATCGTCGACCACATCGTCGCTTACCATCACATAGTCTTCGGCTGTAGCTCTAATCAGTACGGCGCGAGTATGGCACCCAACGCCAACGCATAATTACAAGCACGGTTACAACTGTTATTGCAAAAAGCATAATTAAAACATATTTGTACACTTTTCAACTGTCAATTAAGACATAAGGTATCTTCTTCATCAGAATACATCGAAGACATCTGTCCGTATGCTACCTTCCAACTGACTAAGCCGACAGCTTACAGCGAGAGTAGTTACAGTGGAAATGTGTACAGCGGGCCTTACCACTCGGTGCGGGGATCATTCGTGTACCACGACCTGAAGCAGAACGACAAGTACAAGGTGAGTTATTAAACAAATAAACTTAAACAAAAAGGGGTCAAATAGTATCACTACGAAATCAGTAAGAAATGCAATGCTGCCAGCATTTTGAGTACTTTGATAACTGGTAGCGGTCTATTAGATTAAGTTTTGTACATGTTTATTCTAGTTTTATTCGATTTTTTATTTTAATTTAGTGTCATTAGTATTTGTATATGATATGTGTAATAAAAGCAAGATAGGTATACAAAAAATATAAAGAAGTAAGAAAGGTTAATCAATGTTTGTGGGCTTAAACAATCTAAAATCAACGGCGGACGGTGAATAATAAAATTAATGTTAGGACGAAATAGAGGAATTTGTGGCTTTCTGAAACGGGCTTCCATGTGCTGTTATCTACTGACAATGATACAATATTTTCTAATATACATTACCACATATTCTTACACTATATAATAATAACTAGATACATATAGCAATGTTTCAATCGTTACTATTGTAATTTTCTTGAAAAAGTGTAATATTAACAAGATGAAACTACGAAAGTTCAAACACTTTAATGTTGTGATGTCTAAAACAAAAAAAAACTACATTAGATACTATATTTCGGAGCTATTTTATTCGATGCCCCTGACGACGGTGTTTGACCGTTTTAAATTTTTTGTCACTTCTTTTTATCACTGCCGCCATTTTGTTTGTTAGGGAACAAACGAACATACATAGATATGTTATAGACACGTAAATACATACTATATACACTGTTTAAACCATAATTCTTCTTTTTGCTTCGGCATAGCCGATTAAAAAGTGTTGATTTCGATATCGGTGATTGATTTTAGACAATTTTTCTTCCAATTGATACCAATTTTCATGTCTTTTCCAAGCTTTTGTACACAAAGTTTAACGAGTTTAAGTTTTATTTATATGTCACTATTGTAACTCGAAGTTTGGAAGTGCTATCTATATAATTATATAAGTAATTAGTTTCTCCTTTATTACAGGGCAAGGAACCAGAATACACAAAAGTGCGTAGAAAAGGCAACCGCCTTCGGGACCCCCACTCCGAAAGCCAAGGTACGACTCCCATTTCCCCCTATAGGCCCCACAGTCCTAACTGAGCTTAATCTGGTAGTTAGCTATATTTTATTTTATGTAGATTGCACTTTATATTGGATTAAGTTTACTTTGTCCCGTTTTATGTAAGTTATAAAATTCGATTTTGACATAATGATCGCCTTTTATGCAACCCGTTGGGAGCGTAAATAGTGTCGTTATTTACAAAGGTAAGCATGCACAGTATGTATTGTAACATACATTACCAGACCTCGTTTTATTTGGTGTTTGTAGTTCATTGTCATGTTGTAGAGTATTTTGTACCATTGCATTGAACTCCTGCGGTCCATTCACAACACTGGTATTTGACTCATGTGCAATGTAACCAAGTCATGTCCTTTGGTTTGTTTCATTGTTGCGTGCTTACCGCTGCGATGTTTACGCCATGAGAACAACACTAAGTGTTTCAATCAGATATATATTAATGGTGCTTGCTTAGCTAATGTTACGTCATTATTGGTATTCTGTAGAAGACGTACAGTGGTCTTTCAATTAAGACGTTTACATGACACGCTTATCATGTGAGCCAACTTGCACTCGCAACACCTAGGTACTAATCCAGACAAACACATACACACACCATTGGTGCATTCTATTACCACGACAATGTTAGGTTTTCTTTTATTTTGATCCGCGATTGTAAAGATTAAACGAAAAAACTGTCGTATTATTAACCCAGCTTGATTGTATCTCGTCTTGTTATAAAAATATATTTCATTGCTTATTTATATTTTTAAGACGCGAGCACAAGACAAACACATGAAAATCATTTTTTTTCTTAAAGTGGTCGTCAAAATATTACCAATCTATATAGAATTTTAAACAATCAAAAAAAAACGACGCGAATGACCAAATATTTGGATTGGGCCTTTTGCGAAAACAGTGCGTTGCTGATTTTGTCATTCGTGAAATGCATAAATGTCCAAATATATGGTCTATGCAATCATAGCTTGCGTTTTTAGCACCTTACATCTTGAAACTGTGATACTACCCACAAATATAGGTCAGGCTTTTTCCAGGTCATAAGAATCATACATTTCCATTTTAAACACACACAATTTTCATATCAAACAGAGACATTTGTCCTCATGGCGGAACAGCAGCTTCACTCACTCCCTCTGATTCCCCCTCTAACACTCGATCTCACCATTCCAGAGTCGGACAACTTGGGCTCAACGGACTCGGAGGTGAAGAAGATACTAACGCTGCACCTGCCCATTACAGAGTACGAGGATGACGCGAGTGACGATGCGAGCGCGCCGCACTCCGATAGCGAGCCGGCTGCCAGGAGGAGGCCGCCGCATCCCACGGCTTGTAAGTCTCACAGTTATCATCATCACTCATGCCTAGCTAGAAATTGGAAAGGATTCACTTTCTATATATAAAAAGGAATTTATTTTAGGATTGCAATTATCCTGAAATTTTCAAAGATAAAAGTAGCTTATAATGATTTGGTTTTAATTGTGTGTGTTTTAGGTCTCCATAGGCTAGACATACATCAATATAATTCGGGATCTTATATTTATACATATACTAATTATATAATGCACGGTTCTGTGACAAAAAATAATAAAATATAATCTCCTATTATTTATGCAGTTCCCAAACGAGCTAGGAATGTATTAGCTTAAGTCTCAAGTAGAGGAGCGTATTGCAGCGCCAAAGGCACTTTGTTAATAAATGTTCCAGGTTGCCGTAAACACCAAAAATTTCTTCCATTAATAGAATCATGATGATGGTTGGAAAACGCGACGTCCTTCAAACTTCAAACTTTTATTTTAAAGTCAAATAAAATACCGAAAAAATAATTTAAATCGTTTATTCACATGGGCCGTAAAGCACTCATGAAAGTTAATGACTCTACTGCCAGATTCGCCAAATTAAATCTCGGGAAAAACTTACCAAGAAACTCAGCGGCGCATTTTTTCATTCATTTATTAATCATTGTAATATTCATTGAAATTGAACTATTAATAATCATTCCAACAATACTCACATTCACAACAGTTATATCTTCAGATCCGAGCGTAGAGCGGGAGGAGACGTCCTCATCTTCAGAGAACTCTGTCGGCGGCGTTGTGCGCAAGGCGTTCCCCTCTCGCAAGGGCAAGGCGGGGGCGCTCGGGAAACGTCACGTCCGGTCGTCGTCAGGGTACAGCAGCCATAACGACGAGACCACCTTCAGGTACAGACAGAACCAGACGCTGAGGATCGGCAGTCCACCATGAACTATTCAATATCGATACACTAAGATCTGCAAGTCTCAATTTGATCTGCAAGTCTCTTTAGATCTGCAAGAGTCTCAATTTGAGCTGCAAGGCCATTAGATCTGCATTAGTCTCAATTCGATCTGCAAGTCTTACTTTGATCTGCATTTCTCTTTAGCTCAGCAAGAATCTCATTTTATCTGCAAGTCTAAATTGGATCTGCAAGTCTCAATTTCATATGGAAGTTTTGGTTTGACCTATAAAACAATCTGGGCGCTAACTCCGTAGTCTGTATCCTAATTGCAATTTTCGAAGGTTTCTCTTAGCGCAACAACGCGTTGTAGAATTGCCTTTTTCTACAACGCGTTGTTGGGGACAAGACTACGATCTCAATGAAGGTCCGGAGTTAACGCCTTGAAGAGTGAATTGTCAAAGCGTTCTTTACACGCTGTAATAAAAATACAACTCATTTGTTTACGAGGCCTATTAAAAGATTGTCAATGGTAAAGATTAAATTCACTATCGCTTCAATCGACCTCGAGTGTGCCTGTGTTGTCTTTAAAACCTTGTTACTCCGTTAACTGATTTTTTTAACATAATATTGGAGTTAGTTTCCTTTTCAAATCGAATATTGGACCAAATGTATGGTTCACTAATGTTATTTAATGTCGAATCTTTAGCCTCAATAGCTGTTGGCCGAGCACTGAAAAACCCACTAAAGTATGAAATAAGTTTTGCTATCATCTAAAATGTGCAATGTTGATGCATTAGTTATAATATAAATAAGTTCACCACATTTCCATCCCCAAAACCTGCTTGTGCTGTCCTACTTTATATATGTTAATATGCTTGGGAAGAGGAGATCGCTTGAATAACATTCAATCACCACCATGTTGTTAACATGGTGTCAAGCTTTGAGTGCTTCAACTCAGAAATTCAGATAACCATCATAGATGTTTCACTTCACTAGTTGATTTGTCAAAAAAATTAAAATGAAATCAAACAATCTCTTCATTTCAGCATATCCAACTATCCCTCTTTCAACGAGCACATCCACCCCCCGTCACGTTTCTCCGACGACACAGAGTGCGAGGGTCACCACCGCAGGAAACGGAACCACCACCACCAGCCCGAGGGGAAGATGACCAGGGAAGCGTTTCAGATAAACGTATGAGACAAGTCCGATTCACTTTACGTGAATATGCTCGGGTGAGCTCTTCGAACTTAGTGAAGTGAATTATGGACTACGAAATGTCGATAGGCCGATAGGACGTCTCAGATAAATAAATGAGACGAGCTCTAGGTGAATATTTGCTTAGGTAGGACTTTTAGAACTTAGTGAAGTGAATTTTGGACTACGGAATATTGATAAGCCCTTACGAAGAATAAAAGGGAAGCATCTCAAATATAGATTCAGATAAATAAGGGGGGCAACTCACCTTACGTGATATGCTCCGAATGGGATATGCGAATTTATTAGAGTGAATTTTGGATTTCGGAATGCCGATGGACTGAGGAGAATATGGCCTTGGACAAACGAATAAGAGATGCTTGATTCACTTCTTGTGAATATTCCAAGGTGCTCTTTGAACTCAGTGAAGTGAATCATGAAGTATAGAGTGCCGACACGCTATACGGGTATTCTGATTTGTGGTCAAAGAACGATTTCTATCGAACGGTCGTTCGGTTAAGTGAATTTGTGACCTTTGGACGTTGCTGTGTCAGGCGATTTGTGGTAATTACCATGTTATGTATCTAAAATTATCCATTTATCGCGGAGAATTTTGAAATAGTAAAAATATTACGGAGAAGTGCGACTACCCGAAATTAGAAGAATTATTTCTCTTACCTAGTAAGAGATCATTACTTTTTGCGGATACCACGAGAATCTTTTGTACGGATAGAACAAATCAAAGAAAATGTTTGTAAAGCAACATTTTAAAACTATATTGTGAAATCTGTAGTTAAGACCATACTACTCAATGCTAAGTTGATCGATTAAAAGTGCTAAATGAAATGTGACAAGCACTTAGAAAATTGTCACGTATATTTTTGAACTTGCTAAAAATATAAATAAACCAATTGTTAACGAACAAGACTTAAATGATTTCAAATGTGTGCCATATACGAATGAGTGAAATGCAATCTAATATAAGCACTAAGACTTTGAATGCATTTCAATCTTTCACATTCGTGCACCATTACAGTGTTGCCAAATGAGAAAATTTCCGTACATGTAAATAATATTGTAGATAATATATAGATAGGTATAGCCAATATTTAGTGCCAGATAATCCAATAATCATTTTTATACTCCAAACACGAGTACATGTTATTTTATGTATTGAATAAAACGGTGAGATCCAATCGCTAACTTGGTCTAGCTAAGACGGCGTTTTGTAAATATGAATAGTTATTTATCGTACACATTAATTACTAACGAAAATAAAAAATAAAAAGAACAATAATTAAAATAAAAATATATATTTTAAACTTAATGCCTTATTGACCAAAGTCTTAAAACTAGTTACGATGCGATTGTAAAATTGTATCTCATATTTAAATACGAAATGTTTGATTGTTGTAAAGTTTATGGGAGCTATAATGTTGCCATTGACAAGTCTTATCATTGTCTTAACATTAAGATTTGATGTACTTTAAAAATCAAGTACCTATTTATATCTTAGGGTTACGGCAAACGATTGTAATTGTGCCAATATAACGGATCTGTCATACACAATGTATAAAATTACTACATCAATAAAACACAGTTATTCAATTTGTGTCAGTCTTAATCATATTTGATAAATGTTTGTTTATAATGTGGATTAAATAACGAATAATGGTACGTATCCATTAAAGTATGAAATAATTAAAAACTCATTGTTGAATTAAGAAACATTGATAAATGGTTTAAGGAATTGTGTGTTGAAATATACCTACGTTTCAAATATATAATAGACTAAAATGCGTAAGAAGACAGTGGACACGTACAGAATAGGGATGATGCCTAGGTAAAAAAATAATTAGGCCGGCAGATAAATTATCAAAAAATATAGGACATGTATTTTTTTATTTAACAAATGAATAGACATTGACATAGATAAAAGCGTCAAAGTTTGGGAGTGGGGGCTCGTAACGTACCTACACTTTTTACTGGAGCGTGACGTCACGCGGAATTTCTACGCACTATTTTCGTTTAAGAAAACATACGTGTCCAATATTTTTTGTTAATGTTAATGGCGAACTAAATATATTTTTTCAGACATCTACACATTTTTCAAAGAAATACTTTCTACACAAATCTGACACTAAATACTTACGCGTTTAGTTCCAAGAGCAACATGTAAAGGTGAGTATAGACTAGAGCATTTTCTCGAGCATTTCTGTGTAATTTATCGTTCTACACACTACACACTACGTTGTACACTAGTACATATCATAGAGCGACTTGTTGTTCTGTTACAAGTAAATGCTCTAGTCTATACTCACCTTTAGTTTTTCATTAATAAAATAAATACAAATTAACTGCACTAAACGTGTAGTATTTAGTATTGGCTTTGTGTAGATGCATGAAGCAGTAACATGCATACGATTAAAATCTCTCTAATTACCCTGCCGATAGATGCACCAAACTGCACTGATTAATACTGTTATTACTAATAAGTACTTAAAATAATTATAATTGTCATCAGACTCAAATTAAGATGGTATTTGGCAGAACGATGTTATGAGAATGCTATAAATATGTTTTAATCGTAACTGTGGTTGTCATAAATGATAAATTCCAGCTAATGAGAACCAGTTATAAATCCAAACAAAAAGCTTCCAAAAGGTTCATGTAATTACATAAAAATAAATAAATCAACCTTGTATCATAACATTCATTACTAATTGGTGTTATTCAAATGTTTATAATATAATCCCCAGTAATCAGTAACACAAGACAATACACTTATATATAGTTTGGTGAATACGGCAAAAAGTTAAATTTGTATGTATACTTGGAACTAGTTTATGAGTGTTGAACACTTCACGCTAACGTATTCTAATGACCCTAATGACACCCCCAGAACAAGTTCAAATCATCCCGAAGACATTGTTGATAGTTAACTCCTATTTTTCAGTAAACATAGGTGCTTGATAGGCAAGCATTTGACTACCATTTCACCTGATGGAAAGTTAAGATGTGGCTAGATATGTAGCATGATTGCCTAGATCAGGGGTCGGGAACCTGCGGCTCGCGAGCCACATGCGGCTCTTTGGATGTAAAGCTGCGGCTCTTTAGTTCCACACGCAAATTATTTATTAAAAAAACATTTTAAAAAACTTTCTGGATCGATTAACGAGGATTAGACACTATTTCTATCGAGCCATTAACAACCCTTCAAAGGTAGCAAAAAAGTACATTTATACAGTTGAAACAAGTAAATTATGGGATGATATAACTAGGTATAACGCGTGCATAGCGTTTTCTATACGATACTCGTAGTACAGTAGGTATTATTGTTGGCATTAAGGATTATTGTAGACAAGAAAAATTTTTGTGGCTCTATAAAACTATGGAATTTTGTAAATTGTAATTTTTGACTCTTCCGACTATTAAGGTTCCCGACCCCTGGCCTAGATGATAACTATTCATTGTAGACTTGAAGGCTTCCAGATAATGCCCCGTGTACCTATACGCGGATAATTTCTCTTTCTTTTTTGTTTCACTTAATGTGTGTACATCCTCGCCATATAGCAATCTAATTTTGTAATTTACATTTATTTTCGTGTGTTTCAAGATAAAACTGGCGTAATACTGCAGAGCACATGTCAAATCCTGCTTGAAAATAAATAAAAGTGGCCATATTAAGAAAAACAGTAATGTTCGACGCCAGTTTTATTATTTTATTAAACTGACAGCCTGCGTATTCCAGGTCTAGTGTTTACCAGCTTCGATCACATCGTCACTTACCATCAGGTGAGATAGGGGTCAAACACTAGCCTGTCACAAATAAAAAAAAAAAATGTCATTCTATTATTTCAATATTCACATATTCTCTATAAAGTAAAACAGCGAGGCGTTGATTTTCCAAAAAAATGGTGATTGATTTAACTGTAGATACACATTCAGTTTTATGGCATCCTAGGGTCATTAGAATAGGATCAATTTATTCAAACACAAGTTTTCAAGTGAGTTGTGTGATTTTTACCAATGTTTTACAATCGTTTACGTTGTCGTTTTTTAGTAATTCCAACGAAGACTGCCCTATATTTAATTGAGATCTATTTTATATAATCTAGTCACGATTACCTATTCAATGAACATTAGTAGAATTGTAGCCGATATGTAAACCCATGAAAACTAGCCCGTATGTAACGATTTTTTGTACAAAATATCAAGAGTACATTCATTATGGTGCATCCACACATGCCGAGAGGCTCGGCCGGCGGCCTGGCCGGCAAGGCAGCAAGGCAACCTGAAAGCCGGCGGCGAACCCGGCGGCATGTGTGGATGCGCCATTATGATACAATAAGTAAATAGAGGTAAATAGGTTATATGGGCTTCAAAGGAGGAACATTATAACTGAGCTAATTAAACAAATGAAGTCAGTTTCGCGTCACGCGCGTCCGCATCGGGACGTTTGTTTTTTTTTACTTTAAAATGACGTAATAAAAATATGTCACCGATATTATCAAATATTAAGATCACTTAAACTGTCACTTTTTGCTCTTCACAAAAATAATGCCGTCGTTCCGCAACTTAAGTACATAATATACGCATCATACTTATACTTATCTGTATCATTATAATACTGGATAATGTATAAGTAAAACTAACCTATATACCTCTTTTTACATATTCTTTAGACGTTACTTTCTTTAAAACATTAATTACCCTCATTGTATCCCAATAAGCAAAATTAAACGAAAACGCTTTTGAGCTATTTGTAAGAATTGCCAACAAAATTCCAATATTCCCGTGTAACTATTTCTAGTCATTTTATACATTAAATTATATTATCAACGAAATCATACAACATATTGTATTACTAACTTATTTTTGTAGTTTTGAGAGAGAATAAATGTAAACATTAACCCCAATTTCATAGACCGGGTGTCCTCCAAACAATGTACCAAATCGAAATTATCTGCTTTGTTTATCTACTCCGTTTCGAACAGTCTTTATTTCTTTAGACTAACATTAAACACTGAGGATATCAATTTATTGCACATCTATTGTAAATAATGGTTCATTTTATTTTGTTTGATTAGTATTTTATGTCTTCATCAAGATATGAACAATTTAGCTGTGGGAATTAATGTATAGTAATTAGTAAAAATTGCAAGAAATGGGTGACGTGGTGATGAGAAAGATCATCATCTTTCTTTCTATGAAATTAGGGTTACGTCTTTAGATTTATTCTTCTTCATACTAAAATATCACAATGTGTGTAATTTACACAGATTCTGAAATTATAGTCAATGTACCATATCATTTTGTTAATATAAAATACACACGAATAAAATAAGGGATAGTTAACCATGTTGTTACAGATGTGTTTTTATAATGCAAACAAGGAAGTTGTTAGAACAGTACGATGTGAACGAAAATAAAAATTCATTTACTTGACAATTGAGTATTTATTTTATTAAAAACCTAACTCTTATAGATAACAAGAATAGTTTTAAATTAATAAACGAATTACGAAGTATTTTGACACATACTACTGTTGAACTTAGAGTATAACTTGCCTACGAGATGGGGGTCAAGTAGGAATTTTGAGCTTAGAGTAACTTCCCTACGAGCTGGGAGTCAAGTATGAATTTTGCAGGGCTTACCCACCGTCCACCTCCTGAGACCCGGATGGACCGTGGCAAGTTTTTTTTACAACGGCTCACCTTTGTTCACCTTTGTTCCTTCAAAAATATTAAATTTCTACCGTCCACCTTGGTACCAAAACTCTTCAGTTTTAAACTGAAAAGAGTTTTTGATTTTAAGAGGGTTTATTCCTTTTGTCTTCTCTCTCGCTCGCACAATTCGATATTTTTAATAAATACAAATTATGTACGTGTGTTTTTGAAAATGTTTTCAACTAACTATATCTACATTAATACAAGGATGTCTCAAACTTCTTTTCGCTATCACATCCTTCAATAAGATGAGAAAAACAGTTCCCAAAATGTGATTTTCACCCTTTTGTTTAACCATAAGATATGAAAAACGAAAGGTAGATTAAAACGTTCATTGTATTAATGTCCATATAGTTGGTTGAAAACATTTTCAAAAGCACACGTAGCTAATTGTATCTATTAAAAATATCGAAATGTGCGAGCGAGAGAGAAGACAAAAGGAATAAACCCTCTTAATACATTAGCCTATTTTAAAATATGACATTATTCACAGCTTATATCCGCCCCGATTTCTTGTTTATTTTTTTGGTTTGAGAGTGTTAGAAGAAAGAGAATAAATCTATACCAATATATAACTAAAATAATGGCAAATGTTTTGGAGAGAGCATTGGTCATTTAACTTCGTTCGCTGCTCTGCGAACAGTTGATAACTGAGCACCCCACATTTCAAGCCGCTTGCCGAACGAGACGTTTACTTGATGATCAATAGGACGATACACTGGCCTAAGCTTGCGTTAGTGACAGTTCGCCACGCTTGCACCATTTGTTTGGGCTATGGTAAAATAACAACGGGAATCTCTAGCAGAAAATCTTAGTAGAATCTTCCGCATTACACGATGCGTGTCGCTCTCATTGTATAAACAAGGCGAATTCAAAGTGGTTCAGCAGTTAATATATTAAAAACAACGTAATTTAAAAATTATTTATTTTGCACATATTTAACAATCGTGTTCTATTCTTATTAATGTATTTAATAATAACATATTGTACTATTTAAAATGCTTGTCGATTGACCGGCAATTCCAATAACGCCGCTTGGAAGTCCGCTCCTTGCTATTGTTTGCTTTATTTCCCCCGAACTTTGGCAAACGAATTTCCCCGATTCAAAGGTAAATTTGAACAAACACATACACAATATAAAATGTAGGTACAATATACACAATAGGGACAATATACACAATATAAAATGTACGGTGATTAATATTGTTAAAACCTATTTAAAAATAGATATACCTATCAGACATTTTTGCAATGTAACCTCAGATCAAAAAACTACACTAACATTAACAGTATTGCCATAAGTTATAATATTGCTTTAATAACTCCCATATTTATCTACTTCCATAAATCAGTATATAAGGAGTTGAGATGGTCTAAAATGTAATTTTAATTCATTTAAGACTTTAAGAAGTACATTCATGTAACGTTCACGATGGTCATCTTTGGATCTTTTTTTTATGCTCTCTACCTTATTATTCTAATTTGTGTCTTTACCGTTTACAATACTCATTATTAAAATTAGAGGTTAGATTATTTATATACTAGGTTGAGCCTAGGTAGTCACTCAGGAATAAGACAAAGGCACTGACGTACAATATAGGAGTCTTCAATTCGCGAGTGAATAGGTATCTTCTAGGCAAGTTTGCTCCATCGTCGATAATACGCGTGAAAAAAGGATGGGGCTAGGATTCTCAACAGCTGATCTTGCATCTCGCTCTCACAAGCCATTATTGTTCCAGTGAAGTGAGACAGCATGTCAGACAGCATGTATTATTATTTTTTACGAATTGATTTCGTCGCAAGAGTATCGAATATACTCCGGTATGATGAAGAGCACGGGCCTGGGCCAAGTGAGCTTCATTAACCGACTTCAAAAAAGGAGGAGGTTAGGAGGTTCCATGTACGATTGTATGTTTTTTTTTATGTATGTTCACCGATTTCTCCCTCATTTGTGGACCGAATCCCAAAATTATTTTTTTTGTTTGTAAGATTACACTTCATAAATTTCAAGATTTTAGAATAACTTCATAAAGATCAAGCCAAAACCAAAATATAAGCGGTGAAGCGGTGAATCGTGGGTGTTTCTGGTATCCACGATACAAATCTTTGAACTTAGTATGGTGCTTAGAATTTGAATGCGTTTGATTGTTATTTGTTGTATGTATATTTTGCGCACATATATACCGAAACTTCTTGTATCCAGGCATTTTTCACAGTACGAAAATCTGTCTAATATTTGTATGTGAAGGGTAGT
Organism: Lomographa bimaculata; assembly: GCA_948107665.1. Classification (NCBI taxonomy): domain Eukaryota; kingdom Metazoa; phylum Arthropoda; class Insecta; order Lepidoptera; family Geometridae; genus Lomographa; species Lomographa bimaculata. The sequence continues at coordinate 3,928,501 of OX403601.1, read as the reverse complement.
CTAACGGACCACCTCACTGCACCAATATCAATCACTATCGCTATCCTCTTCTGCCGTGAAGTCGTAAGGTCGGAACTTCTCTCTGAAGTTAGCCACGTATGCCAGCTCTTGTTCCCGCGACAGCTCGCACTGCCTCCAATCTGACTTGTCTTCGCAGTTCAGTATAGGCGTCGATGCCAGGACTTCTCTGAAAAAGAAACAATAGTCGCTTTGTTTATATCCCTATCTTTGCATTATTATCACAGTGGATGTAACCGCGTGACAGTAATAAATATACGTGAGTCAAATAACTACAAACTTATACAAGGTTCCGTACCTCAAACGGAACCATTTTATAAGTTACCGTGAATGTTGGATCTTCTACGAATTGGAAGATCCGCGTATTGGACATTTCACGTATTAGACATTCCGCGAATTGGACATTCCGCGTATTGGACTTTTCAGGAATTGGACATTACGCGAATTGGACGTTCCGCGACCACTGGACATTTTGCGAATTTGACATTCTGCGACCAAACGCCACAAAGTGCGCTAATAGATTAACTCACTTATGAATCTATCTCGAAAAAGATTGATGGAGTTTTGCCGCGAAATTGAAATGGCGTTGTCAATTTTGTATTATTTTCTAGAAAAAAAATTGCGTTGCCAATTTTGTATCATTTTCTAGGATTTTTGCCGCGTTTTCTATCTTGTATTATTTTTAAAGAGTTTTACCGCGAAAAAGAAACAAAAGGGCTTGTCGATTTTGTACTAATTTCAAAAAGTTTTACCGCGAAATTGAAAAAAATTTCGTTGTCAATTTTGAATTATTTTCTAAGAGTTTTGCCGCAAAGGTGAACAAATGGCATTGTAAATTTTGAATTATTTTTCTAAGCTTGTGTTTCTTTGAGTGTGTATGTGTAATTTCTGTAATTTATGGGTTGGTCAAAATACATTTTTAATTAAATTTCAGATCGATCGGCGGTATGCGCTATTCGGAAGTACACCCCCACCTTCTTTTGTTTGCTACATTTTGTGTATATTACTCTGCGTTTTTAATATCTCGCTAAAGTAGAACACACATCTCCAAGATAAAGCGTATCTTCATCTTGGCGGCTTGACCCTTCACTTAGGACTCTACACAAGAGGTTCTCGTTACGCTCAGGGTTCAATAGACCACTGCTTTACCCCAGTGCATAAACTACAATTTCTTTTTTACGTAGTCCTCAAAAGGAAAAAACGGAACCCTTATAGGATCACTTTGTTGGCCGTCTGTCTGTCAGTCAAGACCCTTTTTCTCAGGAACGCTTGGAGGTATCAAGCTGAAATTCATATCAAATACTCAGGTCTACTGTCCCTTGGAGCTGTGAAAAAATCAAACTACTAAGCCAACGCATCAAAAGATACAGTCGTTTAAGCTGCAAATTTTCGACGCTCGCAAGGAAATCAAAATCTATACGGTACTTCCCGTGAACTCAGAATCTTTAAATTTGGTACGAACTATGAAGCAACGTCTTATAGCACAGATAAAGAAAAATTGCAATAAGCATACATTTTCAGTTATATAATAATTTCATTTAGCAATTTAAAAAAAACATAAATTTTACTTTTATACCTACAGGTTTGTACGGAAACCTCGGTGCGCGAGTCCGACTCGCACTTGTACGGTTTTTTTAGTAAGTATATTGACTTATATATTTTTTTGTACTGACTAGTATATTGACTCGTTACTTTGATGTATGATTATTCGTTTACCTCCCATACTGCAGCGGGAAATGTTGCTTCGTCTTGACGAACAGCTGTTCGCCAGAAGGTATTTCTGCGTGGAAGTAAGCCACGCCGGGGAGAACCACTTGTCTTATATCTGCATAGTCCGGGAGCACTTCGAGTTGTATGCTCGCGATGCCGGCTTCATCCTAAACAAAACAAACATTTGTTATAGAAATAAGTTACTTGTTATAACTTTTTTAAGACAAGCTTTTAGAAGTCCGTCATATTGGATTTATAGTGACGTCACTTTATTTTTCAAGTTATTCTCAGCAAGTCCTTTCATTTGATACCCATATTGTAGGAGAGCATTAAAAATTACTTGTGCGCCATTTTGTGTGTTCCGCCATGTTGGACTTAGAATGACGTCACAGAGCTAACCATGCATTATCATCCAAACTAAACGTGAATACAAATTTTCAGCTCAATCGGTTGAAGATATCTGCTTCAAAATTGAGTTGCAAGATTCCACCCGAACAATCATACTTACATACATAAGCTAAATAAAAGCTGTAATATTACGCTTTCCAGCCTCACGCTAAGATCGATAGCTTGCGTTGTAGATGCCGGCAACATTCACATCACACACGCAATCACACCAAGAACCAGAAACACTAAATCGCTTTCACACTGACAGCCCCACACTGGTAATTTGTATAACGCCGGAAACGTTTACAAAGCATACGCATTACACCAAGAAACACAAATGTCCCTTGGGTTGAAAAATTGTTCTTCCGCCGAGAATCGAATCCGATACCAGAAGCACTATTGTTCCTTGCGAAGGAAAATTGTGCTCTTGCTGGTAATCGAAACTAAAAACTGTTAAAACTTTGGTCAAAGCCTGGTATAATTTAGATCTAAAACTGATACATTTTGGTCTAAACCTGGTAAATCTTCGGTCTAAACCTAGTCAAACTTTGGTCTAAACCTAGTCAAACTTTGGTCTAAACCTAGCAAAACGTTTGTCTAAACCTGGTATAATTTTGGTTTTAAGTTTAAACCTGGCTAAACTTTGGTCTAAACCTGGTAAGACTTTAGTCCAAACCTGCTAAAACTTTAGTCTAAACGTGGTTAAACTTTGGTCTAAACCTGGTAAAACTTTGGTCTACCCCTGCTAAAAGTTTAGTCTAAACGTGGTTAAACTTTGGTCTAAACCTGGTAAATCTTTAGTCTAAACGTGGTTAAACTTTGGTCAAGCCTGGTAAAACTGGTTTAAGCCTGGTAAAACTTTGACCTCTTACCTGATACACTTCCAACAGTTTGTCGACACAATCCTTAGGCACGGGCACGCACTGTATCTGCATGTGCGAAGTGCGATGGTTCCGTTCGAAGAACACACCGGCCTCTCCCACGGAGGAGTAAAACTTGTTCAGGGCTGCTTTGAACTTCTTTATCTCGGATATCACTTCGTCTGGTGCCTGGGGATAAACTAAGCTATATTGAGCGGCTGCCTAGAAAATGCAGGTACGCTGATTTAGACTAGTAGTTCATCCGCACCTTCATTCATTTTGCCTACTAGAGAAAATCTTTTTAGGGTAATTGCTTCAACTTTTTTCTTAATAATAATTGTTTAAATTTTGTATTTGTTGTTCAAATATACCGCATGTTACACATAAGTTTCAGCTTTAAGTAAATAGCCATTTTTAATAAGAGCCCGAGACAAAATAAGTCTAGAAACAGTGACTTTGGTTGCTTACCATATTGTTACGTTCATTTTTTTACAGCAGTTAAGTAGATAAAAAATGTATGGGTGCCCCCTTAATATTTTTATTTGTCATTTAAACTGTAATTTCTGGATTTGGGCCATACTTTTACATATTCTATTAGAATTTGAAGTCATTCACTTGTATGGTTTAATATAGCTCTGACAGACGGACGGACAAATGCTTAACCACACAATTCATCTTAGAAATCTCATTTCAATCGATCAATAATAATTTCGGTCACGCGCGTATGACTGGCCCCTATTATTAATTTTAATAATAGAGGTATACATTTAGAGATTCATTTATGAGAAATAAATTTATGTCTAACCGTAACCTCAATAAACGCTTATTATCCTCACCTTGGTGGAAGACTGGTAATGCGTTATGGGCAGTATGAGAACATGGTAAGGGTTGAGAGGTCCCTTCGCCAACGCGAGGTAGCAATGTGCACCCACACATATAACCAGGTGCTTCTCCACGGACGGAGACGATAGGCAGAACCAACACGTATCTGTAGACACATACATAATATAAACTGAGTAAAATGTATTAAATAAGAGCCTGGTCCTATTTAATTAATTTCACTCAGTTTATTAGTTTACTCAGTTTTTAGTTTATTCACGTTACTCTCCTAGTACATTAGAGTATTTCACTAAATTAGTCTGGTTGACAAATAAAAAGAATTAGGTACAATCTAAAACCTTTAAACGAGCAATTCTTGTATATATAACAATACTAGCGATCCGCCCCGGCTTCGCCCGGGTGTGATAAATGAAGAACGACCGATTTTGTGCAAACTTCACATAAACCATCTACTAAATAGTCCGAACAAAGCCTAAACATTTAGTTTGGATAGGTGAGCTCGTTCTTGAGTTAAATAACAACGAAAAGTGGCATTGACTTTATATATATAGATAATCGGAATTACGGAAACGGCTCCAACGATTTTCATGAAATTTAGTATTTCGGGGCGATAAATCGATCTAGCAAGGTTTAATTTTTAGAAAACGTCACTTACCAAAAAAAACCGAGCAAAGCTCATCCAGGTACTATTATTTATTAAAATACGGCTTTCTCACGTTCTCCTGTACTCTAATATTGTTGAGCCTGACTCTAATGAACTGTAAACTTTTAAAACTATGTGCCAACTAGTTAAGTTAAACAAATAAATAAAATAAAGGACTAACCAGAATCAAACTTCTTCCTCTCTTCGTTGTTGTCTCCTCTCCTCTTCCTCTTCCCCTGGGTCTGGTCTTCTTCTGCTTCCATATTGTAAAAGAACTGGCCATTGCCTGTCACCTATTTAATTATCAATAGGTAAATCTGTTATCAATATATTTCAAGAATAAACATACATAAGTACTACTATTACATTTATTTATTTAAAAACTAAATTAAAATTAACCAAAAATAATTACAACTAGATATAGATATGTGCAAAACTTAATCTAATATACCGCTGCCTGTTGGCAAAGTACCTAAATTTTGAATGGCACATTGAATGGCAATGCTCGATCTGTCCAAAATATTTGCCAGCAATTTGGTCATGTGTTGCTTCGACCAAACGCCTCGATAATTCTAAAAGGTTAATTATATATTATACTAGCCGTGGCCCGTGGCTTCACCCGCGTTTATCGAGATAAAAAGTAGCCTATGTGTTAATCCTATTATGTACATAACACATTTGAATTTTGTAATGTACATACCTACCTTTGAATTGAAGAGGGAACAAACATACATACACACAAACTTTAGGATTTGTAATATTAGTATATATAAAGTATAATATTAGTATGATTATTAATTTATCAACTCAAGTTTATTTTAGCTTATCTATATGTTAATAAACTTTAATAGCTAATGCATCTTTAACCAATTCTAAGTTCTATAGAAGCTAAAAGCGATAGGGAATATGAATATTAATATAATTAGAATTTGAAAATGTTTTATTTATGCTTTTAAATTTTACTACTTTCTAGAATGACTGGCACTCAAGGATAGCTGCCGAAACATAATATTTAAATCACTAAATCATATTTTTCGACTTCAGGGTGGTGAACTACGATGATACTTCAATACAGGGTAGCTAGCCAGGCAAGCACTAGAAAATGCCCTTCACAGATTTAGTACTGTATGTAATTTTACCTTGACAACTTTCCCGGGCTGATGTTGCTTCAATAAGTCAGGGTCATACGGGCACGCAGTCTCATCAGTCGTCGCTTGCAATAGTTCCGTCATGCGCATTTTAGATATAGGCTGTAAGGAACATGCGTAGATCCACTTTTCTTTAGCTTTGTTACCAACTGGAGCTAACGCTATGAAGCGTGTAGCACATTCTCTGTAGTCCTGGTGGATTGCTTGGTTTCTGAAAAATACATTGATTAATATAAACACTTTCACACTCTTTTAGCCCCACACTAAAATCTATGAATTGTGTCGTGGGTGCTGGAAACATTCACATCACACACACAATCACAACCAGAACCACAACTTGGTTGGGGAGAAAACTTGTGGTCCCGCCGGAAATCGATCCCGATATCCCTGCTTAGAAGGCGAACACCCACTCAACTAAGGGGTCGTCCATTAATCACGTGATGTTTTTTACAAACTTTTGACAACTTGAATTTGCACCGGGAATTGAACACAATACACACTGCTTAGAAGGCGAATGCACACCCAGCTTTGCCAACAAAAAAAAAATAATTAAGAAGAGAATGTTTATATTTTTTTTTTTTGCCCACTTATTGACTTAAAGAAAATAATTCAAATTCGGAAGGAAAATGTAACAAACCTGTATGGTTGTCTCTCAAAATACTTCTGTGAGGAAGGAACGAAGTGATATCTTGGTTTAACGTGCATCGCCAGCCATGACATCAGATTGGATAGTTTTGCTTCTTCCACGTCTATCTGAAACATAGGTATAGTCCGTCAAGAAAGTTAAGAACTGCCCGCTGTTGCTCATCTTCCTCAACAAGCAAGTATCAGGCTTAGCTCCCAGTACAAACCACTCCTTCCCCAAGGGTAATATTTTCCTGGTTCTGGGTGTGTATCTTGCACACGCACAGGCACATGGAGTGTGAAAAACTATTTTTTTTTTTTTTTTACTCTCACAGCCCACACTAAGTTCATATACTTGTATCGTGGGTGCCGGAAACATTCACATCACACACACATTACACCAAGAACCAGAACTATGACTGTTGCTGATGTTGAACCAATACATAGATTTGCTATCATTTATTATTTAAGACTAGCTGACTCACCCTGTGTCGCCCTGGTGACTTTTGCAGGTATGATATACATTCCACCTACTTATTACTATGCCTTCACACAAGTGAACAAATGTTAGCAATAAGAGAACACTGAAGGAGTGGATTCATTCTCTGTATCTTTGTTCGAAAGGGGTGAAACTTATTCCAGAAACGGTACAATCTGGGAGTTTTCAGGTCTAGAGTGAACATGTTGGAAGATACCTATTATAAACGACTTTCTAGCAACTACATAATATAGATATACCTAGGTTAATATAATTATGTAATAGTGTCTAAGAATGATTAAAAAAATTAATGAAAAAAAATGTGCCCCCAAGTTTCTTGCCAGGTTCTTCTTGAGATAGCTGTAATTTTGTGAATCTGGCAGAAGTGTCATTTACTTTCATGAGTGCTTCTTTGGGGCCCATGTAATTAAAAGATTTTGATTTGATTTGATGAAGCATGTTCCATCTTCAGCCACATCATCACTTTATATGACGTGAGATAGTGATCAAATGATTGCCAATCCTTACTAATATATATTATATATTATGTATATATGTCTGTCTGTCTGTTATGCTTTCACGCTAAAACTACTGAACCGATTTAAACGAAATTTGGTACACAGATAGTCTAGAGCCTGAGAAAGGACATAGGCTACTTTTTAACCCCGAATTCTGGCTGGACCGGGACTTACGCGGGCAAAGCCGCGGGGCGCAGCTAGTATACCATAAAAATTAAGTTTTATAGCAGTCAGGTTAACGGTATGACAACACGTGAAACACTTAACCATCTTTGGCCACGACTTAATCATCTTTCCTGTTCCTTCACATTACAACAGTAGTCGTAACAAGTTGTGCTTTTTAGTCTATTCTATTATACTAAAACTAAAAATCTAGTCAATTTACCTTCTGAGTCTCATCTTGTTGTATCCCCATAGGCCACAATGTGGTTATCAGTATATCTACTCCTCTGTACTCACTCTGGCCTCTAAAACAGGCGTCTCTGACCGCACTGCAGTCGCTCGGCTCAAATGTGCACATTGGAATTTCCTTGCCAAGCTCTCTCCTTGAGAGACCTGTCAGATATGCTATTTTGACATCAGAGCTAGTAGTGAATATGCCTCGTTTGCCTGGAAAGATATATTGAGATGTTTTAAATATATCAACGTGCCAAAAGTATTGAGAGGAGATTATGTTATGTAGTAGACATTTTATGTCTTGCTTGCTTGCATGTCGCAGACTAGAGGCCATCCTTAGTGTGATGATTTTTCAGGCCACCTGAAGGCATCCGACACTACTTAACGACTGTTGTCTTACGACTAACAACCAGGATCGACAGTTTAGCGTGCCCTCCAAAGCATGATGACCCTCAGTTGAAAATCCCAGTAAACAGTCACCCATCCTAGCACTGGTCTAATTGAACTTAGTAAATCAGTTATGAATAACCAGGTGGATCGCAGTATGATTTTTTTTTTCCTTTTCTAGGACATACAAAAGCATGTTTCCTAATTTCATTACGATATAGCCTGTATTTGGCTAATGAGTAATTTGCTGTCTTATAAGGTATAATTAAGCCAAAACACGTAAGTGCTCTCATCCAAAAAACAAAATAGGGATTGTGATTCTAGAGATCATAAATAACATTATTTAAAAATAATTTAAGATAAAGATTAAGAAAAAATCTAATTATATAGAGGAACATCTTAGCAGCTCTGCTAATGCCAAATAAAGGTGTCTAAATAAATTAATTTTAAATAGTTAGTTTTAAACATCTTAGACTACTCAAGCTGAAACTATGTTTTATTTTATAACTATTTATTTTTCTTTTAAGCAAATTATTTTTTTACCATAATTTGCTAAGAAAATATTTTTCACATGGCAATGGCGAAATTATGAATGTGGAATTACTACAGAAAGCCACATTTTTTTTTTTAATGAACTGAGCGTTTAAATATAAATAACTACAATAAAAGATGACAATGTAGTAGTCCAATATGGGTAATATTATTTTTTTTGGAGAAAAGGAACCCTAAAATAGATGTTTTCTGTTAACCTGTAGCAAATGTGGAATGATTTGAAATGCTCATTGGCATAGTCGGGTGGTGTTCGCCTTCTAAGCAGGGTATCGGGTTGGATTCTCGGTGGAACCACAAGTTTTCTCCCCAAGGAAAATTTGTGTTCCTGGTTCTGGTTGTGATTGTGTGTGTGATGTGAATGTTTCCAGCACCCACGACACAAGTCATCGAACTTAGTGTGGGAGTGTGAGTGTGAAAGCGTTTATATTAATTTGAGTAACTTACCCATGTAAATAACATTTGGCACTATTTCAGAACCCTCCTCTACGTAATATGATACCTGATCACTTTGGGATGGTCCAAACACATAGGTTGTAACTGGAACTGATATAAAACATAATGTTAATATATATATATATATATGTATAGTATAATTGAGGCTCAAAGTGATGATGCGGCCAAGGATGAAGGATTCTTGCCTTGAATACATTTTATTATTTATAGACTACCGATCCCTAGTCCCCAGCTTCGCACGGGTGCAATTTCCGGTGAATTTAAAAACAAACAGCCAAATCAGTCGAGCCATTTTCAACTTTTTGTGAGACTTACAACAATACATTTTTAGATCAAGCGTAGCGATTTTACTAGCCGTGCCCTGCTAGTAAAATCGCTATGTATAGTTAAAAAGTAGCCTAAGTGTTAATCTTAGGTATAAACTATGTACATTCCACATTTCATCCAAATCCATTCAGCCGTTAAAGCATGAAGTGGGAACGAACATACTTTCACACAAACTTTCGGATTTATAATATTAGTAGGATTTGAGCTGAATAAAGCCAACTAAAGGTATTGTAGTTATTGTTATTTTACAACACTGGTTTCAGAATGACATTTTATAATCAGCTTTATGTAAGGAGGTTAATACTAAGTCTAAATACTTTATGTACAGAGTATGTAACACTACCTTTCTTAGTTCCCATTCTGTAGGCGTCCAATTGAGAATTATCATCATTAAAGAAGTTACCAACGCAAAGAAGCACGTCAAAAGGTCCTGATTTCTTCACAATTGTTTCTACGCGGGAAAACAGGGCGTTGAAGTTTCCATTTACATCCCCGCAAAATAACCTAAAATTAAAACAATTGCTTTTTAAATACCGTTTTATAATTACGCTATGTTTTCAAGCTGGAAAGTTGACAGAAAATTATTAGAAACATACATTTTTTGTTTGTCAGACATTCTTGTTGTTGCTTTGATTGCAAGTTGCAGGTTATATTTTTTGTATACGATTATTATGAGAACATCCACTTCATATAACTCGCACTGCAATCTACGATATTTCTGATAAATTACAATATAATCAGATTTACAGGCAACTATATTACTAAATATAAACTAAAGTATAATATTTGTTTGTATTTCAACTTCTTCTTTAAATGGCGACTATAGGGCTGTCGCAGCTTTCCGGTATAAAAAGTTCCTCTATGGTCGCAACATAATTCTGACAAAATCGCGTATAGGTAGGAGCGCGGTTTAAAACAAATAAAAAAATATTTATAAAATATGCCCGGTAACTTCAAGTTACTAATAAAACGTTTCATTATTCATTTCATAAAAGTAGGCATAAGTCACAGTCAAAATCAAGTAAATGAGTCGCGGTCCAGTCGTACATAAGTAATGTCGTATTAAATTGGTACCTACCTAGATATTTGAGTCTTGTAACGAAAGACTTATTTTGCACCATATTAAAATGGTCGATTATTAAACAAAAGTGCACATGAGTGTAGACTAAGCATACAAACTTGAAAAACGTAGTTTTTTGTTCCTGCTCCAAAACTCGTAGTAAGTTCATGACTCAAATAGAATAATTAAATAAAAAAATAACTTGTTAGAATCTTGTTCTATCTAATAATTCGACACTAGTTTATGAACTTATGAATAAAATATTTTGTAGAGCCATAAAAAAAAAAGAATAATAGTAGAAGTTGAACGTTTGTTGGAGCGAGCGCGATGTTTTGTTGAAAAGATTAATGATTTTCTTACCAATCTTGTGTTTATTTAATAAATGAGCATTATTAATTCGTTTAATTACCTTACAAGATGGCCTCATCCAGCAAACTGCCCGGCACGGGCCTAGAAGAAGTGGGCGTTCCAGGACAAACATTTCTTCGCGATGCTCTCACAAGCTGCACTGACCCTCTGAAAGCTATTGAAGAATTTCAGCTGGAGAACGGTATTTTACTGCCTTCCCTAAGACCTATGCTTCCACTACTCGATCTCCACGGCGTGCGCAGACTTGACTTCCACACTTCTGTATTGGAGGAGCTAAGGGAGAAACTCATACAACACATCAATGAACTCGGTTCCAAAGAGAGCAAAGAAAATGATAAAAAGTTAAAAGAATTACTGCAAAAGAGTTTCGCCGTTGTTAGAGTGAAGGCACTAAGGCCAGTGATAATGAGTATACTGAAAAATACACCACTAATTGATGATAAATATTTGAGAGTGTTAGTCAGAGATCGGGAGCTTTACAATGACACAGATACAGAGGTTAAGAGACAAATATGGCAGGACAATCAATCACTCTTCGGAGATGAGGTATCACCACTTCTCAGCCAGTATATAAGGGAAAAGGAGAATGTTCTCTTTGATCATGAAAATCTAAACAACTTATTCTTCTCGCCGTCTCCTAAAGTGCGCCGGCAAGGGGCTGTAGTTCAGAAACTTGCTCACATGATCGGCAACAGTGTCAAATTGTATGACATGGTTTTACAGTTCCTTCGTACATTATTCCTAAGAACTAGAAATGTCCACTACTGCACGTTGAGAGCTGAATTACTCATGGCTCTGCATGACTTGGAAATTCAAGATATTATATCAGTAGACCCCTGTCACAAGTTCACTTGGTGCTTAGATGCGTGTATCAGAGAAAGAAATGTTGATATAAAGAGATCCCGAGAGTTACAAGGCTTTTTAGACAGTATTAAAAGAGGTCAAGAGCAGGTACTAGGAGATCTGTCTATGACCCTCTGCGATCCATACGCAATAAACTTCTTAGCTACATCAGCTATCAAGATATTACAGCATTTGATAAACACTGAAGGGCTTCCAAGAGATAACACAATATTGATTTTGCTGTTGAGGATGTTAGCTCTCGGCTTAAGTGCTTGGATGATGATTGACTCTCAAGAGTTCAAGGAGCCTAAGCTTGACAGTCAAGTTGTCACTAAATACTTGCCCGCACTCATGTCTTTAATGGTGGACGATCAAGTCAGGGCATTGCATAATAAGCTGCCTCCAGATGAACGAGAGTCCGCTATTACTATTATTGAGCATTCCGGACCTCCCCCAGATGCCTGTGAGGCATATATGCGTGAAAGTTCAGTCTGTGGCGTCCTAGCCATGTACTACACATTACATGCAGCGAAATTACGAGACCGAGGTGCATTGCTTCGAATTCTAACCATTCTCGGCAGCTGTAAGGATGGACGAGCTTATGAAGACCCGTTCTTACATGCCTTTGTGGCCTTACTGATCCAACTACCAGATGAATTCCAAGGGGAAGATTTCAGTACAGTATTATTTGACGAGTTCTTTTTCGCTGGCTTATCTAAGGACAACGTAACTAGACATTTGCTGAAGCTGTTATGGTATATTCACTCGAAATTGCCAGAGACTAGAATGCTGACTCTGCTAAAGGCTTTGCAGCCAGGAGCTCAACATAATGAGTCGGTACATAAGCTTTATGAAACCATGCAGCAAAAGATGACAACTCAGACAGAATTGACACCAGCAGTTACGGAAATGGAATATTTAGACTCTCCCCTCATGAGTGTGCCTACACCTGCGCCTTACCATATGTAAACCCAATTATTTATTAAGTATTTAGTAAATAAAACACTATATTTACTTATTTATAGCATTTTTATTCAAAGAAAAGTAGAATTAATAATTTGTAGAATATTTTATTAGTTTAAACTTATATAAATGCATTAATAATGTTATTCTTATGTTGCTATTGTATACAGATCTATGGACGGATAACTGAGCATCATGGCAGTACAGTTTACAAGAATATGCATAAATAATAAGAAGACCGACTTCAAAGTAAACAAAATTGTACCTTTACTTGTACTCATTTACAATAATTGAATACATTACAAACTATGAGACACGATATGTTCAACAATTTCTAAAAACGTAGAATATTGTACTTACAAAAGTCAATTAAACTGTTGTATCGATCCACCCTTGAAGTCGAAACTTAAGAAGTATAGATAAATACATAGTACTAAATATCTATTTATATTGTGTAAATAACTATATAAAATATAGAAGAGAATTACGTAAAAGGAAACAAGCCTTCCAGTTATAAAAAAGCTTTTTGTGTGAGAAAGTTCAAATGTTGAGTAGCTCTAATCTCGTGAAAATGGTATGAACCAAAAGAAATCTCCAAAAAACTAGAGGCTAGAGAAAAAAGCCTATGAGCCCGAGGATATAAAAACAATACCGAATCTTGTGAAGACATCATTTATTAGAAGAAAATAATCGAAGAAAGTCTAATGTCTGCTAGAAGATGGCCTGAGTTAATTTGACAGTCAGAATTTGCAAGAAAACTTGAAGTTGCAGGAAGATAACCCAAGGTCGCATATAGAGAGCTTATAGCAAGATGACGTGACAACTAGCTTTATCGGTTACGCGCGGTGTTCACGACGTTCTGGCTTCAAGTCCATGGAGTGGAGGGACCGCAGAGACCGGGAGCGTTCGAAGAGCGAAGGGTCTGTGTAGATAGGCTCGCTGCCATCGTCGAAGGCATTGGCTAGACGGCCTGAAGAGCCAGCCTCTTCTCCAACTTCGGCGAACGTTCGGCCTAGGCCGCTGCAAAGAAATTGGTATACGATGTTAGGTATGAAACACTTGTACTGTAGTTTGGTGGGAATTGTATATATTATGCCTATATGTAAGCGCCTAGATCTGTAGATAGATATAGTGGAATTCTTCTGTAGACTTCTTTAGTAGCCTCCTCAATGTGGGTATTGCTTCAGTACCTTCTGAAAATATTGTACCTGTAATGTATGGTATACTTCGAAACACTTGGGGAAGGCGCGCGTGATCTAAGTCTGGAAAATCGAGGTCCTCGAGTCACGATCGTTAGCATCCAGATGCAGTAGTACTGATAACATTTCAATTGACTTTACCTCAACGAAAACGGTTTATGCAGGTGCGAGGCAGAAAATAGCGAGGGACGCGCGGGGCGGGGGCCCGGGGTCACTGACCGGAGTGCCGGCGCAGGGCTGGACGCCTGAATGTTCTTGCGAAGCACACGCCAGTAACGCCTGTCGAAATACACATGTGAGTTACCATACACAAATATATGTTAACTTTGCAAGGAATCGGCGTTGTAAATAGGTATACCGTTTCTGTTTCGGCACCTACAGGATTAGATAGAGTAGGTATCTATCTTATTCATTATCTCGTGAGTGTCGTCGGAAAAGCCAAAACGAACCTCGGAGCAGAAGAAGGGCCAGCGTGGCGCGTTCTTCGCCACATAATTATCTACACTTGTGTTTTGTGGTAGGGCTTTTACCAGAAGGGTTATGTTTTTCGCGCGTATCTTGTATGTACGTATTTTTGTAAATATCTTTATTACCTCGTATCTTCCAAACGGCTAGTCTGGATGGATTTTGATAGTTAAGGTTATCGTTATATTCGTCTTAAAAACCCGAGCGTCTTTAGCGTGGTTGAATAACTGAACGCAAGCAAAGCTAAAAAAAACCGACTTCACCGCCGTATCTTCGGGACTTTGATCATATTAGATGTACTCAACACGCATTATTAACGATATTTCAAAAACTACTGATCAGATCAATTTCGTGTAATCTTTAATGATGTCTACGTTTCAAGTTATTTGGCCGATGGTGGGCTCGAGTAGACCGTCTTTATTACGATACGCACCTATAGATATACAAAGCAGCAGTTAGCATAGCCAGTAAGAGCGACAGTAGAACGCAGAGCGCCACCAGCAAGGCTCGGTAGTGGTACGGAGACACGCACACACCCACTGAAGCCACCACAGGCGAAGAGTCTGATGGTCCGTTTTCTTCTAGCAGCTCATTTCGGTTATCAAATACCTGAAAAAGAAATATGTGATTAAATTACTGCAAATATCAAAATATAGCTTTTACTTTTTTTATACCAGGTGGATAAGCATTTGGCGGCTATATCACCTGACGGAAAGTGATGATGCTGCCGAAGTTGTAGCATGCTTACCTAGAAGATACCTATTCACTCTAGACTTGAAGACTCCCAAATTATATTGTTCGGTGATCAAAGAAGCGGGCAGTGAGTTCTAGTCTTTCGCTGAAATTACTAAAGCACCAAATTTTTTCGATAACGTGTTTACCATCCTCGACTACATCTTTCTAGTAAGTAACGATGTAGTCGAGAATGTTGAGGTAATTATTTCACGATGTAATATTTTTTTGTACAGTCAGCTACAAAAGTAGTTGAAAAATGGCAGAAAACCTATAAAAAAATTATGCAAAAACATAAGTGATGCACTATAAGTACCAAGTACGAGTACCTATTTTAAAGAACTCCTTAGGGAGTTTCGGAGAGTCGGAGGAATTTTTACTTTTTTTATTTTATCATTTGTTTAGGTATAATATAATAAACATACTCGCTTTCACACTCGCAGCCTCACACTAAGTTCGATGACTTATGTCGTCGTCGACTTGGGTGCCAGAAACATTACACACACACACACACAAACTTAACCAGAACCAGAAACACAAATTTCTCTCGGGAAGAAAACTTGTATTCCAGCCGGGAATCGAACCCGATACCCCTGTTTAAAAAGCGAACGCACTCCCATCTACGGGCAGTTCCAATAATCCAAAGTATAATATGCACTCACACCGCAGACTAATGTCATAATAATGTATACCTACATATAATTATATCGACAGGATTTAGCAAAACGAATCTATCTTTTACGGCAAATGTTGTTAGATTTTACAATAAAATTGTAACTGAATTGACACTGGGACTGGGAAAGTTTGAATCAGTAATAAACTGACAACAAGGATGCATGAAGGCAAACTGCACAAGCGCTTTCTGGCGACTACATAATATAAATATACATAGGTACATTTAATTCCTGTTTAAAACAATAATTTATGAAAAACTGCGCCACTAAATTGTTTGCCAGGTTCTTCTCGAGATGGCTGTAATTTTGCGAATCTGGCAGCAGAGTCATTAACTTTCATGAGTGCCTCTGTGCCATGTGAATAAACGATTTTTATTGTTTCCGATGTCTTCGAACTGAGAGTGGGGCTGTGAATGTATTTACAAATATAAAAATTCTGCACTTGCCTCAATCATTTTCCTGACGTGGCTCGGAGTTTCCACCTCATCCTTCAGGTACTTATCGACGCTGGCTTCTTCATAAGAAACTTTGTAGATTGGTGCTGATTTGTCTTCGGATTTCTCTTTCTCTTCGTTGGATGCTTCGTCAGTCTTGACTTCGGCTGTGTCGTTGCTCTCTGTTACAAGTGTAGAGTTGACTTCCCGTCTACGTCTCCCGAAAGAAGGCTCTGATCGCCCTGTGTGGCTTGGACAGTATGCCTAAAAATAAGTAATATATTTAATAAGTAGCCGTGCTCCGCGGCTCGTTTTTTATCTAGTTAAAAAGTAGCCTTTGTGTTAATCCTGGGTACAAACTATACATATTCCAAATTTCATCTAAATCCGTTCAGGCGTTACATGAAGAGAAAAGAAACACACAAACTTTTTTCGGATTTATAATATTAGGTATGATATTTAAAATAATTAGTATTTTTTTATGCTCGATAGGCAAGCAAGTGGTGAAGCCACTTTCTCAACTGATGGAAAGTGATGATGCGGCCGAAGATGTAGCATGCTTGCCTAGATGACACCTGTTCCACTCCTTCGCAGTACGGATGCTAAACGTAGAAGCAAAACGTTTCGAGCGAGCTGGAGGTATTTCAACCGTATATGGATGACGTTTGACAGTTTGTATTGTTAGGTAGATGGTAAAACGGGCACGGGGGAGTAAATGAACGGAATTTGATATAGTTATATAACATCCAGGGTTCAGTTACTTTCTGATTCATCGTAATCATCATTATTAACACGGGAGAATCCTTGGGGCACTATTAGTGGCCGTAGTAGTTTAATTTTTTTTCGGTAGAGGGCGTCACACGTCCTCATTAGACGTTAATAATAAGCAGGGGATAATTTCGTCGATTCATTAACGGCTCGAGTGGCTCTGTGGTAAAAGTAATATGGATATTAGACCCTAAGGCCGGGTCAGTAAGGGTTCGAGATAATTAGGTGAAATTGACCCTAATTCGATGTGATAAAATTGTTTATAAGCTGAGTTCCAAAAATAGTTTTCTGACTCAAACGTCAAACCACTGCATGATACTTATATCCATTGTATTGTATTATCAAACGTACGAATAATGTATTGTTTATTCCATCGAAATATGGTTTATTAATAGGTAAATAAATACTACATGTCCAGCTTAAATCCGATAAATTATAGCGGTTCTTTGCTAATCAAAGTTCTGGCTGGTATTAATATAACAATATACGGTTATACTGTAATATTAATACCGTATATAATACTAGGAATAAGCAGGCGCGATACCCAAAGGCTAACGACTTGCTTATCAGTTGTAAAAAAATTATTCACTACATTTGACAGTAATTTAATGACAAGGATGCATGAAGGCAAACTGCACAGGCTCTTTCTAGCGACTACCATAATAACACCTAGGTTAAGAATATTATGTATTAGAAATTAAGAATGTCTTTTTAAAAAAATGAATGAAAAAAAAATGCGCCTCCGAGTTTCTTGCCAGGTTCTTCTCGAGATGGCTGTAATTTTGCGAATCTGGCAATAGATTAATTAACTTTCATGAGTGCATCTTTGGGGCCCATGTGAATAAACGATTTGGGGCCCATGTGAGTAAACGATTTGATTTTGATTTTGACCCGGACTAAGTGATTGTTATGTGCTTATAAAATACCCCTGTTGTAGTAACTTTCTCTAACTAAGTATACCTTCGTTGTTAACAAGACTAAAGTACAAGAACTAAAACACGACTATTAGTACAAAACTACTAAATGAAGCCATTTCGTTGTTCTAGCTTCATTTAGTTTAAAATAAAAAAATAATTCTACGTTATTCTTTATTATCACTTGTTATATATTTTGAAATAATATTCTGGAGGTATATCATTTGATACTCTCATGATGATGGTATTTGACTATTTTTTGTCACTATATATATATATATATATATAAAGCCTAGCTAATGGCATCCGTAGAATTCAACGATATCCTATATGGTATAGATCGACCATTATGTGCACGTCCCTCCTGAAAAAGGCCATTATTGTGATGGAAATAAAAGACGTGCGATTACACCTGTCAGATGACAGTGACAAGTAATTTGATGTTTCCAACACCTCCACAAAAAAAGAAATCATACATTTGATATTTAATCGTTTGACAAATTTGGTGAAGGGACGTGTACATTTATAACGGTCGATCTCTACAATCAGTTTATACTAATATACATACGGTGCTAAAATCATAGCCCTCCTTTTTGTATCACCGCATTCGGATAAAAAGAGTAGAACTCTCATCCAGACAAACAACAAACAAAACAAACACGAAAATAAACATTTCGTTGAAACAAGTGATGATTATTTTTAACTGAAACGCTGTGGAGGTCCATGACCCAAAATAGTACTTTAAGTCACTTGTCACGTCCATGCACCGATCATGCTTTATTCACGTGGTGATAGAGTTAATATTCTGTGATGATGCTAAGTTATATCCATAGTTACAAAGGTCAAACGTCTAAATAAACGATAAGCAACTAATGCCAATAAAATTGCATAAACAACCGTTGTTCTTGATGCATACATGGACTCGTTTTATCAAGAGGGAGCGATAGCCCCAAGATAACCCCGTTTAGCTGAATGAGTTCAGATACAGTTATTTTTACTGGGCATTGACGTAATAAGTACTGTTTGTTATGACTTAATTTAATAGAAAATGACGGGTCGGGGAGATTACCAGACCTTCCGACATAGTAATCTATATTATATTGTTGTGTTTGTAATAGTTTTCGATATGAATTATAAACATTTTCTGCAACGCGTGTTAAAATGAAATTATAAATAGTATCATTGCTGGAATATTTTCGAATTCGGGATGTAAAATGATGTTTGTGTTGCGAATTCCATCATTACAATGATGTCCTTCGTGATTTTTATAACATTTATGAAAGCATTATCTAGCATTGAATGGAATGGAATTGTATTTATTGTTCTATTCGTAAAAGGTTCTTGAAATGTATAGTTTTAATTTTATGTATTCTAAGGGTCTTAAACAGTTCTGTTCTCTTAGAACAATATTTTAGAGATAATAATTAAGTATTAGAAGTTCATACATAAGACTTAATTATATGAGACACATTCAACCTAACATTATTATTATATATTAGATGTATTATATATAGAAATAGAAAAGTATTTATTGTATAAACTGTGTACAGGGTTCTTACTAAAAATACAAATGTATAAATAACGAATATGTATGCATACATTATAATATCAAGCAAGCCTCTAAGTTAAAAAGCTTACTAATAAGCCATTTTTTTAAATTTATTGCTATCCAATACTTTAAGTTCTACGGGCAATTGGATGTAGATTTTGATTGCGATTATGTGATATGAATATAGCGAATCTAAATTAAAAGTAAATCTTGCATGGCGCATGCAGATGAATACCAAAATATACAAACCGGCTGGCACCCATCTCTGCACGTTCTTACTGTTGCTTCGAATACCAAGAAGTTTGATTCGGGAATCTTAAAAGCATTAAACCTGGCTTCTAGTGAATCTCCGCTACGTCCTTTATCCAGTTCTGGGAACACGTCTGGATCAACTGGACATCTATAAAGTGTATAAATATTGTCATTGCGCAATCACGTGATGTAAAATGACCTTTCAAGGAAGATAGATAAGAATGAGATTGCTTTGACCTCTTAGGTTACTCACCCTACTCGATCGATTAGCTGCACAGATCTGCCTGAGTACGGGTCTCTTGCGATAACGTTTGTCGCGAAGATGTCAGTAGCGTAGTTGTATCCATCTTGTGCTTCTAGTCGGAAAGTTAGGGGATCTCCCACTGCAATGGTCGTAGTCGGCCTGCCTTGATACAGGATCATGAGGCGAACCTTAGAGTTGAGAGAGCTTTCTTCCGGCAGATATTCGATGGGTATTGGACTGCCAGATCTGTCAACCAAATCGTACCCCAAACTACAGTGAGATTTGGAGATAATTCTTCTTGTTTGTTTTGGACTTTGAATGAATTTTTCGCAGACATACTTACAAATATTTATCCAACATTCAATATTTTAATTAACAATACAAATATAAGATGCTTAAAATTCATTCAAAGTTTTCCGTTAGTAGCTGTTAGTGAAATAACAGCACTCAAATACTCAAAAATTAAACCTACATTTAACCCCTGAATTAGACAAAACACAAACAAAAACATAATAAAACTTCTCTAATAACAACAAATAAATCGTTTCGGAAAAACACAAAATGAATTCACACAAAAACCCAAAATAACCCAATTTCCTTATGCAAACATAAACAAAACAAACGTTTTCTGCAAGCGGATACAGTTTATAGATATTTTGGAAACGTTCCAAATAAACAACAAGAAAATAAAGCAGTTAAAGTAGATATACGATACCAAGTAGTACTACGAAATCATTGATTAGATAAACTCAATCGCGGTACTGCAATTCGTACCTTTTTGAAAAGACATTCCCATCTAGACTTCTTTGAACACTATAGATGGAAACGTAATCTATCTGATCGCATCTTTCAAAATGATAAGGAATGTCTTCTCACATGGAGACATTTTAATTCAAAAATCTCACCCAGCTCCAATGTAGTTCGATGTAACCACAGCCTCTGCAGGACCTCTGAAGAGGCAAGTCAAGTTAAATCTTTTATCTCTAGATGTCTGAACGTTGTCACTGAATTGCACCACGACGATGTTGGTCATTGTGTCTCCATACTGAAAAGATGAATTTTACTGATACTACTACTTCTACTGGAGTATTATTTCGAAATTATTGAAATCTAGTCTCGATATCTGTTTTTCTTACCCGCTGTGTGCCGCATTCAGGATAACCATGAGCACCGGTGATACGAAGGACGTTGGACACGCCTCCGTTTCCTCGGAAGAAACAGCGGTCATAAAACCCGTAAGTATACATTCGCCCATAAAAGCCTTCAGGAAGTCGGAGTGTAAACTCCATTCCATCTTCATTACAGACTTGTGAGACTGAAAATTTATTTGAAAAAGTAAGAAATTCTTCAAAAAACGGACGATGACCTTTAATATATATAAAATTGTATGAGCTTTAGATTGTTATACCATCTAAGCAATCATCTGCCAGTCTTCCAAGAGCTCGCTCGTAGAAATCATAGTCATTAGCTGTGTTGTCAAAATGCGTTGGGTTAGCAGCATCCAACTCTCGAGTATCTCGGTCACTCAGCTCACAGTTGTCCCTCGGCTCTCCAGCGTACCCTACATCCCTGGATAAAACAGAAACAGTATATTTATGATGCATAAATATAAACTCTTTTCGTAAACTAATGTTTAGCACATACCTGTAGTTGAACGCCCTACATATGAAGTCACGGGCCTCTATGCACTCTCGCTGGCAGTGAGCCAAAGAATGGGCAGTTGTAAAACGGCGCACGTATCTTCGTTGCATGCGCTGTCTGCCTACTTGTCTAAAACTGTCTTCCTCACAACGAGTTCCTTGTTGCCATGGTCTTTGACCTATTGGGGGTCTGCCGATAGGACCTCCACCAACAGGCACTCCTACAGGCCCACCGATTGTTCCTCCGATTGGACTATGTACTGGACCTACTACAGGGCCGCCAACTGGTCCAATTGGGCCATCAGGTTCATAGCCGCCGTAACCACCTCCTAAAATTAAAACACGTTGTGATAACGCTGGTCACTATATTATAGGTAAAAATAACATTTTCTATTAGATCTTACCAATAGGTCTTTCTATTGGGCCTTGCTGTGGGTAAGTTCCACGGTATCCTCCAGGTCGGTCCACGGGTCGTCTTATACCGAAACTTGGTCTTGGTTCTACTGGATACCTTTTGTGAAACAAAATGAAATTACTTAAATTTCGTGAAACATATTGTATATGACCACAAATGCTTAGAATGTGATTTAATAACTTACCTTTCTGGACCAGGACGCACTCCTCTATCTGGAAAACGATCAGGTCCGGCATAATCTGGAACTGGAACCGGAGCTGGGCCGGGCCCCGCTCCATAATAACCTCCACGACTATAACCTGCTGGCAAAGTTCATGCATATTACCGAGAACAATAAAATTCACGCTTAATTAAGGAGTTATTGAGTGTTAGTGCTCACCAGGATATGAAGATCCGGTCGGCGGATATTTATCATACATGTCTGGGTAACGGTCTCCGCCTAGCGGTACCGGGTCTCTGTTAACTCCCACGGGGTAGCGGCTGTAAGGGTAACGTCCCCAGTCACTATTGCCAGAGAAGCGGTCCTGATCGTATCTGTCAGGATAACGGCTGGGATAGCTCGGTCGTACGGGATAAGCACCACCGCCGCGTATCGGATATCGGTCTGCTGGATACCGATCTGCCGGGTATCTGTCTGGATACACGTCTATGGGATACCTACTGACTGGATATCTGTCGCTAGCTGGGTATCTGCCAATGTCATTTGAGATTGGATCGTAAGCAGGGTATCGTCCACTGTCGATTGGGTAGCGATCCCGGTTTGGATATCTATCTACTGGGTAGCGGTCTACTGCTGGTGAGAAGCCTCCGCCGGCTGGATATCTGTCTACACCTGGAGGGTACCGGTCTGAAGGGTATCTATCCGCTCCAGTAGGATATCTGTCGACCCCTGTAGGATAGCGATCGACTCCTGCGGGATAACGATCAGCGCCAGGTGGATAGCGATCAACACCGGGTGGATAGCGATCAGCCGGATATCTGTCAGCTGGATACCGATCCAATCCTACACCGGGAGGATATCTGTCGTCGGGATATCTGTCCGATGGGTAGCGGTCCAGTGGGTATCTATCAGGGTAGTCGGGTCCGGCCGGGTACCGGTCGTCGGGGTACCGGTCCGGGCGGCCGCTGTACCGGTCATCGTCAGGGTACCGGTCGTCGTCGGGATAGCGATCACGATCGCGGTCGCGGTCACGATCACGATCGCGGTCTGTGCCAGGAGGGTATCTATCACGATCACCGCTGCTACTACCACCTTTAAAATTAAAAAAAGACGTTAATGTACCTATATTTTGTCAGAATTTCACTACTAAATTTGTCTACAATACTTTTTCATGCTATTTAAACTAAACACCAAATTAATTGCTAATTCTACTGTAAATAGGAGCGCAAACATACAGTCGATAAATATTTACAAAGCCTAAACGAACATAAAGCGACATGAACCACACAATTTTTTTATTTAAATAAATCGATACAAATAGACGATGAAATATATACAGGCAATACACAAACACACCATTCAAAATAGCAACTCTACATAGAAAACATAGAAACACAAACACCCAACATTATACTTAGACATAGTATGCTAAATGTTTTAAATAAAAGAAACTAAATGGAAAACACCAATGACGTAATCACTAAGTACTACAGCAAATCTCCATCGCCTAGATACAACTATGCTAAGTGATAATCCAAACATTATTTCTTATTGCTTAGGTAACTAGATTGAATACGGACACACCTTCATATATAAATATTATTACCAATAAAATTAAGTACAAAAGCATGATGTTCAAAGAAAACATCCATGACGAAGCTGGTACAAAACACAAGCAAAGATGAAGAAATGATTGTTAGAGACAAAGACAAAGGCCTACATTGTGATTTAACTGGCCGTAAAGATTATTATTCATTTAGATAATAAGCTGTTTGAAAACAGTTATAAGATCGACAATCGCTTCTCCATCTAAAACAAACGTAGTTCTAAAAGGCACGCGAAATTGGTCTACTTCTTCCATCATTTACACTAAAGCAAACCTGAAAAATAAGTACGCAACAGTAGGTACGTACGCATAAGTAACACAACAGTAGGAACAACAGCAAACTGTAAAATCTACATGAACACAGGACTATAAACACAGAGCTCTGGTCTACCATGCATCGAACCTGTAGTCGTGGGCCTTGACCAAGGTGCTTGGTTTCCTCCACTGCCTCCAGCCGCGTCGGCCTCTCCACTTACTAGCTGATCTGGATACCGTAAAATTGTGAAAATATTTAATTCATAATGTTTATTCAATTTATCCTAAAAGTTTGGTCAACATTTTGAATCAGAAGCTAAAAACAGGTATAATTCATTTTACGTGGTAGCAGGTAATATTGATATTGATAGTTTTTTATACTAATGAGTTATGATAGAATTTTATTTAGTCTTGTAATTATTTTCGCGATTTTTTAATGATAGGGTAACAGGTATGATACTTGCATCGAGATAGGAGACAAACCTAAAGTTTGGTTATATCTTTGTCAAATGTAACTCAAACTTGGCCAAATTAACAATTTTAAAAAGTATAGACGTCCTTTTCATATTCATAAATTTATTTAATTTTAATTTAGAAATTGAAGCTAATAGCCCCATTTACCTACTCATATTTTTTATCATTGAACGTTTGTAAGAATAAATATAACCTGACCCAATGTAAACCCAACATACCACACTAATGTTATAAATCCGAAAGTTAGATAAGATAGACAGATTAAGTAGCCTATGTGTTAAAATATGCTACTTAAAGCCGCGGGGTACGGCTAGTAGTTTATAAATAAAGGAGAATTATTCAGCATCCGTAAACGATAACAATCCATGTTATTGTTTGTGTTTTGTTGTTTTGAGAACAGAGATCTTACTATCACGTACGCCATATGTATCTTTAGTAGAAACAAAAGATAAATATGGCGTACGTGATAGAAGAGTATCAAAAATCTATTCATAACGTCTCGGTAGCCATGACACAATATTTCATGTAACAAATCGCTGCAGAGTCAAAATAAAACAAGTTAGATAGATAGATAGAAAATTCTTTATTGCATAAACAGTATTGTAGGTACATAGGCGAACTTAATGCTACAAAGCATTTTCTTTCAGTTAACCTGGGTGTATCGAGGATATTTTGATATGGTAGTGCACATCTTCGGTAAAAAGTTGTTTTATTTTACAATTAAAACTTTAATTTGTATATAGTATTATAAAAAAATAGTCTAATTTAAGATACCAAAATATATATATATTTAAACATACATTTAACTACTCATAGTACTCATATATACATACATATATTTTCTATATAGACATATATACATAAAC
This sequence comes from Lomographa bimaculata, assembly GCA_948107665.1. NCBI lineage: Eukaryota > Metazoa > Arthropoda > Insecta > Lepidoptera > Geometridae > Lomographa > Lomographa bimaculata. The sequence goes on along the minus strand of OX403601.1, from coordinate 3,903,278 downwards.
ATATTTATTAAATATTTTAATTTTAATTGAATATAACTAAATATTGGATTCTGTTGCTCAATTTGGAAGAATATTTCTCTCCATGTTCTGGGACATTCTCTGTTCTGTTCTTGAACTTTTGTATACTTGTATACACTATGTAAGATAAAGATTTGGCGATCAAACATATAAAAATACTCAATAGTAGTTTGCTTACAATTTTTAGGCATATGAGATCTTTAGTTTCAAGAAGACAAGCGCATGCAGTCTTATGTGGATTATTTATTATTTTAAGTTTTAACGGACTTCAAAAAAGGAGGCGGTACTATGTTCGACTGTATGTATTTTTTTTATATATGTTCACCGATTTCTCCCCATTTTTGCGGACCGATTCTCAAAATTCTTTTTTTGTTAGCCAAAACAAAAATATTAGCGGTGAAGTCGATTTTTTGAGCTTTGCTTACGTTTAAATTACAACTTAGTAAATATATAGTTAAGTTGTTATAAGCTCTGGGTAGCTCTGCAGATATAGTCGCTTGCCATCAGGCGAGCGTACTGCTTGTCTCTTCTGTTGTTATATTCCTTATAAATCTTAAGGCATTTTTATCTAAAGATTTGAAGACAAACTCGTTCACCACATGGGGCTCTTTTCTAACCCATACTAAAGACGGTTTCGTACTTATCGGAAGACATTTTAGCGAAAGCTTATCCACAACGCATTGTAAAGCTATTGTCAAAAACTATGCAAAATCTTACAAAAATAATGTAAGGTTTCAACAGTTGCCAAACTAATTACTGTATTTAGGATTGAAGGTCAAAGTTTCTAGTTTAATTACAGGGCTTAAAAATTTGCAAATTGCAAATATTTCGGTGTGGCGTGCTTTGCCGCGCAGGATTTTTATTTAAATAAGTTCAAAACTTTGGGTGGCACTGAACTTTAAATGGGTAAGCGTGATGCTTACCATCAGGCTAGAGATTTGCTTGTCTCGACTCTCAATCACATAAACGCTACGTTTATCATCCGTACAGCGAAGGAGTGGAACTCATTGCCTGCGTCTTTGTTCCCTGAACAGTACAATCTGGTGTCTTCTAGTCTAAAGTGAAAACTTTCTAGGCAAGCACGTTCCATTTTCGGCTGCATCGTCACTTTCAATCAGGTGAGATGGCGGTCAAATGCTTGTCCATCTAGCATAAAAAAAAAAGAAATAAAAAGAGTACGATCTTTCGAATCATTCTCAAGATGCAACTATAAAAGAACATAACCATGGCCCTTGCTGTAGGTAGAGGACGTTGCTAAATAAAACGAACACGAACCCACTCAAACGACAATAAAGCTAATAAAACTGTCCTATTTCTGGACGCAAATGGTCAGTATCAGCTCACCGCGTGGCTTGTTACTCTTGTCAACCAATTGATCGCCACATATCAACTATCTAGTTTTTATTATACCAATTTAGTGGATGCGGGGGTCTATCGTATTACCCAGTTACTGTGTCCGGTGGAATGTGATACGTTTATACGACTCATATCATTGTGTTCTTGTCTGTAACTAGTCTGTAACGCCTTGATAATGTTTTATTTGTAGGCCTTATTCGACATCAAAGAGTAATTATAATGTTCTTTTATTTCGGCAATCAGCAACCACTTTTTAATCTACAGATATTCCTTCTACGTTCACTGGTTCTGCAAATGTTTTCGCCGTTTACTTTAAGTTTTTTTTTATTATGCCAGATAGGTAGGTATACATTTGGCAGCTATCTCACCTGATGGAAAGTGATGATGCGGCCGAAAGTGTAGCATGCTTACCTAGAAGATACCTATATTCACTCTAATAACGATTTGTTAGGCTACCAAAGTCACTGTTTTTAGACCTATTTTGTCCCGGGGTCTTTCTCAAAAACGGCTTAACAGAAATCAAACAATTATTGTATAGAAAAAAGTTGTAAGCAAATAGTTATAGGTATCTTCTAGGCAAGCATGCTACATCTTCGACAGCATCATTACTTTCCATCAGATGAGATGGTGGTCAAATGCTTGCTTATCGAGTATAAAAAAAAACCTCACAAGTTTTTCTCTATGGGGTAAAATGTAGGCGCGAGATCTCAGTTTGGCGCGAACGGCTAGTTATTAATGGGATTTTGTTTATTTAGTTTTACAATGTTAGTTTTATTTTTTCTTCTTTTTCATTTATTTTATCAACCATCCCTATCTTTAACTTTCCCTACTTTAACTTTTCGTTTATATTTCCATCCAAAGATTGTTTGAAAGAGCTCCTATCGCTATTAGCGATAAGACAGCCCATTAAACCTATATTTATATGTTTCTCTATAAGCTGTATTTATATCTTTTGTTGTCAATCAAATGTTATTGTATTGTACCTATGATGCTCTTCTTCGGAATGAGTTTACGTCGCTAGATCGCGACAAAAACTGTCTTTGTCGCAATGACGTGAGTGAAAGCCGTATTTTAAATAATATAATTGTTTAAAAAAATCATTGTTTAAAAGCCGTATTTTAAATAAAATTATAGCTTATTAATATCGTTGTTTAAAGTACTTCATCACATGCACAAAGAAATTAAATATTTACATTTTTGGCCTTAGAACTACCATTTTACGCTTATAAAATTAAGTGCAGCAAATGTTTTATTACTTCTCAGTAAAATACCTACATAAATCACAACAATCCATAAAACAATTCATGAAAACCTCATTCACGAGCACAGCGCGTGTTTAGTTCCGCTTTAGCGCATATTGAAACAGGACGATCTGATAAGGCATCAATTGAATGAATTATTGAATTACGCAGGTTTTAGTTGCTTGTAGTGAACAATGATTTGTCAAGAATATATTAGGGACCAAAGGCTAGGATCAAATTTAGAGGAGAGCAAACCTATGGTCAGTTTCAAAATAGTAAAAGCATCGCTATAGGATCCAAATTCATGTTCAGTGTCAAAATCTTAGGGTAAAATTAACGCGATATTATATAAACATTTGGTCAGTGTGAAAATCTTAGGATAAAATTAATGCGATGGGATACAAACCTATGGCCAGTGTCCAAATCTAGGGTAAAATTAACGGGATAGGATACAAACTTATGGCAAGTGTCAAAATCTAGGGTTAAATTAAAGCGATAGGGTACAAACCTATGATCAGTATCAAAATCTTGGGTAAAATTAACGCGATATGATACAAACCTTTGGTCAGCGTCAAAATCTTAGCGTAAAATAAAAGCGATAGGATACAAACCTGTGACCAATGTTTAAATCTTAGGTTAAAATCAACGCGATGAATACAAAATCTGTTTCAAAATCTTGGATAAAAGAGTATAAGAACTATTTTTTTTAGTCTTTTACTCAACACCTCTCAAAACTGTTCAACGGAGTAGTTTTATTCTCAGTGAAGCGCAGGTCTTCAGTTGTCCGAATACACTGTCAAATTTCTATCAGAACTCGAATAAAATTACAACAACAAAAACTGCCAGCACGTCATTAGACAGAAGCATTGGGGTCGATCCTAAATCTATGGTTATTAACTACCTTTTATTGTTTAGTACATTCACAAAACCGCGGCATAGCGACGGGATTGGTCATCAAATACTCATTAATCATAGCACTGACGTCAATGACTGCAATCATGTACCAAAATCAGCTTGCGTTGTCAGCAAAAAACTACAAATTGCCTACAATGTTTAATAACGTCATCGTATTTTCACAATGGATGGCACGTCTCACAGATTCAGATACCTTCAGATTTATGTGTCCAACGATATGGACAGACAAATCCTGCAAATTTTACTTCTGTGTGTGTCTGCACCATTATATGCCTATAATGCCTACTTATTTGGCGTTATCACGAATTTTGATCGAAACAGTGATCACACACGAGATCATAAATAAGGTGGGGATAGACAGTACTCACGCATCAAATTTTCATAGTAATCGAAGTCGGGGTCGTAAAGCAGACGCATGCCGTCCTTTTGGTTGTACCGACTCAGTCGACAGGTCCTCGCCCTGTCGCTGTACACGGCCGATCTGCGGACAAGCATGAACAATGGGCGAAATACAATCGACATGCAATATCGGGCGACGAACCCTGGAAAACAATACGGCAGTCAGGATTCTGTTTACGAGCTGTGATGAGGCTTTGTGGGATTAACAGTTTCTAACAAGTTTTTATCAATAATATTTTAATGTTGTAATTTAAATGTTTCACAATCTTATAGATAAGCCTATAAAGGGGCTTTTAGTTTAGCGAAATAAATATATAAAAACACATTAATTTCACATGAAGTGTCAAAATATAGATATATATTAGTTAGAAGTTGAGGTGAAAAGCTTGGTAATGTCATTTTTATCGTGTCTTCAAATTATAACCAGTTTGCATTTGATTTCTTTAGTTCTACCGTTTCCAACATTTCATATACCATGTCATCTAATCAAATACCACATACTCTCTAATAAAATACCACTGGGAAAGTTCAAATCTGTAATAAAACGGGCATTAATTAAGAAAGCTTACTATAAAACCACAGACTATATTAATGACAAGGATGCATGGAGGCAAACTGCACAGGCTCTCTCTAGCGACTACCATAATAACACCTAGGTTAAGAAAATTATGTATTAGAAATTAAGAATGTTTTAAAAAAAAATGAATGAAAAAAAAATGCGCCGCCGAGTTTCTTGCCAGGTTCTTCTCGAGATGGCTGTAATTTTGCAAATCTGGCAATAGATTCATTAACTTTCATGAGTGCCTCTTTGGGGCCCATGTGAATAAACGATTTTGATTTTGTATACATAATGACAACAACTTAAATTAATAATTTGTTTGAATACAGTAAGTAAAAAAAATCTTTAAGCTTCAATAGCTTGAAAATACGCTAGAGACTCTCCAAGTTACTGCAGCTATAATTCGACTCAGTTAACCAATGATTATAACCTTGCTGAAAAACATGAGATCATTTCATTTCCCACATGACTAAAATGATTCTGGAAGTAAACAAACGAAACCATGTTTTCTAAAACAATAGGAGACCAGTTAACTATACCAGGTATTGTGTTTATTGTACTGCGTAGATATAACGCTATATGCTTATTTTATTGATGTGTTTTCATATTCTGACGAAAACATTTGCTTAAATAACACTGTTTGTCTGTTTTTAGAGAATATGAGTACAATCTCTATCTATGTAGGTCACTGATCCAAGAATAATAAATCAATCATCTAGATAAGTTTGGCATGTTGTGATCGCCGAGAACCTCTTGTATACTAAGCCTGTTTACAGTACTGCTGTATGTTTTGTAAATAATTTGTATGTCAAGACGATAGCTACTGTTTTGGAAGTTGATTGGCGATGGGAGACTGATTGAAACACTCATATAATATTGCTCTGATTTGTACGCTATGTTTGGTATGCCGTTATGTTTAACTCTTGTGATTTGTGTGCATCTCTCTATGTTTATGGACTGCCCGTTGGCTCAGTTGATTGAGAGTGCGCCTTGTTAGCAGGGGCCCGATCGGGTTCGATTCCCGGCGGGAACACAGGTTTTCTCCCCAAGGAAAATATGTGTTTCTGGTTCTGGTTGTGATTGTGTGTGTGATGTGATTTTCTGACACCCACGACACAAGTCATCGAACTTAGTGTGGGGCTGTCAGTGTGAAAGCGTTCATGTTTATGTTTGGTATGTTTCTCTCTCTCTACGACCTCTAAGCCTCCCGGTAGAGTGTAATTGAAACGGGGCTGTAGTGCTCCGATTTTAAATCTACAGAAGTAATCAAATTGTGTGCTCTAAGATCGATTTTATGTTTCTATTCGATGTATTCTATTTTGTGTTGTTTGTCTTTAATATTGTGTGATCTTGACATTGTGTATCTTCGTCAAAATGATCCACGGCCGTGCTAATAATATGAGTAGGTACCTAATAATAACTAATATGTCATGATATTAATTGTAATCTTGACATAATTGTATTAATTGTTATTTCTATTTTAATGACAAACAACATTCTTATGATAATGTTATTTATTTTGATAAGTATCAAATATAGGCGAGGACGCGCACGGAAACTATTATCTTAGCTTTACAGTTGTTTATAGATACTGTAATATTATAACTGTCTTTGTACACCTGGAATCTACCGGAAGGGATTTTTATCTAGTTATACAATATTTATCTAGTCGTGTGATTCTTACGAGTAAATCCATAATAGAAGTATATTAAGAAACTGAACATAGTTATAGACTGTATTTACAATGTATCACTTTATCAGGTATCGGAACTATTTCCACCACTTCGCTGATTGTTCAGTCTGACAAAAGATACGATTCTATCATATTCTATTCTATTCTGAGTTTCCCGCCTACGGTCTCCACTCCATTCATGCCAAGAATACTTTCAAAATAGTTTGTCAATAAATAAATAAAATAAATAGTTACATAATCATATTTACCTGCATTGAAAGCTAGTCTGCCTCAAGCACTCATCCAAGCACTCACTGAGCGACCTTCCCGTGATCTCCGAGTGGAACTCGCCCGTGATCCTGCTGTTTCTGTACCTCTGGAAAGCTGTGTCAGGCCTCCGCCCCGGCGAGAACAGGTGTGACGTCACGCTGTTGTCGGGGTACTCCGTCCCGCGAGCTGTCACCCGATGAGAGACTGATCATAATTGTGAGAAAAACCTTATTGAGGTTACATTAGTACGTTAATTATACAAGAAATTAAAGAGAGTACGGTCGCAAATATAAGCAAAACACAAGTTACCACGACAATTGTAAACTTGTGAAACACCAAGTGTGGATCAATTAATGGCCACTGTATGATATGAGGAGACAAACTACGGCTACGATGTGATATGAGGCGGCAATTTGACTGCAAAAAGTCATGAAAGAACAAAGGACCAAAGCTAATGATCAGAAGACCGGTCGCCGTAGCCAAGTCAGGTTTAAACAACTATTTTTGTTAATCATACAAATGTAGAACATATTTGACAAATTAGTACTGTTATTTGCCATCTACACTACAGATACTCACGATTATCCAAACAAACTAGATCGTAGAAGTGGTGTGTTGGCGATGCGCTGACTGTCACGTCATCCTTTTGAGATACAGAGTCCTCTTCGGATAGCACGCATTGTCGAGTCATTGCGTCGTGCTCGATTGACCGACAGAAGTATCTGAATTTGCGCAAATATGTATTAAAACCACAATATTTGTACAAAAAATTGTAAGAAAGATGTTATGATTCAAGCTTATTGTCTTACTTTTCTGCACGGACGCACATTGACTGGCACTCGTCTAGGGTCATGTTAGAAAAGACATCGGCTTCAAATGGTCCTCCCAAGCGCTTGTTTTCTTCTTTGATGAATACTGCCAGACCATCACAGCGCCTTTCAGCTGTAATAGAAACGGAGGTATTTTTAGCATTGCATCAAATAATCATGAATATGACAAGTTGGTGATACTTACCATTCAAACAAGTATTTTCTAAGTAATCCGCGTTATGATCATCTTCGAGCAATTCTGGATGAGTTCTCCTAGTAAATCTGCTCAAAGAACAAGTTCGCAGAGCAGAGTCGTAGGTTGCTGAACGGCATACGAAGCTAAACTCTCCCAGGCATTTGTCCTCGCATTCAGTTCGGTTAGCAACCATGATTTCCTTGAGATCCGAGGGTGGAAGCTTGAGACGCTTACGAGCGTGACGTTCGAAAACATACCGCCGAGACGGGCACTCGCGTTCCGGACGATTTGCTGAAACAATGGAACAATTCAACATAAACACTCAAGACAGGAAATTTATAAACAACAAACTGGATACTCACAAGTCAAGCATATTTCATTGAAGTGCACGCTATTGGGTACGATCATGAGAGTCCCGATGCCTTCTGGTGTTGCTTGTTCCCTGGTCAAATAGCAGGTAGATTCTTCGTATTCTGGTTCCGGGCTGAAGGCAGCTATACGCGCTCCGGGTTGGAAGTCGATGGAGTTACAGGTTCTGACGAGGCTGTTACCGGAACGGTCACGTAGACACAAGTCCTGGCACTTCTCTAAGACTCGAAACGGTGGCGCTGTCTCCCGAACCTTGAATAATTGGACCATTAATCGTCATGGAGGTTTTACGCGTGTACAAGTCTACGTGCATGTCTTTGCTTAACATTGTTTTTAATGTCAAGTTTAATTAGATGCCATGAGATAAACTTATGATTGACACCTCAGGTTTCAAGTATCTTACAAATAGAAGTGTTGACAGTGATGTACTTACTACGTCGTCGTCAAATCCATGTAACTGCTGGTTAGGTAATCGTTCGTACATCACTCGACCCATTCCTTGATTACATGTCGTCTGAGCTGTAATAGGAGAGAAAGGTTAGGTACCTGATATACCAAATCGGTAGTTTTCTTACTTATCTTACTATCATAAATACTCGAGTAAGAAAAATACCATTGCTATTTAACTTCATGGAATTGCGCCAGATTTCTCACGGTGACAAACATCCAAGAAGATATGACTGCCCAAGTTACACAATCAAGAAATAATAGCAAGGAATTCGCACGAAGAAGTTTAAATTGATTTGTGTGTATCTACATATTTATTTCAGAGTTCATTGTTTTTTCAATCGCATGGTCTATTGAGCTGAAGCGAGGCTTCATCAAAAATCTCTGTTATGGTTAGTTTAAATCAGGAGACTCATGAGGCTGACTCTGGAAAGTTAAAGTTCTACATCATTAATCAAGTCTGTCATCATAAGAATGGCAGAGTATCTCTTTTGGGAGTATCACCTCCTTATCTCACTTAGAGAAAAGTCTCTGATGAAGTTTGTTTTCCTAGAAAATACCAAACCACTCTCGACTAGAGACTCCCAGATTATACCGTAATATATAGGAGATAAATACATGAGGCCTTTCATATTTCGCGAACTCTGAGTTTAGATATCAGCTAATCTCATCTAGTTGATCCGAGCTTGCTAGTATGGTCAGTTAGTAACTGGTTTCTGACGTCTTACCATTAGCCATCGTGAGCATGGTGAGAGCAGTGAAAGCGTGCATGACGCTCGCCCCCCGCGGCTTCATCTTCTGGACTTCTGGATGCTGCGGTGTCACCGGTCACCAACCATGCATGTGGTTACTCCTGGAACAAGTAATGGGGAAGTCGTATTAAATGGGGATTTCGGCGCAGAATGTCGAACCTCAAAATGACAACTGAGTCTTTAATAGTCCAATTATCAAAATGGCTAATTCTACAAAGGCTTACTTCTCATATGGCAATTCTTCGATTGTACTATTGATTGTTCGTAGAAATGGTGTAAAATCGGTGCTTTCTAAAATAACACTGTATAATTAAACGCAAGCAAAGCTTTAAAAAACCGACTTCACCGCTTTATCTTTGGAACTTTGATCGGATTAGATGTAATAAACACGCATTAATGACGGTATTGCAAGAACTACTGATCAGATCTTTATCAAATTTAAATGGGATCGATTGAACGCAACATCATTAAAAAAAAATCTAAATCGGTTCACGAGGAAAGAAGTTATGAGGTACACATAAAAAAAAATACATTCGACTTGAGTACCTCCTCATTTTTTGTGAAGTCGGTAGAAAATATAGGTAACGAAGCAAATACCTGCGACGTTAACACCTGTGATGTTAACCTACTACATTGATTTTCATAGATTTTCTTCAGAGATTTAATTATAATAATAAGATATGTGATAATAATAACATCATAACATAAACGCTTCCACACTCACAGCCCAAAACTAAGTTTGATGACTTGTGTCGTGGGTGCAGTTGTGATCAACTAGATCAAAAATAGATGTGACCGGCACACACAATTATGTGTGTGTGATGTGAATCACACACACAATCACAACTAGAACCAGAAACACAAGTTTTCCTTGGGGAGAAAACTTGTGTTTCAGCCGGGAATCGAACTCGATGAAGGCGAACGACACCCTACTAAACCAACTAGCAGTTGGCAGTATAGCACCGTATGTATACAAGTATTTATGTATGTATCTATGTTGTTAGTTTATTCCTCACTGCGTCAAAACTAATAAACTGATCAACAATAACCTAAAGTAAAGAATAATTTACTAGTTCCGTTGATAATTGAATCCACTAATACTAGGTACTTCTAATATAATTTTTTACCTTCTACTTTACCTACTTTAATAATAATAAAAATAATACGCATTTCCAATGATACACCAATAAGACAGTTGTCCTTCTACACAATTAAAAGTTACTAGCGACCTGCCCCGGCTTTGGACGGGTGCGAAGCCGGGATATAGAAATAGAAGAGGTGAAAAATGTGAAATACTTTTAGCTTTAGATTTTTTTATAAAGAACAGTAAGTATTAGAATTACTTCGGCGCAAATAATGCAAGTGGTTATCACAGTAACTATTTCCACAAGTCAACCGTAACAGATAGAGATATGACATCGCGGAGTACAAATATCTAATACATTATTTTTATGTATATTTTATGTATACGTAGCATACAAGTCACGTCCAATTTTCAGCTACTTAGTTACATAACATTGTTTCCTTTTACTTACGTGACGTTATTAGTTTTTATAATAAAACCACATCAAAATCTGTTAAGGCTAACCACCTTGGAGGAGGAGTTAGCGGTTATACAGACAGACTAACGATGACGTGTAAAGCGCCTTTGTTTTATATATAGATACTGTAAAACCTTCTACATAATAATTGTAAGTACGTCATTAAGTGTGTATCTTTACGTTGGAAATGAAAACAATAAGTCCTATCCATACTAAATGACTTGAAGAGTAACGTCGTAACAGATTGTGTAATCGGTAAGCATGCTATTCTACCCACATCAGTTACTCGTAAATCGATGGTTTTATTTCCTTGTTTTACATTGTCTTAGGATTTAAAAAACAACGTAATGATATTCTAGCTTTTGCTTCTGTAGTTTTAAGTGTTTATGAGCAATAAATGTAATCATGTAGGTATATGACTTTTACAAGAAATTATTAAATTAAAGATCACTAAAACACGTGGCAAAATCAAAACTCAAATTACGCCCCCGACGCTCTACCTGGAGCGCTTCACGGATTTTCACCAAATATAGATAAGAACACTGAATCAAATCACCTTTCAAATAAAAACCGCATCCTAATCTGTTCCCCCGCTTAAGAGCTGCGGTGCCACAGACACACACACACACATTCACATACATAGCGGTCAAACTTATACACATTGTTAGGAGTATTGACACAAATAACAACAATTATCCCCTGATACATCCACAGGCCAAATGCTTAAATTTCTTAAAACTAAACTAAAGTAAATACAGCAATGAACTAAATTACCTACAAGACATCGAGCTTATAGGTGGGATAAGTTATCGGCTCAGGATATTATTGCAGAAGGGATTTTTGAGAGCTTGCTCTAAAATCCTACTAATATTATAAATGCGAAAGTTTGTGTGTAAGTGTGTACGTGTGTAAGTATGTTTGTTCCCACTTCACGCTTTAAAGGCTGATCGGATTTGGATGAAGATGAAGCTTATACCACAGATTAACACATATGCTGCTTTTAACTTAAATATCCTGATGACCGAGCTTTGCTCGGTTTTTTGTTTTTGGTAGAATGTGTTTGAATTTGTAGCCTCAGAAAGTTCCATATAGTGCCGAGTAGAAACAGTTTTTTTACATCGGTCATGGCGTAATAGATGGCGCTGATAGTTTCGTTAAACCCGGTTTTTCAAATGCAGTTTGGGAACCGAGCATTTCTCGGACCTGGAACGTTGATAAATCGATTCCTGGGACCGAAAAACCCCTAATCTGTAACTTTCATGAAAATCGTTGGAGCCGTTTCCGAGATCCTGATTACACACATATATATACAATAATAGTTTGTAATTACCAAAAAAAAAGAAAATGGGCTATGTAGAATACGTAAGACAACGTAAAGGTACAGTAAATTTTTATTTTTACGCCATTATGCCAAATCTATTAAATTTATAGTTTTTCAGAAATCCTGCCTAAAATGATGGACACTGTGAACAAAAATACTATTGAAACGTAACATACCAGTCATCAATGAAAGTGCGTTAGTGTTATCTCTTTCGCACAGACATGCATTTAAGATTTCAAACTTACCGCCCGCAATCAGCTGAGAATGTTTGAGTTTCTTGAACTTTTAAGATTAAGTAGTTACGAACGGTATAATCTAATCACTTCACTAAAAGCGTCTATTATGCGCTGTTTTAACATTTCTACTGTGTCCGGTTCACTAAAATAAACACGTCGTTTTATCTCACTCTACAAAAATAAATCACAGGAAGTGAGATCAGGAGAGCGTGCCGGCCAAGCTACTGGCCCACCACGGCCTATCCAGTGATCTCCGAAGTGTGAATTTAGGAATTCGCGCACAATTCGATGATAATGCGGTGGCGTGGCGCTCCATCTTGCTGGAACCACAAGCCAGATAGGTATGGTAATGGAACATCATCTAACATAGACGACACCATCGTTTAGAGCAGCACTAAATAACTTTTTCCTGTGAGACGTTTTCTCCAGCCATGAAGTACACACGAAGCATTAAAGTGTATTCGCGGACGTAAACGATACGCCATCGCCATCGCGACAAAATGGGGCGGCGCGCGCGAAATTCAAATGCACGGATAACCACAACGCGCGGCGTTGCGTTTGCGACTAAGGATGAAGGAATTTATTGTTTTTGTTTCTTTCCGGCATGCCCCAACCTCGGAAGGCCGTCCCGATCACTTCCGATGATAAGCCGAGCTTCCGGGAATAATTAATGAAAATGCGACTTTTGTTTCTTTCCTTCTAGCTAGGCGGCGACACTCGAACGTCGATATAGCGATCGAGTTTTGCCGAGCTAACCCGAGCTCACTGGGAATAATGAATGAAAGTGCGGAAATAAACGTTTTATGAGTACGGCCGGATTTTTGACCAATAATTACCTATTTTTTGGGATATTTTTTCGACAACATTTTTTTCTTAAGTTTTTTGTGGATGTGTGTCAGTAACGGCAGTAGATGACGCTGGTAATTTTTTTTTGGTAATTACAAACTAGTGTTGTATATATATACAAGAATTGCTCGTTTAAAGATATTAGATAATAGCATGCGAAGCCGCGGGGTATGGCTAGTTATTAAATATATCTTCCTTACCTATATAAGTATGTAAAAATCTATTGACGTTTTTCACAAAAACACGAGAATAGCTCGACCGATTTGGCTGATTCTCTTTTTTCGTTGTGTTTGTAATTATCAGGGCAAGGTTTGTATGTAACATTTTTTTTAAACCACCGGAAATAGCACCTTCGCGAAGCTGGACCGGATCGCTACTTTCTAAATATAAATTGAACTAAGCACGATTAAATCTTGTATAATTTCCTTAGTAGTCCGAATCGTGAAAGCTTAAAGCAACAATTGTCTGAGCATCTCAATAATGTCAATGCAATATGTTTGATGGACGGTACGGTCCGTTGCACCTATTCAATGGGATGAGACAATCGAGAGCAAGGCTGCGTTCGACAAATATGCGCAATATGGACGTATCTCGGTATCTATGACCTTTCAGTGGAAATTATAGCAGTCATTAATGGACGTCGCGTCGCTACTGTGTAGTTTAATGGTGTGTACACGCTTAGCCTTGGTGTTCGCTTGTTATTCAAAGTCCTGGACGTAATAATGTTGTCATAAAACATTGATGTGAGAATTCCTAACAGTTTGCACAAATGTCTGTGACTATTTGTTTTAGTTAGTTATATAATACTTTCTCAGCTTACCTAAATACTCACCACTGACGATATTTTCTTAGCCATAGAAAATAATATACTCTACCCTAGCCATCTACGAGAGCTCATTATATTTTCAAAAGTCAGAGAGCCTGGTTGAGACGACGCGTGATTAAAATGTTTGGTACTTATTTGGCTCAACGTATGTTTCAATGTTATACTCGACTTAATACACAAAAATTTCGACTTACTTTGTAGTCGACTAACCAGTCACGCCCTGAGGCCCGAGCCGCACGCCTCCGCGTATCGCGCGTCTGACTCATCCTGATGAAGGACAACTAATTAGTCCGAAACTAGTCGACTACAAAGTAAGTCGAAATTTTCTTGTTTTAAGCCGAATATAACATTGAAACATAATGTGTAATACTCACGATAGTTTTAACATAAAAATTAGCATTGTAATTCAGAGAGGCAATGCAGCCGGTATGATGGGGACGCCAACCACTACTTGAGCACTTGAGTTATAAGCTCGGTGCCTTATAGATAACTTAGATCTTTGCTGTATAGATGTAGGTATATAGTTTTATTTCGTTTTAGGGAATATGGGCAATTGGCCCGTAGATTACAAGTTTGAAGCTGCTTAAAACTGATCGAATCCGCCAGAGTAAAGTTACGAAGCCATAGTATAAAAACACATTGTCCCCTACAATGTGTTTTTATACTAGGAGAAAAAACCTGACATCAAACAGAGCTCTACAACATAATATAATCACTCTATAGAGATCTCTAATAGAGATACACAGAGCAGGAACATTACTTGAGTTTGAAAGAAACCATAGATACAGTAGATTAATAGTATTTGGGCATTGATAAGCCTACATTGCAGTAAGCTAATAAGTATTTTTTTTTTAAATTCACGAAAACCTGTAGACAATACCTAGATAAGACATATCGATAGTGCGATCGTAGGTTTATGATCCGCCAGAGTAAAGTCACGATACCAAAGTATACAACACATTTTTGTCAGTCCATGAGTTCTGGCTCTCCCGCGCCTATCGGAGCAGAAAGGCTATTTGTTACTACTCTAAGTACTCAAACACAAAGCACACAACAATACCTACGCTCTCTAAGTACTCTCCATTACTGTTATACAAACAGTAAACTAACTCCACTTACAACTTTAAAACTAGAACGGTCCAAAAGAACGCTGACATTACAAGGAAAAATTATTTTGCAGGTTCTGGTTGTGATTGTGTGATATGTGAATGTTTTCCGCACCCACGACTCAAGTCATCGAAATTAGAGTAGGGCTGTGAATGTGAAAGCGTTTATTTGTACTTCGCTAGAGTAGTGGCAATTGATTGTGAGTAACCCACTGTGGACTGTGAAATACTATTTAAAAAACTTCTCAAGGCATTGTCATCGACAGTGTATACAGTGTATAGAGCAAGAGTCTGAAATTCTATTTGAATTTCTATTCATCCGACCGATGTTGACTGTTGTTTTATGCTTTTAATAAGAATCAACCAAAAGTCACCCATTTATAGTTGAAATACCGTTCATTCGCATGAAAAGTTTCGCGTCTCCGTTCATTTATAGAATAGCATAAGAATATAATGTTTTGAAGTCATCTGTATTTCCCGAAAGGTAGAATTTCACCCAAATTCTACTCTTCTTGCACTTTTCTTTTCAAAAGAAAAGTGAATAGGTATTTACTAGGCAAGCGTGTTCCATCTTAGAATATATCGTCACTTTCCATCAGGGTGATTGAAGACGTCTGCTCAGTCAGTTATAAAAAAAATGAGAGGAGACAAATAAGTCTTTTAACAGACTTGCAAGATAACTTCAAATAACAGGTTTTAGTTGGTACTCTAATAGGCTCTATATTCCCCTGCGACTGGCATTGTTATAATATATCAGTAAAGTTGGCAGTCTATTCTAATCCAATCTCGAGTTCTGGCTTTTCCCCCGAATATTTAAAATCTTCTTAATTATATTTTGTTATTTAGCAACTTTGGTCTTTAAGAAGACTTCGGGTCAATCTTAAGATTGACCCGTTGCGTGAAGTTGCTATCCTTCTTTTAAAAATGTACGGAAAAAAATCAAAGGATAAAATACTGGCGAGTTAAGAATTACGCTTGTCAACACCGCAGCTATCTATGAGTGTGCCAACGTTTGAACTCCACTACAAAAACCGAACTACCCATACTGTTACATTATTGTTATTTTAGTATGGCGACAAATATAACAGTAACCGTGGGCTAATTATCGATCGTTGTCGTTATTGAAATGGATACGGCAGCGATACCGTTACCAGCGCAGACGCGTGAAATTATTGCAATTAATTTGTGATAGCGGCTGGCTTTGTGACTTTTTTAATAACGGAATACCTAACTATTATGGACTTCCCTATCCATCAAAAGGGGTGAATATTTAACTTCAAAACAAATTGTCGCGATTTTGTTAGCGTTAACCGATGTTTAAAATAGCAGATGCGCTAGATATAAGTATAGGCTAATTAGTAAAATACCAGAAAACTCTAAGACCCTAATTCTTGATCTAACCCTTAGCTCAGTTAGTTTTACGACTTTACCTAATATACTAAACTTTACCTAAACAGCGTGCGTTTTAATCATTTAATAATTTATTGCACAATAATAGTGTACAAAAGGAGGACTTAATGTTAAAAGCATTCTAGTCATCCAGCGCTGGGAATGTAATGACATGAGGCTTGCATCAATCGGGAAAAATTTAATATATGTAAAGGGGCATTAATAACGGGAAACGTGAGGTGCTATTTGCGATTTATCGACCCCCTCTCCCCCCCCCTTGATGAGGTGTCGAGAGATTTTGCTCGACCCCCTCCCCCTCCCCTAAACTCACGTGATATTTTTCAAAATGTGTATTTTTAATGTAAATAAGCTAATCTGTACTTTTTGCGTTGAATTTATTTAACACACATTTTGTTCAATTCTTTTTATTTAAGACTTACCCCTACTAACTATATGATTTACCAATATTTCAGTAGTTGTTTTTACTTAATTTAATCCAGTTTCCTCGCAATTTTACACTGTTTCTTGCAAAAAAATTCGTGATATTTGCTGAGACGCCCCTTCTTCCCCACGTGAGATTAGGTGAGGTTTGGCTCGACCCCCTCACCTCCCCCTTAACGCCTCACGTAATTAATGGGAATGGGCCCCCTAAGAGAATAACTATAGATAATATAAATTTGTATCTTATTGTACAGTTAATAAATATAAAATACTTATTTATGGATGTATATCTACATAATTATGTAATAAAAATGTTTTTTTTAAGACGTGTGGCACTCGGGGACTGCCGCGGTAAAGCTATCGCATAGCATTTTTTATCAACTTTTGCAATTATAATTATTTATTTATTTTATTTATGTAGTATTTTTTTTCCTGCCACCTAGAGGCGAGTTGCTGAACTAAAGAGACAAGCGTGATATTTCAAAAAAGTCATTAAAAGTTCTGCTATTCGTCGATAGATGGCAAAACTAAAAAGTATCACCGCTGTGCCGGTCGGAGTGGGGGGTGTTAGGTTATTTTCGTTACGGAATTTCTGGATTTCTTCTCCACGCTCAAGGCCCGCGATAGAAGCTATGCAATAGCTTAAAAAAATAACATACATATAAACATTTTAAAATAATGTTATATAACGTGCTTCTTGAATGTACCTTTTTTAATATCGGTTGGGAGATCATTTCATAGCCGCACCGCAACTATGCCAAAGGAGTGGTCAAGGAAATTAGTCCTATGAGCCTATATTATAACTATAGAATTATATAATGCATAACTTATAAAGATTAAAAAAATAATACTAAATTTAAATCACATGCATAGTTTTTAATGGAACGTAAAGTTTTTAGTAAATTTTTACGTCTATTTAATGTTAAATATATCTCTTACACGTGTAACTACAAAGTAAGGCATCTATCGCATCGGCAACTCGGATGTAGCAGCTCTAATATGTCTATGTGACGGCATAGATAAAACATCGGAAGATGCCAGTTTATCACTTGTTGTTGAAATTGCTTGCTAACATATGACATGAAGTTATACTTAGTATTTTTAAAGTGAAAACTTCTTTAGCGGCGTTGTGCACTTTTTTGGGATGGGTAAAAAATATTATAGTACTCGCGTCAGGACACGTGACCGGATCGAAAATTCGTAAGACGAAGGGAGAGTAGACCGCCGGTGCGTCGTAGGAGAGGAAGTAATATCCCGCTCTCTTTCTACCGCGTTTCTATTGTGACGATCGTACTGTTATTTCAAAGAGGCCCAACGTTAATGTTCAAGTTTTCACTTCTGCCGGCACTCCCGGAGTGCAACCCGTTGTTTTTTTTTTGCGCTTTCACAGCTATAGTTTGAAGCTAATTATGTGTCATGTTTATGTCACATCATACACACAGTCACAATGAGAATTAGGAACACAAATTTATTTTGGGAAGAAAACTTGTGTTCCTTTCGGGAATCGCGCTGCTTAGAAGGCAGAAGCGCAACCAGAACTACCTGGATTCACACATGTCTGTTTTCAGGAGTAGAGATAAAAACAAACACTTTCACAATCACAGCCCTACACTAAGTTCTATGACTTGTGTCGTGGGTACCGGAAACATTCACAACACACACTCAATCAGAACCAGAAACACAAATTTCCCTTGCGGAGAGGCTTGTGTTACCGCCGGGATTCGAACCCGGTACCCCTACTTAGAAGGCGAACGTGCACCTGACTAAGCCAACGGGCAATTACATATTTTTAATTTATTATTGATTATATGGTTCACCAAGTGTACAGTGTACAAGGGCATCAAGATGAAACTAAAAACTAAAACCCGACTTCGACTTCGGAAGCTGAAAGAAACCATACAAATTCTTCAATGTCTGGAATATAGTAGATTAATAGTATTGAGCTCATTTTGCAAAAAAACATTTTTTCATTCAAACATAATTAAACATATAGACAATACCTTGTTAAAACATATCGATAGTGCGATCATTGGTTTACGTGACGTAAAAATGTAAAAAGGGATGTTTTAAGTAAATAAACGCTAAACGCACTCATAGCCCCACACTAAGTTTAATGATTTGGGTCGTAGGTGGCGAAAACATTTTCACCACACACAATAATACTCAGAACCAGAAACACAAATTTCCTTTGGGTAAAAAGCTTGTGCTTCCACCGGGAATCGAACCCTATTCCCATGCTCAGAAGGCGAACACGGTCAACTAATCAAACGGACAGTTCAAAATAAGTATAAAAATCAGGACACTAGTGTAATTTTACAAATTCTTAATGCAAAAACGATAAAATCACATTTCTATTGTGCTTTTGCGTTTTCTGATAATGTAGCCTCATTGTGTTACAAACAATAGAAATAATTTTCCTTACAATTTAAATGTTCGATTATATTTTATTATTTGCATGGTAAATAAACACGAGGACTATGAGTAATGGTTATATAGGCTAGACTGGGTTATCATTTATTTAAACAATTGCCGTTGTAATTAAAGTATTTTATCAGTTTCCACTAAGTACCTGGCTATTATTGTTTTGAATGTGCTTGCTTGGTCTTTATAATATATATTTTCTATGCAATTATTCCACCTGTTGCGTTAGTGACGGAAAATTATTAGTAGCATAGTATGGGAATGTCATGAGGATGGATGAAAGTCTTAGAACTAGGGAATGCAATCTCGACCCGAGATCGTAAATTCGAGATCTCGCGATATTAGAAATTATAATCTCGCGAGATCTCGAAATTTTCGAGATCTCGGGTAGTTTCAAAAAAACGTATCTCAACTCGTTGTAGACACACACAAAAAGGACTTTTAGATGCTCTCATTGTCGCTTCTAATTTCTCTTGAAAAGTCGTGTTACTTTTTGCACAAACATACAAATCCTCTGCAATTATTGAAAGAGGAAATCTTCGTTTTCTATATTTGTATGTGGTATTAATCTCATTACCAGAAGATTCCAATCCCGCCAATCTCGAGCGAGATCTCGTCATATTATGCTTCGAGATTGATCTCGAAAAATGACACAAGATCTCGCGAGATCGAGATCCCGCGATATCGGGATTGCATTCCCTACTTAGAACACAGCAGTCTGCTTGGGAAGTATCGAGCACCGAGAAGGACGGAGCCACTGGACCTCACTTTCCGTTCTCACTTCGAACCATCGTCGTCACCTTTTTAGTTTTAGAATAAATATTCTAAAACTATATATCTTAAAAGAAAGATTACAAATGTAATCTTTCTTTTAAGATAAATTCAGTTATTTATAATTTTGCATTAACATATTAACACAAAAGCAATAAACTGTAATAGGCGATCATGACAAGGATGCATAGAGGCAAACTGCACAAGCGCTTTCTAGCGACTACATAGTATAGATAGTAGTCTCATCTCAGTAGCAAAAAAAGGTCTATCACCACACGTAGGCTTAACACAACCAAATCACCTAAATCTACATGACAAAGCGTACGTCGCCTATGAAAATTTTGGCGTTTCCAAAAAATTGTGCCCATGGAAAGCGGAAGCCCCCTTCCGGTGTATTGTGTGGGACATCGTCCTCGTCAAGCCAATTCTACATGACGTGGATCTAATTTGGATACAGTTATCTGTATAATCACTGTCTGTGTGCAGATTTCGAATCTGCGAGCCCAATCGAAATGATTGGGAATGCTCCAAAGTTGTTTTTAAATTTGATGTTATACACACATTTTGAACTATTAAGTTACAATTAAACGGGAATTAGCGTGACTTACGCGTTGTCGATGTCAATAGACAAATTTTCGTCTTAATTTTCCGAATAAGGCTTCTTCAGGATGAGTGTGTTTTTAAATTGTTTGTGAATATAGTAAAATAATTAAACGCAAGCAAAGCTTAAATAAACCGACTTCACCGCTTTATCTTTGGAACCTTGATCAGATTTAATGTATTAAACACGCATTATTGACTATCACTCGAAAACTAGATATCAGATCTTCATCAAATTTCAATGGGACCACATGAAAAGCACCAGCTTTCAAATAAAAAAATAATCATCAAAATCGGCTCACAACGAAAGAAGTTATGAGGTAACTTTTGAAGTCGGGTAAACGAGAACATCGTCAAAGTAGTCCACAGAATAGGCATTATTGACGATATTTTAAGAACTACTGATCAGATCTTGATCAAATTTAAATGGGACCAATTAGAGAGAACATCTATCAAAATAAAAAAAAAACGAAATAGGCTCACGTGGAGAGAAGTTATGAGGTAACACACATAAAAAAAAAAAAAAAAAATACTGTCGACTTGAGTACCTCCTCCTTTTTTGGGAAGTCGGTAAAAATCATAAAATTAGTTCATTTTAATCATCATAAGTCCACAACGTTACCACTGCTGATTTGAAGTAGTTACCTACTTTGCGAAAACTCTTACGAGGGCTATGTTTTCAGACACAAAACAAATAAGACTTGGGTGAATCCTTAAGACTTTCACACAAGCTGATTTATCTTTGATGGCTAAACAGTTGACCTTCTTTGTTGATAATTCATGATGTAGTAGAGGGTGGTAAACAAGCTAGGCCTACAATGTGGCTCTTAAGGATAGCCGCGAAAGTATGCGCGCTTAAACAGCCAAAGATAACCATTTCACAGCAAATTGCAATAATCCGCTCTGCGAGTCGGCTAAATATAAAAAAAATAGAAAAATCGCATTCACACTCACAGTCCCACACTAAATTCAAAGACGTATCTTGAGTGCCGGTAACATCACACCCAGAACCAGAATCACAAATATCCCTGGGAAAGGAAAATTGTGCTGCTTTCGAGTATCGAACCCAGGATCCACGGCACAAAGTGCAGAGATTTGCCCAATGTGCCAACTGGGCGCTAAAAAACGGTATAAAATGCTGTCTGGTTTTGAACCCAGGATCAACGTTACAGAGGGCAGACACTTGCCCATTGCGCCAACTGGGCGCTACAAAACGGTATAAAAGTTAAGGATCGGCTCTATCACCCAATTAAGCGAAAGTCCCTTTATCATCACAGCGAGCTATGCGGATGTGACTCTTTATAGGTAACAGAACTTTTCACGTTGTCCGATCAAGCGGAAAGAAATGGTGTGAAAACTATTCGCAGGCCATTGTAGCTATGGGATGGGCTGGTCGCGAGAGTTTGTATAATGATGATAGATTAGGCAATAGTTGGAATAGCTAGGATGGGCCCGATAGGCCCGATGGGAAGGGTCTTGCGACATGATGCGCTCCCAAAATTGTTGTGGGAAATTGGTAGTACAATGGCTTCTTTAGGAGCTGTTTGTGGGAAATGGACCAATTTTCCATTAATACTCTTCTTTCACAAACTGATACGAAGGTGGTAGAAGGATGTTATCAAATCTAGGAAGTCAAATTTAATCTACTTTGAATGAAAATACGTTAATTTGTTATTATCAAGCGGTTTTTATACTAACAAACAAACAAACGCATTCACACTCACAGCCTCACACTAAGTTCAAAGACTTGTATCGTGGGTGCCGGAAACATTCACATCACACACATTACACCCAGAACCAGAAGCACAAATATTCCTTGGGGAGGAATTCGTGCTCCTGCCGGGAATCGAACCCAGGACCCACGGCGCAGAGGGCGGAGACCTGTCCACTGCGCTAACTGGGTCGTCATAATGGAACAAGAAGATAGATAGTGGAACTCCATTATTTTCTAAAACTTATGATTCTCTGAGTGTTAATGTTTAATAATGGTGCACTAATTAACTGTTTTAGACTTACTTTACTTGTTAAAGTGAACGTCCATAGGTGTAGACAAACCAAACAAAGTTGAAAAATATTATTTTCGCTTACCCTCCAAAACTCCAATAGAAGTTAGAAGTTTTAGTAAAGTTTTTACCGCTTCACTAAGAAAAACTTGACTATGACTGGACCTTGCCTCCTCTACTTGACTTTAACTGTAACTTGTGACTAGAACTTATTTTATTAATATGTGATACACTTTAGTATTGCACAAATATTGCGTTACACTGTACGGAACCCTCGGTTTGCGAGTTTAATTCCCGCTGAGCTAGTTTATTTAATTTGATATTAATATATGTCAATGTTTATCTGACAGATATTGCGGTTCTGCGTTTAGATAGTGATGATAAGAAAATGTCATAGCCCACGTGTTGGAAACGTGCTAGAGCGAGGCAATCTGACAATGTGAGTGAAAAACAATTCTCGACCATATACAAAAAAATATTAATATTAACCTGCTACAGATATATTCTTTATTGTACACATGTAACTTTAATTTTTGTTCGGTGGAGCCCAGTGTATACAAAATATTGGACATTCAATCGTTTGAGAACAATAGCCATGGAGCGCAGTGGTATAACCCCAATAAATAAAGGAAAATACAAAAGGACGTATTCACACTCACAGCCCCACACTAAGTTAGAAGACTACCGTGGATGTTGGAAACATTCATATAACACACAATCATCACTAACATTTCTGCTTGATGTACTGATGCTTGATGTAGCTTGATATAAATTGAGAAGCTACCTCGGTGTTGAAATACTGCCTCGATTTAGCGAAAATGGTGCCGATTCTGTTGTCCAGAATTAGACTAAACTAGCCTAAAATTAGTTTTAGTCCTGCTTTAGTCCAAAACCTATTCAGAAAATGCAAGATTAGACTAAAATTAAGTTTGACAGGACTAAGTTAGTTTAGTTACTCTATTTAGTGAAAATGACCAAATTCTTATTCTGATATACATGTTTTACGTCAAATAAAGACTAAAAATAGAAATTTTAAACTCAAATTAGTCTGTATGAAAAAGGTCTGGATTATTTTTAATGTGATCTTATACTTGAAAGAATAACACGTGCAATTAATGAAGCAAATACTGACCTACAAAGTCTATAATGGAGGAATATGTGATTGCGGCTCTTGTGAATACAATTCAATTTGTGTTTTCAACTTGTTTTTTTATTGTCATTTCAACTTTTAAATTAAGTTCAACGTAAAATCAAAATAGCGTTTAGGTATTCTTTGACTAAAATTAGTTTATTTTTAGTTTAGTTTAGGTTAGTTCGGTGCTCAAAAGAATTAGCACCAATATCCATTTTCTTAGCGGCCAGCTGAGCTCTGGCTTCAATGTAGGTGCCATTTCAATGTTATCTTTGAAGATAATTATTTCAGTATTTGTTGTAATATTATGGCATTCTTTAGCGTGTTACATGACCGGTGATAATGTTATCAGTAAGGATATAATTTCATGGTTAAAAAATATTGTTTGCTAGTACAGTTGCAATTACAGAAGCCATAATATGGCTTCCGTTATTGTAATTGTTCTAGCTATTCAAAATCATAGAATTTTGAATATATTACTAAGTAATTACAAGAACGAAAGTAAAGAACTTTTATAAACATATAATAAACGTTTTCACACTCACACTAAGTTCGATGACTTGTGTCGTGGGTGCCGAAAACATTGACGTCACACACTCAACCAGAACAGAAACACAAAATTTCCTTGGGGAGAAACTTGTGTTCTTGCCAGGAATCAAACCCAGAACCCATGATGCAGAGGGTAGAAAGCTGCGTCAACAGGGTCGTCATTTATTATGTTATAAGATAAATAATACCTACTGGATTTTCCTGGCACTGACTCCAAAAGCATATAATACGCAATTTAGATAAAGTTGGATGACAAATTTAGATGACAAGTTATTTTGATTCCAAAACCACTACTAACCGATTTTGACCAACCTGAAATTATATCCCTTTAAATTTAAAAAAGATTGTTCCAAATAATTGATGAAGTTCTGATGTAACAAACGTTAAAAAAACAACCAAATTGAGAACCTCTTATTTTTTTGAGGTAAAAAGTTTTGAGGGACCGGAATTTGTAATTGCTTTTAACCATGATCCAAAAAGAGCGGTGCTATAATTTTTTAACCAATAATGACACGCTTACACATTTCTAGCCCCACACTAATTTTAAAGATGTGTATAAATGCCGGAAACCTACATCACAGCAAATTACACCCAGAACTAGAAGCACAATTTGAGGAGGAAAATTGTGCTTCTGCAATAGTCTGTACGTGTTTTTTTTCAACCGTCTTCAAAAAATGACGTTCTCAATACGACTGGTTTTCTCTTTGGTCCTATTTAAATTTGATCAAGATCTGATCAAAAGTTTTTGAGTTATCGTCAATAATGCGTGTTTGATAAATTTAATCTGATCAAGTTTCCGAAGATAAAGCGGTGAAGTCGATTTTTTTAAGCTTTGCTTGCGTTTAATTATTCATTAGAACTTTTCGCTAATAAAACTGCTGCGATTTTCGTCAACAAAGTTGGAAAAGTGCCCGTTCCGACATGTCAGATAATGAAAATATCGCTCAGTAGCACATCGGCCCATTAGCTCAGTTGGTTAGAGCGTCGTGCTAATAACGCGAAGGTCGCGGGTTCGATCCCCTCATGGGCCACGTTTTTTGGAACTTTTTGGTGACAGACTAGTATATATAGGTGTAAAATAGGCAATATAGTATTATGTACTACCTATAATGTTGACCATCAATGCTTTGCAAATAAAAATACAATCGAAGTATTTGAAGTCACAACTGGTTGTGGCTATATGGCAAAGTTGACGATTAAATTATCAAAACAATAAGACAACCTAGGTTCCAGGTGGAATGCAGAAAAATGCCGTACTGCTAAAAAACATGCCCATGTAAATAAAAGGTTGTACGGAACCCTCTGTGAAAAGTCAGATTCGCACTGGACAGATTAATTTTGATAATAATACTTCTAATAGAAGTAGAAAATACTTTCTTGCTCTAAACTATGTACATATTGGTGTTATATAAAAAAAAGTCGCAACAGCCTGTTCATTTCATGCAATCCTACTAATATTATAAATCCGAAAGTTTGTGTGTAAGTGTGTAAGTGTAAGTATGTTTGTTCCCTCTTCACGCTGTAACGGCTGAACGGATTAGGATGACATTTGGAATGTACATAGATTATACTTAGGATTAACACATAGGCTACTTTTTAACTTGATAATAGCGGGCGAAGTCGCGGGGTACAGCTAGTAGTTTTATGAGATCATGTGTACATGATTACAATATTTATCTTTTGATACTAGTAAGTATTACTTTAGCTATGTATACTATAATAAGTGACACTCGAAGCGGACCGCATAGTGATCGTAACTGATAAATAAATTAAATGCGTTTATTTGACATTATAAACGAAACAAAACATAATATATGTAAGTATATTCTGATATTATTATTAGTATGTATTGTTTATGTTGTTTAAACAATGTATTTTTATTATTTACAATTTTATTTCATTCATTTTATCGCACCACCATCCCTACGTTGTCTTTTCGATTATCTTTCCATCCATAGGTTGTCTGGAAGAGATCGCTCTTAGCGATAATACGGCCCATTGTACCTATCTTTATAAGTTTCTCTGTAAGTTGTAGTTATATTTTAGTGTCAATAGTTTTGTATTGTATTATTATATTTGACGACCCAGTTGGCGCAGTGGACAGGTGTCCGCCCTCTGCGCCGTGGGTTCTGGATTCGATTCCCGGCAGGAGCACACATTCTTTTCCAAGGGATATTTGTGCTTCTGGTTCTGGGTGTAATGTGTGTGATGTGAATGTTTCCGGCACCCACGATACAAGTCTTTGAACTTAGTGTGGGGCTGTGAGTGTGAATGCGTTTGTTTGTTTTTTTGTTTTGTATTGTATAATATAACTAGTCGTTCGCCCCGAACTGATATCTCGCGCCTTCATTTCGCCTAATAGAAAAATATTTTGAGGTTAATTGCTTATAACATTTTTCTTATGAATAATTGTTTGATTATTGTATTTGTTGTCAAGTACAGAATATGACGAATATTTTACGTAAGTTTCAGCTATTAAATGTTGTATAGGACATGACATCCTACGGTCGCGGTTCAATCCCGCTCAAAGCAAGCGTTTTTCCATTTAATTCCACTTTAACGTATTCCACACAAACCCGTGTATGTATTGCAGTATGCACGTGCGTGTTGCGTAATGTCACACAACAGTGCGTGACATAGCGTCACTGATTCGTTCGAATTTTAATTAAACCAACGGTTTTTACAAGTCTTTTTTAAATAACTGACACAGTTGACGCGGTGGACAATTGTCCTCTGTGCCGTGGCTCGATTCCCGGCAGGAGCCCACTTTTCCTTCCCAAGGGCATTTTGTGCTTCTGGTTCTGGGTGTGATTGTGTGGGTGATATGTAAATGTTTCCGGCACCCACGATACAAATCTCTGAACTTAGTGTAGGGGCTGTGAGTGTGAATGCGTTTGTTTTGTTGCTTAACTGCCCCAGGCGGACTCTACAAAAGAGTCCTAACTCTTTTGTAGAGTCCGCCTGGGGCACTAACACACCATAGCCAAGCAATGGTGTGCAAACATCACTACGTTGCGGATTAAAGAGCTATGTTTCTATGGTAATTACAGGGTTTTAAGAGATTTAACATCTAATATCTCGGGGTGATGAGCGCAGTGCTTTGCCGCGCAGGATTTTGACCTTAGTTTATAATTTCAAAGCTTTGCATGGCACTGGACTGTAATGGGCAAGCGTGACGCTTAACATCAGGCGAGCGACATGCTCTTCTCGTCTCTAAACATTAAAAAAAAATGCGCAATGATTTAAAAATATGTAATATTAATAACCTAGGGAAATTTGTGTTTCTGATTCTTAGTGGATTGTGTGATGTGAATGTCTCCGGCATACACGATATAAGTCATCGAACTTACACACTAACATATGTCTAATGTTTTTATTATAAGTTATTCAACAAGTATTCAAAGCATTTTAGTAATCAACTTAACAGGACCCCTTCTAAACTCTTAGTAGTATATTCTAAAATAACTAGTCACTAAATTGGCACCTAGATTTGTGAAAAAAGTAGTTCTCATGAAGTTAAATACAACACAAGACAAATTTAACTCTGTATTCATTTTCCAATATGGCTGCTCTCACATAAAACACCCAACAGTCCCCAATTCAAAGTGCCTACCTAAAAGCTACGAAAACTTTCCTATATTTTGCTACGAGTCTACGCTACATAAGCACACCGACTTACTTGAGCTTTCCTTCCAAGGCGGGATCTACGTCGTAGCGCGTACGTAGCACTAGTCTTTCACAGTTCAAGATAAAGCACCTCACACACTGGTAAGGTTCAGTCACCACCACACAGCGATCACGGCACCAGCTCGCTGGACATCCAAAACCGAATTGTGGACATTTCTACTCCATAATTCAGTTAAAATACATTTAGGGGGGGACGACAATAGAAGAGCATCGATGTGAGCGAATCACACCATCGACACGCATCGCTAATTCTCCATAGCCCGTGTTTACTGACGCCGGTGACCGAACGAATATCATCGTACTTTATGAACAGTCATTAACAAAAGCCTGGATGTACTCATTTCAACTCTATTCTTTTACCATAAGACCTACAGTCCTGAGCTGCGGTTCAACTTCTGAGCTTGACTGTAAGCGCGTAGACTATTGTAATACCAATTAAATTCAGTGCGATGGACCTGTGATCATTAAAACTTATAACTATAGGTTCATGTCCGCAACTAATGATCAACGGTAAAAACCATTTCGCTAATAAGCCTGTCATACAAACAATTTCAAAGGTTTAGCAAGGGCATTTAGTCATCACTCTTTGTAGTCAAAAAGAGCTATCTTTTCACCGACAAACAAAAAGTGACCTGATTTGCGTGATTTGTCATAGCACAATATTTCCAATACCACACCTACATGCGGACCTGTGACCCTAAACTTTTCCGGAAGCTGCAAACAAAAGCGAATACGTCACCGCGAACGCCGCTGAAACTATTCCAAAATGGCGGCTTTTCGCGCCTTCCGCCATGAGTCCAAAATGGCGGAGCTGTGATAGTGATCGTTAATGAATTAATTATTACTTATTATGTATTTTGTTTGAGTTGACCTTGGTGGCGGTTGCTCGGTCATCACTCATCATCGCTGATGATAGAGGCGATTAGAGGTCGGAATGTCGGTTCAGAGGATTTGCAAAATGAGATGTACGTGGAACATAATAATAGAGTGCGGATTTACCGGCGTGTTAAGCTAATCTTGTCAATCTTGAAAAGGGGGAGTGGGAGCGACATCGGCAAGGACAATGCCCATCAAATTCGTGCGAAAAGCCGCATTAGAGGCAACGACATTTCGAATTGTATATGTTACACGACTACCTAGCAAAGTATTTTACCTACTTTGCTAGGTAGTCGTGTAATATACCTACTTTGCTTACTCGTATTTATGTTAGGTATTCTTGTAGCAAGTTATGAATTACGCACAAAGATTACCTATGTACTTATTGGAACTCATTGCCCTCGTCTTTATTCCCCGAACGGTATAATCTGGGAGTATTTAAGTCAAGAGTGAACAGGTACCTTCTAGGAAAGCATGTTACATCTTCGGCCGCATCATTACTTTCCATCAGGTGAGATTTTGGTCAATTGCATACCTATCGGGCATAAAAAAAACCTAACCTAGCGTGATCGAGAGGATGCTGCTTATAAGTGTAATTTTGCTTCAAATCGCATTGATATAGGGTCGTAGGACTTTCAGGATACGAAGTTCGTCGTGACTTCTTACAAGATTGATATATAGCTCAAATTTGTTGCGTCATTATTAGTTACAACGTGCTTGCTACCCTGATGAATCAAGGTTTTTTATATCTTGAGACTTAAGAGCTGTGGCAACTTGCTTAATAATAATAACCTCTTATTTCAGATATGTTCATAACTAAAATAAAACATTTGAAACAACTTGTCCCATAAATTTTCACTTAACACTACACTAATCGTGGAAGTTATCTTTATATTATTTCCTATACCTTACGATGACACATTACACGCTTATAAACTAATTGATAAGTTTTTTTTTTTTTTTTTCCTTAGTTTTGGCTTCGCAATCTTATGCATTTAGCCAGTGTCAAGTGATAATATATTTCAAGTGTATTTCATATTATAGGTCCTAGTCACAAGTCACAGTCAAAGTCAAGTAAGTCCAGTCGTAGTCAAGTCATGTCCTAGTAAAGTGGTAGAAACTTTACTAGAACTTCTATTGGAGTTTTGGAGCGAAAGTGAAAATCACATTTTTCAACTTTGAATGATTTGCCTACACTTATGCACGTTCACTAAGTATTAACGGTTAATAATCCACCATTATTACACATCAACACTCGAAGAATCACAGGTTTTGGAAAATTTTACAAAATCAACAACGCCATTTTTTCAATTTCGCGGCAAAACTCCAAATTGATAAGTTATGATGTTGGCAAATTTACAAATATTTTTGAGGGCTGAGTCACCCACGTCCGTAGGAGGATACCCCTTAAGTCTGACTCCCTACACGTGGTCCCCGGGTGGTGCTAATCAAGTGACATTTGAGAGGTGGTAGAGCATTTTGTGAGTTGCTCGCCTGGCTTGTTACCAAAGTAGCTTACCACCATCAAGTTGAAATTCTGCCGCCAAGCCAAATACGGTGTTCCGGCAGTTATCCTTGAGAGCCTGCGTATTCCAGGTCAAGTGTGTTTACCAGCTTCGATCACATCATCACTTACCATCAGGTGATATAGTGGTCAAACACTAGCCTGTCAAAAAAAAAAAAAAAAAATCTTGTTATATAGTATTAATTAATTTAGTCTGTTAATTATCCCCTAGTACTATAAAATACATGGGTAAACGTACCTGCGTCGTTCAGTGTTTATACGTGAGACATAATTACTCTATCTATGTAATTATATATTGTATTTCAGATTCAGATTCAGATTCAGATTGTTTATTGCCTCCATATATACAGTACAAGGTGTTACATTCCAAAAGGTAGGTACAATGTCTCTTATGGACCCTGTCGGGCGCAGTAACTTAAGAGAGAAGAGGACGCAATTCTTAATTATAAAATTTAAATATTGTCTTTTAAGTAGTCATAAATTGAGTAGTATGCTTTCGTTATTAATAGTTGTTTGAGGTTTTTCAGGAATTTCGTGCTATTTATTTCATTTGTAAGGTCTGCTGGTAGCTTATTATATATTTTTACAGACATGGGCAATGTACTAGCAGAGTGCATCTGCAGTCGAGATGTTACCGTGACGAAATGTAAATTTACTTTTTAACTGTTGTCGAGTTTTATATAAGTCGGGATTATTACGTACAAATTTACAAATTTCAAAAATATATATGCATGTCAAGGTTAAGATTTTAATTTTTATAAAATAAGGTTTACAACTGTCAGTCTGTTCAATATTAGCCAAGATACGTTATTACGTATTTAATTAATGTATCTCAGTTAAAAGTTGTTTTGCTATCCTCAAGACTATAAATAGCACTAGCAACAAACATGTAAACAGAGCTGCTGTGTATGTTTGTGTTAAGATAAGAACTTAATGCAATTGTGCGAATGTCCCACTAATATTCTGTACACTTTGGTTCTGTTGACTCTAGGATTTTTAACGTAAGTGAAAACTGCTTCTAGGTTGACAATAGTGTTTCTTAAGTTTCTAGATAGCAAGCATCTTCCGCTGCATCGTCACTTTCCATCATAAATAGAGGAATTTGAGTTGGTCTAGATTTTTAATGGGTCCCTGAATAAACTGTTATTATATAGAGATTAGAGTTTATATTACGGTCAGAGTTATTTCTTTTTTTAGTATCCATGCCACGCGGCTTCGCCCGCTATTATCAAGTTAAAAAGTAGCCTATGCGTTAATCCTAGGTATAAGCTATGTACATTCCAAATTTTAACCAAATCCGCTCAGCCGTTACTTACACTTACATACACACTTTCGGATTTATAATATTAGTATTTTTTTTTATATTTTCCACTTAATCGACAATAAGAACTTAATCTAACTTAACTCTATCAGTGTGTAATATAATTATATTTGTAATCATAATATGGATGACTTTCTGAAATAAATGCTTTGATTTGATTTGATTTAATCATAGCTTAATTAAAAATGGTTGTTTAAATCTTTATAAATCCTAAATTATATGAAAAAGAAAAATAAAGAGGATTTTCAAATACCTATTAAACAATACCCCAATTGACACAGCTCGTCTAATTTATTTTTTAACTATATGTCGTCTAGCGGTCGCCATACTGAATTTTCATTACAGTCATATCTTTCACGCACGATAAAGACAATTTAATTGATGTGAGAATCATCAAAATCAGCCCACGCGTTTGATCTCTAGTCTCTAGAGAGTCATAAAGGAACATACATACGTAGAATGATAAACAAATTACTCTCCTTTGCATCGCGCAGTCAGATAAAAAGTAGCTCGTATTAAAAGCAAACACTGACCATCAATTAAATATTCGATTTCGTCACCATCTCTAACTCTCTGAGTGTTATTTTCAAGAAAACATTAAACGGTTAAACTTCCAATGTTCCTTAAGAATTCAATCCGTACATAGTGTAATTGTTTACTTTTCTTTGTAAATAATGTACTTGGTATCAAAGTTTTATTAACACTATGTCAATATGTATCTACCCATTATGAACAGTAATCACTAAATATTATCTTTTAAAAAGTCAAATAAGCATATCGCTTAGCAAACTCTGTAAAACCCACGATGGTATCAAAGAGAGTACATATAATAATCGGCTGAGCAAGCGCGAACAGTGAGCGAAGCGGTTCAGCTTGGACAAAAATGTTTTCATATGTCCGGCGGATGTCTGTCAGATTTCTTCTACAAGTCGCATTTCTCAACCGATTCTCGTAAAAATTTGTGAGCAGGATCCATAATTGTAGAGGACTAGCCCTGCCCCGAGGATTCGCCCGCTATTATCAAGTTAAAAAGTAGCCTATGTGTTAATCCTAGGTATAATCTATGTAAATTCCAAATTTAATTTAAATCCGTTCAGCCGTTAAAGCGTGAAGAGGGAAACAACTTACTTACACATACACACAAACTTTCGGATTTTTATTAGTAGGATTTCTTGTCGAATCAGTTTTTGGAAGTTTTTCAAAATAGCGAGAATACAGGTATTGAAAATGTTAAAAAATATATTTCTTACACAGATTTTATTATTATTACCCACTAGAATAATAGAAGAAAATCTAAAAAAATTAATTAGTAAATATAATTTCGCTTCAATGTTAATAACAATGCTTATTTAAAAAATAACAACTAATCCTTGTTTACTTAACAAATAAATTTGTTTGTTCTCGTATACTCGCAGGTCTCTATCAAGGTGAAATGACGTCATGCATTAGTTAATTTTGTTTTAAAAAGGTACACAATAATACAATCTGAAACAAAATAAATAATATCTTGATTGACTACATAATATAAATATACCTAGGTTAATATAATTCATGAAATAGTGTTAAAAACACGTAAACAGACAGCTGTAGTTATACGTGTTTATCCAAATCTATTTGATGCATCATAGCAACAAAACGGATGTACCGTTTTCGATTAGGTATATGTATTTATTTGATAGCTCTTTTAAGTAGGATGGTTCTTATTATAGATGTTTGTTATATATCGGTGTAACAATTTTCTTGATATATTCTTGGTACTTATAATAATTAAAATAATTACATATTCATTTGCTCTGAGAGTAAACGTTACGTACGAGTACCCGTTTATTTTTCTAAACCGCGTCGCACATAGATTTGCGGCGTTTACCAACAAGTCGGCCTTGGGCTAGATGGTTCATACACACAACTTAGATACGCTATATGCTAAATTCTATAAAATATAGGATGTATATGATGGTACTCCGCCAGGAAACGAGGTGGTCGGACTTCTTACAAGTCCGCTTGAAGCGGTGCCACCTAACTACTGAACAGCAGCACTGTGCCAACAGGACTAGTTCCGGCTCAAAAGGTGCATATTAATATGAAACACCTTAAAGGACAGCCGGTAAGAGCTTGACATACGTGTTATGGATGTCAAATACCATTTTAATTTAATTTAACTTAAATGTTACATGATATAATTCCTCCATGCCCTATTTACCATCAAACAAACTGTCAAACGTCATCCTTTTATGGTTGACATACCTCCAGCTCGCTCGAAGCGTTTTGCTTCTACGTTCATCATCCGTACAGCGAAGGAGTGGAACTCATTGCCTGCGTCTTTGTTCCCTGAACAGTATAATCTGGGTGTCTTCAAGTCTAGAGTGAATAGGTACCTTCTAGGCTAGCATGTCCCACCGTCGACCGCATCGTCGCTTTCTATCAGGTGAGATATCGGTCAAATGCTAGCCAACTGGTAATAATAATTAAAAATGTGCGTAATTTTTAATAAAATTATTAACACCTTAAGTATCAAGAGATAAGAGACGCACATTCCAGTGCCACGCTCCTATTGCGTGGAGTGCATCGCTACTGCTAATTATTCCATGATGGTTAAGTATGGTTAGTCGCCTTAAGTACCTACCAAGAGACAAGAGACGCACATTCCAGTGCCACTCTGGACTAGGTAATCGAAGTTCTACAGTTAATGCAGATATCTGCAAAACAAACAAAAGAAAAAAAAAGTCGTTATTCTGGTATTGTTTTACGTAAGTTCAGTAACTTGCCAGTGTTAAATTGTTTGCTTCTGTTTGCTAAAATAAAGTCCAAGTAGCTATAAATTGGCCATTAAACAAATAGCATGTTCTGTGCCCAAAAGCTCTAATTAGGTATAATTACCTACTTATTATTGCTAGGTTTACAAATTTACGGGCATCTTGAGACGAACTATGTCAAGAAAATCCCTTATACCTAACAAAGATACAATGTTTATAAACAAATTAAAAAAAAAAAATGTAAATAAGTAGTACTTACCTAAATGTGTTGTATGTATAGAATACTCCTTGGTAACAAGGATAAGTTAGTAATAATGTATAAGGAAGTTTTTTTAGGCCAATTATGTGGGCGATTTGTTTAAAATAACGTTGTTCTCGTAGGTATGGTCCAAAAAATCTAAAATATCTTATATTAAGAGAATAGTCCACACAATTATATTATTGATCAATCGAAGCGAGACCTCTAAGGTAGCTTGGTTGTTTAGCACTTAGTCTTTCAGAGGTATTTAGCGTCTAAAGCATACAAGCGAATAACTTCAAATTATTAGAGAATATGCAAAGCTGTGGCCCAAAGCCAGAAATAGCAGTTGAAATAATGTAATGGGGGCACATACACATAAGCAGCGTATCGTTTGTATCGTTGAAAACATGTTGAAATTACGAATCCGTTGCTTAAACTAAGTTGGAAAATAATGATTTGGTATGATATCTGAGTCACTGATTTTAGACCTGTTTACCTTTGGAGTCTTTGTCAAAAACGGCTCCATATTTAATGTTGAAACTTATCTAACTAATTAAACAATTATTACTAAAAAAAGTTATCAACAGCAAATGCAGTATCACAACTTTCCATCACGTGAGATAGGAGGTCAAAGGCCAGCCTATCGAAAAAAAAACCGATACTTATTTTGTCAGGTCAGAACGCCAAACAACACATACTTACCTATCACCTTGAAATACCAATTATGAAAACAATAATAAACCTTTTAAAACATGTTTAAACACAGCGACATTAGCACTTTAGGCATTAGACACACCTAAACAAAGTAAACGTCGCATACATGTTACATTTAATATAGCCGGTTATTCCTCAGCCTCACCTTGATCTTGTTTATGTGTCACGCCCTTACTGCGCGGAGTGCATTGATACTGCTAATTATTCTATGTTTTGTTTAGTGGTTTAGTAGTTTTGCTGCCAAAGTGAAAAATGGCGATGTTGGTTTTGTATAATTTTCCAAAACCTGGATTCTTCGAGTGTTAATGTGTAATAATGGTGGATTATTTACCGTTTATACTTAGTAAACGTGCATACGTGTATGCAAATCATACAAAGTAGAAAAACGAGATCTTCGCCTTCGCTCCATAACTCCAATAGAAGTTCTAGTAAAGTTTCTACCACTTTACTAGGGCATGACTTGATTATGAGTCAGTCATAGTTTACTTGACTTTGACTGTGACTTGTGACTTGGACTTATATTATGAAATATAAAATTTGTTAATTTTTGTTTCATATTTCGACTGAAGGACTATGCGTCCATGGTCATGAAATAATAAAAAAAACGGTAAATCTATATTTTTTTTTATTTCGACTGGAGAACTATGTATCCGAAATCATGATATAAATTAAAAAAGATAAATCTATGAAGTTATAACGCAAATGGTAAAAAAAATGGCGTTGTCGATCTTGGATTACTTTCCAAAATTAGTGATTCAATTCAAAAAGAGTGTTAATGTGTAATAATGGTGGACTAGTCGTGACGTTCACTAAATATAATTTCATACAAAGTTAGAAACGTAATTTTCGCTTTGCTCCAAAACTCCAATAGAAGTTCTAGTAAAGTTTCTACCACTTTATTAGGGCATGACTTGGCCTTGATTGGACCTCGTCTCTTTAACTTGACTTTGACTATGACTTGCAACTAGGACTTTTATTATGAAATATGTAATACACTTGAATTTTTTTATTTCTTGACACTTACACTTGCACAGCGATTGGGAAGCCAACAAAAAAAAAATATATCTATTTACTAGCTGCGCCCCGCCGTTTCACCCGCGTTGATAATGATGAAAAGTGATGATGATGATGATGATGAAAAATAGATGTTGGCCGATTCTCATAGATACCGGATAAGCACAAAAAATTTCATCAAAATCGGTCAAGCCGTTTCGGAGGAGTATGGCAACGAAAACTGTGACACGAGAATTTTATATATTAGATTCTTAAGTATGGCGCTATTATTAAAATGTCAAACAAGCTATGACTAAGACATTTAAAAAGCTACGCTATATCAAGTTCTTTTGAAACTAGTCTCATTGTTTGTTTATTTTTAGCCTGAGCCAAATTGCCTTTACTTTGTACCTGCCGTAAATAAAAAAGTAATTGCAGTCTTTAAATAGGAGCAACAGGTTTTCTATACCCACAAGGTGATGGCACAAAGTATATAAGAATACTACGCTTTTTGTCGCAAACTGAAAGATAAAATAAAAAACAGCGTAATTAGAAAAAGTCCAAAGCAAAAGATGAAGTGAAACGAGTTTGACATTTGAAAACAATAAAAATAATTATATCGGACGTTTGGACTGTATACGATAAAACTAACTACTTTATACCTTTTATGTCATGCTAAATTAAGAGAACACTTGCAATATTGCCGCTACCCTTCGAGCAAAGGGTTGTATTAAGAGGGTGACATATGGTCGAACAACGATGACGTACGTGCTTCCAAGCACACCCTCAGATCGTACCCACAAGTACCCACTATAGTAAAACAGGGACAGATTCGGCTTCTATTTATTTATGTAACCACCATAAAACCATTTGAATTGTCCGATGGCTAAATTAGAAGAGCGTCTGCCTTCTAAGTCACTTAATGTATCAAGTTTTCCCTTCCTAATTCTCCTTTGGTAGATGCAAATGTTACAATATGAAAACAATGTGAAAACAACAAATTAGATTTTGTAAAGAAAACTGTTTTCGTAGATCTGACTATGGACTGGTATGGACTCAAAACTGCAGTGGTGTCCTCATATTGATGTGCTTGTAGTTCGCTTGAGTTCCGCTGCTTTTGCGAACCGAAAAATTAGACAATTGATTGATGTAGCGACGGCAACACTGGTTTACTTTGCATATTTTCATAGTTTGATGAGTTACGGCATCTTACTATGGGGATATGCTGCTGATGTTGAATCTATTTTTATTCTAACAATTAGAGCGGTTCGTGCAATCTATGATATCCGCGCAAATCTCTCAGGGAATTCTTTAATGAAACAGGCATAAATACCATGCCTTCGCTTTACATCTTTAAATTATAATATGGACCCTTGTGAATAAACAATTTTAATTTTGATTTAAGCGGTTTCGGCTTAGGTTCCCGGCGGCAACAATAAGCTTCTCCCCAAGGGAAATTTGTGTTTCTGGTTCTGGGTGTGATGTGTGTCTTTTGACACTTTTAAAACAAAGGTTAACAACCACTACCTTTTTCTACAGAATAATTAAGTTGAGCAAAAAAAATTTTCCATATTTTTAGTAACTTTTTAATTATGTTTATGTATGTATATTGCTATATAGGTATATGTATGTATGTAATATGATATATGTATTTATATTTTATATGTAGATAAGGAAATACTGTAATATATTTTAAACTTATAATTTTATGTCTAAATATGTTTAAATAATAAATAAACTTACTTCTCCATAGCATGTGCACTACCACTTAAAATTCACTCGATACACCAAGGTTAACTGGAAGATAATGCTTTATAGCATTAAGTTCGCCTGTGTACCTACAATTTGTTTTGTTTGTGCAATAAAGAATTTTCAATCAATCAATGTTTCCGCCACTATTCATGATTGAGCTTACTGTAGGGCTGCGAGTGTTAAAGCGTTTTTACGTTTATGGTTTACATCATTTCCTATTCTCCACCAATGTACTCTACTATACTTTTATTGAGATCCAAACCTGAGATCTGACGCCATTTTTGTTAGTATTTCACAAGATTTGTCTTAAGACTAGTCATTACATAAAGGTCAGACAGAGGAAGTATTTTTAAATCACCTTGAACTTCAGTCTTATCACGCCTCAACATAATATTCTTTCACATTGCATGTCTGATTATTCACAGGCACAGCATAGCTAATATAATAATGTCTATGTTACCTACTGAATTGATATTGTCTATTACTCGGTCATCATCATCCCAAAGAGTTATGTAGGTATTCCTCTTTTTCCGCAAACGAATGTGTTTGTCAGCCTGTGTATGAATGAACGAATGGTTTATTTAATTCAACTTACTCAGTCTAACATTCACAAGTATATTTAACAATTTTAAGCAATTTGGTAATGGTATGTAAATGCCCTCTGCCGGATGTATTGACGAAACGAAACTGTAAATTTAAAACAAGCTTTGTAGCAACATGTGTAGCTGTAATGTAGCAACATTACATTATAGGTAAGACAATTATTTTTATATGTGACCTCAATCGTGTATACAACTTTTTTTTTTATTAAAGATAAGGCAAGCATTTGACTACTATCTCACCTGATGGAAAGTGATGATGCGGCCAAAGATGGGACATGCTTGCCTAAAAGATACACCTATTCACTCGAGGCTTGAAGACTTACTTAGATTATACCGTTCGGGGAACAAAGACGCAGGCAATATGTTCCACTCCTTCGCTGTACGGATGATGAACGTAGAAGCGAAACGCTTCGAGCGAACCGGAGGTATGCCGACCATAAATGGATGACGATTGATAGTTTGTCTGTTGTTAGTTGTTAAGTATTGTAATTATGTATGTTTCTTCCTCTGTGGGGTTCTAGGGGCGTGGGCCGATTTTGATTATTTTCAATAGATTAATTAGTCTTAATCTCGCGATTGTCAATAAAGACATGACAGTAATCAAAATTCAATATGGCGACACCATCTATTGTTTACGATAGATTAAATAAATTGTTAGTTACGTAAAATTGATTGTAAAATAATCCTTCCTATTTGTAAATAATCAAGGACCAACCATGGACGTATCGCGATAACGTTGAATTATGTGAAGATAAAAACTAAAAGATTGTTCATTATTGAGAAAACAAACTCAGTCGTATTATGAACATCGTATTTTTTCAATGTTAAAAAGGTCATTTTTTTACGAAACACTATTAAATTGTTAGATCTATTAATTGTATTAGTCTTAAATAAAAATAATAAAGATATCTTTAAAAAAAACTTATGTTTGCGATTATATTACTTATATCACGTTTCTGTCTTTTGGATCACGGAGATAAATCTTTCAACTTAAATATATTAGGTATATATTTTTCTATATATAAGGGATAAGTTAGATAAATCGCCTCAAACAAGTTAATAAATGCTGAATTATGGGATAGTAATGCCTTAACAAAATCAACCCCATACTTACTAAAAACCAAGTTACTTACTTTTAAGGATTTTAGATTCATCAATAAGTTATAGATATTAATTTTTTTTTATAAATATTAAAGATTTAAAAAATTACAATATAAGAGTCTGTTTAGATAGGTATATATCAACATAATGAAATTAAAATATAAGGCAACTTCGGGGACGTGGAAAGCTAATAATAAAAACAAAAGCATTCAAAAACATTATGTTAAAACAATAATAAAAAAAATATTTTTCACT
Organism: Lomographa bimaculata; assembly: GCA_948107665.1. Lineage (NCBI taxonomy): Eukaryota > Metazoa > Arthropoda > Insecta > Lepidoptera > Geometridae > Lomographa > Lomographa bimaculata. The sequence continues at coordinate 3,863,273 of OX403601.1, read as the reverse complement.
CACAAACCCACTCTAAGTTCGATGACTTGTGCCGTGGGTGCCTAAAACATTCACATACACACAATCACACCCAAAACAAGAAACACAAATTTATTTTGAGGAGATAACTTGTCTTTCTTGTGAATAAAGAGAAAACTTGTCTTACCCCGGGAATCGAACCCGATACCCGCTGCATAGAACGCGAACTGCGCCAACGGGTAGTTCAATAATGTACTGCATACTATAATAATGCACACGATTCTTCTTTATATCATATTCATTCGTTTCGAAAATAGAATTCCTATAGAGGCCAGCATCGGCGTGTTCTTCAATAGTCCTATCAATAAATACAAATCCTATCAAAAAACAATGATTTACAATTTTTTAAGTAGTTTGATAAGAAGAGTGGTGCGGTGCGCTACCCGATAGCGTGGATACAATAATGAATATAGTCAGTCATGATATTAGCATTGCAATTCAGAGAGGCAATGCTACCATAGCGTGGATACAATAATGAATATAGTCAGTCATGATATTAGCATTGCAATTCAGAGAGGCAATGCTACTACAAGCATGATGGGAACCCTACCCACTGGTAGTGGGCTTAAGCACTTGAGTTATTTATAAGCTAGTTTTAGGAGATATAGGCAATTGGCCCATATATAGCTAAGTTCTTGGTTAAAATTTAGGAAGAATTAACTTCTATCAATATTTTTTTTAGGTTAAGTGATGAGCAAGTCGTTCGCTTGATGGTAAGCGTCACGCTCGCCTATTTCAGTTCAGTGACACCCAAAGTTTTGAACTTAGGTCAAAACCCTGCTCGCCAAAGCACTGCACAGTCTGCGTTTGTCACCCTGAGTTATTAGATGTTAAATCTCTGTCCTGTAGTTTCAATGGAAACCTTGCTCTTCAATGCGAAATATTGTACATAATATACAGTAATGTTTGCACATGCTGCTTGGCGATTGAATGTCTGACAATAAATAATAATAAACCTGTGATAAAGTTCTTAAATAATGGCATAATAGGACTAGTGACGAAAAAGTGTAAAACAAAAAAGTAAGTTAACTTAAGTCAAACTTAGGAGACACTTCCAGCTACGCTTGATCTGTGTAACTCGGTTACCAGTAGGTCTATTCTGGTCGTCAAAATAAGATTGTTCGAATAGATGCGACGCGACGTCGATACGACAGTCGATTGGTTGAAATTTCAGTTGATTCGATGTTCATAACAAAAGAAAATCGTTCGATTTCGACGTCGATGTGACGCCCGGAAGAGACCCCCAGTTTTGTGTCCGAGCACGAGTATCGAACGAACATGACGTCAAACTATTTCAAGTTATCCTACCAAACAACATAAAAATGTATTAGCTTCTTCAATACCCTCAACAATTTATTTATTTATTTATTAGCAAACATAATTAGATGTTACTAAATGAATTATTTCTCATGTAAGTGAATAATGTATTCTTATGAGAAATAAAGAATGTTACACCATAAACTTAAGTATAATGACTTGTTTGAGATTTTCAACTTTTCATGTCTCCCTGAGCCGTTAAAAGTTATAGATATAATTAAAATTAAATTAAATCCATTAAATAAATTATAAAACTTGATGAATCGATTTACCCATTATTTTGTTAAGAAGATCATTGAGATATACTTACCAACGACGTTTATCATCATCTCTATGATTGTGCACACCTCTCCATTTATATATTATACCTCGGTTGCTATGACAAATCATATGATAAGTATCTTACCTAATGTATTGATAATGCCTATATAGTTTTTGGTATAATGCTTATTATTAAGGAACAAATGCATCAATAATTTATTACAATCGAGAGATAGGAAATATATAAGTGGATAAAGAAACTTCATAATTTTTTTTTTTATGTTTAATAGGCTTGCATTTGACTACAATCTCACCTGATGGAAAGCGATGATGTGGCCGAAGATGTAGCATGCCTGCCTAGAAGATACCTTTTCACTCTTGACTTGAAGACTGCCAGATTATACCGTTCAGGAAACAAAGACGCGGGCAATGAGTTCCACTCCCTCGCAGTACGGATGATAAACGGTAACGTGATTACATTATATGAAATGAAATGTCATGTCGTAATTTCAAACATCTTGTAATGTCATCTATCAAATGGAGGGTTGGGGCACCCGAAACAGTTTTATTACTAGTTCGGGCGTCAAAAGTCTCACCTTATCACAGTATAAACACAAATAAATATAAGACTTGAAAAATAATGAAATTAAATGAATATAATATATTGATATAATGTTATAATTAAATGAATATAGAATGTAATATTAGGTTGACATGTTATATTATGTCAATAAATTGTTTTTTTTTTTACTGATTGGCAAACATTTGACCACTATCTCACCTGATGTTAAGTGACGATGCGGTCGACGATGGAGCACGCTTGCCTAGAAAATACCATCGTTTAGGTAATAAGCTGATCACCTTCTTTAAATTACTTAAATAACTGTTATTATTACATAAACAAACGCTTTCATACTCATAGCCCCACAATTAGTTCATTCGTGGGTCCCGGAAACATTCACATCACACCCAGAACCAGAAACACAAATTTCCCTTTGATTTGATTTGATTTTGTCATTTTCTAGATAATTAACCCCGAAAAAAGTGATAAATAAGTTCCTTGCCAAAAGGGTGTAACAACTATATTGTTACTTAGGAATTATGTTGAAAATCAGTAGTGAGGAGTACTTTGAAACACAGTTTTGTATAGTGAAGAAGAATAAAACATAATTTGTAAAATAAATTTTCAATAAATTTTCTTGGAGTAGGTACTTTGGGATACTTTCTTGTGTCATGTTAAGGGTTCTCCCCAATTGTCACATTTATAATATTAAAGTGATCATGGTTTTGAGTAGTGCCATTATTGTTTCTTCGGCTTAGTCATCGCTTATCAAGGTTATCACGTGTTACCTGCATGATAAGAGCATGCATAGTAAATGCAAGTGTAGCAATTCATTGCACGCGTCATCGCGCTATAGTTTAGGTAATAGGCTGATCACCTTCTTTAAATTACTTAAATAACTGTTATTATTACATAAACATAAACACTGTCATACTCATAGTCCCACACTTGTTCATTCGTGGGTGTCGGAAACATTCACATCACACCCAGAACCAGAAACACAAATGTCCCTTTTACGGAGCCAAAAACTAAATGTATCTCAGTAATATACAAACTCTATCAAAACAAAACCCGGCTTCTATTTCGTATTGCGTCTCCGATAGTTCTAGAATCTGGTTTCACCAAATTTCCATCGATGGTTGCAAAACCGTTGCAACACTGTAACTTTGAAGTGCAACAGTTGATTATGAAACTTATTTAGTAAATGTTAAGTATTACTTTACTCTATTACCGGGTAATGAAAGCAACCTTCAGAACAAATTACGTGTTTCAATGGTAAATATAGTTAAAATCAATCTTATATTAGATATAGGTTTTAAATATCTACCTAGTTCAATGTTTTAAGGTAATGCTGCCAGCATGATAGGAATGCTACCCTCTGGGAGTGGGCTTGACCATTTTAGTTACCTACAAGCTCGGTGCCTTGTAGGTAAATTAGGTGTCTGCCGTTTTTAGTTTTAGAAAACATAGGTACATACTTATGGTTTGGCGCGTAGATATACTCGTAGTTACATTAGCTATTTTGACGTCTAGTTCAGAAAAATGATTGATAACTACCAAATCTTAAGCCTTTGGGTTGCCTGGGTGTGATCGATCTGAACGATAAGTAATGAACTAAATACTTGTACATACATGAATGGGTATTTTACATAGGTGTCCCTTACCCATACATGTAATTAAATTTAACTTAGACTCTCTCTAACGAGAATTTAACAAAGAAACACTATACTTTGTACAATTTTGAAGCTTGGGGCCCCAAACCAAGCAAAGCCTGTATCTTCGGAGCCCGATACGGTTAACAATCTTAGAAATGCCTATATCTTTGTGAATTCCGGATAATATGTTAATTAAAAATTTATAATTATAAAAAAATATATAAAACTAAAATATTATCAGAAAATAGATCATAATATGGAGGTTTATATCTACACCTATTCATATGTAGAAATCGAGACGGTCACGGATTCATTTCACAAATCAACAGATATTTACCTGCAACCGATTCAAGATTTTTTACATGCAAATTCGTCAAATTCATATTAAAACAATTGGCTAGAAAGGTTCCAAGTACGTCGATTCAAATCACCATCAAAATAAGTACCATCAGGCAATAAAGGAGGTAGGTGTATATATTACATATTTACCAGCATCCCCATTGCCTCCTCGTTTTTCGTATACAATAATGACCATCACAACTATTTTTTAACCGCTGTGGCATCGTAGCTTCCAAAAGGCTGGAACAATTTTGATTTAGTTTTTTCTTGTTTGAAAGGTGACTTGATCGAGGGCGTTCTTAGCCATGTTTAGTGATAATTATACGCAAGCAAAGCTTAAAAAAACCGACTTCGACACTTTGGTTTTGGCTGGATCGATTTCGATAAAATTTATACGGGACCACCTCTGAAGTATAATCTACCACACAAAAAAACATCAAAATCGATTCATAATTGGCGGCGATATCGCGTAACATACATACAAATAAAAAAAATTAAAATATATACATTTTCATGTGTGGTACCTCATAAGTTTCTTCCACGGGGACTGATTATGAAATTATTATTTTTTTGTAGAAAGATTTTGCATTCCAATTGGTCCAAATTTCAATTTGATCAAGATCAGATCAGTAGTTCTTGAAATGTCTTCAATAATGCATGTTAAGCACATCTAATCTGATCAAAGTTCCGAAGATAAAGCTGTGAAGTCGGTTTTTTTAAGCTTTGCTTGCGTTTAATTATTAAACTGCTAATCATAAAGTTAGTAAGTACATTAAACCTTAAGTGTATTGCAATATTTTGCACCTGCAGTTTCACCATAGCATTGACTGAGGTCTCGTTCGTGCCCTCATTATTCTTGGCTTTGGAACAAGTCTTGTCAATGTAATATTGATACCTTTTTCGAACCTGTTCACCTTCCGTGTGGCTTCTGTTTTTGCTCGTACATGATCAGAAAGCTGGTAAAATCTGGAAAATCAGAAATGGGGCTCTATCTCAATGTGCGGAGGGTGGAATTTGGTTGGAGGACTCGGATATCTCAGTTTAAATAGCTGAGGCCCTTTTTGTTCTGGGTCACAGCGCGTCGCTGTTTTGGGTGAGGTCTAGTGTTGTGCAGTTGACTGGGGAAAAGACCAGATTTTTTAAGATTTCATTGTTTAATACCGATTTTTTTATGATGTAACTGAATGCTACCAGTTTTATTATATTTTTTTAATTTTGTAGTTACGAGTATTTAGTATCTTTAAGTTTATTGTTACAGCAACATAACTGTAAAACCAGTTAGAAATGTTTTTTATGAATGTACCTTGTAAACACAAAAAAATAGAGTGAATCGTTTATGACAGCAAGTAGATTGATAAGAAAATAGACAATGATAATTTAGGTACCACTTAGTAAATTATCATCGTCTAATTCTATTTGTTTTAGGTGTTAAAATTGATTTTATTATGTTTGGTTTGTTAGTTGCTTTTAGTAGTTACTAAACTAAGTATTACGTACATTATGGATGATACCTTAAAGAAAAGAAAGTAGACAATTATAATTTACTTAGATACCTAAACTTATATACTCTACCAACGATTAATCAATTATTCAGAAGTAAACAAATTATGTTTAAATAACCTACCATATATGGACGTGTATAACAGATATAATATTCCTATAGGGTGTCATTTGAAGTTTTGACCATTAAAAATATTAGGTACATTTTAATTTAAAATAGATTTGCTACAACTAGGCCGTATCATTACTTTCCATCAGGTGAGATAGCGTTCAAATACTTACTCATCTGGCAATAAAAAAAACATGTCAGTAATTAATACAAATTATAGTATCACCAAAAATAGAATGCACTAGTACATGAAATAAGATTTTAAAACTATTCACGTAACTCTTTCAAGTAAATCAGGATTTTATTATAGACTAGATCCGTGAAACATAAAAACAGTTTAAGTTATTAATAGCTCGCTGAAGTCCTAAAACATCCGAGCATTGTTTATCGTATAAATAACAAAATGTTGCTTAATGCTCTACTCATACTTATTCTGTGCGAGTTGTTATTGTGACGCAGATTAGATCGTAGTTAGTGCGTTAGTCGGGTCACAAGCCGGTTTACGCACACATCACTAGTTTTGCAATGGGCCGCGGTTGCTGGGTGCCTACGTGACGGGCTCCGCGTGTCGGCTTGCAGTGGAGAGGGGTGCCGGCCGGTGAGCCGTTCTGCGTGCGCATCGCAGTGATGGGACAAAATGTCGATTCGTAATATCGATATCGACAACATTGTGTTTAGAGTAGTTTAATTTTGAAGTGAAACTTCTTATTGATCGAATTTTAAAATTCTGATCCACAACCTTTTTGTGTGACGAAAAGTGGTGGGGTTGAACACTCTGATGAATAATTAAAATGATGATGTGATAGAAAATAAAATAAAAAGTAGTGGATTGTTTACTTATTCTAAATATATAAATAAACCCACAGTTAAAACAAAACATGTGCAGAAAAGTATCCCTTTTAAATATTAACGCCAATTACTATGACAATAATGAAAAGAAGATGAGCAAGATGCTAGCCTGATGGCAAGCGACATGCTTACTTATCTAAAGTGCCACTGCACAGTGCTCTTTTTCCTGAGACTGAGGTGTCATGTCTCCTATATCCAGTAATCACACCAAGACTACTCGTCTTTTAATCCTTTTTCTCCATTGCAACAGGCGTTTCTCTATCTGCCACTTGAGACCAACCTCTAGAGAAACGAGCTGCCATGAGGAAAAAAATCAAATACAATATGAAATACATATACGTATACATTGATTTATTCGACTATAAACATCAATATTCTGATTTTAAGATATATCTTTAACATGTATTACCAAATCAGTATGTAAATTTTCGCGATTCGTATTCATAGAATTAAACTACTTTTTGCGTTATTATATTCCAATCTATGTCATTTTTTATTTATTCCTGACATTTCGAACACTCCTTTCATGGTATATTTATGTGTAATACTCGTTCATGGTATATTTATGTGTAATACTTAATATTTTTCTATGAATAATATTTATTAAATTAGATAATTCTTATCTTGCTTATTATAACAAAACTAGGTGACATATTAAAGCCATGCATTAATCAATTTCACGTCTGAATAACACTATACTAGTATTATCTCTCCAGCTATAGAAAAGAGTTCAACGAGCACAGATAAGGGTATCGATGTCGATAAAACAAGTGTAAACATGAGCGACGTCCTTATTCCAGCACCAGTATGGTAAGGAGGCGAAGCAAAACACAACAAAGAATCAGTCGGTCATACGTATCCGATACGAACGGACGACAAGATATAATTCGAAACCAGTAAACTGTTTGTTGAATTAAATATTTTATTTTGAAATAATTTTGTGAAGACTCGAAAGTTGCAAGATGTATTCTACAAAAAAGAGCTTGGAGAAGATCCTGCAAATTTATAAGAATGAACTCCGTCGGCACATCAGCAAGACAACGAGCGTCACTAACTCTGATGCCATGGCCCCAAGGCTGGATCAACCATCTGCAAAGATGCAGAACGAGGAGAGTCTACCGAAGAAACTCCTCAAGCTGCAAAAGTATCACAGGTCAGTGAACTCGGTTGAACTCTTGATGCATTGGTTTGCGTAATATAGCTGCGTATGTGTCGCGCCCGGTATTAGTTACTATTTGCAGTGAAGTTTCGAAATCGTATTGTTTACCTTCAGGTCGTTTAGTCAAACATATGTTAAGTGAACTGTTGTACACCCACATTGCGTGAATTGTTTAGATTTATTTCACTTTCCACTAACCAGAAACAGACACTTCATATATATTTTTTAAAACGCTTTTCACAGCCCCACACTTAGTTCGATGAATTGTGTCGTGGGTTTCGAAAACATTCTCATCACGCAAACAATCCGAACCAGTATTTTCCTTGAGGAGAAAACTAGTGTTCCCGCTGGGCATCGAACCCGATAACTGAGCCAACGGGCAGCTTAATTATTAACTTACTATTACGGCGTTACGATTAACTATAAATCTACATTCAGTTTGAAAAACTGCAGTATATTACTGTTTGTAGCTGCAAAAGTGTCCAAACACGTGCTCAAAACCGGCAATTCTGTACCTTATCTTCGTAATGAGATAATTTCATTTATAAAATTATGTTATAACACTCAAATTGATAACAAATAATCTATAACTCCTCATTAATTGAGTAATAAGCACGTCATGATAATTTGATCTATTTCATGTACAAATCCAACGAAACCTATTAAAAATAATGTGGTATTTAATCTATTTTGTACATATCAAGCCAATATATTAAGATACCTAATAATTTCTATAGTAATTTTAAAACATGTACTGTATGATAGTGATAGAAGAGACAAAATGTACTATTGAGCACTTAGTTGATATTATAGAGCATGAATTAAATCTCTTAAACCACAGCTCCAAGCAACAAAATTATCTTTATATTTACATTCCTAGCGTCTTAGGAAGACGTCCTCATCATTATTAAATGAATAGTGTGAATAGGTATCTTCTAGGCAGGCATGTTACATTTTCTCCCGCATCTTCACTTTCTATCAGATAGTGGTGAAGTGCTTACCTATCAAGCATTTTTTTTATAAGAAAGTGCCTTACCCGCTGCCTGATACCAACGATGCCTTTTGTTACCTATAGGTACCTGTCAACCCTGACACCTCAGGAGCTGCCGATGGCTGCCCGTGGACTGGCCGTATCCAAAGACCAGTCCAGGGAGTTCATGGCTTGCTTCCCTGACATCATCAGGGAGCTGACGGAGACCGGCAAGCACATCGAAGTGCCCGAAGCCAGCAAATGGTTGGCCAAGGTACGTGTGCTAGTCGAGGTATCAGTGACGCTCTGTAGTCTGATTTGGTTGTCATAAGAGGATGTTTTAGCTGTTAAATAGATATCCTGTAACTAAGCAACAACAAGTTTGATCTATATTATTTACTAGGTGCGCCCCGCGGTTTTACCTGCGTTTTCTTTCATAACCTTCTAACAATAATTAACACAACAAAAAGAGAATTAGCGAAATTGTTTCCCCCGTTCAGGCGTGATGCGATGACCATGGGAAATAAAGATTCATTTATACATAGATATACATTATGCAGTGTCGTAATTGTGAACAAAATGCTACTGTTTGAGACTTTAGAGAATTTATTAGCAGGTTAGACCATAAATATATTATGGTCTAACCTGCTAATAAAGATAGAAGAACTACATTTCTTTGTGAAATCATTTTAGAAGAACTACATTTCTTTAGTACATCATTTTAGAAGAACTACATTTCTTTGTGACATCATTTTAGAAGAACTACATTTCTTTGGTACATCATTTTAGAAGAACTACATTTCTTTGTGACATCATTTTAGAAGAACTACATTTCTTTGTGACATCATTTTAGAAGAACTACATTTCTTTGTGACATCATTTTAGAAGAACTACATTTCTTTGGTACATCATTTTAGAAGAACTACATTTCTTTGGTACATCATTTTAGAAGAACTACATTTCTTTGTGACATCATTTTAGAAGAACTACATTTCTTTGTGACATCATTTTAGAAGAACTACATTTCTTTGGTACATCATTTTAGAAGAACTACATTTCTTTGTGACATCATTTTAGAAGAACTACATTTCTTTGGTACATCATTTTTATTTATTATGTTTAGCTTACGTAAGTCAAGTTAGTCAAGTAAATTATTTATTTGGCGACTTGGTTTTTTTTATTAATAAAAAAGCCATTAATAATTTAAGGATTTATTATATATATATACTCTTCCGTGTAAAATTATCTAAATCTGGTGAAAACCGCATCAAAATAAGTTGTTTATTTTAGGAGGACTTAGCGGATAAACAGACAGACAGACGCGGGAAGCAACTTTATTTTAAACTATGGAGAGATGTTAGTTTCTCACAAATTATTTTCTCTTCAATCCAGACCTATACTTTTATACATTTTCTAACAATAATCGTATGGAAGCGATATATATCTTCTTTTTAATATATAAAATTCTCGTGTCGCAGTGTTTGTTACCAAACTACTCCGAAACGGCTCCACCTATTTTTATGAAATTTTGTATGCATATCGGGTAGGTCAACATCTATTTTTATACCCCGAAATATTAAGTGTGGTGCAAACCAAATTTTTTTTTTTGCACAAAATTTTTGTTTATATTTTTTTATGATTCAGCATGGAAAAATACAACCCTAATATGGCACAACAACATAGTATAAGTTTCTCATTCTTGATTCTGGATAGAAAACTTGTTAGGCAAGATCTATTACGGGTAGGACTTTGGACATGTTATTTCAATCTGATACGGTTCTATTATCTAGTACTCGTCGCCTGATGCCAACAGTGTTTATGTTCATTTTCCTCACGCCATACTCTCATTACAAATAGATAAGGTAAACAAAGCGGACGATTATGAATGATGCACTAAATGCGGCTGTTTTCTACACAATGAAATTGTTGAATGCGTTATCAGACCCTGCATTACGTATTTATGTTGCTAGCTGTTTCTATCTGAATAAGGCAAAAATGAACTTTGATTCTTGGTAGTTTTCTACAACTTTACAAAAAAGGAGGAGGTAGTCGGGTCGACTTCTTACTTTTTTTTTTGTTTTTCCTCGTTACTTCGTTCTACGTGAACCGATTTCGAATATTTTTGTTTGATAGATGTTGCTTTCCAATTGGTCCCATTTAAATTTGATCAGTAGTCCTTGAAATTTCTTCAATAACGCGTGTTTAGTACATCTAATCTAATCAAAGTTCCGAAGATAAAGTGGTAAAGTCGGTTTTTTAAGCTTTGCTTGCGTTTATTTATGTAATTTTCGAATTGAAATCGTTGGCAACAGGGATAGGTAATAGGGCGTCAGTTATCAACCCAAATTATAATCTTTACTATTTGTGGATGAACTTCTTATTCACATTGTTATAAACGTGATCGAATTCATGAGTGCTACTTAAAGACAATTTAGCAGTCGCCGTTCATGTTCCGGTTTGAATACCGGTTTTTCGCCGTGTCTCATCCTGGCATAAATGCTGACTTTTGCGCGTATTCTTTAAACTCTCCAAATTTTTAATTTCTTTTCTGTCTGCTGGCAACAATTTTTACCACTATCTCACCTGATGGAAATCTCCAAATTCGTCTTCAACGTAATTCAATTAGGTGATTAAGCTTATTTTTAAAACATAAACGCTTTCGCACTTACTAAGTTCGAAGACTTTTATTATTGCCGGAACATTCACATCACACCCAGAAACACAAATTTCCTTTAAAATAAAAACATGCGCTTCCACCGGGATTTGAACTCGCTACATGTTGCTTAGAAGGCAGACGCGGTACCAACAATGCCAGCTAGTAGTTCAAACAATAGTAACGCTATAAAGGTACCGTGTTACCGAGTTGAATGAAACATACGTTTTCACACAAAGAATATTAACTCTCATACTTTCACAATAGAGACAATTAATATTTATTTTAGCAAATAAAGAAGCGGAACGTGATCAATATGGAATTATATTAATACATTTAATGACGCTTTTCTATTAAATACTTACTAATAATTTATTAATATTTCTTTAAATCGTAAATATAGATGTTAACTTTTGTTATTGAACTAGCTTTGTCCAGCGAAGTCGCCTGCTTTATTTAATGGGGTTACTCATAATAAGTCGCGAGTAAATAGGCATCTTCTAGGCAAACGTGCTCCATCGTCGACCGCATCGTCACTTACCATCAGGTGAGATGGCGGTCAAACGTTTGCCTATCTTGAATAAAAAATATTATACTCGTATCATTGGGGTTACTAGTAATTCGTGTTCCTATTATACGGTCTACAGTCTAGAGTACACAGATTATATAAATTTAGTAGTGATACAGATAAACAGGGATTCAGGGCTCAATAGAAGTAACCAACAACAACAACAACACATTGACGACCCAGATAGCGCAATGGGCAAGTGCCCTGCCCTCTGCTCCGTGGGTATTGGTTTCGATTCTCAGCAGGAGCACAATTTTCCTTCCCAAGGGACATTCGTGATTCTTTACACACGATACAATGAACAATGAAGTATGGGGCTGCGTGTGTTAAATTTGTTTGTTGAAACCTGTTTCCCAAACTAGGATGAGTCTGATTTTACGAATCTAGCAGTAAAGTCATTAACTTTCACGAGTGCCTCTTTGGGGGTTCATGTGAATAAACGATTTTGATTTGATTTGACACTTCACACTTATCACTCATTATATTATAAATGCGAAAGTTTATTTGTAAGTCTGTAAGTACTTATGTTCATTTTTTCGATACGTTTTAACTTCTGAATGGATTTGCATTTCATAAATAGCTCAAAATCAAAATAATTATTGTTTGATAATAATATATGTCTTCGCCTAAGTAGATAAATAGATAGATAAATAGATGAACTCTTTATCTAACACCATATTTGTGACAGAGAATAAAAAATAATGACTTACAAAATAAGTGTAACAGGCGGTCTTATCGCTAAAAGCGATCAATCATGTTAATGCATTGAATCAAGGATCAAGAATAATATTTTTTTGGTGTACTGATAAATTATAATGCAAAGTGTCAGTGCATTTGTGTTATATCAGTTTTTTCACATAGGACATTTAATATTTAGATAATGTATCTAATTCAGTTTTAATTTGATGTTAGAGCGTACAGTATCTTCCCATATTTAATAATATCATTGGCACAATGCAGTTCACCGTACTACACTCATACTATACTAGCAATTGTATGAAGATCCTTATCGTTGCCAGGTACTTCTTAAAATTACTGTCAAATTGTTGTTACAAAAACAACAATGGAAAAAATACACGGCGCAGGTAATTGGTTTGTTCAGCAGTTTGTGCGAACAAACAATATCAAGGACCTTTATTATTTTTCAACTTAACAGCATTGTTTTGATGACATCATCCGTAACATTCGTGTGACTGTGTTAATATAACTTAATTAACTTTGAGACTGCTAGGTTTGTTGGTTTTTTCCGATCATGGTGAAGCAAAAAGAAAGGTTATGATTTTAGCAGCGTATTTATCTCTATATCTCAATATATTTATTTAGGATTTTATTAATTGTGACGACCCAGTTGGCGCAGTGGACAGGTGCCCGCCCTCTGTGCCGTGGGTCCTGGGTTCGATTCCCGGCAGGAGCACAAATTCCTTCCCAAGGGATATTTGTGCTTCTGGTTCTGGGTGTAATGTGTGTGTGATGTGAATGTTTCCGGCACCCACGATACAAGTCTTTGAACTTAGTGTGGGGCTGTGAGTGTGAATGCGTTTGTTTGTTGTTTTGTTTGTTAAGCAAGCTTTTGACCACAATCTCACCTCATGAAAAGCGACGCTGCGGTCGAAGATGTAGTACGCTTGCTGAGTAAATAACATGAGACAAAATCAACGTTTTGAAAATATATCCAACGTTCTATCTGGAAAACGGCTGCACCTATTTTGACCAAACATAGCAAAGAACACTCTCGATCAAGTCAATAATAAAATACTAAATCAAAATCGGTCCAGCCGTTTGGGCCGATACCACATACAGACACACAGATATACTCTATATACTTATAACACCTCTCTTTTTCGTCGGGAGATAAAATAAACAGGGTATGTCGTAACGACACACGATAGAAATGAACCTTTTGTATAACAGGGAAACATTTTTAAATTTTTATATTAATTTTAGATTTCTGCCCAAGGAAAATTTGCACATATAACATACAATCACAACCAGAACCACTGGTTGTGATTGTATGTTATATGTGAATGTTTCCGGCACCCACGACACAAGTCATCGAACTTAGTGTGGGGCTGTGAGTGTGAAAGCGTTTATGTTTTGTTCATCAATTTTCGTCACACAAAAAGGTTGCGGATCAGAATTTCAAAGCCCATAAGAAGATTCACTTTAATACAATAAAAACATTTGTTCCAGCTTTTGCAATACAACGTGCCCAACGGCAAAAAGAACCGAGGGCTGGCCACAGTTCTCGCATACAAAATGTTGGAGAACAAAGAGAATCTCACGCCCGAAAATATTCACCTGGCCAACATGATGGGGTGGTGCGTAGAAATGGTAAGTTACCTTTCATCATCGTTAACATTCAGAAGTCGGAGAGCTCGGCATATATCTGCGATGCAACTCAAGTGTAGTTTACTAAAGAATATCCGGATGACCGAGCTTTTGATAGAATGTGTTTGAATTTGTATCCTCAGAAAGCTCCATCTTGTGTCGAGTAGAAACAGTTTTTTACATAGGTCATGGCGTAATAGATGGCGCTGATAGTTTCTTAAACCCGGTTTTTCAAATGCAGTTAGGGAACCGGGCATCTCTCGGACCTGGAACGTTGATAAATCGATTCCTTGGGCCGAAAAACCCCTAATCTGTAACTTTCATGAAAATCGTTGGAGCCGTTTCCGAGATCCTGATTACACATACATATATATATATATATATATATATATATATATATATATATATATATGTTTTGATATAAAATATGGGATATACCTTACAATATACGGAACACAAGACCTCATAAGGTCAATCGTTGACTTACTACACATCTTTATCTATTACTAACATGATAGGCGTCCGCTATAATATCTGCCTTATTTTCAAGATAATAAAATAACCAAAACTTATTCGAAACCCAAAAATATATATATATATATATATAGATATCCCTTTACGGTAAATGTTGATCAGACGCGACTTCACGCGAGCACTTTGTTGATCCAAAAATTCATGTTGATCCGGCGCCTTTTGTTGATCCAATATGCATCTTTGGTTACTAATGTGGCTCCGACCGGATCAACATCTACACTCACGGGACTGCTTACTAGCGTTCGCCGAAGTTGATCCGATATACAAATCCACCTTGCGATAGTTACGGAAAACGTTGATCCGATTTAAATAAGCCAATCAGAGCACAGCAAACGATAAGATTGGCTGAAAGCAGCCGCGACGTTGCCGTTTCGTATCTTTGTCCGTCACAAGCTACAGATTGAACGGATAACTTAACAATTCGACAACGCCACGACTTGTACCGAATTTATGGTGGTCAAATTGAATGCCAGCCCATAAGAAAATAAATATGAACTAGAAATAACTACACATAAATGTAGTCGAGGAGCTTGGTACGATACCACCACCACCTCCGCTGCTTCCGCCTCCACCTCCATCATGCACAGACTCTGCTCTCCACCTCCACCACTGTCTTCACCAACGGAGACAGTGGTGGAGATGGTGGAGGTTGGAGGATGGTTGGTGATGGTGGAGGTGGAGGCAGCGGAGGTAGTGGTGGATGCACTGGAGTGCAGTGCAGTAGGGGGAACGCGTGAGGACAAGCGGGGCTTACGTTAACGGCAGGTGATTATAGTCGGGGATAGTGTGGCTAGTAAGTCAGTATCGATACTGACCATAAATATGTTACTACTTCATTTTACCGAATATTCACTTGGCTACTTAATGGTAGGTACTAGGGACAAACTGAACAGAACTTTGTTTTGTGACTTTTCTAACTCAAAATTTTTATGCATTTTTAGAAAAATTATAGACCAATAGTTGTTCAATTTTATTTACCCTTACCATTTAGTCAAAATTTATTACTTTTTACCTATATCCAATACCATTTGTTATCCATAAGTAAATCTATTACCCATTATGAATTAAACACAGGTTAATTAATTTTGTTGATGTTTTTTTTAAGCAAGTATTAAACATAAGCTAGCAGTATGTACGAGTACCAATACAAAGTAATAGTGGATAGGAAAAACAATACCACTTTATTATGATTACAAAATCTAATTAAGGTTCCACAACTCTTCTACTTCTTATTTATTTAAGTTCTGTAAAATAACTTTTGGAGTCAAATATTCAATAACATTTAAAACACTTGAAAATCAAAAACACTGCTTCACTATATCAAAATAATTATCACAAACAAAACTCAAAGATCTATCAAAGAAACATAATCAATAATATTGCAACCTGACTTACTTATAAGTCGCTAGTCCCTATAATTAAACAATTAAAAAAACAAAAACACTGCTTTACTATTCAAAAATTATAATCTCAAAAAAAACCTTTAAAGAAACATAATCAATAACATTGCAACCTGACTTACATAATTATAAGTCACTAGTCCTCACAATTTAAACAATTACAAAACAAAAACACTGCTTTACTATATCAAAACAATAACCAAAAACAAAATTAAAAAAATATTCAATAAAAAACATAATAATAGGTACTTTTTGTCAGTACTTAAATAACATTTCAGCATTTGACTTATGAACCATGATAAAGTATTATGGTAAGTATGTTTGGTCTTTTTAGGTAGGTACTTACTAAAATAAAATAAAATAAATAAATATCCTGGACATTTCACACTTATGTAGTACCTGATCTCAAACTAGGCAAAGCCTACTGTACTAGGAATGGAGGCCTGAGAAATACATAGATAATTAGGTAGTTTTTTAAGACCAAGACACAAAGCAAATATTCGTGTTCGTCACACAAATGTTTGCCATGGTTAGAAATCGAACCCACGACCTCAGGATCCGCATTCAGAGCTACCATAGAGTGAGACTGACCACAGAGCCAAAAGGCCAATCAAATTGTTGGTTATCTATTTTTATTATTCTGATTCAGCTTCTGGCAGGCAGCACTGGTGAAATGATGGCGTTTTTGCTGCTCCTTTTGTTATTTGAAACGCATAGTAAGTAGGTACTACGTACACATACCTAAACACAATCACAACTCTTTTTTCGTCCGAGGTTAAAAACTTTTAGCTGGGTACTAGGTATTTAAGTAAGTCCTTATTAGGTATTATAAAGTGAATATCTATTTATTACCATATGTATCGATTATGAATGAGGTAGCGCGTTTCCTCTGAAGCGGTCTCTAATACGCCCCCTTCATGTGAGCCGATCACATCCGACCGGATTAACTCATTAATACAATACCATACAATAACACTCACATAATATCAAGTTTCTGAATAGTTAAATAATCAAATATGGATATGGTTAATAAAATAATCACCATCATCTTCTTATTTGTCCATGACAAATGAACAAAATAACACAAATTCACTCGTAACTAACGCATTTTTCTTACCTTATTACTCTAACGAAGTAGTCTACTAGGTTCTCTATCACACGCAGAATGCGACGTTGCCGCTTTGTGTTCGAGTACCTATTAGTCAAATTTGGCTCCGGATCCACTTAGTCTAAGTAAATGTCGCATATAAGTTAAATATACACTGGATCTAAGAAATCATATTCAGTATGATTTTTTCGACCGTTGATGGATCAACAAATGTTGGTCGAATCGTTGACGAGCATGTTGAAAACCTGTTAGTGCAGATCCACCGACGTCACACGCGCATGAAGGACGGATCAAAGTATATCAGTTTGCGCGACGCGGAGCTGAGTAAACAAGTAAAACAGGCGGATCAACAATTGTTCTAACTTCTCACTGGATCAGCATTTACCGTTAAAGGTTGATTATATATATATATATATATATATATATATATATATATATATATATATATATATATATAATCAACCTTTTACGGCAACGGACCGTTAAAGGTTGATTATATATATATATATATATATATATATATATATATATATATATATATATATATATATATATAATCAACCTTTTACGGCAAATGCTGATCCAGTGAGAAGTTAGAACAATTGTTGATCCGCCTATTTTACTTGTTTACTCAGCTCCGCGTCGCGCAAACTGATATACTTTGATCCGTCCTTCATGCGCGTGTGACGTCGGTGGATCTGCACTAACAGGTTTTCAACATGCTCGTCAGCGATTCGACCAACATTTGTTGATCCATCAACGGTCGAAAAAATCATACTGAATATGATTTCTTAGATCCAGTGTATATTTAACTTATATGCGACATTTACTTAGACTAAGTGGATCCGGAGCCAAATTTGACTAATAGGTACTCGAACAAAAAGCGGCAACGTCGCATTCTGCGTGTGATAGAGAACCTAGTAGACTACTTCGTTAGAGTAATAAGGTAAGAAAGATGCGTTAGTTACGAGCGAATTTGTGTTATTTTGTTCATTTGTCATGGACAAATCAGAAGATGATGGTGAGTATTTTATTAACCATATCCATATTTGATTATTTAACTATTCAGAAACTTGATATTATGTGGGTGTTATTGTATGGTATTGTATTAATGAGTTAATCCGGCCGGATGTGATCGGCTCACATGAAGGGGGCATATTAGAGACCGCTTCAGTGGTAACGCGCTACCTCATTCATAATCGATACATATGGTAATAAATAGATATTCACTTTAATAAGGACTTACTTAAATACCTAGTACCTAGCTAAAAGTTTTTAACCTCGGACGAAAAAAGAGTTGTGATTGTGTTTAGGTATGTGTACGTAGTACCTACTTACTATGCGTTTCAAATAACAAAAGGACCAGCAAAAACGCCATCATTTCACCAGTGCTGCCTGCCAGAAGCTGAATCAGAATAATAAAAATAGATAACCAACAATTTGATTGGCCTTTTGGCTCTGTGGTCAGTCTCACTCTATGGTAGCTCTGAATGCGGATCCTGAGGTCGTGGGTTCGATTTCTAACCATGGCAAACATTTGTGTGACGAACACGAATATTTGCTTTATGTCTTGGTCTTAAGAGGCCGGGGTGGCTTTGAACGAGTCTATAGGCTGTCTCTGTTTAACTTGCAAACTGTGCCCATGCTTGATGCGATAGCACTACCGAACGAACAATTATAATAGGTGCCGTAATACCAAAAATTATGAATGAAAATGTAATGTTTAGCCATTGTTTTTTGTATTAATAGTACCTTGAAATGATAGTCTATGTACCTGTTGTTATGACAAAAGAAATGTGTTCGTTTTTAATACAAAACGAATAAGTTAAAGATGCGACATTTACGTCGTAATAATGTGTGAAAATCAATTGGTTTATATTTCGTTTTAGGTAATTATTTTGGAATAAAAACTATCCAGGAACCTAGATTAATACGTTTTTTATCTGAATAACAGCACAGTATGGTGGTAATATGCTTGAATTATAAATCATTTCGGTATTACGATTGTATGGGCAAATCAACCACTACCCGGTGCCTTAAACAACTACCTAATTATCTATGTATTTCTCAGGCCTCCATTCCTAGTACAGTAGGCTTTGCCTAGTTTGAGATCAGGGACTACATAAGTGTTAAATGTCCAGGATATTTATTTATTTTATTTTAGTAAGTACCTAAAAAAGGCCAAAAATACCTACATACCTATGTACAAAATTTCAGAAGTTGTGATTCCAGCTCAATCAAAATAATATAACACTTGCACAAAGTTTCGTAGCTGTAATCGATACGTGATAATGTGATTTAGACCGGGAGACCAGATTAGGATTAAGACCGCATCGAATAAAACGCTTTAAACGCTTTCACAATCACAGCCCCACACTAAGTTCGATGACTTGTGTCGTGGGTGCCGGCAACATTCACATCACACACACAAATACAACCAGAACCAGAAACACAAATTTTCCTTGGGGAGAAAACTTGTGTTCCCCCCGGGAATCGAACCCGATAGTTGGGTGGCGTTTGCCTTCTAAGCCCCTGCATAGAAGGCAAACGCCACCCAACTAAGCCAACGAGCAGTTCACAACAGCCCCGCTTGTCCTCACGCGTTCCCCCTACTGCTCTGCACTCCAGTGCATCCACCACTACCTCCGCTGCCTCCACCTCCACCATCACCAACCATCCTCCAACCTCCACCATCTCCACCACTGTCTCCGTTGGTGAAGACAGTGGTGGAGGAGAGCAGAGTCTGTGCATGATGGAGGTGGAGGCGGAAGCAGTGGAGGTGGTGGTGGTATCGTACCAAGCTCCTCGACTACATTTATGTGTAGTTATTTCTAGTTCATATTTATTTTCATATGGGCTGGCATTCAATTTGACCACCATAAATTCGGTACAAGTCGTGGCGTTGTCGAATCGTTAAGTTATCCGTTCAATCTGTAGCTTGTGACGGACAAAGATACGAAACGGCAACGTCGCGGCTGCTTTCAGCCAATCTTATCGTTTGCTGTGCTCTGATTGGCTTATTTAAATCGGATCAACGTTTTCCGTAACTATCGCAAGGTGGATTTGTATATCGGATCAACTTTGGCGAACGCTAGTAAGCAGTCCCGTGAGTGTAGATGTTGATCCGGTCGGAGCCACATTAGTAACCAAAGATGCATATTGGATCAACAAAAGGCGCCGGATCAACATGAATTTTTGGATCAACAAAGTGCTCGCGTGAAGTCGCGTCAGATCAACATTTACCGTAAAGGGATATCTATATATATATATATATATATATATATATATAATCAACCTTTAACGGTAAATGCTGATCCAGTGAGAAGTTAGAACAATTGTTGATCCGCCTATTTTACTTGTTTACTCAGCTCCGCGTCGCGCAAACTGATATACTTTGATCCGTCCTTCATGCGCGTGTGACGTCGGTGGATCTGCACTAACAGGTTTTCAACATGCTCGTCAACGATTCGACCAACATTTGTTGATCCATCAACGGTCGAAAAAATCATACTGAATATGATTTCTTAGATCCAGTGTATATTTAACTTATATGCGACATTTACTTAGACTAAGTGGATCCGGAGCCAAATTTGACTAATAGGTATTCGAACAAAAAGCGGCAACGTCGCATTCTGCGTGTGATAGAGAACCTAGTAGACTACTTCGTTAGAGTAATAAGGTAAGAAAGATGCGTTAGTTACGAGCGAATTTGTGTTATTTTGTTCATTTGTCATGGATAAATCAGAAGATGATGGTGAGTATTTTATTTACCACATCAATATTTGATTATTTAACTATTCAGAAAATTGATATTATGTGGGTGTTATTGTGTGGTATTGTATTAATGAGTTAATCCGGCCGGATGTGATCGGCTCACATGAAGGGGGCGTATTAGAGACCGCTTCAGAGGAAACGCGCTACCTCATTCATAATCGATACATATGGTAATAAATAGATATTCACTTTATAATACCTAATAAGGACTTACTTAAATACCTAGTACCTAGCTAAAAGTTTTTAACCTCGGACGAAAAAAGAGTTGTGATTGTGTTTAGGTATGTGTACGTAGTACCTACTTACTATGCGTTTCAAATAACAAAATGACCAGCAAAAACGCCATCATTTCACCAGTGCTGCCTGCCAGAAGCTGAATCAGAATAATAAAAATAGATAACCAACAATTTGATTGGCCTTTTGGCTCTGTGGTCAGTCTCACTCTATGGTAGCTCTGAATGCGGATCCTGAGGTCGTGGGTTCGATTTCTAACCATGGCAAACATTTGTGTGACGAACACGAATGTTTGCTTTGTGTCTTGGTCTTAAACAACTACCTAATTATCTATGTATTTCTCAGGCCTCCATTCCTAGTACAGTAGGCTTTGCCTAGTTTGAGATCAGAGACTACATAAGTGTGAAATGTCCAGGATATTTATTTATTTTATTTTATTTTAGTAAGTACCTAAAAAAGGCCAAACATACCTACATACCTATTTACAAAATTTCAGAAGTTTTGATTCCAGCTCAATCAAAATAATATTTAAGATTTCAGCTCAATCAAAATAATATAACACTTGCACAAAGTTTCGTAGCTGTAATCGATACGTGATAATGTGATTTAGACCGGGAGACCAGATTAGGATTAAGACCGCATCGAATAAAACGCTTTAAACGCTTTCACAATCACAGCCCCACACTAAGTTCGATGACTTGTGTCGTGGGTGCCGGCAACATTCACATCACACACACAAATACAACCAGAACCAGAAACACAAATTTTCCTTGGGGCGAAATCTTGTGTTCCCGCCAGGAATCGAACCTGATAGTTGGGTGGCGTTTGCCTTCTAAGCCCCTGCATAGAAGGCAAACGCCACCCAACTAAGCCAACGAGCAGTTCACAACAGCCCCGCTTGTCCTCACGCGTTCCCCCTACTGCACTGCACTCCAGTGCATCCACCACTACCTCCGCTGCCTCCACCTCCACCATCACCAACCATCCTCCAACCTCCACCATCTCCACCACTGTCTCCGTTGGTGAAGACAGTGGTGGAGGTGGTGAGCAGAGTCTGTGCATGATGGAGGTGGAGGCGGAAGCAGCGGAGGTGGTGGTGGTATCGTACCAAGCTCCTCGGCTACATTTATGTGTAGTTATTTCTAGTTCATATTTATTTTCATATGGGCTGGCATTCAATTTGACCACCATAAATTCGGTACAAGTCGTGGCGTTGTCGAATTGTTAAGTTATCCGTTCAATCTGTAGCTTGTGACGGACAAAGATACGAAACGGCAACGTCGCGGCTGCTTTCAGCCAATCTTATCGTTTGCTGTGCTCTGATTGGCTTATTTAAATCGGATCAACGTTTTCCGTAACTATCGCAAGGTGGATTTGTATATCGGATCAACTTCGGCGAACGCTAGTAAGCAGTCCCATGAGTGTAGATGTTGATCCGGTCGGAGCCACATTAGTAACCAAAGATGCATATTGGATCAACAAAAGGCGCCGGATCAACATGAATTTTTGGATCAACAAAGTGCTCGCGTGAAGTCGCGTCAGATCAACATTTACCGTAAAGGGATATCTATATATATATATATATATATATATATATATATATATATATATATATATACACAAGAATTGCTCGTTTAACAATTTCTTTGTAGTAATACTGAATATTTTTATTATTACGTATTATTATTTTCTAGACAATCATACATTTAAATCTATATATTATGTCTAGACGTAGTCAGGTTTAGAGGCAAAATTAAACAAAAAAAAAACGGTCACGTTCCCATTGCTGGGAGTTTACAGCTTTAATATTCTAAGATATACTTTTTTTACTTTTCTCTTTTGACCTGAAGACGTTTTTAAAGTTTTCTCAACGCATTGGCTCTAATATAAGATACTTTATTTAATCATATTCAAATACTTACTATGAAAATTTTTAAAAAACCTAATTACTCATAATTTATACGCTTTTGAAGATGCTATATCTGTCTGCTCTCTAGATACTCTATTATATTTTACGACTTTTTCATAGCGAGGGAGAGCAGAAAGATGCTATATATTTCTGCTCTCTAAATGCTATATTGTCTTTATCATATCCTCATATCCGGTCGAAGCGTTTTGCTTCAACATTTGTTATCCGTACGGCGAAGGTGTGGAACTCACTGCCCGCATCCTTGTTCCCCGAACAGTATAATCTGGGAGTTTTCAAGTCTAGAGTGAATAGGTAGATAAGCATGCTTCATCTTCGGCCACATCGTCACTTTCCATCCGGTAAGATAACGGCCAAATGCTTACCTATCTGTCATAAAAATATATTTTGTCTGAGTATCAAACCGATTCATGTTACGGGTGATATTGCTTTATCTTGCTATTCAAACTACGACCAATTTCCTTCATTTCATAACTAAATTACAGCAAAGACCTAAGTTACCTACAAGACATCGAGCTTAAAGGTATCTCAAGTCCTCAATCCCTACTAAGTGGGTAGTTCCATCATGCCGGCGGCATTGCCTCTCTGAATTGCAATGCTAATACGTTGAGCCAAATAAGTGCCACCATTTGGATCACGCGTCGCCTCAACCAGGCGCTCTGATAGATTTTTGATTAATTCTAGCAATTTTTTTTTGCAAATGTAGAGTGAAATAAGAAGTATCATTAGTTTACATTACCTACTAAGTATACGTTTATGATTTTGTGAATTTCTTCTGTCTTGATTCTGATGTCTCGATAACGTACTGAATTATGTTTCTATAGTAACAATTGGTAATTAAAACCCTGATAGACACTATCGTGATTTGTTTTCTTAGATTTTCTTTAATCTTATCTAACTTGTTTTCTTGTCCGTTGTCAAGTCGATATCATCCAGCACACCAACCTTTTACTTTTTTTCCCTTATAAGTATACATTTTTATGTATCTCAATGGTAAACTAAATACAATGATTATATTATATGACTTGGTTAACTAAATAAAGTTACCCATCTGATGGGATGGTACAAATATCATACAATACAATACTTCTTTATTGAACAATACGTAACATTAATTAATTAGGTAATGTTAAAGTAAAGTTTACGAAATACGCAATATAAATGCAATGGACGGTCTTATCAGTCTTATGTTACCGGAGTTGGTCACAGATACCTACCGTTAACATAAAGCCTTTTAAAATGATTCGTAACAAAGCAAATAATTCTTTTCCGATTCTTATAACGGTTCAAATCAAATTCATTTATTCACATGGGCCCTAAAGAGGCACTCAGTTTCGCCAGTAACTATAGGTATTTAGAAATCCCTTAGCTAATTACCACAAAAATTTAAATGGACAGCTCGGTGACTCTGGTGATCTCGGATAACTTTGAAATAAGTACCAATTTGTATAAAACATACTTTGTATATATTTATATAATTTTATTTCTTCAATATAAATATAGCTATATCAATTATACTACTCAGTTAAAGAATTTCTGCTATATAAATTGATATAACAGTGTATATAATAATTCAAATGGTACCTACCTATAATTATAATTGTATACTTCTACTTTGGTATTATATATATTTTTAATAATTCATTACTGACTTTGTAAAGTTTATTTGTTTTCCTTAATTCTGACATTGAATACTTGATTAAAATTTAATAAGACCAATGTTTTGTTTTGTTCGTATTAAAGTAATGACTTTATTTCAACTACCAGATAACATTATTTGGACACAAATGCGGTAGATTGTGTGGATAAAGATTACTGTACCAACATTTATACCATTTATACATACAAATCAATTTAATGTAATGTATTAAAACAGAAATTCACTAGGCATATATAATCTCCAGGAATTTGTAAAGGGAAAATATCAGAAAATTACTAATTAATATCAGAACTTCGCGGACAACATGATGGGTAGAGGGTGCTTCAAAAAAAGCTTCAAATATTTTCAAACGCTTTAACACTCACAGTCCCACACTAAGTTCGAAGACTTCTATAGACGGTGCCAGACAAAATGACATCCAATAACGGAAACACCAGTTTGGCTTGAAGAGAAAACTTGAATTTAGAATCTTCTTGCGAAACGAACCCGATACTGATTTTTAAGCTGACACCCAACGCCAGAGATCAGTTCGTATAGTGGCACCTCCCAGTCTATTAGCAAGTTCTGTCAAAGAATTCTATGCTAATAACCTGTGTATTCACGAGCTATACCTATCCAGGAATAGATAATAATTTATTAGGATAGATGGTGTTTAGAGAATCGGTAATTTTACAGACCCTCCAAACTAAAACTACGCGTTGTTCTATCAGAATATTTTGTACTTTTGACTCTATGGTGTAATACGTTGTAACTGCAATTATTAAAACCTTCTTTCTTCTCTCTGCAGTTCCACACTCACCAGCTTCTTCTCAGCGATATCATGGAAGGCACTGAAATGCGCCGCGGAGCACCCTGCTGGCACAGGAGACCAGATGTAGGTCTCGATGCAGTCAACGACGCTGCCCTCATTCAGTCTGCAATGTACACAACGCTAAAGAAACACTTCGGAGCTAAACCTTATTACAAGAATGTGTTGGAGACTTTCAATGTGGTAAGTCTGACTTGATTTACCTTTCATTTGCTTATTTTAGCAAGTTTGTTTCTACTCTGGGGAAGAATTTCGAATACTATCTACCCTCTTTACAAGAATGTGTTTAGTTCTTGAAGAATTTCAATACCGTAAGTCTGACTTGATATACCTTTCGTATGATGTTAGCCAGTCTGTCTCTGGTCAAAGAAAGCATTTCGGACAACAGCTTCTTTATAATAATTTATTGGTGACTTCTTTTATGATAAGTCTGACTTGATTTACCTTTTGTTTGCTTTTTTAAGCAAATCTGTCTGCTCCAGGAAGCATTTCGGCATCAAGCCTCTTTCTAACAATGTATGCCTTAATGACTTTCAATATTGTAAGACTGAATTTATTTACCTTTCGTTTGCTTCTCTTAGCAAATATATCTCTGTTCTGGAGAAGCATTTCGGTTACCTCTTTATAAGAATATGTTGGAGTCTTAAAATGTACTAAGTGTAACTGGATTTAGTTTTCCAGTGAATCTTTTAGCTAGTCTATAAACAGTAGGTATTAAGACAATCGTCATTGGTTCATATGTCTTATTGTCACCTACTACGACATCACTGAGGCTATTGACACATCCTCAATAACGAAAGAACAAGAGATAGTTAAATGTGTGCTCATATTTGAACAGATAGATAACTGATTCACCAAATATGCTGTAGCTATACATGTGGCTATATAGCGTTTTCTAGCCCCACAGGGTACAACACTGTAAAATATAACTAAGGTACTATAAGAGTGGGAGACATATACATCGATCGTAGGTACTTCATTGTACTCACTGATATTAGCGTGAGTAAAAATACTCCCTAGACTATCCTGTTCGTCAAAGAGAATTTCCGGTGCTTTATCAAGCGAGCTATCAATAATAATTTAGATCTATTTAAATATATATGTCTGCTTTTATACAGAAACTATTCGCAGCAATTTAACTGTGAATTTCGTTAGTGAAGATATTCATAGAGTCTATGACTATTCATAATATTAGAATCGGAATCATTCATATTCACATCGGAATAATTTCATAATATGATATATGTTCCCTATGGAACATATATCATATATATGGTTTTAATCGATTATTTACGTTAATACATTGGCGAAAATAAAATTTTGTTGATTAAAATTAAATATTAGTAAATGCGAGCAGGTTCGAGTTATTTTAAACGCGGCCATTTCGACGATATTCTATTTATTTATTTATTTAATCATTTCGCACAAATCAGAGTACAGGGAATGGCCTAATGCCAAATAGCATCTATTATGTCCACGATTCAATCATGGTTGCCGTAAAGACAAGTCATCAAAATGCGTACGTTATGCCATTTCGATTTTTTTGTGCAATTTTTATTATTACTTACTCTTTTTATGTATTCAAATTCCTAAGCGTTTAAATAAAAAAATGAAAAGATTTTAAAAATAATACGTATGTACTTAATATATTAAAATCTCATGCATATTGTGCATCAAGATAACGTTACTGCAAAAATCAGCCTGGGAACATGTTATCTGTTCAAATAAATCATTTAGTGCAGATAATCATTTGTGAAGTTATCAAACAATATTCAATGACAAAACGAACGATGAATAAATTGATTGAGCTGTTCGTGTTCATATAATATCTATAATATTGACTAGCGACTCGACACTCGGGTGGATTTAACAAAAAAAGCTTTCATACAAACCTTGTCCTGATAATTAAACGCAAGAGAAAAAAAAACAGTCAAACTGTTCGAGCCGTTCTAAAGTCAATCTTTTATACATGCGGCAATTGTATTTTATTTATATGATAGATTGTATATAGAAGATAATTATTATTGACAGAAATACTTGTCGTTTCGCTTAAGTTATTTAAATCCACACGAACATTAATTCTAACTTCTTTTGTTTTCAATATTTAATTTAAGAATGCACCCAACGGTCGTTTTGTTTATTGCTTGGAAAACCTTTGTTTGAGATGAATACAGTTACAAGGGTTGGGTTAAAAATTGCCAGAAAGCGGCAGTTTATTTAAGATACCTACCTATTAAATTAGAAAATATATGAACTTATTAGTGATCATAAAATCTAGAAGTTTCCGTCCTCAGTCAATCATCGTGGTAAATGGAAATAGTATCTGATTGGTAAATTTTGAAAGTTACTTTAAATTTTAAATAAATACCAACGTTGTCGTGTCCTTCAACATAATTGAGAAAGTCGTTAAAAAAGCCAAAATGAAATAATAGCATTAGGTAGGTCATTATTAGTCTCATAATATACAAGCAGCTGCACGTATCGGAAGTTTTTATCGCCAATCAAACCAATTGACAAAGCAATTGGAGGATAGGTATTATTATAAAATAATCACGAGCTGCTAGCATGATCGTGAATCAGACCAAGACTGACTTTATATATGAATTGCAAATGAAATTGATTGATTCAAATGCGTTAAGGTTGTAACAAATATATAAGTATAACCTGTTTCTTCAACGGTAGGATAATGGTGTAAAAAATCATAATTGCGTTATTGAAATCGATTCAGATATTATGTGGTAGTTAGTAGAACCTTAGTCGTGCTGCGTATGGCCGTACACACATACAAGCCGCGTTTGGTACCACTCTTTGAAGATAACATACTTATTTGTTTCTACTATGGTAGAACGGAAGCACAGATTCGGATTATTTGTCTATCTATTCAAATTCCACAATATTTATTAAAACCAAAGAAGCACTCTGAATGTCAAGGACTCTTTACAAGTACGTCCCCATAAGATGATAATAATAAGTTGACGATTTCGTCATTTCATGTAGGGCTTGAGTAGCTCAGCGGTTAGAGTAATAGGGAATGAGCTCTATGTCCTAAGTTTCAGTCCCCGCCTCAATCGATAATTTCTATTTTCTGAATATAACAAGTAATTAAAAAAATCCGTTACTTGTGATGTGAGTCCAATAGGTATAATTATATATTTTATTATAATTATACCTATGATTTAATAGGTTTTGATTAATTAGCGCGCGTCAAAATACTCTAAATGGTTGTATTCTTCCTCTGTATTCTATTTCATTGCGATGACTTAGAACTTGCTTTATTGCCACAGATGCTGCTCAAATGCTCAATGGGCCATTATGTCGAGAAGCAAATGCTGATGACTGACAAGCCAGACATATCTCAGTTCACCATGGAGAAATATGAAGCTATCACCCAGTACAAGAGTTCTTATTACACCTTCCAAATGCCGGTTAGCCTGGCTCTGCTGATGAGTGGAGTGGATGACCCCGAGACGCACAGACAAGCGAAAAATATACTGTTGGAGATGGGAGAATTCTTCCAGATTCAAGTAAGTATTTTTTTTTAACTAAATCGGCCGCATCTTCACTTTCCATCAGGTGAGATAATAGTCAAATGCTTGCGTATCCAGCATAAAAAAAAATTGACACCTTTTTGAAAATCTTTTTTCGTTTTCGTTGGATCAACTAGAAAGCCAGATGATAAGGAAACAGTGTAATATGCGCGAGCACATCCTAGAAAAGTGATGTTTACTGCAATATGTCCCGTATAAAGTCGTTTAAAAAGTTATCATTATTCGAAAACACAAAATGTAAATAAGATAATTTATTTCAAACACAAATTCGTCGAAACAATACATAGAAATATTTTTACAAATTAACAACAAAGGTGTTGGATAGCAAAAGCCATCCTTAGCATTAATAATAATATTATAATTACACGAAGGATTTCCTCAATCTTAGTCTGTTTATCTGTTATGTCATGTACACAGATTCTGTGATCATATACCTACAAGGTTACGTATTTCTCAAGTTAATTTACTTCAACAAAAAATCTTTGAAAGGCACTTAATTATGTCCATCATTTGGCTTCATGGCTCTTCGTTATAGGACTTATAAAAAGTCTGTAGATACTGTATGTTCAGTACTATAAGTTAGTTCCACGTTTATTGTACTATTTTGCTTTTGAAATAATCATGTAATATCCGTACACGGTTTGATAAGCATTTTATGACTTAAGATACTTCGGAATGCCGTAGAGTGGTCATTGTTTACGTTATTATTTTCTTTCATAAGTAGTTCATGCTTCCTAAATACCTCCTTTCATAGGATTAACATATCTAACAAATATAATCAGTAAAACTTTAGACTTTGAACTGATGTTTTGTAATCATACAATGACGTTGGCTTGTGATAAAAGACAACCTTTGTACACCTCTAACAGAACTATAATATAATCTTAAACAATACCTTACGATCATGTTTCTCAGTTTCGTTCTAAACTCAAGTGGCTTCCAATACGCCTTCGTCCCCGCGCTATCTCAAGGAGCGTGTTTCGTTCCTCAACTATAGTCTAAGGTCATCAGAAAATCTCTGCCTTAAAATGGCTTCACACTTTACTGCGTTTTACGATCATTCCTTTACAATACAGACTATTCGCTTGTGGAACTTCCTTCCTGTTCCAATAAGACGTGTTCAGACTAAAATTACATTTAAAATTAAAATTACATTTAAAAATACATTTAAAATTCAAGTTCAAAATTTCTTTCTCTGCCAATAACTTTTCTGTGTCATACTGTTCTGCTACTTATATATCATAATATGATTCAAGGTGTTACAAATATCCTTACTTTATTATAATATTTTGTATATATAATATGTATTAATATTATAAACATTATGTATTTATTATAGAATTTATTTGAAGTATGTATATATATCCTTGCTATATATTTTATTTTTTCATTAACTTGTATTTATACCCCTGTTTCACCGAATTATTAAAATCTTCTCCATTTGAAGGTTGTCTGGTCGCTTTTAACGATAAGACCGCCGATTGTATATTTTAATTTAAGATTTAATTTTTTTGTAAGTGATTTATGTAAGATATAACAATAAGGCGTTATCTATCTATCTCTTCACAACATTGACATGCTTAAAAGTGTTTTTTTTCATTGCAGGATGATTTCCTCGATTGCTTCGGCGAGCCAGCAGTCACAGGGAAAACTGGAACAGACATCCAAGATGGCAAATGCACTTGGCTTGCAGTTGTTGCCTTGCAAAGGGCAACACCTTCACAAAAGCAGATCATGGAAGAAAATTATGGACGGGCAGACCCTAAATCCGTCGCAAAAATCAAGGACCTATACGAGGAACTCCAACTGCCTCACACTTATTCAGTCTTCGAGGAAGCTACCTACGATCTTATAAGGACACAAATTCAGCAAGTCACACGAGGCCTGCCCCATGATCTCTTCTTCAAAATCTTGGATAACATCTTCAGGCGAAGCATTTAAGCCAAAACTAGGATTAAGGCTAGGTTAGGGATTGTTTAAAACAAAATAGAGATCTCACGGCGGCGGCGATTGGCAGGTATCTAAGCCAGTTGAGTTAGGCAAGTGCATGTTGAAATTATATCGTCTAAATATGCAATGAATTTATTTTCCTTGTTAATGTTATTTTATTTAAAAATTTAATGTTGATTAAAAGATTTCTTAAGCCGACAGAATAATAAATTTAACGTTTGTCTTGGTTTTCCTACGTACATCCTTGAATTACAGCATTTCTGATGCAACATCGATTAGTTTAAATGCTTTTCTTATGTCATTAACTGTACACCATAAGTCGAATATATTATTTTTTAATTTATATAGATAATTAAATAAGGTACTAATTATATACCTAGAAGTCTTAATTAACATGTAAATCTTAGAACTCTAGGTGTTGTATTGTGTTAGCTGGGTTAGTAACTACTATGCCTAGTTGTAATGTTTTTCACTGTATTGTCTCTGCAACTGATTATAATGCATTAGGTATCTGCACTTATTATTATGTTTGACCATTTTACTTATGGTTTAAAATAGATGTAAATATTTTTTTTTCAAGGCATTTAATTGTAGTTGTTAAATATTATGATAAACAAAATACAAAAATATAAAAGTCCAATTTCTAAACGATTGTTTTATTTTATTCGTAATATCATGTTTTATTAATACATTTTAAACTTAGATTAGGTATCAGTAAATTGTACCATATTTTATATCTTTTCTTTTTATTTAAAATAATTTTCTAAACATATACTTGTATTACTATAGATTTGGATACTTGTAAAGAATTATTGTAAGCTTTTCATAATCATTCACATACACCGAAAAATTACTCAAATTATCAGATAAAGTTTACTTTTTTCTCTGATATATAACACCCAACATTTTATGAAACAGTCTCTTCCACTCCTCCGTCGGTAGTTCCTCTATTTTCGCCGTTATTCCATTATAATAATTATTTTCCACTTGCTTATACAGTTCTGGTAACCTCAGCTGATCATACAATCGCATGATGCGCTCTATGTGGGCTGGTTCTTTACTGCCATAGCAGGAGCTGAAGACGATTCTTTGAGAGTCGCTGCAGCGCTGTAAAGCGTTGACAGCGAGCCAAGAACACTTCCCTTCTTGGATATCGGTGCCGGCTTTCCCCGTGAGAGCCTCATCACTGTAGCAATCTATGTAGTCATCCTGTGAAAGATAAAAAATATATAAATTATAGTTTTTTTTTTCCGCGACGCGTCCGCCTTGTTTTTGCGCTCGATATTCTGACTTCTGTAAGTTATTGGTTCATTTATCGCAAGTCTCTGTATTAAGCAGCATGCAGGAAATGTTTTCTACAGTTAGAAACCAAAAGAAGGTTGATACATAGTGCAGTTCAGTTTTCAATTTCCGATATGTCGCAAGATTTTTGGGCTTAAAGGGGGCGAGACACGAATAAGTGTCAACGTTAACTGATCGTACATTACAATATTATGTATATCTTATTGGCCGGCTAAACATGGAATAATAACAAAAGCAGGTACGTTGTACAATTGGCAATCATAACGTTTATATATAGCATCCAACGCATCCAATCAATCAATCAATCAAATATTTATTGACATAAATTTAAACATATGTATATATACATATATACACACACATATATATATACACATATGTCTATTTACTAACCTGTCCATTGCGTTGGATTAGTTGGATGCGCGTTCGCTTTCTCAGCATCGAACCCCGGGTCCGATTCCCGGCGGTAACAAAAGTTTTCTTTCTAAGGAAAACTTGTGTTTCTGTTTCTGATTGTGTGTGACATGATGGTAAGGAATATATAAAAAAATATAACAAACCTGAATTTGAAATAAAGTGCCCAGATCCAACGTAACATTTTGTATTTGTTCCCATGTCTTGCTTTCAAGTTGGTTGCCAGTCAACAGCAACCCCAGAGTGACGGGTAAATTGTACGTGTAGTACGCAGTTTTATATTTTATAATGGAAAGATATCTTTCCGTTGTAAATGTATTGTACGCTTTATTGGAGTCTTTTGATGTTTTAACGTCTAGGAATTGGCCGAAGGATGTGTAGAGCATTGTCTGTAATATGACAAATATATAGTTGTTGTGTTGGGTTAACAAAAAAGTTCTACCTCCAAATTTCATTTTATTGGCACAGCCGGCCGAGCGTGAAGAAGTAATAAACATACAAACACACTTACATACCATACTCACAAAC
Organism: Lomographa bimaculata; assembly: GCA_948107665.1. Lineage (NCBI taxonomy): Eukaryota > Metazoa > Arthropoda > Insecta > Lepidoptera > Geometridae > Lomographa > Lomographa bimaculata. The sequence goes on along the minus strand of OX403601.1, from coordinate 3,829,798 downwards.
TTTCGCCTTTATATTTAATGTGAAGTGTGATTTAAATATGTGATGTTAATTTATGTGATAATAAAAAATAATTCTTGTATTTTTTACTTCATACATGATGTGATTCATTAATCAGCACAGCTTATACCTTGAGATGAGAATTGCAGATATACCTCGATATAAAATTCAGCGATTTTCACCTACCTCGTTTATAGCATCCAGCATAGCAACATAATTCGGTTTGTTTCCGAAGTTTTTCTTCAATAAATATAACATGCCGTTGTAGACCAAGACGGAATCGTTAATGGCACTGCTGGGCCCAACTCCTGGCATTAGGTACCAGCACGGCTGTCCGCGGCGTTTTGTGGAGGCATCCATCATGTCGTCGAGTATAACTAAGTTGGACTGGAACTGTTTTTTTAAACATTGATGATGACAAGACATACATGATCATCCTGACCAACAAGCAAAGGCATTCACAGCCCTACAATAAGTTCAAAGACTTGTGCCATCGGTGCCGGCAACGTTTACAGCACATGCAGAATCACACCCAGAACCAGAAGCACAAATGTCCCTTGGGAAGGAATTGTGCACCTGCCGGGAAATGAACACAAGACCCACGACGCACAGAGCAGAGGGCTGCCCATTACGCCATCTGAGTCGTCGTAATGATCATTGTATGTTATTTTATTGTTGCCCCTTCATTGGCCCTTTCATTAGGGAAAGGCTAAGTAAGCAAACAATCTAAGGATGATAAGAGTAAAAACAATTGTTATAAAAATGTCTTGTAGTAACCACATAGTACTACTACCTCTAATTATAAGTATAATTTAAATTTAATATGCACATTTTTTTTTTTTTTTTAAATAACCTACTAACATATTGTATGTCATTATTATGAGAGAGTTTTTTTCCACTCACTAGGCCAAAGCCAACATTTTAACATACCATTTCAGCACACCATCCTAGAATGCGAGCCATCTTCATGGACTCGTCTGATATGTTCTCAGGCTTTTCCAGCGTTTCGTAAGCCATGACAACAGTCTCACCTCTAGCAGCTTTTCCGCCTGACAAATTATGATTGTAAAGCTAAAAAGAAAGGATTTAAATAAGAATCCATAAATTTTATTAACTCCCTTCATGATCTATAATATCAAAATCACGTGGATTGTACTGCATTATGTACTGTCTTCAAAGCTGAAAGTTACAAGCCGTTCTATAAGTATCCGCTCCTCCTGACATAGGCCGCATAGCTGGTAGATGCGTCTGTGTCTAATTCCGTCGTCTGTATGATGCAAGTTTTGCTTACACTGATAACAACCATCTTGTTAGTCTATTTTTCCGTCGTTATTTAATACCATGGGTGTTATGGCACTTGCTGCAGTAATGTCTGTCTTCTATCCCGGCCACGAACTCTCCGGCTCCGCATTTGTTGCCGGTGCACTCCCGACGGAAGCGGTGGATTTCTCCGTTCTCATCAACCTTGTACAACCTGAGTATAGCGAGCTTGACCTTCTTCTTGTGATTGGTCTTCTTGGGGGTGGAGTAATTATTCTTCTTGCGTTTTTTTGCACCGCAGTACCAGGTGGAGTGTGGACTCCTAATAACCATAATAACCAATGAGTCTGGTAGTCTAATTTTTGATGATACCAACCTTTTTAATCCAGCCCTCCAGCTCTGGTACTTCACTAACAGCTGGATGTGCTGCTATAGAATCTACTACTTCGGCTTGGAGGCTACAAAAGAGTTCTTTTTTTCTCTGATCAATCTGATTAGACATTGTATTAGTTTGGTTGTACAAGAGTCTGGAAAAAGATGCATGGGTTAAGAATTGAAATAATTCATTATAAAAGAATTATGTAGCTTTATGTTCTACCTAAATTATTTCTCATTAGTACGGACTGTGCAGGGGTTAAGTATTATTTGTAACGATTAATTTGTTTTTATAGCCATGTTGAATGCAGTCGCCGTGACCTAAAGGTACGTATAATTTCGATGCAGTCAGCAGTAATTTCAGTCTGCGACCTGCAAATAAATAAATGCCGGCCGTAAGCGACATTATCAAACTAACACTGTCGCCTTCGGTTGTGGTCGATTTTATATAGGTTCATACAAACCAGTAGTATCACTTGCGGTCTGCAGTTGCAGTTTGCAGCTGTAGCCTGCAGCCGTCATCGGAATCATATTAAGTATCAGCCGGGATTTGATCATCATCGCTGCGTGATGAAACTTGTAGGTTCTACCAAAAGAATTCAATTGGGAACTACTTAGTCGTAAATCTCACCTGCATTCTTTTCTTGAATATATCCTAGCTGCCAAATTGCTTTGTTGAAATAAATTCTTGAATGAGTTCATTCTATTTACTCCTCACCAATTTTTACTAGATTTCTAAACAACTGCGTCCCTTGAAAGAACTTGAATATTGTTGCTCCAGGGTATAAATACACAGTGTTTTAAATGTATTCTTTTCAAGTTGTAAAATGAATGACTTAACCTATGGATCCTAAAAGATAGCATCACAGAATTGTTGGTAGATTTGCTTTACAAATTAGATATTGTGCTATTCTCACCTCTATACTAATATTATAAAAAGGTAAAAGTTTGATTGTTTGTTTGTTTGTATGTAAACTTTCCTAACGCGTCTAGATTAATTAACTATATGCATCTTAAAAGAAAGCTTCTCATCCACCAGTGCACCAAGATATTTCATAGTTTTTGTCCGTTTTAGTTCTTCACATAAACAAGATACACTACTTCCTTTACATGTATGAATCTTGATCGATTTCAATGATGACGGCGGTGCTGAGATTGAAGTTTTGTAAAAGCATGTATACATAGTTTTTAGTATTTAATGTCAAAAGATTATTTGCAACCGGTTATGGATTTGTAACATTCCAACTTCCGCTGCAGAAAAAGCATCATTCCATGTGGACCCAAATTGTAGTGTATCAAACAAAATTGCAGTGTCATCAGCATAACATAGTATGTTTGCATTTTGGATAGAAAGTTCGTGTATGTCATTTATATATAGTATAAATAAAGTTGGCCCTAAGATACTGTCTTGGGGCACACCAAAATTTATAATTTGTGCCGCACTTACTGTTTGACCTACCTTAACACACTGTCTCCGCTGTTTTAAATAGCTATTGAACCAATTTAATGCACATCCTCGTGCGCCCATTTTCTCTGATTTTTTAAACAAAATTGGAGCGGAGACAGTGACAAAAGCCTTGGCCAAGTCTAAATATACGCTTACACAACACTCTTTCTTGTCCAAATGTGACGACACTATTGATGTTAGTAAGGACTTTTTATGAAGGTAGCTTTACTTTTGTTCATCGCAACTTTGATTTTTCTCACCAAATTGAGGGTAGTTTTTAGGGTGTGCTACCACTTGCTATTCGTCCACGCACCAGTCTACAATCTACCGCGAATTGAGGAGGCGTTTCCTACAGCCTTCGATCATCTCCGTTAAACCCAAGAAAGCTTTATGATCAGTGAAGATTTATATGAATAGTTATTGGCGGGCCCGCCACATGAGGACTGCCAGGCGTTTCGGTGAGTTGGTTTGCATTAACTGAGCATCAGCTTCTCTCTTTTGTGGAATTTGTGTAACATTGTTTGTCATCCATCGTAATTCGGGGCTACTGCCCAAGACGTCCCTCGACTCTCGAGTGTGTGAAACAACACAAGATAATTTTTTTTCAAGGTATTGAATTGTAATAGTTAAATAAACGAAATACAAAAATAAAAAGTCCAATTTCCAAACGACTGTTTTATTTAATTAGTTATATTATTGTAAGTTAAATAATACATATAAAAAGGACTTAAATAACAATTTATTCCCATTTTACTGTAGTACTATATATACTATACTATATAGCTGCGCCCCGCGGTTTTACCCATGTAAGGTTTGGACACACGGAAATCCCGGAATAAAAAAAGCCTATGTTCTGTCCCAAGCTCTTGACTATATGCGTACCAAATTTAATTTAAATCGGTTCAGTAGGTATGTGAAAGCGCGACAGACAGACAGAGTTACTTTCTCATTTATAATATTACTATACTATTTACACACATGATTACAGATTTGAATACTTATAAAAAAAAATATTGTATTATAATATATAATAATTGTATAAATATAAAGGTACTCAAATTATCAGATAAAGTTTACTTTTTTCTCTGATATATAACACCCAACATTTTATGAAACAGCCTCTTCCACTCTTCCGTCGGTAGTTCCTCTATTTTCGCCGATATTTCATTATAATAATTATTTTCCACTTGCTTATACAGTTCTGGTAACCTCAGCTGATCATACAATCGCATGATGCGCTCTATGTGGGCTGGTTCTTTACTGCCATAGCAGGAGCTGAAGACGATTCTTTGAGAGTCGCTGCAGCGCTGTAAAGCATTGACAGCGAGCCAAGAACACTTCCCTTCTTGGATATCTGTGCCAGCTTTTCCCGTGAGAGCCTCATCACTGTAGCAATCTATGTAGTCATCCTGTAAAAGATAAAAAATATAAAAATATTACAATATGTTTTTTTTTCCGCGACGCGTCTGCCATGTTTTAGCGCTCGATACTCTGATTTCTGTAACTTATTGGTTCATTTATCGCAAGTCTCTGGATTAAGCAGCATGTCATAAATGTATTCCACAGTTAAGAATCAAACGACAACTGATGGATATAACTACAACAGTAAAACACGACATACAGTTCAGTCTAATTTCCGAGATGTCGTGAAATTTTGGGAGCTTAATGTATCGAAACACGAATACTGCCGTCATAAGGAAAAAGACGTAACTTTAATTTTTGTCAAAATTTTGTTATATAGGTACATCAGAAATGTCTTTACTATTTAGATCATGTTAGGACTTGTAGCAGATGCGTCTAAATTTGAAAGTAAGATTAAGCAGGTTGCGTTTGAATATTTTAAAATAAAATAAAATAATAGATGCGTCTGTTGTTCCTTATTTCGATGATGTAAATGACTAAATTTTGACAAAAATGCAGATACGTCTTTTTTCCTTATGACGGCAGAATAAGTCTTCAACGTTAACTAATTGCACATAACAATATTGTATCTTATTGGCCGCCTAAATATGGAATAATAACAATTGTTGTACAATTGGCGATAGTTTTAAGGGATTTTTTTTTTACCAAGATGGGCAAGTCAAGTAAGAAGAAGACATGATAATAAAATTAATTACTGTTTCGAAAATTCCCACTCGTCTCTACTGTCTGCATTAATACATATGTCTATTTACTAACCTGTCCGTTGCGTTGGCTTAGTTGGGTGCGCGTACGCCTTATTAGCATCGAAACCGATACCCCGGGCTCGATTCCCGGCGGGAACATAAGTTTTCTTTCTAAGGAAAATTTGTGTTTCTGGTTCTAGTTGTGATTGTGTGTGACATTAATGTTTCCAGCAGCCATGATGTAATATCAATAGATGAATTTACTAAAATTACTCCAGTTAATCCGCCTATTGTATTATTTGAACTGCCCGTTGGCTAAGTTGGGTGAGCGTTCGCCTTCTAAGCAGGGGTATCGGGTTTGATTCCCGGCGGGAACACAAGTTTTCTCCCCAAGGAAAATTTGTGTTTCTGGTTCTGGTTGTGATTGCGTGTGTGATGTGAATGTTTCCGGCACCCACGACACAAGTCATTGAACTTAGTGTGGGGGTGTGAGTGTGAAAGCGTTTATTCTTAGTAAAAATACAAATCCTAATCTTCATAAAATACACCCAAGACATCGCAGTTTGTGTGAGGCTGTGAGTGTGAAAGCGTTCATTATTATTATGTCGCCTGATAATAAGAAATATATCAAACCTGAATTTGAAATAAAGTGCCCAGATCTAACGAAACATTTTGTATTTGTTCCCTTGTCTTTGTTTCAAGTTGCTTGCCAGTCAACAGCAACCCCAGAGTGACGGGTAAATTGTACGTGTAGTACGCAGTTTTATATTTTATAATGGAAATATGTCTTTCCGGTGTGAATGTATTGTACTCCTTGTTGGCGTCTTTTGATGTTATTACATCTAGGAACTGGCCACAGGACGTGTAGAGCATTGTCTGAAACATGGCACAAAGTTAATAAAATAATAATTGATTGAGCGAACCGAGATCTCTAAGTTGACTTGGGTGGTTGAGCAGTTTGTCCTTTCGTCCGTCCGTCTGTCAGATGCATCTAGAGTCCAGTATGGTCTGGACCATACAAGCGAACATCCTTAAATTCTCAGAGAATATGTAAAGTTATGGCCCTTAGATGGCCTCAGCACAGATTAATATACGTTTGGGTCTAGAATTGTAGATATAATATCTCGATTCAAAAGTCAGAGATTCTAACCTACCTCGTTTATAGCATCCAGCATGGCTACATAATTCGGTCTGTTTCCGAAGTTTTTCTTCAATAAATAAAACATGCCATTGTAGACTAAGATGGAGTCGTTAATGGCACAACTGGGGCCAACTCCTGGCATGAGGTACCAGCACGGCTGTCCTCGGCGTTTTGTGGAGGCATCCATCATGTCGTCGAGTATAAGTGAGTAGGACTGGAACTGTTAGGTACTTTTTTAAACAAGACTACATGATCATCTTGACCGACAAGCAAACGCAATCACACTGACAGCCCCACACTACGTTCAAAGACTTGTGTCGTGGGTACCGGCAATGTTAACAACACATACACAATCACACCCAGAACCAGAAGCACATATATCCCTTGGGAAGGAATTGTGCGGCTACCGGAAATTGAACCCAGGACCTACGACGCAGAGAGCTGCCTACTGCGCCAACTCTGTCGTCAATACTGAATTATCATTATAATTATGTAATTTAGTATTGGCCGGTTAATTGGGAGAGGCTGGCTAAACAAACATTCATAACATGATTAAAGTATAATTAAAAGCAATGCTTAAAAAAACCTACTTCACCGCTTTATCTTCGGAATGTTGATCAGATTAAATGTATCAAACACGCATTATTGACGAAAACTCAAAAACTACTAATTAGATCTTGATCAATTTTTAATAGGACCAACAGGAAAGTAACAGCATAAAAACAAAACAAAACAAAAATATGTTCAGGTGATAAGTTATGAGATAACACACAAAAAAAATTACAGTCGAATTGAGTACCTTCTCCTTTTTTGTGAAGTCGCTAGGAAAGCTGTTATTTTAAAAAGGTCTGTAATAAGTACATAGCACAGCCTCTAATTAAAAGAGTCAACTTAACAACAGTTTAAATGCATTAAATACTTTTCCTACTTTACTTAGCCAAAGCCAATATTTTAACATACCATTTCAACACACCATCCTAGAATGCGAGCCTTCTTCATGGACTCGTCTGATATGTTCTCAGGGTTTTCCAACATTTCGTAGGCCATGACAACAGTCTCACCTCTAGCAGTTTTTCCACCTGACAAATTATGATTGAAAAGCTAAAAAGAAAGGATTTCAATTAGTATAATAACCATAAATCTACTTAAATACTACATGCTCTATAATGTCAAAATCACGTGGCTTGTACTGCCTCATGTACTGTCTTCAAAGCTATAAGTTACAACTTACAAGCCTCTCTATAGTTAACCAGCTCTACCTGACCTCGCCTCGGCCGCTCAGCTAATAAATGCGTCTGTAGTTTTGCTTACACTGACAATAACCATTCTTTTAGTCTATTTTGCCGTCGTCATTAAAGATCATGGTGCATGGCACTTGCTGCATTAATAGCGGTCTTCTATTACGGCCACGACCACTCCAGCTCCGCATTGGTCGCCGGTGCACCCCTTGACGGAAGCGGTTGATTTTTACGTTCTTGTCAACCTTGTAAAACCTGAGTACAGCGGGCTTGACCTTCTTCTTAGGAGTGGAGTAATTCTTCTTCTTGCTTTATTTGCGAAGCCGCAGCACCAGGTGTAGTGTGGACTCCCTATAACTATTATAACCAAAGAGTCTGGTTGTAATATCTTTGATGATTACCAACCTTTTTAATCCAGCCCTCCAGCTCTGGTACTTCACTAATAGTTGGATGTGCTGCTATTGAATCTACAACTTCGGTCTGGAGACTACAAAAGAGTTCTTTTTTCCTCTGATCAATCTGATTAGACATTTTATTAGTTTGGTTGTACAAGAGTCTGGAAAAAGATGCATGGGTTAAGAATTGAAATGATTCTTGATAAAAGAATTATGTAGCTTTATGTTCTACCTAAATTATTTCTCACTAGAACGCACTGTTGCAAAGCTTAGGTATCATTTGTAACGATTAATTTATTTTTATTGCTGTTATTGAATGCAGTCGCCGTGGCCTAAAGGTACGTATGATTCCGGTATCAGTCGGGATTTGATCATCATCGGGATTTGGCCAAAATATTTCAATTAGGAACTATATAGTCTTAGGTCTCACCTGCATTTTTTTATTGAACATATCCTAGCTGCCAAATTACTTTGTTGAAATAAACTCTTGAATGAGTTCATTTTATTTAGATAGGTACTTCTCACCAATTTTTACTAGATTTCTCAACTACTGCGTCCGTTGAAAGAATTTGAACATTGTTGCTTCAGAGCATAAATACACAGTGTTTAAATGTATTCTTTTCAAGTTGTAAAATGAATGATTTAACCTATGGATCTTTAAAGATAGCATCACATATTTTTTGGTAGATTTGCTTAACAAATAAGACATTGTGCTACGAGATATTTCCTTACACATCATCTATATTTAGCTAAGTAGCGACTATGTACAAGGCGACGTATTAGTTAGCATAACTTGCGCTATTATTCTCCATATGACTAGCATGTACCACCATGTTTTCCAAGCTTAGTCAATCACTTACAAATTTGAATTACAAAAATTAGGTCGGGGACCAATTCAAGACATAGTTGAATGTATTATAAGAACCTACTTACTACTTAGGTACGTTTAATTATGACAGAGCGAAGTGAGGTCTCCAAGTTGACTTGAGTGGGTGAAAAAGAGAGGTGTTATAAGTTTATAGTAAGTATCTAACTGTGTCGTAGCTCGTTAACGGCTAACGATTTTGACTTTAGTTTTTCCCGCTAGCGAAAATCGCCATCATTTTATGGCTACAAACTGGACGCATTTGTTTCCAAAAGATCAGCATTCGCGGCGCGGGCACTCATGCACGAGGGGCGTCTGCGTCCCCGCTCGCCATCCTATCGACATCGCTATCGATTGAAGTCACAGTCAAAGTATAGTAAAATAATCATGTCATGTTCTACTAAAGTGGTAGAAAGGACATTGACCTGTTCTGGGCCAAATGCTGCTCAGACTAACATGTTTAAAAAAAAATTAAAAAAAATTGGTCCCAGAGTTTTTTAAAGTATAAGTAAGGGGTAAAGTCCAGGGTATAAGTCTTGTATTGTCCAGTAGTCCAGGGTATAAGGTTTTAGGGATGGTTTTAGGTTAGGTTAGGTTACCAGCTTCCACGGCTCCAAAAGTTTGGAGGTGGCCTTGAAGAGCCGAACAAGAATACTTACAAATTAAAACTCAGCCTTGTGAGGATGCGTAAGTAAATATCAAGCTCAGAAAAATTACAACCCTGCTCAGTCTTGTGAGGATGCGTAAGTAAATATCAAGCCCAGATAAGGACAGAAATTAACGATTAAAATTCCAAAAATTTTAACATTTAGCTATCATGAGTGACTGAACCATGTCTCTACACGATAATTTTTTCGATAACATTAGAATAATGTACTTGGTTTAAAAAAATTAAAGCTTAAGGTTTTTTTTGAGTTTTATCGCGACAGTGAATTAATGTCGTGGTCGATTTTGTATTTCTTCCAAAACTTGTGAATCCCACTTTGTGATTCATAGAGTGATAATGTGTAATAATTGTGGGTTATTAACCGTTAATAGTTCTTGAACGTGGATGAGTGCAAGTGCAGTGGCATGACTGGACCTTGACTCTTTTACTTGACTTCGACTGTGACTTGTAACTAGGAATTCTATTATGAAATATAGAATTTGTTAATTTTTGTTTAATATTTAGACTAATGGACTTTGCATCCATGGCCATTAAATAATTATAAAAAATACATTGTAAACGGAGTGGTTAGGTTAGTTCATAAAAAAACGGGTTCTCCGGGAGTGCCGGCAGAATTAAAAACTTGAACATTAACGTTGTAAACAGCAGGAGCAGGCATACCTAAATTTTCACCGCGCGGTAGAAAGAGAGGGGATATTACTTCCTCTTCTTCGTCTTACGAATTTTCGATCAGGTCACGTGTCCTGACACATGTTTAAAATTTTTTACCCATCCCAAAAAAGTGCACAACGCCGCTAAAGAAGTTTTCACTTCAAAATATACACTCTCTAACCGAGTATTCTTTATATCTAGTTCCGCTGTCTGACAGCCCTGACCATAGAAAATAATGTATTCTACGCCCTGACCGTGGGTTTGTTCCCTATCTCGATGCTGATATACCCTATCTATGGCTCATATTACAAAAGCTAACTAACTGATGGTTAATTAAAGTAAAACCATAGTAGAAATATATCAGTAAGATGACTCGAGGCCCGTAGGAGATTCAAATGCCTACTCTAGCCGAATACGCAGGGTTGTCACTATCTCCGACTTTTAAAGGTACCTATAGGTAAAATGTATATTTTAACAAACCAACAAGTTAGGTACAATAAAATAGTATAAAATGTGGTGGTAAAATAGATACGATTTCATTTGCATATTAGCCGCCGACAGAGTCAAAAAAAATCTTGAAAAAAATATTGTTTTGCATATGTGAAAAGAAATCACGGTAGTAGTATATATAACGAAGTTAAAAGGAAAACTAATATAGCTAAGTAGGCTTCAATAAATCAATAATATTGGCCGTCGGTGACGATGACGCGAGTTCCATGATTTTTGTTCACCCAAAAAGTGCTCAACGCGCCTATAGAAGTTTTCACTTTAAAAACCTACATAAATTGAATAAACACGTAAAGTAGGTTACACTATAAGTAGGTATATGAACTTTACCTATCTGTTTACAAAATATAAACGCGCGCACACAACTCGGCACGCGGCACGCGATATTCGTCTGCGCGGAAAGGCCCGTGGCGAATGGCTCGAATACGGCGAAATGTTGTCGACCGCGTCGACGAGCGCGGGGGCGACCCCGGCTCGTGACGTCTTTGCCGTTCTGTTTGTTGTCATAGTGTGCGTGCTGAGGCACGTGCGTAAGGCCGTGCACACATACAAGCCGCGTTTGGTACCACTCTATGAAGACAACTTACTTATATATTTCTACTATGGTAAAACGTAAAACTGAGAGCCACCCTTATTTACACTACGTGACTATAAAATAATAATACCAGGACAGAAAACAAGTTCCTACTACTATAATACTGGCTATTCGCTCTGTCATGTCAGCCGGAACAAGTCCTGCTAGTGCATGATTGCGTTGAGAGTGTTCGGCATGAGGTTGGAACCGCCCCACTGGTGCACGAAATCTGGTTATAATGATTATATATAATGGCTCATTCATCTCTAAAATAAATAAATGTAACTTCCTACATATCCTGGACTATTTTACCTTCCAACTGCATTCTTCTATTTTATCCATGGCTGACAACATTAAGGCAGAAAGTTCGTATGTGTGCGAATCGTATCCTTTGAATGTGTTAAATTTTTTGTCTATGTGTGGACTGAGTTTCGGCATAGTAGAAATATATTCTACTATGGTTTCGGTTTGTTTACCTTATTCTTACTACGTAACAGTATATTATGAGCTTCCGACCGGTATTTTTGTCTACGATAAGGGTATTTATATTAGCAACTGTGGCCCTAGCACGAACATTTTGCGAGAAAGTGTTCGTATCGTAAACGTCAACAATTTATATGAAATTTTTTTAGCGCCTCTACAGTGCGTAAATAAACTAAATTCGGCAGCACGAACGCTTTTGACAACTCTCCTATCGCCTCCGTATCGTCAGAATCGTCACGTTAACGTTACTTGAGACATTTTGTATGAAAATCGCGAGCACGAATCAGCATTTTAACATTAGCTCGAAGGCTGGCTATCGTAAAGCTATCGAAAATCTATGAAACTTTATTCACTTAGAATTTGTCAGTGAGAAAATATTCGTCAGGTGTTAGAAACGATTTTAATGGTATTTCTTCAAGTAAATAAAATGTTACGGAGCTATTCGCATTATTATTTAGCAGCAAGGGCAGCAAGGCTCATCGAAGATGCGAGAAATGAGCAAGGATAGAAGGTTAATAATAAGGATATCTATGTTTGAGAAGATTAAATTTTTCACCTACTTGGTTTTCATTTAGTTATAAAATAATTTGGATTTAAAATTGATTTTTATAGAGAAATTGGAAGTCGGGAAAACAACCGGAAGGAATATAATGCGTTGAGTCTTTCACAACAACTTCCGGCTGACCAAAAGGCATTCAACTTCCTTAGCGACCGTCCTTAGAGACGACTTCAGTCAAAAAACATTGAAATGTCAATTGGATTGGCAACAGACAGGTGTCAAATTCAAATTGTTTGCATTATGCATAAGCAATTTCACTTTTTTTTGTAACATTTCGGTCGTTTTTCCTGGTTTTCGTTCAAATGAGCCCACCCGTATCTACGCAAAATGACGTCACTTTCATAATACTATCGAATTCTCAATAGTAGATGACAAGTGCTTTGTGCTACATACTATCTTAATGCTCCGTTTTCGTACGGTAACCTCGATACGTTAACGTTATAAGACATTGAAATAATCGTGCTAGGGCTACTGACCCTCTATTACGTGTCTTTGTTGTGAGCAGTTTCTATTTAAATTTAGAAAATATGAACCTTTTTTCTTAGTAGTTTTGTCATTTTTTGATGGAAACCGTTTGCAACAGAGATAGGTAATAGCTCCCCCCAATTACCTATCTCTGTTGTAAACGATTTCAATAATAAATTGACAAAACTAAGAAATAAGCTGCCGTATTCTGTATCATGGATGGGCGCCATTAACTGTCAAAAGTGACATACTAACTGTCAAAAATGACATAATATATGAAGTTGAAGTTGATTACAGTATCTTTGACGGAGTGATTACCATAGAGGAACTTGGTAATTACATTATCTTTGAATTGAAGAGCTAATGTGAGGTTGTGTTCGTATTTTTTGAAATAATTTGTACTTCGATAAATTCTTTTAATTATATCGTATTGTTTGTACTCTAATGCCAAAAACCTGTAATATTAATATGGTTTGAATGGTATTTTGGTTTATTACAAATAAATAAATAATAGTCAAATTAAAGAAGAATTCGGTCAGAGAAAGCAAGGCGCGAAAGATGAATATTAACAAACTAATGTTTCAATTAATAAATGGTGCTAGGCATCTTCATGGTCATCGCCAGCATATTTTAAGGTAAATATAGTAAATTACTACAATCTTAATAACAGGTCTCCTTGAAATTGTGTAGATATTTACCTTCTAGCTAGTCCAGAGGTTTCTCTTGCTAATCAGGGTCAATAGAAGCATATATAATTTTTGAAAGTCTTAGATTCAATAATCCAAATTTCATTTAAATCCATTTGGCCTTTATAACTCAAACACTTGAATAATATTGGTACATAATATTAGTGAAAGAGTAATGTTCTGTAATTTCTTTAATTAGAGATAACTCCTCACCGAGTTTATAAATGATTGAAAATTATTTAGAAATAATTGCTTTGCTGTGCTATGACTAGAGGCTAGAGTTTGCTTTAGGCTCTTGTCACAGCTCAGCATATTATTTAAAGTGTATAGTCCTGGTGCGATGGTTATTATGTCAGATTAACAAGAATTTGTCATATATTTTTTTTTTTAATTCAAGATATGCAATCCTTTGACCACCATCTCACATGTGTATAGTCCTGGTGTGATAGTTATTATGTCTGATTAACAAGAATTTGTCCCATTAACTTTTTTTTAAATCAAGATTGGCAAACTTTTGACCACTATTTCACCTGATGGCAAGTGATGATGTGATAATTATTTGGGGTTCCATAGCCAATACTGGAACTACCCATTGGCTTAGTTAATCATTGAACTAAGTGAGGGGCTGTGATGAAGATAGGCAAACTTTTGACTACCATCTCACCTAATGGTTAGCTACAATGTGGTTGACGAAGGAGCAGCTTTTACCTTGAAGTTACTACTTACAAGTTACTACAACTTTTACCTATTCACTTGCAACTTGAATTGAAATTATTTTGATTATTCTAAAGATTAACAATAAATATTAATATTCAACTTAAAAAAAAAAATAGCCCACTGTCCCAACGCACATTGATGTAAGGCTAGTTTGCAATTGGCCATTTTTGCTTATGTATTGCTTATCTTTTATACAATTAAATATTCAAAACAGTATCAACCTTCTATCTCTTAAACATAATTCACAAATAATCAACATTGACAGAATGTTACAAAACATTGTCAGTGCTTATGTATGATACTGTGGGAATATTTTGTAAGTCTAATGATGAACAATATTGGTATTATTCAGTAATTCCAGTTGTTATTCATCCGTGCACCATCAAACACAAACAATGCTTTCCATTTTTTGAGTAACAGTTCTTTTTTTATAAGATAGGTATACTGATTGCTATAATTAGCAATCAGTAGTCAAGCTTGTTTTTAAATCCATTTATTGTGATTTTATGTGTTGTTAATATAAACAAAGCATAGAATCATCTATTGTTCAACATCACTGAAACAAACTTTGTTAGAAAAGTGAACTGTTATGACTTTCAACACTGTGTGATATAGAACTATCGGCATTCTCCTGCTCGTCTATAAATATGTAAATAAAAATTATACTTCAATAATTATTTTAAAGCTGATTATGTATGACTAGCCATGCCCAGCGGCTTCGCCTGCTATTATCAAGTTAAAAAGTAGCCTATGTGTTAATCCTAGGTATAAGCTATGTACATTCCAAATTTCATCCAAATCCGTTCAGCTGGTGAAGCGTGAAGAGGGAACAAACATACTTACACTCAAACTTTCGGATTTATAACATTAGTAGGATTTTTTGTATGTTATGATGCTATGGATAATGTCCGAATTTTTTTTATTAATAATTTACAAGTACTTATAAAGAATTTCAAACTGAAAAATGTGGTTATTTTGGTAGATGGATGGGTACTAAAATTACATTTAATTATGTCCCCTTTTATCCTAATGTGTCTAAGTTTACATTGCATATAGCTTTTTTATTTTTCTGTCAACTGTATAATTTACGTCATGTGGCTCTTGGTCCCAGTCAGCTGATTATGACTGGGACAGCAGTGGTTGTCTCTGTCAACTGTGTGTTTTTGTTTTCTTGATTTATAAAACAGTAAAAATGATATCATTTTCAAAAACTACAATACATTATTCAAAATTACATGATAGGGAGTTCAATGTATTCTTTGTATCAGTATGTAAAACAATGCAAACTTATTTAATTTTATGTTTTATAATTAATTAGTATATTTAAAAGTAATCTTTGAAATGTATTGAGACATTTATTACACTTTTGAATAAACTTTGCATTACTTTAAAAATAAATTAAATGAATCAATTAAACCTGGCTACATAAAAAAATTACTTCCTTTTTAATTTTACAATAAGTCAATAAGACCTATTATGCGATACAAAAAAATTGAATGCAAGCCATAATTAATTTTAATTGCTGTCATGTGACAGTGATACTGAAGAAAAATTTATTGACTTAAAAGTTTAAGACTCATCAAAATCGGACCACATGTTTGGTCTCTATAAAGCCAAATAGGAACTAACATATATACATACATAGGATAAATGCTTTGCGTCGTGCAAAAGGCAACAACCAGAGTGGTAAATTTTCCTTGCATTTTTTCTTTATTTGTGTCATAAATAAACAAAGTGGTTGCGTAAGATCAGATGAATTTTATTGCTTTGTTCAATACCATACCTGCTCAGTTTTATTCCTCTTGACCATTTAACTTATTTTTTTAATAACATTGACTTATTTTTTTACCTCGTGACAAGATAGATTATGACTTCTAGGCAGAGTAGACCTCTCAATCTAAAAATGGTCACCTGTCCACAAAATTCGTCAACGATCAAGTGTCAAATATATAAGAGGCTTGCATTCTTTTTTTATGCTGATAGATCTCTACGCACATTACGCTTAGAATAAGACTGGCTCTTTGGAATTATTATTTTTCTGGAAGCCAAGAGGACGGTTATGAATTTAGCACCATATGTATATACATAAGTAAGTATACATGTGTATTTGAAAGTGAAACATTGGTTTAACACATATGACGATCCAGTTGGAGCGGTAGGCAAGTCTCTGCCCTCTGCGCCGTGGGTCCTGGGTTCGATTCCCGGCAGGAACACAATTTTCCTTTCCAAGGAAGATTTGTGCTTCTGGTTCAGGGTGATTGTGTGTGTGATATGTAAATGTTTCCGGCACCCACTATACAAGTCTTTGAACTTGTGAGTGTGGGGCTGTGAGTGTAAATGCGTTTATTACTGTTGTTTATTATTATATGTTGCTTTGAGAATATAGGATTCCATATAGTGGGAACTAGTAGTAGGGTTTTAGTTTGTGTACACACAGAAAAGGTGTTTTTGTTATTTTAACTTTTGGTGCTTTCTTGTTATTTTTATTATTTATTTATTTATATAGATTAATGACAGCCGAGGCTAATTTGTTGTCCTCACAGCATGTCTCATTTGTATATCTTCTTTTAACTGAATACTAGTTTCATATTTTTGCATGCCTCTTTTTGAACTGCCCGTTGCCTTACATAAGTATGCGTCCGCCTTTTAAGCAGAGGTTCGATTTCCGTCCAATGTCAATGGTTTCCGGCGCCATTGAACTTAGTGTGGAGCTGTTGGTGTGACAGCGTTTATGTTTATTTTTTCAATGTTTTCTATACCTTAGTTCTCTTTTTTTAGATCACTTTCGCCCTTGACGAAGTGCATGTCGACAAACATATCAATATCTCAACATGGTAAAGAAAAAGAGACCTTCCAAGATGTCTTACCCGCTATCATAGACTCATTGGTGTCTAACCCTAAGTTTGCACAGGTCCCTGAGGTCGGAAGTTGGATAAGACAGGTATCTACTAACATAATTTACTATAACTTATTTAAACGCTTTTAAGTACAAATTTTAATAAATTTATTCGTGACGTCTGTATCCAGATTTCTGGTGTTAATGATTGGTCATCTTTCCTTTACGGTAGCTATGATTGGATCGTGGACGTCAAAGAACATCGAAATGGCCGCGTTTAAAATTGCTTGAAGCTGCTCGTATTTTCGAATCTTTATTTGATACTAAATGAATAGAATGATTTAATTAATGAAATTTTATTTTTGGCAATGTAATTAACGTGAATACATAATCGATTAATAGCTAACAAAGGATGCATGTGTTTATATGGATTAGATAAGATTAAATAGTACTTAATAGTCTTTGAATATTTGAAAAATATGAATACATATCTACAGATTACAAAAATGTTTAAAAAAATTAGTAGTACCTAATTATAAATTACTAGCCGTGCCCCGCGGCTTCGCCCGCTATTGTCAAGTTTAAAAGTAGTCTATGTGGTAATCCTAGGTATAATCTATGTACATTCAAAATGTTATCCAAATCCGTCTAGCCGTTAAAGCGTGAAGAGGAAAGAAACATACTTACACACGTACACACAAACTTGCCTCACTTTAACAACTTTGGTGAGTTGTTCTGGGGATTCTACGGTTCTTCCCGGGCGCCGCGATTTGAGGGCGGATTCTTATAGATAGATAGAAAATTCTTTATTGCACAAACAGTATTGTAGGAACATAGGCGAACTTAATGCTACAAAGCATTTTCTTATAGATCTCGACAAAGTATCGATATCTCGAAAACTAAAATCTAACATGATAACAGTATGTATCATATGATCTGGTGTATGTATGTTTATGCAATGAATTCTAAAAATTTTGCATATACATGTTTTATATTACGTTTTTTTATATACATATATATATATATATATATTTAATATTAATTTTAGATTTCTGAACCTCTTATTTATTGCATAGCTTCATTTATTGCTCGCCGATATATCTCCTGGAATAGAAGGATGACTGGCAGGAAATGCGGTGGCATTAAGTCCTCCTAAGTACATTGTATTTGTGCATGAATTTTTCGTCAAGTTACGTCGTATTTTGTCGAGATCTATAAGAATCCGAATCCCTCAAATCGCGGCGCCGCGCCGGAAGAACCGTAATCGTGCCGTTGTTGCGAAGGTCCCAGGCTATAAAAAAAGAGGAAAAAACTTTTTAATTAGAAATGAACCACGGAGCACAGCTAACATCTAATAAATACATTACCTACACTAATAAAAAGAGTCATTGTTATAAATCGAAAATTTGTCATCAAGTTTCTAATATTTTAGGTTTTAGACTATAATCTAATTGGGGGGAAGAAAACACGAGGACTTACAACAGTGTTTGCATATGAAATGCTCGAAAAAGCGGAAAATATTACCGAAGAGTCATTGAGACTGGCTCGAACTCTTGGATGGTGTGTGGAAATGGTAAGTTTTAAGTTTTCGTATTCCGTTAGATAATAATTATTTCACGTAGCATTATAAAGGGAAATTATGCAAGTACTATTTCTGCTCCATTATTTCTACTTATTTTGGTTCGTAGATGTTATAAGTAGTAACTTAGCGCTTATCGCATACCGAAACTGGGCGATAAGCTAGTTTTAAACGCCAGTAGCGATATTCTGGTTCTGGGTGTGAGTGTTTGTGATATGCAAATGTTTCCGGTACTCACGATTTAGGCCGCTTCCAACCGTTCTTCTGGAAATCTAACGGGGGCCTACATCTAGCAGAACTTCTTACATGAATAAAAAGCATTCAGTTTCTGTTTAGAGTAAGGTTATCTCTGAAACATTATTTTATATATCATGTGGTATCAGAGGTGTGGTTATATAATAAGTATATATATATAACCACACCTCTGACCATTTATGATAATAAGTGGTGTGTTACCAATACTAATAAGTTTACACAGTCATTTGTACTAAGTACATTCGTTGTGTATACATACGTGAAGCCATGACGGCGCAAACGTAATAAGAGCGCCTCCTCTATCAGGGTCGAGGGGCTTGAGCTTCCGTCAAGGTTGAAAGTAGAAAAATCTGTCGCCAATTCTCTAAATTTCGAATGCTATTACTGAAGCCAGTAACTCAAGGCCTTAACAGTTGGGAAAGTGGTCAAACATAAATCGACGCATAGTGTTAGGACCGAGCGGATGTGTCACCTTTGGTACGTCCGTAGGAGGATACCCCTTAAGTCTGACTCCCTACACGTGGTCCCCGGGTGGTGCTAATCAGGTGACATTTGAGAGGTGGTAGAGCATTTTGTGAGTTGCTCGCCTGGCTTGCTACCAAAGTAGCTTACCACCATCAAGTTGAAAGTCTGCCGCCAAGCCAAATACGGTGTTCCGGCAGTTATCCTTGAGAGCCTGCGTATTCCAGGTCTAGTGTGTTTACCAGCTTCGATCACATCGTCACTTACCATCAGGTGAGATAGTGGTCAAACACTAGCCTGTCACAAATAAAAAAAAAAAAAGGAAAGGAAATGCTAGGCATTTTCCCCCCAACTAAAAAGATCCTGACTAGGGAACTCTTCAATGGTTATAAAATGTTGAAAATGTATTCGATTATTTTTTGGGATGATGGAAAGGGGTGTGTGGAGCTTAAACCCACTAAAAACCTCCCATAAGTTCGCCTCCCTCACCCATATAGGGCAAGATAAGGTCACGCTAGCAGTAGGCCCCCGGCGGTAGGCCCGGATGCAAACCGAGCCACTGCGCCCATGAAGGGGTGACTGCTCACCAAAGCCAGCCCCAAACGTGTGGGGCCGTGCAAGCCGATGGCAAGGTCCTCTGAATCTCCACCAGTGTCCCCATTACAGAGGACGAGCGACCATGGCATGGCTACTGCATTCAATTTTGGCTCTTAATTGCTTCTTTTTATAATGCGTTTTCCTATTAATTATAATAAATGACTCAAACTCTTCTTTTCTCCACAGCTACAAGCATACTTCTTAGTAGTAGACGATATAATGGACGGCTCCTCGACTCGTCGAGGCGTGCCGTGCTGGTATCGGATGCCCAACGTTGGTCTCGGGGCTATAAACGACTCGATACTCATCTACTGTTCCATATACGAAACGCTGCAGGCTAACTTCGGCAAGTCGCCATTGTATGTGCACCTTTTGGAGCTTTTTAATGAGGTTAGTTACATGATGACAATCCCTCCGCCACTTAGATCCACCGCCAGGCGTCACTTGTGGAGCCAATGTTCATGTTTTGAAATTTATTATGTACTGATGTTCCATTGACTGTAGGTCTATTCTGGTCGTCAAACTACGATTGTTCGAATTGATGTGACGTCGATGCGACAGTCGATCGGTTAAAAGTTCAGTCGATTCGATGGTTCATAAGAAAAGATAAACGTTCGATTTCGACGTTGATGAAAACTGATGCCCTGAATAATAGTTTCCTGGTAGTAGTTTAGTTAGCCTAATTTAGAGATATATCTACAAAGGATGTTAGTATAGTGGTTAGATGCTTGCGTTAATTGTTCTGTTATGCTTTGCCCTCATTTGCAAGCTAATGAAATGTCTTGTAATACAGATTAGTGTGGTTTTATTGTAGGTACCTTAAATCAGAAAATATGGAATGTGTCACCTGTGTAAATAAGATCTAACTAAAAATATTCAGAACAAGACAGTTTGCCAATTACGAGTGTACAATAAAAGTAAAAAAAAACATTATTAGCTCTACATTACAGGCAACTTTTTTTAATGACAGATAGGTAAGCATTTTTGAACCGACCGGGCGGGCGGGCTAGAGGGTCCGCCCGCTCTTATATTCCAACGCTAAACCTTAGGCCATTGACTCGACCACAGAGGGTAACGGGGCAGCAGCGGTAACTAAGGATATTGTTGCAGATTAAATAATATGAAGTATTCGCTGTCCGCTGTTTGTCGAGGCTGCCTTACTCAAGTTTTAACAATTATTACCTTCTCCCCAGTCACTTCTCTACACAAGCATGGGCCAACACCTCGACTTCACAATGGCGCATCGTACCAAGAACGACTACACTCTATTCACTGTAGACCGATACCACAGCATCGTCAAACACAAGACGTCGTACTACTCATTCAATTTACCGGTCTCGCTGGGTCTGGTACTGACTAACAACGTGGACCCGCGGACTCATGATGAAGTCAAAGAAATATGCTTCGAGCTGGGAAGGCTGTTTCAGATACAAGTGAGTCATACTTTTAGTTAAGATTGTTTTCAATGCAGATAGCGCATACTTCGAGTAAACGCTGTTGTAAATTGAATTAAAACTGGGTTAAATCGATTTCACAAATTGAAAACAAAACAATACTTTAGTCTGAACGCAAAACGTACTACTCCTTCACTTTACTGGTCTTTCTGGATCTGTTACTGACTAAAAACACGGACGGCGGATGCATTGTGCAGCCAAAGAAATATGCTTCGAGCTGGGAAGGCTATTTCAGGTACAGGTGAGACGTACTTCATGTTAGAATGTTTTGAGTAGATCAAAATAGAATATTTTGTAAGTTAATAGATGTTATGTATTCAATTCACTTGGAATTTGTCATATATACATCTTTATATTGTTAATATCAATTATTTGTGTAGTCCGTTCACAGAGAGACTTATCAGCACCGAATAAGAAAATTAGCACAAAAAATAACAGTTATCAAGAAGGCTAAAACTTGACCTTATTAAATTGTATTTTCCATATCTAATATTAACTAAAATGTTACGGTAAAAGCTATATTTCCTTTGGTATATTTACATCATAAAAATACTCATAAATAAAACTAACTATGAATTAAAATTAAATATAAAAATAACTATAACTATATACATAACTTAATTTAATAGAACGGTTCCAGTTGATATCGTGTCCAAAATGCTAGTGCCACGTTGAAATATTTTGTTTAGCTATACAATGAACCAAACAATTTAAGAAGAAAATATGTATTAATTGTAAAATTATAGATTTAAATGTTAATAATCGAAAGCTATCAATTTACCATAAACATTATGCAATGATAGAATACATTAATTTAAGACAGCATTTGGTATTGGAAAGTTGTTGTTATGAAACTTAGTCATGTGTCCATTGGTAAACTAATATTGATCTTCCTCAATGATGATACGAACAAATTCTTAAAACAACTCAACCTGAGTTAAATTATGCAAATTGCAGTGAAATGGGGCCACATTGTTCTTGGAATCGATAACCGTTAGGGCATCGTTAGAGAATATACGATAATCTCGCCATTTTCGAGATCTCGCGAGATTGGGAGTTTTGTGTGTTTATTCTTGCAAATAAGTAATCACAATATTTGAATATGTTAGGAAAAAAATAATAAGAAATAAAGGTATATTATGAAATAAAAATTTATTTTTACGAATCTTTTCAAAGAACTTGTATCTATTTAACATTGTTGGACGTATCTATAATTTTTTTAATAAACTTTTAAGTATCAAACTGGGAAATATCTTATCAAATAAGAAATTAAATAAACAACCAGTCTTCTCTTCTTATATCAAACCAAAGTCTTTTAATAATAAAACAGTTTTAGAAATGAGAGAATAATTAACAAAATATATCAATCAAATGAAAGGCTTGTTTTGAAGGATTGTTGAGAAATTATTTTGAAATTAGCTCCTTAAGCACAAAATGTTCAAAAAATCGTCAGCTAATCGGCTTTTTATTTTGCTGGCCAGATAACCAGCCGGTGAGAAGGCCCTTTCGGATTCAACGCTAGTTGGGACCACTCTCAGGCTATCATCCGCGAACTGTAAAAGTTCGCCTTTTGACTTCGCCTCGGACTCTTATGAATTCATTTCCTTTTTGTTTAATGACTCCAGCGAATTCGTTAGTCCTCTGTCTCTAGGTTCTTTGAACGCAGCATTCAATGTTTCCTGCCGCGCTTCGAATAAGACGTTTTTATGTTCGAGTACAATCTCGTGAAACTCGCGAGATCTCACCCATTTTCGGCCGAGATCAATCTGGCCCATTTTCGGCTGAGATCAATCTCGCAAAAAAGGCCGATTTCGCGAGAACGAGATTGCATTCCCTACTTATGTGCCAATGAGTGTTTCTGTGACTTTTAGGGAAGCCGAATACGATAAATAAAATGACAATTTAAATCTCATATGGCGGACCGCGCAAGATAGCGTACTCGTTAAAAAACCATTCCCATAATATGGGTATCAAATGAAAGGGTTTGTTGAGAAGAATACGAAAAAGCTTGTTTTTAAAAACGATTTTTGGTTTAAATTTATTCAAATGTTGCGTCGCGTTGACTTGTCTCCTAATTTTTGTTTTTGTCAACAGGACGACTTCATCGACTGTTTCGGTGACGAATCAATAACTGGTAAAGCTGGCACTGACATTCAGGAAGGGAAGTGTTCCTGGCTCGCTGTAAACGCTTTAAAGCGCTGCAGCGACGCACAACGCGCTTTATTCACCGAATGCTACGCCAGCAAAGAACCAAAACACGTAGCGAGAATCAAGCAGCTTTACGAAGAGTTGGACCTACCGGAATTATATAAACAAGAAGAAAGGACGATCTATGAGAGCATAGTGAAAAGAGCAAATTCATTGCCAAAGAGTACATCGCCGGCTTTGTTCATAAAGTTGATTGATATTATGTACAAGAGGAAGCAATAGTTAGCTTTTAAAATTAATGTAATGTATTCTTACATTGCATATAATAGCAAGTTAACCAGGACTTGATGGGGATATATTAAATGGGTGCTAAAGTTGTTATCATACTAATATTATAAATTCGAAAGTTTGTGTGTAAGTTATTCCCTCTTCACGATTTAACAGCTGAACGGATTTGGGTGAAATTTGGAATGTACATAGCAGCATAGCGTAGTATACCTATGATTAACACTTTACTTTTTTAAACTTTATAATAGCGGGCGAAGCCGCGGGGCTAGTGTATAATATGTGGCCAAATCTTTATTATTTTATATTTACAGATATACTGTAGCCATTTAATATATAATCTGATAAAACCTTTGATCAGATTATACACATAGATACAGTCGCTTTAAAGCGGCACCACCTAAGTCAGAATTCAAATATTGTCCGAGTTTCTCAGTCACTGTGACCGCGGTCCGGGTGGTCGTCACGCGATGCCTACTTGTGTCGTTATAGATTAACATTTAGGATGTACTTTTGCTTAAATGTTGTTCAATGTGAGTTCTCTTGTTTCCCGTTATTTCTGTTTTTTTATGAACATATACAAGAGCTTGAGTAGCTCAGCGGTTAGATACTATATCTAATAGGGAACCAATTGGCCAATTTAATCCCTAAATCAACTGATATTTTTTCCTTTCTAAATTGACTATTTTATTTATAGGATAATTTGTAAAAATACCAGAAATCTCTTGGGACATCTTTGCAACCTCTATGGTTTTAACAACGTCTTTCTTTGTACGGCTAAAATAATTATATTATATATATCTATTAAGTGTTAGGTGTCAAGCTCGGGTAGAGTATATTCTTTTCTATGGTGTCAAGTGTCTACTGAAATTGGCATGCATATTAAGGCACGGATCGGCGATGTCGATCGGGACTGTGTAGCTTAAACAACTGTGAATTACGTATTGTATAGAATACATCATCTTAATTATTATGTAAAATATAGCATTCAAAAGAAAGTCGTAGAACTAAAGAACCTAAGGGTTAGAACAAGGATCAGGGTCTGAGATCTTTCTGGTATTGGACAAATAATCCTTCACAAATTTGCAAGTACACAATGTTAGCGAATGTGTTACAACGCTAAATTGATAGTAATAAGGTTTAAATTGAAAAAAAGTTATATTTTGTTTTCTAGAACGTTGCAGGATATATGTCAACGAATGTATGTGTAATGAATGTAAATGCGACGCCAATTTAAATTCTGGTATTTGTATGGGACCGTGTATTTATTCGATCGAAGATAATGACTATATTATGTATTATACAATGTGTAACAAAAAGGTGTAGTAATACTCAAGCCACGCATCTAGCTACTTGTATGCAGTCTAACAAGAAAACCTGAATGCGCGACAGCAGCATGAATATGGAGTTATGATGAATTGAAGTTTCTAAAACAATGTAATTTGCAACCCTATTTCATCAGCTACCGTTCTACACCACATGGCCTTTGGACCTAGACGTTTGACAGTGGTGGCCATAACAATGGTCAAGGTCACGCGCCACAGTATAATGTAACGTAGGGTGGGCAACAATTTTTTTTAATTAATTTTTGTACCGAACAAATATCTCCGCTTGCCGCACATTTAACTGTAGGGCTGTCAAAAGTATTAGAAAAATATAATTTAAAATTTTTGTACGGAATAAATTATGTCCGATTTCGAATTTCGTTCTCTGGCAGACGATTCCTGGCACGGTACACATACACACCACCAAGTATTACTACCCCTTTTTGTTACAGGTTGTATAAACACATCTCTAGCCACATAATAAACTTATAGTTTTAAGTGGATACGTACCTTGTTATTGTTATATGGCATTATACGTTTGTTATCTATCTGGCAGCATAAATTATTGTTATTCATACCAATAAAATATATTTTTTAATAACATTGTCTAATTATTACCCAATATAAATAACATACTTATAAACGCTTTTATACGTTTTTTTTTGTTCGGAAGGCATGCATTTGATCACTATCTCACCTGATGGAAAGTGAGGATGCGGCCGAAGATGTAGCATGCTTGCCTAGAAGATTTACAAATTATACCGTTTGGGAAACAAAGACGTTCTTAACTGTCCAGTCGCTTACCATCAGTTGAGGTAGTGTCAAACATTTCAGCCTATCTTGAATAAAAAGAAACTTTATTTAGTTAATAATACTAAAGCATATTTGGCTCTTGTATAGTTTTAAAGCATTTATGAAATGTCACAATGCAAGGTCCATCTATAAGAAAATATACTTGAATTAAAGTGAAGTCTTCCGGTAGTTGTATCCAACCGACCGGTTTGAAAAGGTCATTGGAAATATGTGAAATTGCATCCTTGACATTTGTACATCGAAGCTATTACCGAGTACGACAAAAGGCTCGCCTCTTTTGATCCCGCGGGTGCAGACATATCAGGTTAAGGGAAACCAGGGTGTCAGCAACGGAAGGACATTTCCAGTGCACCATCGAGGTTGGAAGGTCTTCTTGACCACATATTTTTTTATGGTGGGTGGAGCATTTTCTATTGCTTGCTTTGTCACCTGCCACAGGTACCAACGGTCACAACTTCCTATATGCCCTTCAAGTAGAAAATTTACCGTCAAGTTCTAGACCTAGCTTTCTTATCTACATCATTATTTACCAACATTTATAAGAATTGTATAAGTGTATGCATTCTTTCCCAGGGTTAATGAGGGTTCCTTGTTTCGTAAAAAATACTTTAATCATAATAAATAAAATATTTCAGATTCGCAACACTACTACACTACATTGAAATCTTTTTTGTGGATATATTATTACCTTCTCTAAGGGAAAAAAGTACAAGATGCGGCCTTAGATGCCAAAGTTGGTTTTGCTCACAGTAATTAAATTAATCCCTTTTACACTCAGCCCCACACCTAAGTTTGATGACTTGTGTCATGGGTGCCGGAAACATTCACATCAAACACACTATCACACCCAGAACCAAAAGCACATTTCCTTTGCGGAAAAAACTTGTTTCCACCGAGGAATCGAACCCGATACCCACTAGAAAGCGAACGCGCACCCAACTAAGCCAACGGGCAGTTTAGTGGCATTTATATAGTTCCATCACAGTAATTAAATTAATCCCTTTTACACTCAGCCCCACACCTAAGTTTGATGACTTGTGTCATGGGTGCCGGAAACATTCACATCAAACACACTATCACACCCAGAACCAAAAGCACATTTCCTTTGCGGAAAAAACTTGTTTCCACCGAGGAATCGAACCCGATACCCACTAGAAAGCGAACGCGCACCCAACTAAGCCAACGGGCAGTTTAGTGGCATTTATATAGTTCCATCGATGAACATTGTTGTAGTACACTTCTATCCCAGATCATTAAAAACATGTAAAAAATAATACGCAGAAAGAAGTTCTATTATCATAGTATATTCCAAAAATATAATGTTTTACATAACATTGTTATTTTCATTGAATTACACGGTTTATGATGCTGTCTTTTTACAATGGTGGCGACATACTTAATAAATAAGCACAACTTATACAAATTTACCAAATTACAGAAGAACATTTTTTGCCAGTGTTAACTTCCAGGAGATGTATATTTTACATTTACCTTAATTTGTTTTAGCGTCTTTTAGACACATAACGCCATCTACCGAATATGAGGAAAACGTATCGGCAAGTCGCAATCTAACAAAAATTTGTTTTAAATTCATGCTGGGCAGAAGTCGACAGAACACACGATCCGATATAATATAGTGACAGAAAGTGTTTTGTTATTTAATATAATGATATGAAATCAAAAAGCTACTTGACCAATTGGAATTATCAACACGATTGCCGAAACTGTAGGTCTATTCTGGTCGTCAAAATACGATTGTTCGAATTGAAGCGACGTCGATACGACAGTCGATTGGTTGAGATTTCAGTTGATTCGATGTTCATAACAAAAAAAAATCGTTCGTATTCGACGTGGATGTAAAGATAATCTATGCCCGGAATAGACACCCTGGATTGAAAAACACGGGTCGCCGTCATCGAAATCGACGAGGAGGAATATATAGGCTTGATTGTTTGACTGTTCTGTTTTTTAAATCTTATTTAAGTGAGTCTAAATATACGTGTCTTCATGTCGATCTTCTTTTGATTTTACAATTAGAATGCGAGATTCGGTACATTGTGCTTGTCGTTCGGATTAATCGGTCCTCTCCATCTCTAAGATGTTAACTCTGGTTGCTTAAAATAAAAGGAATATCTAATACTAGCCGACCCGCCCGGCGTCGCCCGGGTAAAAAAAAGCTTACACATAAACGCTTTCGCACTCACAGCCCCACTCTAAAAGTACTATAAGTTGTGTCGTGGGGTCGTAAACAATTAACACCACACACACAACATTCACGTCATACCCAGAACCAGAAAAATAAACTTCCCGTGGGGAAAAACTTTTGTTATTGTGTTCCCACCGAGATTCCAACCAGCTCCTTTGAAGACTAACGCGCACTCATCTACGCCAGTGGGTAGTTCAAAGTTTAAAGATTCCCCACCCTGCGTCGCCCGGTTAAAAAATCTACACATAAACACTTCCACATTCACAGCCCCACACTAAGTTCAGTGACTTGTAGCGTGGGGCCGTAAACATCCAAGATTCACAACATATTAAAAACCAGGAACACAAATTTCCCGTAGGGAGAAAACTTCTGTTACCACTACGAATCGATCCCGCTGCTTTAAAGGCAAATGCGCACTCATTTACGCGAGTAGATAGTTCAAAGTTCAAAAGATGACCTGCCCGGCATAGTGCAGTTAAAAAATATACAAATAAACACTTCCACATTCACAGCCCCACACTAAGTTCAATGACTTGTATCGGGGGGCCGTAAACATCCAAGATTCACAAAGCATTCACAACATATTCAAAACCAGGAACACAAATTTCCCGTGGAGAGAAATCTTCTAGGTAAATTACCACTGGGAATCGAACCCGCTGCTTTGAAGGCGAACGCGCACCCATCTACGCCAGCGAGCAGTTCAAAGTTCAGGAACGACCCGCCCGGCGTCGGCCGGTAGTAAATATTAAAATACATACCCATAAACGCTTTCACATTCACATCCCCACACTAAATTCAATTACTTGTATCGTGTGGCTGTGAACATCCAAGATTCACACAATATTCTATTCTATTCTGTGTTCCCCGGGAATAAAACCCGGTGCTTTAAAGGCAAATGCCCACCTAACTACGCCAGCGGGCAGTTCAAAGTTCAATGATAAGTTATAACCGACTAAACAAAAAAAAACAATCGAATTTATATCCTCCTTCTTATGTAAGTCGGTTCAAAACATAGAAGTATGCCGGATTACGCAGTAACTGTTACATTCTGTGATCCACCATTTTCACCCTCTAATAAACTTAACGATTTCTCCTAGACTATAGGTCCAAATTATATGCAGTAAAGAGCAAATTGCATCTACGTGAACTACGTAAGCCGATGAATAGGTTTTTTTGATAAGGATTAATATTAAATACTTAAACAAAGCCAACGAAATAGAAGCCACTATTTTTTAATGTGCAGGAATTTCTAGTACGTGTCGATAAAATATTTCTGACCCGTCCCGTTCACGGGAGGGCTCCCGTGAAACTAATTTCACGATTTCTCATAGACTATTTATCCAAATCATATGCAGTAAAAAGCAAATTGTATCTACGTGAACTACGTAAGACGTTGAAATAGTTTATTTTGATAAGGATTAATACTGAATGTCTCAAAAAGCCAACTAAACATAGGCCGCTTTTTTTTCAGATTTTTAACAAAGAAAAGTATTTTTTCTGAGCTATACATACATGTTAGATATATGCTGTCGCGGACTTTTTTGTAAAACTCATGAAGGCCAACATTTTTGCCATACATTGTATTCACCTATGTCTAACTGTTTAGTCAGCGTATGCCGATAAAGCGGAAAGTTAGCAAATTTTTCTCCGACTTGTCTTACGAATATTATTATTTCGAACTGATAACTAACTTCTATCTCAACAAAACATAGCCTATGACACTCAGTGATAGTGTAGCTATCTATTAGTGAAAGAATTTTTAGAATCGGATCAGTAGTTTCAGAGATTACCTTTTACATACAAACAAACAAACAAACAAACAAACAAACAAACAAACAAACTTTACCTCTTTATAATATTAGTATAGATTTAACGTGACTTAATATTAGTTTAAAAATAGTGGAAAGGCAGGACATAAATAAACGTTTCGGGATCTATTGGTACAGTCAGCGTCTAGTAGATGTAAGGTAGTCCAAAAGATATTTTTATTGTATGTAATTAAGAGACGAGACGAACAAGACGCTCGTGTAATAGCGTCACGCTTGCTCACTCCAGTTCAGTGCTACCCAAAGTTTTGATCTTATCTTCAAGGTGAAATCCTGAGTGGCAAAGCATTGCGTTCGTCACCCCGAGATATTAGATGTTAAATCTATTTAAGCCCTGGATTTTTTTTCATTGCACTGGAAACATAGCCCTTCAATCCGAAATACAGTAATGTTTGTCCACTACTGCTTGGCGATAAGGCAAAAGACAATAATACAAAGTAGTATTTTGTTTAGTAGAGGCACAGTTTATACTTATATTAAGTGATATTCTGATTTCCACTTTTGTAAATTTTACATAACATAAATTACAAACAATTTCAAGACAAATAATTAAATATTGGAAACTTTTACAGAGCTGTTGACCATATTTATATGCAATAAGGGGATTCCGACTGAGTATCTTTTCGACTACTGGACATTTACGTCTACTTGACGCTGACTGTACACATTTTTCGAATAAGGTAAACAATCTTACGATAGAGTGCTACCATTGGATATAGTTACATAAATAGCGGGGATCAGCTCTACAATGTATGTGCTAATATAATTTTGACTAGTAAGCACCAATTGACTAATTATTATACATCATTCATTACAGACCTTACAAAAAACTATATACATTACCATTTTTAAATGGCTAATAAAATTTAGCCGAATGCAGCTTTACTAAATATTATTCATAGGATAAAAACAAAGTTTCAATATTGGTACATGAGTTATCAAATTAAATATTGAGCGAAGTCCTAAGCATTCACCAAAATTAAAATTATTTGGAGTTTACATACTTAATTGCCTGTTCACCATCTACTGATAAGTATTTTTTTAAGTATCTGGTAGATAGTGCTTATCAGAACATTGTAGTGCAGGCCCTAATTTTTTCTGGATGAAATAACAATAATTAATATTTGATAAAATGGGAATAATGATAAATAAGATCATGTTGTTAAAGATTCAATGATTGACAACGGTTAGAAAAAAATCACATTACAAATATTTGGCTATTATACACTAATATTAAATGCCAAATGGTCAATCAAATATGTAGGTACCCTAATCAAGTAAAATATTTTACCAAAACTTAGTTCGAATCTTATTATTTACGATATTACATACAATTGTACACTGATACAAGAAATAGAGACAATATAGAAGTACCAGTAAAACTGTTTATAAGGTATCGGTCACAAAATCATCAAAATAGTTTTGTCAACTTTTATAAATAAATTGTTGTACAATTGCGCCCAGTGTCTGACTTCCAAATAGCATTTTATTTTATTAATAATTCTTCGCAAAATGATATGAATAGTCGTTTTGAGAAATGACAACAAAGAACTTGGTATTTGAGAATAGGTATCACACTAAGCGTCTAAACATTTGTTGTTGATTTATAAAAGCTTATGAATTACAATAAAAAAATGGGCCAAACAAAGCGGCCAGATATTATAACGGGTATCAAAAAGTAGGTAGTAAAACAATTATTTAATGCGTAATTCGCAGAAAGAATAAACAAGGCAACAACCATTAAAGCAGTTCTGACGCTAATGATAATTTCGTAAAATTTACCAAATATTGTTGTTAACCAATGCGCTGGCATTAAGCTAGTTACGTTCGATTCCCAAGCATAAGTATATATATCTACTACTAACCCTGCCAAAAAAACAATAAGTAGACACATTTATATGTATATGGTTATTATACTGTGTATATTGAACCGGGCTTGGATTCGAAACGCCAAATAACTGAGTATCAAATGTATGTACATTATGTAGAACAGCAATTCTAGAAACACAATAACTTCTAACAGTATGAATTTATTGTCAAATCTAGAATTGCGCTTCTCCCAATAGGCATGAATATTGGAATAATAAGTATCAGTAGAGCTCATCCAAATTCTAAATACAGGTGTCCTTAAATGTTGCAATTATTCAACAAAATATTAAAACTAATAACATATACATAGATGCTATGGCGATATATAGGGCAGCCACCGCCAAATACGTCTCAGCGTTACCCTGGACGTTAGGTCTATTTGACACTGATTGACGCTGTAAGCAACGTGTCAATTCCGTTGCCTTATTATTCCAAGTTAAAAGGAGGCGGAGAGGTCATACTGTTCAAAACTAAAGGAGTTCTATGTTAATCACTTACATACCACAGTTTTGATCATACAGATCTATATAATTCGGTGGTACTATTTTAATGTGAACTACATACTCTTATTTATAAATATAGAATACGTAACATATCTGAAATTTTAAGTATGTTGTGATTTAATAGGCGGATTACGAAAACAAAACGGGAGTAAATGTAACATTCCAAGATTTCAAGATATTTGACTATCGAAATGCTACGATCACAGGGATCGATTGTTTAATAGACGGTGTAATAAAACAAGGACACTTTTGAACGTCAGATATTCCAATATTGTAGAATACACGCGATGAAATGTACCTTTTTTTTTCAGAAAAAATAAAAATATACCTCTTTATCATAATCATTAGATATTATAATCATAGTAAGTATCATAGTCGAGGTGAGGAAAGGTTACAGTCGAGGTAAAGAAACAATTTATCAAAGACAACCTTAAAGGAATTAGGACCTGAAAGGATTAAATTAGAATCATATATCACTAGAGAGAGAGTATAGTTCCAACGCAAAGTTTTAGCATAACTTACTTTGTAATTTATACAATTTGCAACCTTAATAGTGCTTGGAAAAAATACACCTATAGTAACAAATTTACATAACATAAATAAGAACAATAGTATGTACATTCCTTTAATTAAATATAACATAAAGATAGAAAATATTCATAATTAGCTACTCGTACATTTAAGTCTAGTGAAGCATAATATCGAAACAAATACACTAAGGAATTAATGAGGATCACGAATAAATCTAATAAATCCTTCTTGTCTTTTATCATCACTCACAGTCCAACGTTTTAGAAAAAAGGTGCCTATATATTAATTGATTTATTGTTTAACATAATAAATAATCGTGGTTTTTAGATACACAGACGACTAAATTGTTTTTTTTTCCAGTGACTGGATTGAATTAAACTCATTGTTGCAAGTACTACTGGCCGGATCTAAGTTAATAAGGATTACCATTTTTCGATGTAGCGCTCGCAGCAGGTTTTGCGAGTTTCGTTTAGTATCTACGTACACATATAACCGTGAAGACCTACCTATGTGGCACATTTTAATTTAGCGCTACCGTGTCTCGCTGTCGAGTCCGTTTGTTCATAAGACATTCGTCTTCGGGCCTTGTCGGTGCGCCTTGGACGTCTCTAATAACATAATACCATGATGCTCACTTAACTAGTACTCTTGATTTTTACTAAGCTTTGTATGTACATTTGAGGATTATTTATTTATTGTATGTCATAATTAAACATGCGTTAAATTTGACATTTGGTATCATTTAACATTCTGGGGTCAACTGTTCTTACCTTATACGGTATGAAAAACGTGTGGTAGAGGGCAGCGCAATTTCAAACTAGCAGTAACAACTGTTTCGCTATATGAGCTGCCTGATTTCGTGTGTTCACAACTAATTTTAATATAAAAAAGAAGTAGCGTGGAAGAAGCCACTTAGGTTTCGCAATTTTCAAATATTTTTACATTATCTAGGAAGACCGGTTAGATTTGTACGCAAGATTTTTATAATGATCATCTTTGTGAAATTTGCAGTGTCCACGTTCCTATCAAACTATGTCAGTACATATCTCATCTTGAAACCGAACAAAAATCAAGATTAAAAAGCTTCGGTGACGGTATGCCACCTTGATGCACGCCGCATTTTGATTTATAAAGCGGAGATACTCAACTCTTTATATGCAATAAAGAGATAATACCTTCAAGTCGTTCACTGTACATTTGCTGTATCTGCAGTGGTACCCGGAACTTTGAATAGTCGCGGGTAGTTTTGTCAAATTGGCCATAATTTCACTGGCAACTCATCCCCTACAAGTCCTCTTGCAGAAGAAGTAGTGGTAACAACTACTTCTTTCTACTACAGTAACTTCAATAATTTGAAAATTTCACTGGGATAAAGGGTCTACACAGCTCCATAAATTTTTTTGCTTCGCTGGGTCACATTCGATTCTGATTCATGCGGGACCTTGCGGACGCGGTAAGAACGATCGGTGCGTTTCCAAGCTCGACATCAGCCTGAAAACTGCTCCCCCGACTCTAAATTCCAACATAAACTTCGTGCCACACAAACGAGTCCTACTACTGTAGCATTCACAGTTTGACATTTCACTGGTATGGTCACTACCACTGTAAAAACCACTGGAGTTAGAATTGTTTAAAGTTTCACTGATCACAATTTATTCTATACCGCTTCGGTGGGGTAGGATTCAAGCAGGGTCTCGCGGGGACAATATAGCCGGATGCGCGGTAACGTAGCCGACGATGCATTTCCGAGCTGCGACATTAACCTCAGCCTGAAACTCTTCCGTTACGTGCTACTCAAACACAATCTTACCACTGCAACTTCAATAGTTTTAACGTTTCACTGGTCACGATCGATTCCATTCCGCTTCGGCGGGGGAGGATTCAAGCGGAGTCTCGGGCGGAGCACAGACGGGCCACGCTCAGCCGACGCCCTTTCGAGCCGGCCCGGAAACTCCTCCGTTACAATGCGCGCTACTCAAAAAAAGTCTAACCACAGAATTTGAATAGTTCAACATCTCACTGGTCCCGGTCGAGTCTATTCCGCTTGGGCGGGGTGGGCACGGCGCCGTCGTCGTGCGGGTGCAGGAGCGGCGGCGGCGGCGCGGCGGCGAGGCGGCGGTGCGCCTCGGAGCCCGTGAGCGCGGCCACCGTCACGCCGGCCTGGTACGCCGCCGGCAGCCGCACGTGCCGCGTGCGGGTCAGCGCCTCCTGCCACCCGGCCGCGTGCCACTCGCGGATCACGTTCACTACTTGACCTGGTGGAACGTTTTGTCGGTTATCAAATCAAATCAAAATCGTTTATTCACACGGCCTAAGAGGCACTCGTGAAAGTTAATAACTCTCCTGCCAACTTCGCGAAATTACAGCTTGATGGCGATCTTTGGCCAGAAATTTGATATGACAGTTTGTAGACAAACTGCTCGTAGGTTGAATTAAAGTTGATTGATTGTGGATTTTGTTTAATCACACTAATATTATGAAGGCGAAATTTTGTGAGTGTTTTCACATTTGTTCCTACTTCACGCTCAAACTGGATCAATTTTAATCATGCATGCTACGTCTTCGGCCGCATCATCACTTTCCATCAGGTGAGATCGTGGTCAAATGTTTGCCTACCGGGTATAGAAAAAAATTGGTATGGAAGTAGCTGATACCCTGGATTAACACAGGCTTTTTATCCCGGAATTCCGGATCCGGGACTCACCTCAGGAGTCTATTAAAATGGAACATAAGTCTATTAACCTTTTGACCGCCAAGCTATACAAAGCATTCTCGCTCGCCTGGCGCCAACCAAACATTGTATCGAAATACATGAGATGAGCGAAACTTTCCATCAAAAATTATTAACACTGTTGCATTCCATATAAAACACACAGTCGTATAACTACACAATAAAAAGAACAAAGGTATTGACAAGTACTTTTATTCATTTTCTCACATACAATGTTTGTATTCTTAATAAAGTCACGGCGTAGAGGACACGAAAATCTTCGTCTTCCATTGAAGCCCTCGGCCCCGTGACTCTACAAAAGAGTGCACAGAAAAGTGGACTCACCCAGCACGTTGTACGTGTGGAACCTGGCGTCGGGCACGTGCGCCAGCGGGCTGAGGTCGGTGGTGTTGGTGAACCTGGCGGCCACGTCCCGCGCGCGCACCAGCAGCGCGGAGGGCGCGGCGAGGCGCGGCCACAGCTGCGTCTCGCGCACGCACTCGGCGGGGTTGCACAGGAACACGCCGCGCGCCGACACGCCGAACACCATCTGGTGGTGCCACGCGTCCGGCACCCAGCCGTCGCAGCCCGCCTGGAGGTTCAGGGTTAGGATCGGCACCGCGCCTGCAACCATTCCCCATTTGCACAGCTGATCGACCTTTACGGAGTTTTGTCGCGAAAGTGGAAAAATGGCGTTGTTGATTTTCCAAAACCTGTGATTCTTCGAGTTTTAATGTGTAGTAATTGTGGATTAATACTTAGAAAAACGTGCATAAGTGTAGGCAAACCATACGAAGTTGAAAAACGTGATTTTCGCTTTCGCTCCTCTCCAATAGAAGTTCTACTAAAGTTTCTACCACTTTATTGGAGCATAACTTGACTATGACTGGACCTTGACTCTTTTACTTCACTTTAACTGTGACTTGTGACTAGGACTTTTAATACGAAAAACACTTCAAATATTATTATTATTTGACACTGGCTAACTGCACAAGCTTGGTTCAGGGTTACTGGCCTTGTTCGCGTCCAGATTGCGTAGCGCTTTACGTACATCAATCTGTCGAACGCGGATTTCCTTCAAGTACGACGCAAACAGATAAACTCAGAAGAATGTTTATATGAATGTTTGTCAAATTTTAATGTAGTATATCTATGATAAAAAAACCATAAAACATTTAGTGTCCGACGTAACATAGTGTAAATAATAAATTAACCCATAGTCTCCTGAACTCCTGCTTAGCACCATATTTTAGGTTCCAATAGCTTCTTTCACTAATATTACTTCGGATTATGTAGTGATAGAATTGATTTTACCTAAGTGTGGGTGTGTGGGTTGGTGGAGGTGTAACATTATATATGTTTTTGTTAAATAAACAATGATTATAATATAGTTACCTAGAGATATCCAGTCGGCCAGCCAGTGTGACAGCGACATGGCGCGCTCGGGGTAAGTGGGGAAGAACCGCGCCGTCACCAGCCCGTCCGACGCGCGGTGGATGCCGGACACCAGGTCGGCCGCCGTGCATCCAGCCACGGCGCGGGACAGGAGATATCTACGACGGTGGTAGATATCGATTAGTGGTAATAATAATTCTATGTCCGATGTTTAAAAAAAAAAGCATCGGCGAGTTTTTTGCCAGATTCGCCTCGAGATGGCTGTAAATTTGCTGTTTCTGAGATTCAGATTATATATATACCTACACACAATAATTACTCGTTTAAAGGTATTAGATATAGGTTTTGCCTGTGGGCCCAAAACTAGGCATAACCTGTATCTTAGGTACCCGTTATCTAGCAACTAATTAAGATTGACCATTAAAATTTGTTACTTGACATCTGCAGCGAATGGTAAAACTTAATTTTTATTAACATTTTTACCTGCTTGTAAAATTGTATAAATCGATAAGTACCTGGGTATGGGTGCCGTGTTCGCCCGCAACCGCGTCGTAACACTGGCATTTATTCTTTCTATGTTCACAGGCACGCCCAATGCATTCTGAAAGTAATACACAATGTAGTAGTTCCAACCAGTAGGTTTACCTAGAAGATATTACCTAGAAGACCTATTCACTCGCGACTTGAAGACTCCCATATTGTACTTAACAGGAAACACCGACTCAGGCAAGGAGTTATATTCCTTTGCGGTTCGTACAATGAATTTGGAAACGAAACGATTCGTCCACATTTGTGGAATGTCTACCATAT
Source organism: Lomographa bimaculata (assembly GCA_948107665.1). Lineage (NCBI taxonomy): Eukaryota > Metazoa > Arthropoda > Insecta > Lepidoptera > Geometridae > Lomographa > Lomographa bimaculata. The sequence continues at coordinate 3,792,062 of OX403601.1, read as the reverse complement.
AGCGGTGTCGCATAACAGTTTGCCTGCTTGTCCGATGATAGAACAGGGATGGGGGAATTAGATTGTGTAACTCCTTTTTATATTTTCCGAATTAATTCCGATAAAATACCAAGAGACTCGCCACCATGCCACGATGCCCTAAGCTCTGAAGTTTAGCATCAGTCGACTGGTTGCTGCTAATAAGTCTCTAGGCTCTTCGCTCAATGATGTCAAGATCCTCAAGCTGGTATTTAGCTGAACTGTCTCAAAGATGAGAACAATATTCCATTCTACTTCTCTCTCTGATCGATCCTTCATGACTGAAGATCGCGATCACCATTTCCATTCCAGTCGCCTACATTGGTTCCTGTCTGAAGCCATTCGGACTACAGTCTCAAATTTTGACGTCTTGTTTTCCTTCAACTGATCTGACCATCGCGTTGGGGATCTACCTCGGGATCGTTTCCCCTCCACATTCGCGCAAAAATCTTCATTCCCCCAATATTAAATCCCCCATTCCATTGTTCTGCAGATTTACGAATAATATATTCACTGTATATATTGAATAGCATGGGTGAAAGTATACAGCCCTGTCGGACTCCTTTCTTCGTTTGATAAACATCGGAAAACGCGGTGTCGATTTTCACAAATGAGTGATTGTTGGTATAAAGATTTCTGATCAGCCATTCCACTTACCGCTGCAAAATAATCATTTTTTTCATTAATGAACATACATTTACAACTTACAAATACATTGATGACAGCCGTAGCTCCGCAGGCCGAAGTCCCAATCTGCGTGACCTGTCTCTCGCAGCCCTCTCGTTCCGACCAAATCATACACCTTGGGGGCTCCACGCATGATATACTTGACGTGCTCGAACTAGGTCCCGGTTCTGACGTGTCTCTGGGCTGGAAAAAATGTTTAAAGGGATGGTAGCTCGTTTGTAGTAAATACACTTTCCGAAAGGTTCGGTTTCGAATGCCAAGACGTGGTGGAGATTTTTAATATATTTGAGAGGCTAGTGTAGTGCTACTATTAGTCTAAGAGATTCTGGTGAAGGTAACATTGCAATAAAAAAACTTAAATGAATAGTTAAAATTTATTTAGCTACTAGCCGTGCCCTGTGGCTTCGCCCGCTATATGCCTATGTGTTAATCCTGGGTATAATCTATGTACATTCCAAATTTCATCCAAATCCGTTCAGCCGTTAAAGCGTAAAGAGGGAACAAACATACACACAGTTACACACAAACTTTCGGATTTATAACATTAGTAGGATATTTTTTTTATGCTAGATAGACAAGCATTTGACCACCATCTCACCTGATGAAACGTGAAGATGCGGTCGAAGATGTAGCACGCTTGCCTAGAGATACCTATTCACTCTGTCTGTATATTTGCTACTTCTCATAATCCATGCAACGGATTTTGATGCGGTTTTCATAATCAGTGTGACAATTTTTTATGGAAGGTTTATGTCTATAATGAAACGTAATTAGGTTTTAATGGAACCATAAAACAATATTTTGCAACCAAGACGCCCAAAAATAAATTTACAAAGCTTAATCCCAATAGACAAATTAGGCCCTTAGAAATTACAATTGTACTTAGAAACTAAAAGTTGGATTAAAACTTTAAATAAAAGTTGCATAACACATGACACTTTTTACTCTCTTTTCTTTTTAAATTACATCTGAAAAGCCAGGGTAGGTCAATAGTAAAAAAAATATAACTGTTGAGACCTGTCATCATAGACGGGACTATTGTCGCCAACAAGACTGATAGTGCAGTGCTGATCAACCTGACGCAGCGGCAGGCAGTGGTCATTGACGTCACCATTGCACATGACCTAAATGTTCGTGAAAGCTGAAAGGACTAGGTAAGTACCTTTGACTTGGACAAGGTAACCACCATGTCATTGTGGGATGTAGATTCAAAAATCTTTGTCCTGACTAGCAAAAGCCTCAGGAGGTTTTCACTAGTCAGTTGGATGAAGGATCTGATTCATTGTAGCAGTACTCCTCGACATGGCATGCATTGTCAGGTGGTTCCTCATTCTGTAGCTCTGATCCACCAGTTTTATTATGATATATGGGGCAAGGCGTCCCCCTGCCGGCTTGGCGTCACACTAGGTTTAGACTTCTATAGTATTTTTTTTCTAGCATTATATTATTTATTACTTTATTAGATAATTTAACGCAAGCAAAGCTTAAAAAAAAACAGCTTCACCGATTTACCTTCGGAACTTTGATCAGATTAGATGTACTAAACACGCATTATTGACAATATTTCAATAACTACTGATCAGATCTTGTTCAAATTTAAATTGGACCAATCGGAAAGCAACGTCATTCATACAAAAAAAAATCATTATCGGTTTATGTGGAAAGAAGATATGAGGTACACATAAAAAATAAACTTTTTTGTGTTTTGTGCTGCCAACTGTACTTATTTAACATTCACCAGGTAATGACAAACTTACCACATAAGCATTTTGATTTTCCAAGTCCTCCTTATGTTTGTCAGCGAGAAGTTTCTTCGCCATCATAAGATGATACATGGCAGATGGCACAATTGGATTATCATTTGTTGTAAGTTGTTTCAGATTTATTCGGTGAGCTTTAGATTCCTCTGGGAACTCTTCATCAGAGACTGAAAGAGATGGCGATAGTGGCTAAATTAATAAACAAACACATTCACACCCACTCTATGTTCAGAGATTTGTATTGTGTAAGGAAAATTGTGTTCCTGCCGGGTATCATACCCAGGACCCACGCTGCAGAGAGCAGGTCTCTCGAGGGCATTAACTGGAAAGTCAAGTATAATAGCATTACTGTCACTGATTTGTTCGACATTTCTCAATTTATGAAAATTTTAAATTACTTCTTAAATTTTATCTTATATATTTGTACTTTTATAGGCAAACATTTAACCCCTATCTCATCTCAAATCTCAAAGCGACGATGTGTTCTTAGATGAAGCATGCTTGCCTAAATAATGATGAGACCTGTTGTAGACAACCCAGTTGGCGCAGTGGACAGGTGTCCGCCCTCTGCGCCATGGGTCCTGGGTTCGATTCCCCGGCAGGAGCACAAATTCCTTCCCAAGGGATATTTGTGCTTCTGGTTCTGGGTGTAATGTGTGTGTGTGTGATGTGAATGTTTCCGGCACCCACAATACAAGTTATTGAACTTAGTGTGGGGCTGTGAGTGTGAGCGTTTGTTTTTTTGTTTGTTCACTCAAAATTTAAAAATACCAAATAATATTATTTTTTTCCAGTGTAAGCAAACATATTTATAGGGTAAAATCAACATAGGGTTAAATTTCTCAAAGCAGCTTATATTTAGCTTAATTATTGATAAAATTGAATTTTAGATAAGACAATCACTAAAGAAATATTAAACACTATAAAATAAAGTTATTGCTTAGTTTATTATATTATGATTTTCAATTTTAAATAAATTAAATTTTTATGCAGAATATTGTAACGTGTTAAATATTCTATTAGAAACTACAAAATAACTCTATTAAACTAAGTAACTCGAAATAACTACTACTAAGTAAATAAAATATTAATGTAATTTTCTATAAAAAAATATCTAATCATTCTACTTTCTTTTTTCTATACCTTTTTGAAGCACACCTACATCCTCTTTCGTCTACCATTTCTGGTTGACTGGTAGAGAATGCCCCTAGCACTAAGTCCACATTTTGTACTCCTTGTGCATTAAAGAATTAAATAAACAAGTGACTCGAACTAAGTAACGAAAATAACAAATTTTATTAATTTTTTTTATTATAAAGTAACTATACTCACAGCTGATTGTTTCCCTTGGTGGCACCAAATCACCATTATAAGAGTGTAAATTGACAGGTCCAGCCCAATGCAGCATTGTTCGCCTCACCATTAGCTGCTCTCCTCGCGCATTAATGTGCGTTATGTATGGACCATACCAGACATGCTGCGTATGCTCCAGTGTGTCGCCTTGGCTCACAGTGGCACGACTGGTAGATGGCACAGCATGACTGTAAGCATCATCACCCTGTGATGGAGCTGGCACATTTACTGGAGGAGGATTAGGCCTCACTGGAGGTGCGACATACTCTGGTGATGTTCCACGAACAGCATTAACAACTGGTTCTTCCTCTGGCATGTTCAGATCTTCATCCAAATCTGCTTCAGGTAAAGATTCATCACCCGTATCAACTTCGCAAGAAGGCCCTGGATCAAAATCCATTTCTAGAAAATCCATATCAGGACTAGAAGCTCGTGAACCTTCCCTGGCATTGCCTGCAGCTCCTTGTCCAACTGGATAGTTCGGTGGTATCGGCAAGTGTCGCTCTAAAGGCAAGCCCATATCGAGACTGAAAAATGAGCTTGGTAAGTCCGCCAAGTGCTCTCCTCCCCTGTATGTGTATATGCAGCCATCTTCAGAGCCCAGCGAATAATCATCATTCCCTGTATCACTGGAACTGTCATCACCTACATCAGGCCTGCTCAGCTTTAAAGTTGAAGGTCTCTTTCTATTCTCTTTAGGTGCTATATTTTCATTGTCGCCTCTGCTGGTGCCACTTGTTGATGGAGCATTACTCCCAGCAAAACATACTCTGTGTCGTTGACAGGCCTGTCCTTCGATAGGATCGATGCCGTTATTGGTATTCAAGCTGGATCTACTACTGCTGGCTGTAACTGACTCATTCAAACAATCATTGGAGTTGACCTTGCTGCTTGACAAAGAATTACTTGTGCTAGGTAAGTTTTTGTGGCTATCAGTAGTATTCTCGCTGGATTTACTAGACTGCGAGCCAGATTCGTGAGATACAGCGTTCGCGAGGCGCGAACGAGAACCATTCAACGGAACGAAGTTTGACTGATTTGGGGCAGATGTAAACAATTTTTCTTCATTGTTACTCTGCCCCGCTTGCTTTGCGGTAGCCTTAAAATTCCTGTTTGTTTCGCTTTCAGAATCTGCTTTAACAGAATTTGTCACAGATGTGGAAGCTTTGTTAGAATCCATCACGATATTGTAACGTTGAAGTAGTCGGCATTGAACAGGATGTTTTTAAGGTTACCACTCAAGTTTTACAGACAATACTGCAAAACTATGAAACCGAAAGCTAAGCCATGTAAAAGCTTTAATTAAAGTATAACAAAAGGCTGTTATTTATTAAAAACAGAAATTATTCACAATAAAACAAACCACTGAATTCAAGTCAGAAAACATTTTGACATTTCGATTTTTGTTCGACATTAATTTTTGACAAAATTGACAGTTGAAGCAAAACAGTGCCACAGTATAAAATATTCAGTAGACTCGATGATGCTGTTCTAAGGGTCGGCCGGCCTCTGCCGGCCGGGCGGCGGCCGCGGGCTGTGCGATCGGAAATCTACAGCCTCGGAATTGCAACAGGCTCATAGGCATCACTGCAGCGTAAGTAAGAGTCGCAGAGTCGGGTATAACTATGGGTGATGAGGATTTTAGAGGCATTTTAAAGCAAAAAAAAAACGTATTAAGTATTATTAGGTACTTAAACCAGTGTGACCGCATAGCTCCGCATTGACTGCCTGCCGCCCGCGCCCACGACTTTGTCGCTTTCCCGCGTTTGTAAAGGCCCTTATTTATTTGACGGCATAATAAACATGGAACTAGAATTCAATATCTTCAATACAAGAAAAGTTGAGCTTATTTGTCTATAGCATACGCATATCTTTGATTGCCTTTGTATTGTCTATAGTTGTCAAATTTCCACAATGACAAATTGATTCAGCCAGCTGTGGATTTTGTAAAAATTGCGTCTTATTCGTAATAAAATCAATTTATTCTCGTGAATAAACATTTTCCATTGTTGTCATTCGTGTGAACTTATAGCTCAGACAAACATTAGTGAAAATGGCTTACGCCTACTTGTTCAAATACATCATCATCGGCGACACAGGTATCGATTTTATTTCCTGATATTTTATTTGGGTCTTTTTATCTTTGTTGCCCTGTTTTACTGCAAGGCCTTTGTCTCTAATGAGTTTCTAACTGGAGGGTTACGTTATGTAGTGCCTATATAGTGAGTTGTTGATTTGTTTTTGTTGTTAGGGCGTGAACTAAAGCGGTGGTGAGACGCCTACGCTTTTCATTAATACTACGTCACGTAAAGGGGATGTAAATGCGTATTTATTTACTAGCTGTACTGTTCGTCTATCCTACTGCACACAAGTCATTATACATCCATTCCAAACATGCAGACTGTAAAGTCAAGGATTTTCTTTGTTTGTTTTTGTACCTAACAATATCTAATTACATAAGTAGTCTGTCTATATGGTATAGAATAATACCCTGTGCAGTAAAAAAAACGTTGGCTCGAGCTTAGCAAAAATATTAGAACGTTGGCACATGTCTAACCATTGTTGTTCATTATTAGGTACTTGAGTTTAAGATTCTTAATATTCTAATTTAATCAAATAACACATAGATAGATGGACAACCCTCTTCCTGCTGCTGCTCCTAAAATTGATTCATGCTTGGAGTACATCTTTCCTTTTTTATATAATTATGTTTTCGGGTGGGATAAGGATGCTTCCTCGACCCATTGAAAATATATTTGGATCTGTAGCAATTACAACTAATTTTGACATGTATTCTGACAAATAAACATTTGAGTTTGTTTTTGCAATTAAGATTACAGATTGGTAATTAATTTGCAAGCTTGTTTTTAAATCTTTTTATTGTGGTAGCAGAAACAAGAACTACATCCTTCGATAAAATGTTCCAATTGTGGTCAACTGTTGCTCTAAAAATGGAAAGCAGTTGTGTATGATGTTGCATGGATGAGTAATGACTGAAGTCTTCGTGGAAGTCTTTTTTTACCTTGAATTCCTTCACCCACTTTTTTTTTCAGTAATAGACTAGCATTTGGTTACTTTCTCACCTGATAGTGATGATGTGGTCAAGATCCAGTTATTCAAAACATTCCAATAATCGGATACCTCTGTGAATCTGGCAGTAAAGTCATTGAAAGATTGTCTGGAAGAGTTGCTTTAAGCGATAAGACCGCCCATTGTACTAGCCTAAGTTTGTTTTAATGTCTTTACTGTATTTTCCTCTATTTCTGGTGTACAATAAAGAGTTATCTATCTATCTAACTTTCATGAATGCCATTTTGGGGTCCATGTAAATAACCAAATTTGAATTCTGGTCTCTAATAATGCTGGATTAGTGAGACTGTATCTGCCAATATTGCAGGTGTGGGCAAATCATGCCTACTGCTGCAGTTCACCGACAAACGGTTCCAGCCAGTCCATGACCTCACAATTGGCGTGGAGTTCGGAGCTCGGATGATCACCATCGACGGCAAGCAGATCAAATTGCAGATTTGGGACACTGCTGGACAGGAAGCTTTCAGGTAAATGATTTAATACCTGGATGAGAGAGCTTTGCTCGGTTTTTTGTTTTTGGTAGAACATGTTTGAATTTGTAGCCTCAGAAAGCTCCATCTAGTGTCAAGTAGAAACACTTTTTACATCGGTCATGGCATAATAGATGGCGCTGATAGTTTCTTAAACCCGGTTTTTCAAATGGAGTTTGGGAACCGAGCATTTCTCGGACCTGGAATGTTGATAAATCGATTCCTTGGGCCGAAAAACCCCTAATCTGTAACTTTCATGAAAATCATTGGAGCCGTTTCCGAGATCCTATTACACATAATTATATATATATATATATATATATATGGACACAAGAATTGCTCGTTTAAAGATATAAGATTTATTTATAGAGGAGCTGCAGAATGCTGATATGTCTATCATCCATCACACAGTGTTGAAATCATAACTGTTCACTTTTCTAGTAAGATTGTTTATTAATTCGCCATTTGTCAAGGTATTCCTTTTTGTATTTGTTTTAGGCTGGACATATTCAAACACAATATTGTTGTGTGAGTACACATGTTTGAATATAATTTGAGTTACATCTCGTACAATGGCTATAGAACACTACACTGAAAACTAATTTGTAATGCTTCTTGGTTTACGATCAGTACTGAACATCATAAACAGTTAAAGAGAAGACAGATAACATTCATTCATTCAAATTTGTATGTATGGTTCTGGGTGTGATTGTGTATGTCATGTGAATGTTTGTGGCGTCCATGACACAAGTCATCGAATCGTGTGAATGCGTTTTGTTATTATGTACTAATTATTGTGTAAGTACATTTGAGGAGTCTTTAAATCACAAGTGAATAGGTATCTTCTAGGCAAGCATGCTCCATCTTCGACCACATCGTCTCTTCCATCAGGTGAGATAGTGGTCAAATGCTTGCCTATCGAGAATAAATAAAAGGAAAATCACACTAATATTATTAATGCGAAAGTTTGTAGAAATGTGTAAGTATGTATGTTTCCATGTTTCCCGATCCTGATTGTAACCTGTGTCTGTTCTACATGTTATTGCTTCATACACATGAGCCATTGATTTTCTCCTTATCTAACATATCTCACTGGCTTGTAAATATTGTGACCGACTGGTCATCTACCTACCACTATCTTATCAGTGCAGAAAACCAGTATTTTGGAGTATTGTTTACATCTCCACAAGCAAATAGTGTACTATCAAGTGTTTACGCTTCCGTCGCGGAAGGCTAGGTAGGTAAATGTAATAGAATGAATTGAGAGGCTTGCCTTGGGAGAAATGATTGGAAAGTTTAGGTACGTACCCCGGCCACTTGATCCACCCAAGCGCACCCGCACCAAAACACTATTTGGACGATGCCGCGTCGCACGACACTGGTTTTGGTAACACTGTTATAAACTTTTACTTGCTGAAAAATAGTTTTTGAATTTTAACCGTAGTAGGTCTGTAGCTGATAATTTTCTTGATTTCTACACCGCTCCGCGGGGTGAACGTTCGATGATTACGGCGGGGGTCACACAATGCCCTCTCCCGGCGATAGGTGGAAGCCGCGGTTGGCGTGCAATTCAAAATATGGTTCTCAGTCTTCTTGTGGCCTGGCCGAGGAAAATTGAGAAAGGAGGAAAATCAAAAGGCAAGCCTCATCATACTATCAAGTGTTAATAGAACTATTAACCTATTTATCTTATTTGAACTATCCAGCTAGTTACATGTCTGCATCTTTGCTTCGGGTACAGGGTTCGATTCTCGGTGTTAGCAACATTTTGTCCCAAGAGAAATGTATGTTTCCATCACACGAGTTTGTGTCTGTGGAAGGGAAACCTGTGTTTTCCACACTCTTGTACAGTGTAACCCCATGAAAAGAAATATGCAGTTCCTTCTGATGAACCCAAGGGACCCATTTGTGTGCCATGTTACTAATATATGTATAATGATCCTGGTGTTAAAAAAATTGTTTCTTATTGATAGAGCCAAACATCATATCTCTCATCAATAAGTACAATAAAACAACATATGAAGAAATTACAGGAAATAAGATTTCTGACTCTATGGTTTTTCTCTTTTGGCACCAAAGAGTCTTCGACTCATGAGTGAACAGTTATCTTTTAGGGCTCTAAGCAAACATGCACCATCGTCGACTACATCTTTACTTTCCTACAGTTGAGATAGTGGTCAAATCTATAGTAAAAAAGAGAATAAAAAAAAATACTTATAAAATATTTGTTGAAGTCCGTGCTTGGTTGAAGTCCATACGTGAAGTCATCATCCCCCAAGTGTGAATCATCCTATTTCTTAGAAGTCGTAATTCATTGTAGCCTTGTCATACAACTATAATTATATACCAATCTATGTGTACAATTAATAATGGATGACACGTTTACTTGCTCATGTGCAGTACAGCTTTATGATCATTTTTTTGATACTAACTATGCCCCATTGCTGCCCCCACTTTCATGAGATTCTGATGAGTCTTGACAAAAATTCCTCAAGTCTAGAGTGAATAGGTATCTTCTAGGTAAGCATGCTTCATCTTCGGCCGCATCGTCACTTTCCATCAGGTGATATAGCGGCCAAAGGCTTACCAATCTGTCATAAAAAAAAAGTAGCCTTGATATTCCTTTATGATGTTTAAATTAACAGGAATTGATTTTTATAGGTATTTTGATATTTAGCTTGTAATATAGATTGGCAACAAACATTGACATCATTTACGTTGTATACGGCTTAAAACTCAACTTACTTTGTAGTCGACTAGATTCGGACAAATTTGCTGTCCGAAACTAGTCGACTACATAAATTATATGATACTCACGATAGTTTGAATTTTCATTGACATCATTCTTTATGTAACTATATTAATTATGTGTAGTATAAAATCCACTATATTTCATATGTCAATTGTCATGATAATAATATGACAAAATAGACATACACTTTAAACCATAACATATATGAAATTAATTGAATATAAATTTTATCAGCTATATCTTCCAAAATCCATCTAAATCCGTCCCGCAGTTCTGGCGTGAAAACAAATCGAGCGCACACTTACATGTGTGATTGTGTGTGATGTTAATGTTTCCGGCACCCATGCCACAAGTCTTCGAACTTACAATACAATACACTTTATTGTATACCAACCAATAAAAACCAGTGACAAATAAAATATTACATTTATTGTGGTAGTACATAGGTCAAAAGCAGGGGCATTTGAGTCGGAAGAGTCAAAAATTATAATTTACAAAATTTCAAAGTTTTATAGAGCCACAAACTTTTTTCTTGCCAACAATAATACCTACTGTACTATGAGTATCGTATAGAAAACGCTATGCACGCGTTATACCTACCTAATCATCCCATGATTTACTTGTTTCAACTGTATAAATTTACTTTTTTGATACCTTTGGAGGCTTGTTAATGACTCGATAGAAATGGCACCTAATCCTCGTTAACCGATTCAGAACGTTATTTTTTTAATATAAATAATATTTGCGTATACTAAAGAGCCACAGCTTCACATCCAAAGAGCCGCATGTGACTCGCGAGCCGCAGGATGCCGACCCCTGGGTCAAAAGCGATCTATTCCAGACAATACAGTGAGGAAGGACAAGGAGAATATACAGTGGTGCACAAAAAAAAATGATAACTTTATAATCACAGCTATTCTAGATACTAATAAATAAGACAATTTAACTTAGTGCAGGGCGCGTGCGTGAGTGTGAAAGCGTTTATTCTATTTTTTATTTTATGTTTTTGCAGTTGACAGTACTTAGGTTACACAAACTATCAGATTTATAATATTAGTGTAATTGCCGTTAAGTTTACTTACCGCTTCACCAAATGAGAACAATGGACGTCAGTTCGTTGTTTAATATGTAACTTGACCTACTTGTTTTTAGTATTTGATACTATTGTTTAAAAGGTTGGTTGCTGATTATTTCGAAATTATCATACTATAGCCTTTTTTTTAAATAATTAAAGTTAGGCAAGCATTTGACCACTATCTAACCCGATTGTAGCGACGATATTGTCAACGATGAAGCACGTTTTCATAGAAGAGGCCTATTTTCTCCACAAGCGCTCTCTGGCGACGGCAAAATATAGATACACCTTTTTTTGTGGGAGTCAAATGCCACTTTTCCCAGGGGTGAAGGAAAGGGGTGTGTTGGGCTCGGACCCACTATAGACCTCCCCGTGAGCAGTCCCTCGCCAAGATAGGGCAAGATAGGGTCGCGTTAGCAGTCACTATCTTGACCCGACGCGCGGTAGGCCCGAATACAAACCGGGCCACTGCGCCCATGGAGGTGTGACCTTGCTCACCAAGGTCACACCTCCATGGGCTCATACCCATCCCAGTGGTTCATTCCCCCAGACGTGTGGGGCCATGCAAGCCGATGGAGAGGTGCCCTGACTCTCCACCCGAGACTCCCACAGAGTGACCCCACTTGGAGATAAACCTAGCTTAAGATAACTTATCTATATATACGTTTTTGCTTCAAAAAATAATGGAAAAAATGCGCCATCGAGTTTCTTGCCAGGGTTTTCTCGAGATAACTGTAAATTTGCTAATGTGGCAATATTCATTAACTGTCATGAGTGTCTCTATATGGCCATGTGAATAATTGATTTTGAATTTATCCCGAGATAAAGACTCTTATAATTGTATTTATCAGAAAACACCTCTTCTTAATTTACATCAAGCTCAAGTCCGATCGTGTATGGAGTATTGCGGCCACCTGTGGTATGGATCTGCTGTTTTGATTGTTTTTGTATTTTTGTAATTATGAATAAAAATAAAATACATGTAGGTATATGTTAAGTCATAAATAATAGTTTATAGTCCTTGTAATGCACTACCACGAATTTTCCTACACCTTCTCGGATGACTGGCAGAAAATGCTGTATTAGCATTAAGCCCTCCGTATACAGCTATATTGTTGAAAAGAATAAATAAATAAAATATAAATTATTGATAAAATTAATTCTTTACATATCAAGCTATTCTTAACATGGCATCGGTCAAGAAAAGTTCACACAGAATATTTTGATATAAGCAGCGAAGATCAAACGTCTGATATTTCGTATCTTTTCTAATCTGGTATTTGGCCAAATACTCGCCGATTATCCGATATCCGGCCGAATAGTTAATTTAATCCAGAAAGGCCAGATACCGCATAGTCCCCGCATATCCTTATTATATCTAGATATAATTTATTTCAGATCAATCACCCGATCGTACTACCGTGGTGCGGCAGGCGCTTTGTTAGTGTACGACATAACGCGACGAGACACATTCAACCATCTCACGACCTGGCTAGAAGACGCGCGCCAGCACTCCAATTCCAATATGGTCATCATGCTCATTGGGAACAAGAGGTAAATGGCTATCAAACCTCGCAGCTAACTCTTATACACCACCGCATACATTATGTTCGCCTGGTACTTTTTGTAAAGAGGACACCTATTATAATTACAGGATAATTTTATTAATAAACCATAATATAATACTCAATGTATAAACTAATCAAAAAGAGATAAATAAGCATTAAGCCCTTCTACAACTAGCTTATCCCTTTTATACTTCCATACAAATTATGTTACCCTGATACCTAATATGTAGAGTTTGTTATGGATATAAAATTTCGAATCTGGACACGGATAAGGATATAGGAATAATATAATGCCGTGTTTATATGAGAAAACCTGGTCTTTGGCGCTTTTGTTTTCAAAGTAGCATTATTTTGACTAACCTCGACGTTTCGGCAGGGTTGCACCGGTCGTGGTCACGAGAGACTGAAACGATAAAAGCGCGAAATGACTGTTTCTCATATAAACATGATTGAAGTTCGCGAAAGTTTAAAAAAGTTGAATATTATTTATACCGTGCAGATATGCTTATGGATACCATTATTTTTCTAATTATCCGTTTAGGTTACGGATACTAGAATTTTTAAGAATTATAAAAGTAAAATACAACACTTCATTTCTTTATCATCTGGTTTTATGATCAGTCATATAAGTAATTATTATAGCTATTTAAGTGTTACCAAACGGTGCTCCGGTAGCTGTCATTAAGAGCTAGTTCCCATTGAGTCGGAGCGTGCTACAGATAGCATAGATAGCTATAGTTACATCTACTATAAAATACGTTAAATGCTAGCATATCAAATATAAAAATAACGATTATTTATACAACACGAAGCATAATATAGAAAATGCTTTATTTATTGTCTTCTAATTCATGTTTATTAATTTCCAAGTTAGTCACAGATATTTTCAGAGACGGTTATAGCATATTAAAATAATTTTGATACCCTCAAGAGAGAAAAGAAACTCACTGGCTCGGAAATGTCCTTGGTATTTATACCCGCGTCCTTTCTAATATATTTTGAACCGACTTCTTTGTTCTCAATTCGACTGTATTTTTGTGTCACATCATAACTTCTTTGGGGGTGTCCTTTAATTACGTGAGGTGTTTAGGAGGGGAGGGTATCGAGCCGAACCTCACCCAATGTCACGTGGGGGAGATAGGGTATCTCAGTAAATCTCACGACATCTCACCAAGGGGAGAGAGGGGGTCGAAAAATCGCCAGAATCACCCTTTATGGTTATACATATTTTTTATTTGAAATTTAATGCTTTCCTATTTAAATGGTACCAACCATTTAAATTTAATCAAGATCTGACCAGTAGTTTTTGAGTTATCCTCAATAATGCATATTTAATCATTCAATCCGATCAAGGATGTCGAAGATAAAGCGGTGAAGTCGGGTTTTTTAAGCTTTGCTTGCGTTTAGATTATATTAACAGCAAATAGTGCCTATATATTAATCAACCGACTTCAAAAAAGGAGGATTCGATTGTATGTTTTTTTGTATTTATGTTACGCGTTATCTCCGCCAATTATGAATCGATTTTGAATTTTTTTTTCTTGTTTAGTAGAGTATACTTCAGAGGTCGTCGCATATAATATTTATCAATATCGGTCAAGCCAAAACCGAAATATAAGCGATGAAGTCGGTTTTTTAAGCTTTGCATGCGTTTCAACTATTAAGGCAAGGTTCTATTACAATTATCTATGTTTTGGTATTACATAAGTACGTACCAATAGATACAATATTTTATCCATATGCCAGGTGCGATTAAAATCGGATTAGCTATCTATTCTCATATTATACGAGTAGATGTGTATCAAGGTCTTTTATTTGTTATTCACATAAACGTAAATTTAACTTAAAGCATTGCAGTCTTTCTTATAAACTCATCTTAATTTTCAATCGACTTCAAAAAAGGAGGTTCTCAATTTGTCTGTATGTTTTTTTTGTATGTATGTTACGCGATAATTCCTACAAAAAAGTTTTTACCTACGATGCCAATGACAGACAGACTGATTCACACGTTCATCTTATAACGGTAGGGGTTAAAAAGTGAAACTTTTTGTAACTCTTCCAGCGACTTAGAATCCCGACGTGAAGTAAAGAAGGAGGAAGGAGAGGCGTTTGCGCGCGAACACGGACTAGTGTTCATGGAGACGTCGGCCAAAACCGCCGCCAACGTGGAAGAGGCCTTCATCAACACCGCCAAAGAGATCTACGAGAAAATACAGGAGGGAGTCTTTGATATCAACAATGAGGTAAGACTTGGTTAATATCTACAGCGGCTAAAAATTCTATAAAAATATATGTATTTATGAGGCTAGGTAAATATTAAAACTAACATAGATATATATAATTAAATACAAGATACATATTATGTCTGATATCAAGAATGAGGTAAGACTTGGTCAATATTAACCCAGCCTAGGAGATATAAAAGAAAATACAGAAGGGCGTCTTATATCCACAATGTAACAATGAAGTAGGACTTAGTCACTATTAACACCGATCTATTTATTACCTATGAGAAAAACAAGAGATATAAACGTATATCAAACACAACTCGAATTTGATAGCAAAATTAGATAAGACTTCAATATAAACATCTTTGATATCAACAATGAGGTAAGTCTGGGTCAATATGAATACTGGCAAAAAAAATTAATAGGAGTTTTTGATAACAATAATGAGGTACCTAAGCCTTGGCTAATATTAACACATATTAGGGAGTTTCCAATATGAACATTATCATTACAAAGAGGTCAACGCTCTCACGTTGCGATTGCAAGATCCACGACGTCAAGTTACTGCTAAACAAATATCTGTTCTATACTGTACACTCTTAATTTATTCTCCTACTAGCGACCGTCCCGACTTCGCACGGGTGTAATTTGGACAAAAAAAATTAAGAAATAGTTACTGTGAGTTAACCGTAACATATAGAGATATGGAATCGCAGTTTTCTTTAGGATTTCAGAAAACTACAATACTCTAGTACATCAAACATCATTTCCACGTATCTCTTAATGTTTAGCCTACGTAAGCCATGTACATAAATTTTTCGGCGACTTGTTTCGTAAACATATAAACTTAATTAGATATTACTATAATACTTATAAAATAACTTATAATATTATAAAGAGGTAAAGTTTGTGAATATATGAGGTTGTAGGGGGGTAATCTCTGGATCTACTGAACCTATTTTGAACATTCGTTTACCAATAAAAAGCCACGTTATTTGTGTGTGTCATAGGCTATGTTTTTTTACCCGGGCGACGCCGGGCAGGTCAACTAGTTATACATAAGAGTGAACCATATTACGAGACGCAGCGTGGCTATGCGATTCCTTGCGGGACAGTACAGTGTAAATGTAATGATATTATTAAATAACGGCTATCACTTACGTCATTTGATCGATATTGTCGACCTAGGTTTCGAGCATGTACGATGCTTTTCTTCGGGATGAGTTTACGCCGCGAGATCGCGACGAAGACTCAACTAAATGACGTGAGTGATAGCCGTAATTTAATAATATCATAATGTTTAATTCTCACGAAAACTTTAATGGTGTAAATGTAGTTAAAGAACTATTATATAGATTGTATGGCATGTATGTAAAACTTCCGTAAAAAAATATATATTTTATTGAAAATGAAAAATCGTTTATTTTAGGATAAAAACAAGGTTGTACAGACGAAAAATTTGGTAAAACGATGACACCTGCAGTAGTGTAAAACTGTGTCGCAGCTGCCAACGCCCTCCTCATATAATATGATGGTGAAAATTGCGTGGTTTAGGAGGTGTAAATGGATAAACAGACGGACAGAGGAAAGTGGCTTTGTTTTGTACTACATAGAGATGGTCCGTTGCAGGCGAACGGCATCAAGATAGGTCCGCAGCACTCGAGCGTGGGCGGCGCGGGCGGCGCGGCGGGCGCGGGCGGCGCGGGCGCGGCCGCCGGCGGCTGCTGCTAGGTGCCGCCCTGCACACACTGAGCCGGCACGAGACAAGGTCAGTATGCCCGTAAATCTATGTTTTATTATTTTGTCTCCGCAATCTATGAACACAGTAAGCAATGTCGTGTAACAAATATTTTTAACTAGCCGTGCCCCGCGGCTTCGCCCACTATTATCAAGTTAAAAAGTAGCCTATGTGTTAATCCTAGGCATAATCTGTGTTTTCCAAATTTCATCCAAATCCGTTCAGCCGGTTAAAGCGTGAAGAGGGAACAAACATACTTACACACTTACACACAAACTTTCGGATTTATAATATTAGTAGGGTTTGATTATTTTATAAAACCAGTCCTAGTACTCTCGCACTTTACTTTGACAGTGAAAGTCAAGTGCGAAAGTCATGGTCCAGTTACAGTCGAGTCATACCTCAGTAAAGTGGTAGAAACTTTACTAGAACTTTTAATTTTGACATCCAGTTATTATTGTACTGACCATGTGTCAAGCAAATTAAAACATAATACTTTAGAAATCGCCGTGTAAAATTTGTTTTCATTAAATCAGCACTAGCTTTTAATACTGCCCAGCCACTCCAACTAGACGATCTTTTCGTTATTAATAAAACCTTGATTAAAGCTTTTATCAACTAACATATTGTAATTGCATATTTTATTTTATTTTTATTGGAAAACTAACAGCTAGGTACATGAAATAATACTTAGGGCAATAAATCATTTAAAAGTTTACACTCATATGCTAACTAATTAGATTAAAAAAAACACATTAAATATAATTGTAAAATTAAGTATAGGTTTGTTACTCAATAATAATTGAAAGTACGAATACAATACATTTTTGTTTAAAAACAAGAATTCAATACAAATTGCGATTAATTATAGTTTAAGACAAAAATGTTACTGCGACAAAGTTTTTTGATAAATAATAATTTTGATAGCCATATTGAATTTTGATAACTGTCATATGTTTACTGACGCACGCACTAGACGACTATATTTTCTTTATTGATAAAAACTTGTATAAAACTTATCAACTTACAAATTACACATTGATTACATATTACATTTTGATAGCCATATTTACTTTTGATAACTGTCATACCTTAAGCGACACTCGCTTAATGAAGGCAAATCAATTGACGTCAGTATCATCAAAATCATGCCACAAAGGAACATACATACGTCTGATACATTAACCTCATTTGCGTCGCGCAGTCGGTTAAAAATATGGGCAGTATTTTGCAGTCGGGATTTTAATTTTTTTAATAAATGTTATTTTTGTTAACAGGAGTGAATGCAGCTGTGTGCAACGAACAATGGTACGAAACTTACTGCATGCCGGACTGTTAGGATTACTTTGTACGCTGCAGAATTAGCTTGACTCAACTCACTAAAATTATAACTTTAAACGTACCGTGTTTAATTAAATCGACTCATTATAATTCACGTGAGATATATCAAGATAAATATCCATACTTAAATACTTGTACTTATCAACGTTTGTACGTAGAACAGGTTAGTTATTAACTTAATGTTCAAACTGTTAACTCAGGGCACATTGATGACGCGTAAATATTAAATCGACCAATAGAATCGCTTAATTATGACGTGATAAGTTTTACAGAGTTTCTATTGGTAGTATATTAACACAAGGCAAATTAATGACGCGTAAATCTTAAATCGACCAATAGAATCGCTTAATTATGACGTGATACGTTTTACAGAGTTTCTATTGGTAGTATATTAACACAAGGCACATTGATGACGCGTAAATATTAAATCGACCAATGGAATCGCTTAATTATGACGTGATTAGTTTTACAGAGTTTCTATTGGTAGTATATTAACACAAGCCACATTGATGACGCGTAAATCTTAAATCGACCAATAGAATCGCTTTATTATGACGTGATAAGATTTACAGGGCTTCTATTGGAAGTATCAATGGGTTTAAGGAATTCATAATGAAATGTCGATTTAATTAAACAGTATGTCAACTACGCCTTTCTGGCCTTTATCTAGTAGACGTTTGAAGACATTTTACATTCATTAAATAGTACGGTAGCTTACAGAACAATTGTATTCATGGTACTTCGATTTTGTATGGTTCCTTTTTATAAAATTGCTATTGCAGTGTGGGTTTTATCCTGATTTGGGTGTAAATTTTTTTTTAATATATTACGGCAGTCTTGGCATTCTACACACCACATTCATTCACGATAGTAATCAACTCAGCGCGATATGAGCTAAGTTGATGTATGTAACAAAATAAACAAATTTTGTCCCAAGAATTAAATACGGACCATTATGCATACATATTCCATGGTAGACGTAATGACAATTTTACATAATCTTCAAATATAAGTCTTAACAATTTGTAGTTGTAAATGAGTAACAAATCTCCTTAGTGATAAATCACGTTTTCTATTATCAGTTAAAATTTACACCCAATTTAATCAGACTTTCGATGTTATACAAATAAGAATATGGGAATGTTAGATTTGGACCAGTCGAGAAAAAAAACATAGTCGTATGTATAACTATAGTAACATCATAACCATTTTGAGCTTTTATATAATTATGTGTGTATGTTACTTATGTAGACATTTTTAATTTAGTCGAAATGTATCACATCTTAATGTATGGGCATTTATTTTTAAAGTACATACATACTAAATGTGTAGTGTTATAATAATATCATTGTTGTTTCATTTAAATATATTTTAATCGTGAGGAAGGGAGGGAAAGTAAAAATAAATGTGATGAGGATCTTGATATGATGTAGAGTCAAGTTATGATTTATTATGCTTCACAGCTTTATTTGATGCGATTTTATAAATATAATTGATTTGTCAAACATGCGTTTGCATACAAGTGAAATGCTTAGTTTGAAGTTGTTGGGAATTTATTTGACGTCGATACATGTTTTGCCCTTGTGTGCCCAGTGGCAGAAATCAATATGTTTTTTAGTATAAATTGCATCGAATAAAGCCCTTTGCGTAATTGTGAACGATACGTTCGTTTGATCAATAATTATGCTTCACGGCTTAATTCGATGCGATTCATAAATTACCAGAAAGTGTGCCAAGAAATTATACAATCCATTCTATCATCGGACAAGCAAACTGCTAAGCGACACCAGTATATGGTAGATATTCCACAAATGCGGACAGAGTTTTGCTTCTAAATTTAAAGTGCGAACTGCAAAAAAATGGAACTCCCTGCCTGAGTCGATATTTCATGATAAGTACAATATGGGAGTCTTCAAGTCGCGAGTAAATAGGTCGCTTACCATCAGGTGAGGTAGTGGTCAAGCGTTTGCCTTTACTGAATATAAAAAATAATGTAAAAATCGCGTCGAATGAAACCGTTTACATAATCGTGATAGTACTTCACTTGGCTAGTTCCTTCGATCAATAATTAACACTTGTAATATAGCTAGACATATATATACAGTATGGGTACTATTAAACACTTGTTGCTGTGTTCTATGATCGTATTTCGATATTTTTCCAATTAATTCGTTTGCTCACATAGAAATAGATCCATACTGTTTATATATCATGTGAGTTACAAAACTTGTTACATTTTAGTTGTACTAATTTTATTCAATGTTTAGTCATTTTTTTTATTTATATACCGTTCAATTCACGCGTATTATGTACAAAGTGATGGTAAATCTGTGTTATATAAAAAAAAGATGTATGTATTATTGTTTAATTTAATTTTTCATTGATTGTGATTGATTTCTATTAACATTATACGCCTTGCGTTGTTATAAAAATGTAAGAGAAAAGGCACTCGATTTGGAGTGAAAGTTTTTAAACTGATGTCACTGTGATCTGATACTTCTAGTAAGTCTAAGAGTTTGGATTAGGTATAAATCCACTAATGTGTAATGACTTTTTGAAAGCATTAGCGCGGGCGTAAATGCGTCGAACCATGGAGGCAACCAAAAATGTACCAAAACTAAAAATATATATTCCTTTAAAACACTATGCCCGCACTTGTGCTTTCTTCGTAAATATTATAAGGAAGTATCAGAATTTTAGCTATTTCTTACAGGTGGTGGCCTAGAATAGTTTTGCACAAGATAAAAACTACTAAGAAAGATTCGAAATGATCGACTAGGACTGCTTGCAAGGTTCGGAGAGACATGATAAAAATAGGTTATATACTTTTTAAGTTTAGCACATTGTAATAATATAATGAAAAAATATTTTGTAAGGTTACAATATGCAGACACATTTGTAAGGTGTAATTCATGAGAGTAAATGTTGAAAATCCAACTGATTCGTTTTATTTGTGTGATGAAACACTCATTGCAGTTACCTATTTTCAGTTGGTCGAAATAATCTGCTATGTCACTTGTCCAGTGTTTAAATAAGCATCAACAATGCTAACATAGGTAGAAAAAACCCCAACGACCCGAGGAGGTTTACCTTTCCCAAAGGAGGTTTCTATATATGTCTAGCATGAAACTAAAATGCTTAAAACTTCCTTTTTTTCAAGACAAGAAATTTGTAAAATATTTCTAAAATTATTTAAGTTACCTAAATTTAACTACAAGCCTCTGCGCCTATAGGTAACTCAAGTGCGCAAGCCCACTACTTCATTAATGAAAAGGATGCATGGAAGCAAACTGCACAAGCGTTTTCTAGCGACTACCATAATAACATCTAGGTTAGTAAAATTATGTATTAGAGAATAAGAATGTTTTAAAAATAAAATGAATGGAAAAAAATGCGCCGACGAGTATCTTGTCAAGATCTTCTCGAAATGGCTGTAATTTTGCGAATCTGGCAGTAGAATCATTAACTTTCATGAGTGTCTCTTTGGGGCCCATGTGAATAGACGATTTTGATTTTTGATTTTGACCAGCGTGTAGCGTGCCCATCATGCTGCCGTCCTTCGAAAAACTAATATATTATATTTCCTGTAAGTTGTAGCAAGAAGGCAAAAGCCCGTAATTGGCTAAATATTAATTTTAATTAAAACAAATTTATGTTAAGGCACTTTTTATATTATCAAATAGAAGAAACCACGCGACTATCAATAATTACTTATTAATGCTTAAAAATTATACTTATTTATAAAATACTAGTCGTGTCCCGCGGCTTCGCTTGCGTTTATCAAGTTAAAAAGTAGCCTATGTGTTAATACTAAGTATAAACTATGTACATTCCAAATTTCATCCTAATCCATTTAGCCGTTCCAGCGTGAAGAAAAAACACTTGCACACAAATTTTCGGATTTATAACATTAGTGTGAATTTATCACAAGATACATTACATATCCCAAGCATGTCTACGTTATGTCTGATTACTCATAAATAGTATTATTAGAATGATTATCAAGTCTTGCAAAAAATTCATTGTAGACTTCATCTTACTGATTTCATTCACTATACATAATGCAAGAGACTAAAACAGAATGTATCAGTAACCCTGGAGCAACAAACATTTTTATTAAACATTCAACTATTTCACTCACGGCTGTTTTCTACGTAAAATTATCAGTACACGCCGAGACGCTAGACGTTCTACGCGCGTACTCGACTGGTGAAGAAGCACTGACTGTTCCGAAACGAGTCTCGTAACAATACAAGAAAACAACCGTGAGTGAAGTTGTTAAATCTTTAATAATAATGTGTAGTACTTACGAATCTTAAAATCAAACAACAAATAAATTACTCGCCTACAGCTGAACTTATTTATACAAGCAGCCAAGAACTATCGTCATTAATAAATAAACGTAGCCTTAATAACGCAGCCTACCAGAGGTAAAAAAAATACTTTGAAAACGATATATCCATTGTAGGGTCCTTCCTGGCGGGGGGAAATCAGGCCTTACCGCCCACATTGAATAAGAATAAGAAGGTATATCCATTTGGGAGCTTCAATGTAACATACTTAAACCACTGAGCTATCCCTATAACACAGCTTCTAACAATGAATATTTTTGCTATTGACGTTCTCGAACATGTAGGTAATGTTGCTTTTTACTGATTTTAGCCTGAATTCAAAGATGTAGAACTTCGTGTTCTAAACAAGAGCCACATATATTGTCCTGCAGGCCTACCATGAACTTTTTAAGCCACGTTCCGGGCAGTTCATTTATTGGATCGATATTTATCCTGTTAAAATTTTTACTTACCACGAACATACAATTGCCGAATTGTTTTGACATGCTTCGGGCATCACAAAGTAATTTATCTAATCTAATACACATTATAGCAGGACAAATAACGATCCAATAAATGAACTGCCCGGAACTTGGCAGGCTTAAAAAGTTCATGATAGGCCTGCTGCAGTGTATGCATGTACTTCAACCTATTCGTCTTCCATAATAGTTGTTAAATTGTCTTTAGTTATATTCCTACTTATTTCGTTCAATACTGTAAACACAGCGTTCACAAGCTCCGGTGTTTTCATCTTCACAACTCCACCACTACTTATTTCTGCTTTCGGTAACGTGATCTCGCTGAGGTCAAAAACTGTTACATCCAGTTGTAGCATGTAGAATATCTGGTTTTGGAGTATTTGGTATGCCAGGGTGACTTGTTCTGATGGGCTTGCGGCTTCGTCTTTGACCCTGGAACAATTTGATTTGCAATTAAGGGTGAATGTTTTAAGGTAAGCACAACCTATTACAATTGCCTGTATGTAGCACGCAGACCACTCTAGAATGTTCTAAAACATTCTATTATGCTGCTCTGAGACTATAGTTCTTGTCTTGTTTACTTGTTTTTTTTTATCTATCTGAGATAAAAAAAGACTTCCACTGTCTCGGCTAGCGTAACCAGACGTCCCGGTTTTCAGGGGTCTGGGGACATGTCCCGATACGCCAAATTTCCCGATACGATTGAACCTTCAATTTAAACTATGCGCCATAAATATACGCATGAACCTAATATTAATACAAAACAAGTTTTATGGAGCCACCAACTAAAATGGTACTTTTGTGATTGTATTTTGTCTGGACAGGGATATAGATATAAAAACAACAAACGTGTATGTTCAAAAACCAGTTATTTTAGTTGTACCGATTTTAAAACCCAAATCCCGATTAAATTTACTTACCGCCCCGAATTTTGATAAACTGGACCTGGCAGCACTCTTAGCCGATGGTAAATAATGAATATATTTTTACTTGGGATCTTTGGGATTCAGCCAGAACCAGTCCTGCTTGCAGTGCTGCTATGTGGCAAAGAGGTGGTACTACAACAGTTCCAAATAATAACGACCCAGTGCAAGTAGCTGAATATAAAAGTTTTTGTTACGACCAAGTTGGTGCAGTGAACATATCTCTGCACTCTGAATGTGCGGGCTCTGGGTTCCGGTTGCAGGAGCATAATTTTCTTTCCCAAGTAACATTTTTGCTTCTGGTTCTGTGTGTGGAACTTAGTGTGGAGCTGAGAGTGTGAATGTTTGTTGCGTGAATTATATCATCACCATCATCATCAGCCTGTATCAACCCACTGCAGGGTATAATGCTCCTCACTCTTGTCAAAACATCAAAAAAAACATCAAACGCATTCACACTCACAGCCCCACACTAAGTTCAAAGACTTGTATTGTGGGTGCCGGAAACATTTACATCACACACACCCAGAACCAGAAGCACAAATATCCCTTGGGAAGGAATTTGTGCTCCTGCCGGGAATCGAACCCAGGACCCACGGCGCAGAGGGCGTACATCTGTCCACTGCGCCAACTGGGTTGTGCCACTCATCTCTGTTTTCCGCATGCATTTATCAAACATTCAAGTATCTGCTCTGGAATGGAGCATAGCATACTTCTTACGTAACACAGGAAAAGAGTACACACCCATTCCAAATAATATTGACATCTCCAATATCAAACGTGAGACTGAGTTTCTCCTTGTGGTCCACTTGAGGAGTTTTGTATGAGAAGGTGAACTGATCCATGCCTCGTGATATGTCATTGTCTGCAAAGTTGAAGCCGAATTCCAAGATTTGATGCTGGAATCAATGTAAGTAAGCATATAGTAGGAGCAATATTCTACCACTTTCTCACCAGATGGAAAGCGACAATGTGGCCTAAGATGGGACATGCTTGCCTAAAAGGTACCTATTCACTCTAGACTTAGTAAATGCACATTACAAAGAGTACAAACCTCATATTGTATACTTATTTCAGTATTTGTTTCCTGATTAACCTTTGGGTGAATGCCTTTTTTTTTAATCTTTTAATGATAATTATAAAGTATTCATTGCATAGGTTGATACAAGGTGTCAAATTAATATTGTTACATACCAACTACCCTTTATAAAAGAGTATGCATAAAAATGATTCTGTTATTAATTTAAATAAGAGTTGAGATACAACATTGTCCCTGTTTGTAATATTTTTGTCATCTCCCTTTGGTTGTCTGGAAGAAATTGCTTTGAGCGATAAGACCGCTCTTTGTGCTCCTATGTTATATTTAAGATTTCTTTGTGTTATTTTTTGGTGTGCAAATAAAGAATTTATCTATCTATTTATTTTCAACCAGCAATAAGGCAGCTATAATTGGGTTATGGATGTCACAGAAGGAATCTTAAAATGGCAGTGTTTAAAATTGCCCGAAAGTGATTGCATATACACAATATATATTGTTAATGAAATGTTATATTTTAATTAATGATAGTTAACGGCAACATATTAAAATAAACAATAGAATAAAAACATAAAATAAAATGCAAGTTCCTTATTTATTGTAAATGCTACTAAGGCGGCAAACTCGTTAAGATGGGAACGGCCTTATTTCTCATTCTAAATAACTCACTTGTGTGAAATTGTACTGGCTTATATTACAGTCAAATAAAGCTTGTAGAGTTGACTTCACAGCAGTCCCAATTCTTTGTTCTCCTCTTTCCAGCATGTATGGTAGATGTTCTGATCCAACAGCCTTAAGGCTTACACCCCAAGAAAGTAGTATTGCTGCATAGGACACTTTCGGCCTCGGATTGCCGTCTGTGGTGGATGAGACTGTTATCTGAAAACAAGTAATGCATTAAAAAGATTTTTAAAATCAAGCTATAACTGTAAAAAAAAATTTCAACAAGAAAAGGATTAAAAAGTTATACAACCAAAAACCAGTCAAGGAAAATCAAATGAGCATGAGAGCGAGGTGGGACGCGACAGCGAGTGCTTCTCAATCTATCTGAAGACAGCTTCCGAATTAAGCCCAAACAATAGTCGATTTAGACATCAACAACGAGTAAGTCTGGTTAATTCCCATTTTAATTTTAATATAATAGTTCATAATGTGCGTGAGTTTTTATCAAATTGTCTTATTTAGTTCAGAAATTCTAATGGCCATCTTCCATCTCCATCATCAGAATAGATACCATATAAATGTATTGTCGGCGAAGATACATATGTATACACCAAATTTGAGTCCAGTTGGATATCGGGAAGTGGGTCTAATTTAGCTTGCAAGATTAGATTACCAACCGATTGACCAACAGATCTATAATAGGACAGGTGAAACTAAATAAAACCTTGTAAAAAGATTCTTTATTGTACAAAAGTAAGATAATATCATGGAACAATCTAGAAATTATACAAGTGACAGAAGGAAGGAACAGAGGATAGAATTGACATCATCTGTATTTCGCGAAAGGTACAATTTGTGTGTGTTCAAAAGTAAAGCAAATAGGTATTTACTGAGCAAGCGTGCTGCACCTTAAGACTACATTGTTACTTTGCATCAGGTGTGATTGTAGTCAAACATTCGCTTAGTAAGTTATAAAAAAAAAGAGGAGTTGGAGGAGGCCTTTGCCCCGATGTTTGTTATTTTATGTTTATGTTTACTTAAACTTACTAGCAACCCATTGGCATCCTCTTCAGAATATTTCAGATAGGGCAGTTCTTCAAAAGTGACTGTGTATTTTGCTGAAGACGCCTGTACTGCACTCACAATGGCTTGACGCACTTTTGCCGCATACTGCTTTAGTTTCACAGGCATGTATTGTAAGCTCTGCATGGGTGATACCTTGTTTAGTCGCCATCTCATTTCATTGTAAATAACTGAAAGAGGGAGGAAAAAATATTATAATAGGTACTACCCTCATCGGGTTACTGCAAAGTATATTATTACAGTATAAATTATATCGGGTAGTATATCAGTATTAATGTTAGCAGGGGCTCACAAATAAGTGCACGGTACGAATCCCGTAAGCAATCACTTTAGTAATTATCTTAGTAATAGCAAACATGAACAAAATATCTATAGGCCAATGGAATAATTTAAAATGTTATTAATCGACAGTTGAGGAAACGGAAAATCTGTAAGAAAATAGGAATTAGGAGAATTTAGGAGTAAAC